>JABWTJ010000451.1:0-684547 GCA_016801875.1 Solanum sitiens | reverse complement strand
TTAGTCATTCTTTTTGAAATAAATTAAAAAAAAAATTAATTGTTACGATTTACAATGCTTTTTTCCGAAAATTATGGAAGGGCCCAAGTCATAATTAAACTGATTTAATTAATTACCCTCTACTGCCTATTTTATAGACTATACTATTTTATTATGCTTTACACCGAATTGTTTCCCCTTTTTATGTCTGATAAAATCATGACAAATTAAGCACGCTTTTTAAGCATAGATCTAACGGTATTTTTAAAGAGTTTTAATAATAGCTCAATTTGCCCTCTAATTATTTTTAGCAAAACATTTTTTTACAACTAATTTTTGAAGTGATAAAAATAAATTATAATCATAAATAAAATATAAAGAAATATACTTTTATTGATAAAAATTACAAATCTATTTATTCCTTACTTCTTTTTTTATTCTCTAATAATAAGAATGTCCTTGTTTCATCATTTTTTGGTTTCAATTTATTATTCAATCTATTTTATATTAACCGAATACATCAAATAATGTACACTTATTAAGGAAAATTCAAGGACCTAATTTGAATCATAATTTTTACTATTATCGTTTGTGGCGTTACAAATGTGACTTTGTAAACTATATAATTTATTTTCTCGAAAATATAAAATTTCATAAAAGGAAAATTATAATTATTTTAAATTAAAAACCCTCAAAAATTGTGTTAATGTAGAATAGATGTGTAATTTTATTCTCTGTCTCATTTCCCTCATTGAGCCCCAACTTTCACTTCTTTTATAAAATAAAAAATCTTTTCAAAATCAGTCAGTCCAACTTTTAAGGTGCAAGACAACTGTTCTTTTTTTAATTAATATTATTTTAATTAGATGTGCCAAATCGATGGTCAAAATGAACAAGTATGGATCAAAAAATGGAATAAATAAAAACAGAATAAAATATTCAATATTTAACACATAGAAAATGAGTTAACCGATGAATGATATGGATTTTCATACTAACATCTATTTAAAAATAGTCAGGTGAAACGACAAGCTTAAAATGAATAACAAAAAAAAGAATTTTTTTTAAAAAAAGAAAGAGTGGAATCTCTTCTTTTCTCGTTTTTTGGGTTTTATCACTCAATATTTGATGCTTATCTAGGAGTTATGATTAAAATCAAACAATAAATTACAAGGTTTATTTCAAAAGTGACACTCTTAATTAAATTTTCTCTATACATAAGGACTCGAATACAAAACATTTAATTAAGAGCATAACAAATATCACTAATACATCACAATCAATATTGTAATAAACTTAGAAATTAGAATCTCATCATCAATGAGAAATAGTAAGCAAACATATGGACATGGGTAATTTTTTTTTTATTTTTCACCCGATATGTAAGGGCCACATTAAAATTTCGAAAATTGACACTATATTGGACATTGATAATATGAAATATATTGATATTATCCATCTAAATTTCTATTATATTGGTGGATGATTCTTATTTATTTTTAAGAAGTCGATTATCCAACCTTTATCTAATAAGTCAGATTGAATGATTATTTATTTTAGAATATTTTCATACAAGAGAAAACCAAAAAAACATATAACTTTAATTATCAATGAAGAAATTTGCTATATTTGTAGATCTTATGAAAAGAGAGAGGGAATTTAATACGAAATAATTATATTTCTTGCTTTTGAAGGCAGTAAATAAATGAATTGATATGCAAGATTTGTATGTATAGTTAATGATTAGAGTTTATTGTGAGAGCATCCTAAATAAAGCAAACAATGGCTTTTCCCCTTGCTTTATTACAAAGAAATCATTCAACCCACTATATACTATAAATAATAATTCACATATTTATCTTGTTACATTTTTACACTCAATTTTTTATTATACAAGAAATAAAGAAAAGATAATATTACAAATTGAAGAACGTGATGATGAGAGCTTGAGTCGTTCATAATAAAATATGTAAATTGAACTGGTATCAATATTTGATTTTGTTTAGTTTAAATTTTGAAAAGTGATACTATTTGATTTGATTTTGATTTTATAAAAAAAAAAGAAAATGATCAAATCGAACCAAGAAATTATATATATATATATTTAGAATTATTTGTATATTGTTCATAAATAAAATATAATATCTTAATTAACTTTAGGCCTTTAATTTTACTATTTTCTCAATCTCAATACGTAAATTTTAACATAATAGTTACAATCCTAAGTCTAAGTCAATCAATATACATTACTTTAGTCTTTACCGGATGAGGCGCCTCTCTCCATTACTCATCTTCTCCATTTCCCCAAATACCTACTTAAAGCGTAGCTACATGTCATAATTAAGAATCAACGATTGAGATTTAATTACCTAAATTAAAGTCTAATCATGATTAGAATAACAAATAATTCTTTATTTATTTT
The DNA here is from genome assembly GCA_016801875.1 of Solanum sitiens. Lineage (NCBI taxonomy): Eukaryota > Viridiplantae > Streptophyta > Magnoliopsida > Solanales > Solanaceae > Solanum > Solanum sitiens. Next base: position 682,146 of record JABWTJ010000451.1, on the reverse strand, counting down.
TTAAAAAGTTATCAAACCCACTATTCTATTACTTTTAGTTGTTAGTATGAATGAGGAGTAAAATGGCCCAAAGGGAGCATGTGTGGGTGCTCATTTTGTTGTAGATTTACTTGTACAAAATTAAATTCAAATATATTGTGTTCAAATTTCACATACAAAATATGTGAAGTGTGATTATTTTTCATTTACTTTCATACTTTTTAAAATTGTATTTTTAAAAAATATTGCTTTGCAAATATTGACTATTTATGAAAATTTCTCATTATAGGGCTATGGCCAATATAATTGCTGGGCCTAGTAAGCCCAATCCAAATGGGCTTATTTTCTTCTCTGGGTTTGTTCTTATTTTCAAGAACGGGCCGTACAGGAATGCTGGGCCTTAAATACTTATTAGAGAAATTTTTTGGGGCAAAGGAAAGAAATCACATACTTTTAAGGCAAAATTACCATTTGTCCCTTATAAGTTTATACTTACAAAAATTCTTCAAATTGATACAATAATATAAGCGGTGATACATTGATCTGATGCGCGAGATACATTAATCATTAAGTAAGATCCATTACATTTTATACATGATACATTAATTTGATGCGCGAGATACATGAATCTGATGCTTGAAAATAAGAGATTTTAGGAATTTGTAAAACTAATATAGAATAATGGTAATAAGAGAACTTAAAGGTGAGTTTTCTGTCATTTATCCAATTTTTGGAAATAGCAAATATAATAGATATAATAAGGCTCTATAACTATAATTTCGATAATTGCGCTCCATAAATATAGTTTCATTTACTATAAAATTTGGGGTTTATATATTTTTGCTGATTTGTATATTTTACTTGTGAATGTATAAAAGGATAAGTATATAATTCATTTTTGTATTTATACATTTAGAAATTTTTCAGAAATTTTTTGTATATTTCGCGTGTCAATATACAAACAAGGTAATTTATTATAAATTTTCGTAAATAGTTTACAAATACCTAGGGTAAGTATATACAAAATTCTGGATTTAAAAATTTAGGAACCGAATTATATAAATTTTGAATTTATACAAATAACAAAAACTAAGGAAACTGTAGATACAAATTTCTTAAATTGTAGTTCTTTAATATATGCTAAATGTTTTCTATACCATAGAATTTTCCCTACTTATATTATTTTATACATGTTTAATACTTATAAGTGAATTGTGACAGTTGATAATAAGCGTCGCTTTGGCCGAGTGGTTAAGGCGTGTGCCTGCTAAGTACATGGGGTTTCCCCGCGAGAGTTCGAATCTCTCAGGCGACGTTTTTATCATTTTTTCCACTTTTTTCGCTGATACAAATTTAAGTATCTATTTATACAAATCGAGGGGACTTAGTTTTAAAGAAAGAATAAATTACATAAATCATTTACTTTTAAGGTAAAATTATAATTTATCACTTAAAAGTTTATAATTACAGAAAATCCTCAAACTAATATAATAATATAGTTGATACATTAAAAAGAGGGTCGGATGCATTAGTGGTCAAAAAATCAAAGCACTAATACATTAAAAAGAAGATCAGATATATTAATGGCCAAAAAATTAAAGCGCTAATTACATTAAAAAGAGGGGTTGGATACATGCGCCGATATATTAAAAAGAGGGTCGGATACATTAATAAGATTTTGACTTAAGAGAAAAATGAAGGATTTTGGAGATTTGTAAAACTTATACTAGGAGATAATGATAATAGATAAACTAAAAGGTGGGATTTCTGTAATTATTCTTTTATCTTTTAATAAATGAGACTAATTTATTCATCATCTAAAATATGGAGTTAGTTAACATTTCTCTAGTAGCTTTACACTATATAAAAAATGATCTTCTTAATAAATTCATGATAATAGCTATTAAAAATGTATTTTTAACGGTAATTAACACTCTTTATAAATGTCCTAAAGCCTTTATAGACATTAGATTTAATGACGGTAAAGACTTTAGCATCTTTTTGTTATTGTATATATTTTTTGCTGCTAAAAATGTTTTGTCATAGTGTAAGTGATACAATTATTAGTTATTTTTAATTTCCCGTTCCAATAGTTGATACATACATTCAACTTTGACTAAACTTGAGTTCGCGTCTGGAAGTCCTATATTGAGAGGGAAAGGTAAAGTACTTCCTAATAGAATTAATTCCATACCTAAAAAAACTCAAACTTGAGACTTTAATTAAAAATGGAGAGATACTTTTCAAAATCAGTCACTCCAACTTTTAAGGTGCAAGACAACTGTTTTTTTTTAATTAATATTTGTTTTAATTAGATGTGCCAAATCGATGGTCAAAATGAACAAGTATGGATCAAAAAATGGGATAAATAAAAACAGAATAAAATATTCAATATTTAACACATAAAAAATGAGTTAACCGATGAATGATACGGATTTTCATACTAACATCTCTTTAAAAATAGTCAGGTGAAACGACAAATTTAAAATGAATTAACAAAAAAAGAATTTTACAAAAAAAAAAAAGAAAAAAAAAGAGTGGAATCTCTTCTTTTCTCGTTTTTGGGTTTTTTCACTCAATATTTGATGCTTATATAAGAGTGCTGGTTAGATTCGAACAATAAATTACAAGGTTTATTTTGAAAGTGACACTCTTAATAAAATTTTCTCTATACATAAGAACTCGAATGCAAAACATTTGATTAAGAGCATAACAAATATCACTAATAAATCACAATCAATATTGTAATAAACTTAGAAATTAGAATCTCATCATCAATGAGAAATAGTAAGCAAACATATGGAGACATGGGTAATTTTTATTTTATTTTTCACACGATATGTAAGGCCCACATTAAAATTCCGAAAAATTGACACTATATTGGACATTGATAATATGAAGTATATTGATATTATCCATCTAAATTTCTATTATTTTGGTGGATGATTCTTATTTATTTTTAAGAAGTCGATTATCCAATCTTTTATCTAATAAGTCAGATTAAATGATTATTTATTTTAGAATATTTTCATACAAGAGTAAACCAAAAAAACATACAACTTTAATTATCAAAGAAGAAATTTGCTATACTTGTAGATCTTATGAAAAGTGAGAGGGAGGTTTTAAATTTAATACGAAATAATTATATTTCTTGCTTTTGAAGGCAGTAAATAAATGAATTGATATGCAAGATTTGTATGTATAGTTAATGATTAGAGTTTATTGTGAGAGCATCCTAAATAAAGCAAACAATGGCTTTTCCCCTTGCTTTATTACAAAGAAATCATTCAACCCACTATATACTATAAATAATAATTCACATATTTATCTTGTTACATTTTTACACTCAATTTTTTATTATACAAGAAATAAAGAAAAGATAATATTACAAATTGAAGAACGTGATGATGAGAGCTAGCAGCTAGGGCCGTTCATAATAAAATAAATAAATTGAACTGGTATCAATATTTGATTTTATTTAGTTTAAATTTTGAAAATCGATACTATTTGATTTAATTTTAATTTTATAAAAAAAAAGAAGATCAAATCGAACCAAGAAATTATATATATATATATATATATTTAGAATTATTTGTATATTATTCATAAATAAAATATAATATCTTAATTAACTTTAGGCATTAAATTTTACTATTTTCTCAAGCTCAATACGTAAGTTTTAGCATAATAGTTAAAATCATAAGTCTAAGTCAATCAATATACATTACTTTAGTCTTTACCGGATGAGGCGCCTCTCTCCGTTACTCATCATCTCCATTTCCCCAAATACCTAAAGCGTAGCCACCTGTCATAATTAATAATCAACGATTGAGATTTAATTACCTAAATTAAAGTCTAATCATGATTAGAATAACAAATAATTCTTTATTTATTTTTTAAAAAGTTATCAAACCCACTATTCTATTACTTTTAGTTGTTAGTATGAATGAGGAGTAAAATGGCCCAAAGGGAGCATGTGTGGGTGCTCATTTTGTTGTAGATTTACCTGTACAAAATTAAATTCAAATATATTGTGTTGAAATTTCACATACAAAATATGTGAAAGTGTGATTATTTTTCATTTACTTTCATAATTTTTAAAAGGGAAAAGGGTCAAAAATGCACTTAACGTACTGAAAATGGCTCAAAAATACCCTTCTTCCATCTATTGGATCAAAAATGCCCTCTCATCCACCTATTTAGATCAAAAATGCCCTTGGAATCAAATTTAAGCCTAAAATTACCCTTACCTTTAACAGAGGCTGACGTGGCAAATACATATTTTTTAATTAAATATGTGGCATTATTTTATTGATCCACATATGTTAGACCCACTTTCATTCATAATCATACCCATTAACCCAAACCCAAATCCAAACCCATATAACCCACTTTCTTCATCTTTCTTCTAAAAAAATTTATTTGGAATATTAATAAAATAATATCAAAACAATCAATAAAAGAACATGATGTTCCAAGCATTTCTCTAAAAAATTAAAAGTCTTTCATGAGCTAATTGGAGATTGAACTCCTCCTCAGGTGTTAGAGGCTCCATTTTTTTTTTTTAAATATGATAAACATGGCTTGATTTGATGAGTGTCTTGTTTCCATGGAAGATTGAATTGTATGATTTTTTTTGTTCCCATTTCAGCAAATCTACTCATTCTTTTGATACGTTTTGAGATACAATTAAATTGTACTTATCTTCACTACCATAAAATTAGTAGGTCGATTAAATTTTTTTTCGAGAGAATGATGATATATAGAATTTTTTATAACCTTTTTTCAAAGATTTGAATTTATCAAAAGAATTTGATAGTATTTTATTAATCCTCCAAATAATTTTATAGAAGAAAGATGAAGATGAAGATGAAGAAAGAAAAAGTAGGGTCTTTTAGAAATGGGTTTGGATGGATGGATATGATTGAGAATGAAATTGAGTCTAATTATATGTGGACCAATAATCATAATGCCAACACATGAAATTTTAAAAATTATTTTCGCCACATCAGCTTATGTTAAAGGGAGGGGTATTTTATGTTAAAATTTAACTCTAAGGGCATTTTTGATCCAAATAAGTGGATGGAAGGGCATTTTTAATCCAATAGATGGAAGAAGGGCATTTTTAAGCTATTTCTAATACCTTAAGGGCATTTTTGATCATTTTCCCTATATTAAATATTATGTGTGTGTTTTAGTAAGTATACCTTATCTTTTTGTTTTTTTTGTTTTTTGTTTTATTTGATGGGTATGACATATACATTTTAATTAAATTAATTTTCTGCACTTTTTATTTAAAAAAAAAGTGAGTTTTAGTTGTATATATAATTTATAGGCCATGATATTTGAATAGTAAAATAAGTGGTTGATGCTTCTGTCAGGGTACTTGTTAGAGCAAGGCAGAGCTTGCTAGATCATCAACTATGAGAAATTTAATAAAATTCAGTAGTTTGTTTCTTAAATATTGTAATTATTACATATGTCTAAGTATTTTTTTTTTAGTTGTGAATCAAATTATTAAAATTGATTATGATTTCATGGAAAATTGAAAAATCATAAACTTTACAAATTCTTATCTTCTTTTACCATTTTGATCAAATTATGATCAAATTTTTTAGCCAAAAGGAATTTTTCATTTGTAAAAGATGATCTTTCGTTTGTGTTAATTTTAATTTATCTTAACAGCAAATTTATGATAATAAATTGTAGATTCTTAGAACCACTTTAATCTTTTAGTGGAACTGGCACCCAAAAGGGTGGAATAAAAGAAAATTTAACAAACTCCAAGAACATCATGCTAATTAATTACAATGCTTCCTGTCAAAATACTACTCTGATAATTATATTCATTAAATATTTTGCTTTTGTAGCATAAACATTTTTACAGAACTCCATCATTGGGTTAGAGAAAATTTTTGGAAAATTGAATAAAGATAGGTTATACTGACAAATATGTTATATTCATCTATTAATATTAAAAAATTAAAATCGAATTATAGATAGGTTGAAATATCATTTATACTTCAGAACTATCTAAAATAAGTGGTTACATTATTGTTTCGTACATTAATATTAAAACAATTAAAAGGGTATTAAACTATATTTGGTGGAAAATAAAAATAAAAACTCTAACATAGAGATTAAACACAGTCAATAAACAAATTATTATTGTTTAAAACTAAAAGTTTTGACTTAATTAAAGACAATTATGAGAAGAGAGGATTAGTGAACCAAATTGAATGGCAAGTCATGTCAGATTAGGAATTTTCTAGTCCAAACATGTAAGGCGTGACTAAAACAAATTCAAATCCACCGCCACAAACTTTACAGCCATAAATTTTAAGATCGGGGATTATTTAGTACCTAATATAAAATATTTCAAGATTAAATTTAAAATTTAAGTTATATTGTGTTTTATTGACGGAAAAAAAATTCAGATTAATTTATACCTTTAATCAAATATAGTATAAATTTAATTTAAATTCTTATATTTTATCTTATCAAACTTAAAATTACTTTATAATTAATTTATGAATTATGATTTTATAATAGTATAAAGTTTTATATGTTTTTATCTTTTTATCTAAACACATGTTCGATATTTGATTCATCTAAAGAATAATTGACAATCTAAAAATATATATAATATATAACTATTAGTATATATTAATTTTATTTATACTATTATTATTTTTTACATTATTATACATATATATACATATAACATATATCATACGCTTAATCTACTCGAGTTCAACAATAATAATAGAAAAAAGGGTCTGATATACCCCTCAACTTTGTTATTTAGAGCTGATATACTCTTGTTATGAAAATTGCTTATATATACCCCTACTTATAAACAAATGGCTCACATATACCCTTTTCCTCTAACGGAAATGAAAAAAAGTTAATTTTAATCTAATTTTTTATTTTTTTTCTAAAAAATATAATCTTATATGAGTAAATTTAATCCTCGTCAAACATATTTTTTTTTACTTTTTTTGTATCAATGGCTAATTTAGAATTATTATTTTGATAATCAAATTTATTTATATTTCACTAATATTCTTGTAAAACTTATTGTAGATGATCAAATTTTTTTCTTTGAATACAAAAATCAAATTACAATATAGACAAAAAGAAATAGTTTAAATTTTTTTTCTTTAAACTAAGGAATGAAAGAAAAAAATAAAATAAGAATAAGAAACTCAAATAATTATAATAAAAGAAGTCAAAAAATAATTTATGTTTGAAAAAAATTAAAATATACCTTGAACTTTGATAGAAGAATTATATATAGCCCTAAATAATTTTTTTTTAAAAATTAAAAATAAAAAATATAAATTTAAAATTAATTTTTTAACTTTCGTTAAATGAAGGTATATGTGAGCTCATTTTGTAACGGCAGGGGTATATGTAAGCCGCTTGTATAACGGTAAGGGCATATATGAGTCCTTTCATAACGAGGAGTAAATCAACTCGAAATGGCAAAGTTGAGGGATATATCATTTTCCCATTAATAATATAATTATAAATATATAGAAGTAAAATAAAAAATAAAAAAAATACGCAAGAGAAATGCCAAATAAAATATACAGAGTTTTTAAAAAAAATTGTCTTTATTATGCAGTAGCTAGCACATATCATTATACCAAATTATTCAATTAGATTCTTTTCTTTTCTTTTCTTTTTTAATCTATAGAGGATTCTTCTAATGGTCTGTGCATTAGTTTAAGGTTAACTACTGGTTGTCCTTTTCTTATGACTTTTTTGTTGTTATAATATTCAAATCCTTTTAGGTAAAGGGGAAATGAGAATAGTGTTGTTTAATTTAACAATTGTTAATCTTATCGCTAAACATTTTCAACACTAGTTAATCAAATCATAAAAAATAAATAGACAGACAAAATGTGATATCACCTTGTTTTTGAAAAAACGTACACATCATATTATAGAAAAATGGTCTTATATATCCCTTTAACTTTTCCTATTTAACGGTGATATACTTCTTTTGGTATTAAATTAGCACATATATACCCCATTACTATATAAATGACTCTATTGGAATTCTGACTCCCAAATTTGCTTAAGAAACAAGTATATTTTATATATTCCATTGCAGATTACAGGAGTTACGTTTTGTATAGCAAATAAAATAATGACACAATATTTTATCGCGAAAAACTCCAGCTCATAAAGATAAAAAACCACGACATACACCTCTGTATGATTAAACTCCACTTCATTAAACTCTGAGTCTCAACAAAAGATTACAAACCTATGTAACCTAAGGATTTATAAACTCTAATTCATGTTAAGAAATTATAAACTCTAATTCCTAGTTATCCAAGACAAAAAACTCCAGGTTTATGTCTTTTACCGTCCGTCAAGTTTTTCAAACTTGTTAGGCGAATCATACACACATTGGATTGTAATCAAAACTCTTAATTACAATCTTACAATTTTTCCTCACAAACTGGCAACACTCCCATGTAAATCTCAAAACTCTCTCAAACTCTTGATTGTGTTTTGATCTTCTCATGTAAGTGCACAATTTTCTCCAGGAAAACTATCGCTCTATTTATAGATTTGGACTTGAATCCAAAACTTATTTCAACTAGAAATCCTACTTGTGCTCTGCTTCCTTTTTCTCTTGAAACTTAGAAGCTCACGCGTAGGATTCCTACTTCATGTGGAACTCCTAGTTCAACTCGAACTTGTCTTCAGTTTTCTTTCTTGACTTCACTTTGATTTATTTCCTTCTTGAACTCTTTATTTACGCCATTTATTTCCTTATTTACTTCGGCTTCCTAGTTTGTCTAGTTTTCCTATTTGATTAAGAAAATTATCTTGTCTGCTAACTCCTTTATGAAAGGAAATTTTCTGTACTACTTGCTTATCGAAAAAACAATACTTTCACAACTTTATAACTTCTAATTCACGTGGTTGACGTTCTTCTTATCCAAGTCGAATTCGGTCTGAAAGGAACATGTCGCGCAACCTGTGTTTCTTTTATCTATTCCTCTATTTTTCAATTATCAAAATCTTTCTCGTTCTAACAGACTCATATAATTTTTTTAGTGAAAGTCAAAAAAATTAGTTAATTTAATTTGTTGAAGAAAATAAATTCATATGGAGTATATTTGATCCTCATCGCATATTCTTTTTCACGACTAATTTTACTCATCCAATTTATTTATATTTTACTAATTTTCTTGTAAAATTTATCATAGATGTCCCAATTTTATTTTATTTTATTTTACAAATATAAAATTAAATTACAAATAGCCCCAAAAGAATTAGTTTTAAATTTTTTTTCTTTAAGCTAAAGAATTAAAAAGAATCAAGTAATGATGATTGAAGAAGTCAAAAAATAATTTATGTATAAAAAAAATTACATTAAGATATATCATAAACTTTGCCAGAAGGATCATATACTATTATAAGAAATATTTTTTATAATTTAAAGTAAAATATAATAATTTAAAACTAATGTTTCACTTTCATCAGATAAAGATATGTGTAACCTCCTTTTATAATGATAAAAATATATATAAGTCATTTATATAATAATAAGAATATATATAAATCACTTATCAACTTTAAATGATACTTTTAAGAGTATATCACGAGCTTTTCCTTTTTTAAATATTTGTGGCACAATATAACGTTGTCATAATTTTGCTGGCTGATTGATCAATAAGACAGCCAGATAAATTGATCTGGAAGGCACATCAAACAAATTAAAACAAGATAATACGTACATGTGCCTCTACTTGGCCATTATGACATTTTGTAATTTTTTTATTTTATTATTATGATTATTATTGTTATCTTTTAAGTTTCATATCTTCGTTTTATGTTCTTAATTTGATACTATATAAAATTTAAGAAAAGGTTTATTTTTTTAAATCTTACAATTTCAATTTTAACATATAATGGACGTTATATGAAACGTTAGATAGTTGAAGAGTTACTAAAAAACTATTTTTCTATAAGAATTATCTACTTTTTTTTTGAAAAATTATTCACTTTATTTTAAAATTGGTGTTTTATTTCTAAATTTTAGAAATCCAACTTGGAGTTGAATTTTAAAATTGAAAAAATACTTCATTTTTGTTTTTCAGCCTCATCTTTGTAAATGTCAAACAAAGTATTATCTTTGATCCTCTGTAAATTGAATAATCAAACGAAATTCCATTATTAATTCTAGTTTAAAATTTTAGAAGAGAAAAATATTGAAATTTATAACCAAACACTTATCAATAAATATTTTAAATTATGTAAATTATAAATTGACTAAATATTATAAAACAAATAAATTGAAATGGAGGGAGGGATAAATAACATGTGGATAAATAACATGTGGCTCTACTTGTCATTATGACATTTTCGAGTCAATTCCCTAAATGGTCACCCAAGTAAAGAAAATTGCGTTGAAATATCATTTATGTTTCATCTAGGATCAAAATATCACTCAACTATCACTATTTTTCTTCAAATATATTTGACATTTCAAAGGCATCACTCTCTCCTAATTGACTTGACATGTCATTAAAGTCTTTATTTAATAATTAGACTAATTTAATTAAATCCATTTAACTAAAATAATGATCATATTATCTTTAAAAAAAATATTTATTAAAAATAAATTTTCATACTTAAGAGTCTTTATCATAATTAAACTTTTTACTTTTTTTATGTTATGAAGAATACATTTTTAAAATGTACGATACTATCATCAATTTTGAATACTTATAAACACATACATTAAAAAAAATATCGATAATACAAATCACTCATGAACGCTAATTTACATCAATTAATCATAAGTTGTATAATAAATCAATAATATTAAACGTCATTTAACTATTACAATTATATTAATTGTGTATTTTGAAATTCATTCTTCCAATATGTTATTTTTGAAAAAAAGATTGAATAATGTTATATTTTTTATCCAAAAAAAAAGAAAAGAAAATATCTCAAAAGTCTCCTTTTATTCTAGCTGATATGACATGTCATCAAAATCATCATTTTAAAAAATAATAGTCCTATATAATTCATCAAACTTATGCCTCTACTAAACAAATATATAAATTACATGAGAATTTATGAAGACTGTAAGAAAAGAATTTTAAAAGTTTAATTCCCTTATATAATTCATCAAACTTATGCCTCTACTAAACAAATATACCTCTTTGCACTTATTACCTGATAATTTTAAAATTCCTAACTAAATTGTTCGAAAAATTTAATAATTCTTTTCTTAAAAGTATTTAGATAAATTTGTGAGGTTGACAAAAAAGTTGGTAAGAAAGAGAAAAACACTATTTATCTTTTTAAAAAAAAAAAAAAAATTTAATTTAAATTTAATTTTTTATTCTATATTATATTATATTTTAACTTCTCATACAATTAAACATCAATAAATAAACTAATAATTAATTGAATTTCCTATTTTAATTCAATAATATAAATATTATATGAGATTAATATACTGATAAATTAAGATCAAAATTTATTTTCTAATATAAATATTATTCACTTTCTATTTCACTTTTCAATAGAAAATATTGTAAGCATATATGGATTTTAAACCATCCAAATAATTATTTTTTTAATAGTTAAGCGAATTTTAATATTATTGATTCATTATACAATTTATGATTAATTGGTGTAAATTAGCGTTCATGAGTAATTTGTATATCAATATTTTTTATATATGTATGTGTTTATAACAAAGGCGAAGCTAGTATTTTCAATAAGGCGGTTCAAAATCTGTAGAAATAGGTAGTTGAAGGGGGTTCGACATCTATTATATATATATATAAATTTATTTTAATCATATATAAATAATATAGTTTTTCGCCGAAGGAGGTTCGAATGAACCCCCTTCATTAAGGATAGCTCCGCCCATAGTTTATAAGTATTCAAAATTGATGAGATTATAGTATATTTTAAAAACGTATTCTGCATAACATAAAAAAAAAGTGTAATTATGATAAAAATTTAAATATGGAATTTTTTCTTAATAAACTAATAAATCTTTTTAAAAGAATAATATGATCATTATTTTAGTTAAATGAATTTAATGAATTAAATTGTCTATTATCAAAAAACTTTAATGACATGTCATGTCAATTAGGAGAGAGTGATGCTTTTGAAGTGTCAAGTATATATGTAAAAAAATAGTGATAGTTGAGTGATATATTAATCATAAATGAAATATAAATGATATTTTAAAATAATTTCCTTAATTTGGATGATCATTTAGAAAATCGACTCGACATTTTCTGAGGTTTTTATTATTATTCTCCTTTCTTTTAAAACTGAAAGAAAATGGAATTCACGAATTTATTGAGGCAATGTCTTTTACCAGGTGGTCCACATTTAAAAATAAATAAATTTGGTTAGCTTTTAAGGTTCATTCAAAAGCTGAAAAAGTGTTTTGAACAAAATTGATGACACTACTTAATTAGCCATATCACTTTTCATTAGGCACATGCAACAACCAAAAATGAATTAAAAAAAAAAATATATTCGTTATAACAGTTTTGTGAATTTATTTTAATAAAAAAATTAAAAAAAAGTGTCTCAAAAATATTTTAATTTTGACCAAAATGACTGTTATGATATTAAACTTTATGAAGAATCTTTTTATCCTCTAAACTATTAGGTATTTTAGAGGTATATATATATCCACGTGGACACATTACGATTTATAATTATGCAATATTTTTTTATGTTCACGTGAACACATATATACCTTTTTAAAATATACTATTAAATAGTATAAAGATTAAAAATTATTTTCAAAATTTAACATCGTAACAATAATTTTGATTAAAATTCGAATATGTTTCGAATCTTTCTAAAAAATATAGATAAATGGACAACTTATAATTCAGTAGCTTAAGCAATGAGCTAGTTTATACAGAATATATTTTTTAAAGCTTACTCACGCAGATAACTTGCAAATAATTTAAGCAAATAGTTTTCCAGGATGGCTTTTGAAGAATTATAGTAGTTTTATGGGAAGTTATAATAGTAGTTTTCGAGGATTACAAATCAACCAAACAACTTATCATTATTATCTTCATACAATTTTATTTGCTTAGCTAATATTAATATGATATACCTATTAAAAAATAAAAATTAAAAGATTATTTTAGAATAGTATCTTTTGAATATTTATTAAATTTAATATTTTAAAAAAATGTATTAATAAATACTAGAAACTAGGTGACAAATTGTCTTTTTATTTTTAAAATTTAATCAGTAAAAATAATCATCTATTTTTAATATAATTAGATAAATAAAAAGAAAAAAAAGAAAATAGCTCAAGTAAGTTCTTTTCTACGAATAAATAGAAAAATATATCAATTTATTTATACATCAAGCTCAAGAAAAAAAAAATCTTTCCCCCAAACATCTTTAGCTAGTTTCATTTATTCAAATGATCACAATTAAACAGGGATATTATTATTATTATTATAATCTACGATATTTCTTTATTGTATAAATATAAATAGAAGAAAGATTTAATAAGTATTAATGCACCGTGATAGGTAAGGAAAAGCCATTATATTTGTAGTAGTATATTATATTAGATATAACCGACCAACCAAAACCATTGTTGAATGGCCACCTGTCATGACTCATTATTTCTTCCATGTGGTAACGTCCAACACGTATCAATTGCAATTATTCCATTTTTACAATTAATTTAATACTCCCCCGAATCAATAATTGTTTTCATATATTATTTTGAGATATATAATAATATTTATTCATTTTATAAAATTAATAAGAATTTTATATTTAATTTTTAATTTACTCTTGTTATTAATTATGTAATTATTGTTCACGTTATTATTTTTGGAACATAAGTTGAAACGGTAAAATAATACAATATGTGGTAAGTGGTGGAAGTTACTTTGGTCAATGTGATGTAGTAGCTCTTTGGTAGAAAAAAATGAAACTATATTTAAATACGATATACGATAAATTCCTTGATCTTTTCTAATACACATTTTATTTATTACAATTTTTAAATAAAAATATCAACCCCCCCCCCCAAAAAAAAAGAAAAAATATTATACTCCCTCCATTATTATAATTGTTATGTTACATTTTTTTCGAGTAATAATTAGACTAATTTTCAGAGCTAAATTGATTATGTTAATTTAATATCCTAAAATAAAATTTTAAATATTCAAAAATGTACGAAAAATAATATAAATTATAATTTTTTAATATTAATATATATCTTAATCAAAATTTATATAATTTGATTTACAAATAAAAAACTATTAAATTAAAAAGGAACGTTTGAGTAATTCTCATGGCTCAAGAGAGTAGCAAGTATCGTTCAGTGGCGTAGTCATATGGTGGTTAGAGTGTTTAATAAGACACCATTTGTTGAAAAAAATACTGTATATACAAGTAAGAATAACAAAATAATTAAATAACATATTATGAACACATTTAACACAATGAATTATTGTAGCCAACTATCTCATCTCTTTGGAATGAGATAATGTTTGTCTTTGAGTTTTACTAATTTTACTTTTTGAAAAACACTCTTATTATGTTGTTTCTGAATAGTCTTTATAAAATTCTGCCTCCACCACTAATATAGTTGATACTTGATAGGATAAATAAAAGGCAACAACAAAGATTTTAAAGATCTTCTTAGAGTTTGTGAAAGCAATTAAGCAACAAAGTTTTTCTTTGCTTCCTTTAGCAGATAATGTTGACTGAACAGACAGTGATAAGAGATTTACTGTTAGCTATATATATATCGAAACATGTGCTCTAATTTTCATTCAACGCCCCCTCACTGTTAAATCAGTCCTTCATTGTTCTATTTCTTTGTTTAAAAATGACATAATTAATTTATTATTTTATTTGTATTAAAGGACAGAATAAATTCTACATTTTTCAAAGATACAAACACTCTATTTGGATTATTGTTCCCGCTTCTATTAGATTGTTGTAACATTTTCTAATTGAAAGAATTAAGAATGGAAATAGTCATTTCTAGAAAGAATTGAAATCTGGAAAATTTGTTTAGTATGTTAAGTTGAGTTTTTGGTCAACTTCAAACGCTCATAACTTGTAGCTCAGGACGAGTTAGGTGTGTTTTCAGATATTGTAGGAAAGATCTTGGAATAATCTTTCCAACGCCGTCGAGTTTACGCGATTCCGAGATCGTTTTGAGTGAGATGTGTCCGTTAGATGTTGGGTTGTTCAAATAAGGAAAGTCTAAATCGGATTTTGGAAGGGCATTTTAGTCTTTTCCTTATCCAATTATTTTAATGCGTTTTTAGGAGTTTATTTGGGTACTAATAAGAAATAGACCAGTTTAGTTAATTTAAAATTCACGCTAGGGCTTGGAGAAAAGAGAAAAGAGGAGAAAAGAGAAGAAAGTTCAAGATTCGTTGATTTTTTGGAGGTTGGCGGGTGGATTTAGTCAAAGGGTGATCCGTACGAGGTATGTGATATCACGTAACATTGGGTTAGTTCACCCATGGGCCAATCATAATTCAATTCGGTGAATTATAATTGATTTGAAAGTAAATCCTACGAGTTCTTGATGAAATTCGTTTGAATTCTTGTGGGTTTGTGTTGTTGAAGTTTTCTTGACTATTCATGTTTTTGGCTGTGATTTTGAGTTGAATCTTGTATATATTGAGGGTATAATCGATTCTAAGTGTTTGGGGATAGAACTAAGTTGAAATAGGGGGTTTAGAGTTGAAAAACGAAGGAAAAAAGTCAGAGTGCACCTGGGCGATGGTCTGGGGTGCCGCCCCTCTCAGAGCCCCAAGAAGCAGCCTCTGAATATTAACCTCTGGGGCACCGGGCCAGCCAGAGCGCCCCAAGTCAGTCTTTGAATTTCAAGGGCTGGCGCCCCGCGCCTCTAAGAGCGCCAGGGACACCAGTTCTTCCCATTCTTCCTTCGTCTTTCTATACTAGTTCTTTCGCAACGTACCTATATTTTCTAGTTGATTCCAATACCTAAAGATACGTCTAAACATCATCAAATCATCCATAAACATGAGATCATGAACTTTGAATCCATAATTCAATTCAAGGAAAGTTAAGAATCAAGTCAAGAGAAGTTCATAAAGTTTTCAAAATCTTTCGCAAACATTTTAACTTTGTCTTAAGACTTAAGTTTCGAGTTGACTAAAAAGTTAAGACTAAAGTTCATTTCTTCAAAGATTATACGGGAACTAAGTACCAAAGTGAGAAATGTTTTCACATATGAGCAAGAAAGGGAACTTCGATTCCCAAAGAGCTTTTAAGCTACGTTTTGCGTAACTATCTCAAACCAAAAAAAGAAGTTTAGTTTTAAAACATATGAGCTAAGTGTATTTTTAGGAGTAGTATTGAGCATCGATATGGGGATGCAAGTTCACATTAACTCAAGTCTTCATAAACCATGTAGCCATCATGGGTAGTTAATGATCATACTTTTTAGATGACTCCTTAAGTGTTTTTAGCATAGACTAGTGGATCCACTTAGTTAAGGCGTCCTATATGACAGCAAAATATAGGACAGTTCTGGCAACGTGGGCAAGACGTTGTATCACCACTTAAGCTCATAGTGGTGGTTTTCGGTTAGAGAAACTCCCACATAAACTTATTACTTTATTATATGAGTAAAGTTGAGTTTGTTATTGTATTTCTTTAACGAACTGAGTTGTTTTTTATTGTTTTGAAAGCTTTCTATATGTTGCATGTGTATTGTTTCTTTATATTGAGTTAATTTATTCATGAGTTGAGTAACGACAATGTAAATGTTTCTTTCAAATTCCTTTAAAGCTTATGTTATGTTTAGTATTCTCCTCGCATACTCGTACATTCAATGTACTAATGTCATTTGGCCTGCATTATTTCTTGATGCAGACACAGGTACCAAGATCAACATCCAGTGCCTCGTTCATCCAGAGCACTCAGAGTCAGTTGATGAGCCTCGTCGCTTTCTGGAAGGCTCCTTTTTTACTTTTTTTTCTAGTATTTCAGTTGTTAAGATGATTGGCGGTCTTGTCCCGATATCCCTCTTTGTTTTAGAGGCTTCATAAATGAGTAGCTATAATTTTTTAGTCTTATTCATTTCAGTTGTCTACGTTTAAGACTTGAGTTGCAATTTTTGCTAAGTTATTATCTCTTAAGTTATTGCATGAGTTATGTTTTTTATGTTAAAGTTTTCCGTTGATTAAGTAAGATAGGTCAAGGATTCGCTTAGGGCCATCAATGGTTCTCGAGTGACAGTCCCACCCAGGGTGTAAGCTCGGGGCGTGACCAACTTGGTATCAGAGCACAAAGTTCAAAAAACCTATGGAGTCTATGAAATCGTGTCTGTAGAGTCCTAATTATTGGTGTGAAGTGTGTCACATCTATAATTAAGAGGCTGCAACACTTGGGAAAATATTCTCACTTCTTTCATACTCATTTAATGTGTTAGAGTTGATATCTAAAAAGTTTCTTTCTAATTCGTGCTTGCGCCTGTTTTTCAGTTAATCATGCCTCCACGAAGAGTTATTAGAGGTTGTCCTACTAGGCGTAGTGTTGAGGAGCAAGGGGTACCCAATGCACCTGAATGCAACCTTGAGGAGAAGCTACCAGTGCTGAGTTCAGGGAAGTGATAAGGATGTTAAGACAAGTTGTTACCAACCAAACTGGGAAACAAAGAGGGGCTCGACAAGAAGAGATTGATACTTTGAGGATCCGTGAGTTCTTGAGGATGAATCTTCCAAGTTTCACTGGTTCAAGCACTTCTAAGGATCTAGAGAACTTTATTGAGAAACTGCAAAAGGTATTTGATGTTATGCATGTTTTCAATACTGTGCGAGTTGAACTAGCTACATATCAATTGAAAAATGTTGCTAGGACTTGGTTTGACCAGTGGAAGATGGGCAGAGCTGAGAGAGCACCACCTGCGAGTTCGACATATTTTAAGGAAGCCTTCTAGGGGAGTTTCTTTCCTCGAGAACTAAGAGAGGCCATGGTACGAGAGTTTCTCACTCTTAAGCAAGATACATTAAGTTTTCATGAGTATGGTTTAAAGTTCACCCAACTATACCGATATGCTCAGGAGATGGTTGCGAATATAAGAAGCAGGATGAGTCTTTTTGTTGCTGGGTTGTCCCGTCTGTCAAGCATAGAGCGTATGGCAACTATGCTAATTGAGGACATGGATATAGCAAGGTTAATGACATATGTGCAACAAGTTTATGAGGAGAAGTTGAGGGGATAGGGAGGAGTTTAGAAACAAAAAGGCTAAGACATCCGAGTGAATCCGGGCAGCAAAGAAGTAAGGTAAATTGTTCATCCTTTCGGCAAAAGCAAAAGGGACATGCATCATCATCTTCTAGTGCACTTGCACCCAGACACAAAGGTAAGTATAATAACCAGAATTCCCAACACTTTAGAGCTAGACCTGCACAGTCTAAGGTAATGTGGCACAAGGAAGTAACTAGGCTCCTGAATGTGCTAAGTGTGGTAGAACCCACCCAGGTAAGTGTGAAGATGTCTCCACAATTGTTTCAAGTGTAGACAAGAGGGTCACTTCATGAAAAAGTTTCCTAAGAATCGGCAGGGTAGTGGAAATCAGGGCTATAGAGCCTAATCTTCATCAGTTGCTCCACCAAACAGGGCTCCACCTAGAGGAGCTACTTTCGGTACTGACAGAGGAGCAAACCGCCTTTATGCGATCACTAGTCGCCAAGAGCAAGAAAACTCTCCAGATGTTGTCACTAATTTGATCAAAGTATTTACTAACGTTAATGCTTTGCTAGACTGATGTGAAACAAAAAGATAAAAATAAAAATAGAAATAAGAAAAGATAGATAAAAGAGATGGACACAATTTAAATTCAAGTAACTAAGAGATGTAATGGTGAAACTAACCAAAACACCACTTAATAGAGAAATAAAAGCACCTAATCTATTAGAATCCTCAAGAAAGTAACAACCTTACTTGCAAATTCTAGGACAAAATATTGAAGATCAACAAAGGGCTTCCAAAACTCTCACAAGAGACATAACATGTCCAAAAACTCTTTATGAAACCCTAAGGTCTACTATTTATACTAAAAACTAAAATAGTGAAAAAAGACTCAATTGCCCTTCATTAAAATTACAAGGTGATTAAAATGGTAGAGCACTTCATATATTAAATATCTTCAAGTCTTCCATGTTGGAACCTTCCAAAGGTTCCATCTTCATCCACAAAGCTTGAAATGCTTGAAGGTCCTTAACTTGACTCCTTGTGAAAGGCCTCCTTAAAGTAGTGCCACTTTGATCTACATCACACTCCCCTTATTTAAAGAATTCGTCCATGAATTCACCGCACCTACATAAAAAAGAGATAAATCACTAACATCAAATACATTATGCACCAAATACTCACTTGGTAAGTCTACTTTGTAAGCATTATCCCCAATCTGCTCAAGCACTTTAAAAGGTCCATCTCCTCTTGCATAAGTTTGTCCTTCCTTTTGCTTGGAAATCTTTCCTTCCTAAAATAAACCCATACCCAATCACCGGGTGCAAAGGTGACTCACTTTCGTCCCTTGTTGGCTCTTTTGGTTGCATCATTGTTGGCCTTCTCAATTCGCGTTCTTACTTTCTCATGGATGTTCTTCATAGATTTTTGCCTTATCTTTTGCATCTATACTCACAATAACATCTTTCGGTAAAGGAGTTAAATCTAATGGAGTCAAGGAATTAAAGCCATAAACACACTCAAAAGAGGTTATGCCAATAGATCTATGAATAGTTCTATTATATGCAAACTCAATTAATGTAAATTGATCCTCCCAAGAAGTTAACTTTCCTTTAACCATATCCCTAAGAATGTTACCTAAGGTTCTATTAAATACCCCGGTTTGACCATCCGTTTAGGGATGATAAGAAGTAGAAAATAGTAACTTAGTTCCCAAATTTCCCCACAAACACCTCCAAAAATGACTTAGAAACTTTGAATCTCTATCACTAACAATCGTTTGGGGAACACCATGAAATTTCATCACATTATGAGCAAATAAGGTAGAAACATGAGATGCATCAACACTTTTATGCCAAGCAATAAAGTGATCCATTTTAGAAAATATATCCACAACAACAAAGATGATATCCTTACCCTTCCTAGTCCTCCGGAGACCAACAACAAAGTCCATGAAAATATCTAGCCAAGGGCATCTAGAAATAGGAAAAGGGGTATAAAACTCATGGGATTGGGTACAAGATTTAGCATGCTTACAATCCAAACACCTAGCACAAATGCTTTCCACATCTCTAATCATCTTAGGCCATAATAAATGTTCACTAAGAATATCTAAGTTTTTTCACACTACAAAATGAACTATCAAACCTCCATTGTGTGCCTCTTTCACTAAAAACTCTCTCTATGAGGACATACGTACACAAAGTGTACCCCTTCCTAAACAAATAGCCCTCCTTCAACTCAAACACAGGTGTTCTAGCTTCATTACCCTTCTTAACAACTTGTACACACCTATTCAAGCTTACTTGATAATCCCCAAAGACTTTTTCAAAATCATCATCATTAGAATATAACTCCTTCAAACTCTCAAAATCCATCAATCTAGAAGTCAAGGTATTCTTCAACTCATATCTTATTGATAAAACATCCACCACAATATTCTCTTGGCCTTGCTTATAAATAATCACATAAGGAAAGACTCAATAAATTATATCCATTTGGTATGCCTTCTATTAAGCTTTTTTTGAACCCTAATATGCTTCAAAGCCTCATGATCGGTGCTAATCACAAACTCATTTTGCTAAGGATCTCACTAGGGCATAGATTTCCTTATCATTGGTAGAATATTACAATGGAGCTCCTCTTAACTTCTCACTAAAGTAAGCTATGGGTTTCCCTTCTTGCGTCAAGACCGCACCAATGCCTACTCCACTAGCATCAAACTCAATTTAAAACATCTTTTCAAATTGGGAAGTTGAAGTAAAGGAGTGGAACTAAGCTTCTCCTTTAAGATTTTAAAGGCTTCATCTTGTTTATACCCCAAATGAAAGGCTTTTCCTTTTTGATGAACTCCGTTAGAGGAACGGCTAGAGAACTAAAAGCCCTCATAAACCTCCTATAAAAACTTGCCAAACCATGAAATCTTCTAACATCACTAATGGACATAGGGGTTGGCCAACTCCTAATAGCCTCTACCTTCTCATCATCCACCTCAACTCCATTTGAGCTTACAACAAAACCAAGGAAAACAACACGGTCCACACAAAAAGAACACTTTTTAAACTTTACATACAATTTTTCATTTCTCTATACATCAAAAATAAACCTCAAATGTTGCACATGATCATCCAAGCACTTGCTATAAATAAAAATATCATCAACATAAACCACAACAAAATCATTAATAAACGATTTAAGTACATGATTCATTAGTTGCATAAAACTTCTTGGTGCATTGCTTAGCCCAAAAGGAATTACCATGCACTCATATAATCCAAATTTAGTTTTGAAAGTGGTTTTCGATTCATCTCAGGATTTCATTCGAATTTGATTGTATCTACTTTGCAAATCTATTTTAGAGAATAAGGTAGAACCACATAATTCATCTAACATATCATCAAGTGTAGGAATAGGATGTCAATGTTTTACCGTAATTCTATTAATGGCATGACAATCTACACACATCTTCTATGAACCATCCTTCTTGGGCACTAGAATCACGGGCACCACACATGGACTTAAACTCTCTCTTATCAATCCTTTTTACAAAAGTTCCTGAACTTGTCTTTGAATTTGTTTAGTGTCTTGAGGGTTTATCCTATAAGCGAGTTTGTTGGGTAGTTGAGAACTCGGTGCAAACTTAATTTGATGTTCTATTCCCCTCAAAGGAGGCATTCCACTAGGCATTTCTTTCGGAAATAAATTTTGATAACCTTGCAACAAATAAGAAACAACACTTGGAAAAGATAAAGATGTTACTTTACTATTTGAAATCAAAGAGTATCCTTTAGGTTTAATAAGTATGACTTGAGTATCATCCTCAATGTTTAGCTCTTTCATGCTCTCTTGGTTTTGCAAAATCATGTACATGTTCCCTTTTTCTTTGACCTTTTGTTTTTATTCCTCATCTTTTTTTGTGATAATTCATTCTCACTTGAGCTCTCAACCTCTCTTTTTCCTCTTTTGAATTATCATTTTTCACCCCCTTACTATCCTCTATTTTTTCTTTCAAGTTTTTCTTTCAACTCTCCCATTTTTCTATATTCCTCTCCCACTTGAAAAGGAGAAAGAGGGTTAAGAATGTGCTTTTTACCATCCTTAAAAAATGCATATTTATTGGATCTTCCATCATGTTTTACCCCTACATTATATTCCCATGGCCTTCCCAACAATATATGACAAGCTTGCATTGGTACAACATCACAAATCACTTTATCATGGTAGCTTCCAATCTTGAACTTTATCAACACTTTCTTGGTCACCTTGAGTTGACCACATTCATTGAGCCAATGCAACCTATAAGGTTTTGGATGCCTTCTTGTTGGAAGTTTTAATTGTTCCACCATAGATAACTAGAAACATTTGCACAGCTTCCACTATCAATGATAAAGAAACATAATTGCTCTTGAACCCTACACCAATTATGAAACAAATTTTCCCTTTGATCAATATCTTCCCTCGCTAGAGCACTCATACTCCTCCTTACAACAAGAACAAGTTTTCCATCATCATTAATTTCTTCTCCATCCCCTTCTCCCATAAATTCATCACTACTGTCATCTTCTCAATGGTCATCCTTAAATTCATCTTCCGTTTGATAACCACCATCATTAATGCAATGATAGTTATTCTATTAGGGCATTCATTTGGTTTATGTCCATATCCTTGACATTTTAAATACTTTATTTTAGCCGGAGTTTCAAGTTATCTTTGTTACCTAAATCCTGGTAGTCCATCTTTGGTTTGGCTTTGTCAAAATTGGACTTGAAGTCTTTCTTAGCACCTTTTGAGTTGTCCCAAGTAGGAGATGATTTCCAAACTTCTTATTTTTTGCCCATGAAGAAGAAGAAGATTGCACTCTTGATTTGTTTTCCTTTTGATGTCCCTCCACTTTGAGTACCATTTGATAAGCTTCATATAAAGTAGGAAGATGATGCAAATCTAATGGTTTCCTTATCTCTTTATTTACGCCAAAGAGAAATCTTGCCACAAGATTCATTTCTCCATCACTGACATTAGCTCAAAGCCTAGTATGCTCTAGCTCCTCATAATACCCTTCCATACTCTTGCTTCCTTGTTAAAGATTGTAATATTTTTTGAGTGTATCTTGTTCATAATTTTGACCCACAAATCTTTCTCTCATTCTTCTTTTCATATCATTCCAATTTGTAACAAAATTTCTATTCACCAAAGCATCCCTTTCAATTTTCTCCCACCATGTAGAAGCAATACCCTCAAGGTGACTTATAACATAATTCATTTTTTTAAAATCGCTCACATTGTTGAGATTATATTATCTTTCAAGCTTCACTATCCAATAAAGGAATACATTTGGGTCATTGCTACTTTTGAAAAATGGAAGTGTAACCATGATGTTGTTGAATCCTTGATCTTCATCATCATTCCTTCGATTGTATTCTCTACCATCAACCGGATGTCAACCTCCATTTCCTCCTCATCTCCCTCTCCCACCTAACCTATCTTGTTGAGCTTGATCGTCTATTCCATAGCCATAATTATTACCATCAAAAGAATCATGCTCCTCAAGGTTATGTTGGGCTCTCATTTGAGGTCTAAGTACTTGTGGTGGAAGATTTAATTGTTGACCCCCCTTCCCTTTTGGAAGTGTCACTTGATTGTGAGCCTTTGTTGGTAATGTGAAATTAGGAGATAGGGTATCGTGCACAATTAAGTGTGATGAAGTT
Source organism: Solanum sitiens (assembly GCA_016801875.1). Taxonomy (NCBI): domain Eukaryota; kingdom Viridiplantae; phylum Streptophyta; class Magnoliopsida; order Solanales; family Solanaceae; genus Solanum; species Solanum sitiens. The sequence goes on along the minus strand of JABWTJ010000451.1, from coordinate 658,225 downwards.
GCATCAAGAGGAGTTTTACTTGATCCCTCATCGTTTTGACCACTAGGATTGAAAATGTCAAGTAGTTGCTTTGCGATTTCTTGAGTTCTCACCATCCTATCCACATCTTCCAATTTTCCCTTCATATCTCTCATGTCTTCCAATAGTTGTTGAAGAAAAGCATCATTTCCATTTTGCTAGAGGGTTCTCCCTCCAATTGAGTCATTGTACCTACAAAAGAAAATAAAGAGTAAGAAGAAATTTTTTCTCACAACTCATTTTTTTTTCTTTTCCACTCACTCTTATCTATTACTTCAAGGCCAAGGCTTTTAAGACTACCCTCCAAAGAACTCACTTCATACTTGCCTTTTACCACTCTTGAATAACCCAAGGTTGAGAGTCAACACCGTCAAATAATTCACAAGTGGTACTACTTCTTCGGGATGGAGTGGAGTTTATGTAAATTAAAATAATAGAAAATAAAGTAAAATAAAAAGATTGACATGAACAAGAACTATCTTAAGTTAAATATGAACTAATACTCAAAGTAAATTAGCTAGAGTTAACTAACAAAAGTAGAGAATATTTTTTTTCTTCTTCTTCACCAAGAACTGGGTCTTTTTTTTTTGTGTGTTTTGAACTAATCCCCTTCAATACTCCATCAAATAGACTCAAATTTGGGAAAACACTTTTCCACAACTGCATAAACAAGTTTTGACCACCAATTTCTACAAACAAACAACAAATCAACAAACCCATTTTCAAGTTTTTTCTTCAAAGCTTCAAATCCTAAAAAATGGCTTCTCATATTTTTTTTTGCCATGTATTTTTTGATTTTCAGTTAGGAAACAACAATATGTAGCTCAAAGAAATCAACCCACTCTCAAATTCATCAACTCACCCTCTTTTTTTTGCATATTTTTTTTGTTCAAATTTCAGAAATTAAACAATCCAAAGATTAAGAATTGTAGGAACAATTCTTTGAATTTGCTCTGATACCAATTTGATGTGAAACAAGAAGATAAAAATAAAAATAGAAATAAGAAAAGATAGATAAAAGAGATAGACACAATTTAAATTCAAGCATCTAAGAGATGTAATAGTGAAACTAACCAAAATTCCACTTAATTGAGAAATAAAAGCACCTAATCGATTAGAATCCTAAAGAAAGTAACAACCTTACTTGCAAATTCTAGGAAAAAATGTTGAAGTTCAACAAAGGGCTTCCAAAACTCTCACAAGAGGCATAACATGTCCAAAACTCCTTATGAAACCCTAATGTCTACTATTTATACTAAAAACTAAAAATAGTGAACAAAGACTCAATTTCCATTCATTAAAATTACAAGGTAATTAAAATGGTAGAGCACTTAATATATTAAATATCTTCAAGTCTTCCATGTTGGAACCTTCCAAAGGTTCCATCTTCATCCGTAAAGCTTGCAATGCTTGAAGGTCATTAGCTTGACTTCTTGTTAAAGGCCTCCTTGAAGTAGTGTCACTTTGATCTACATAATAGACCCATGAGCAAGTTTATCTCTTGTGACTCCTTATGTTGCAATTAAGTTTGATGTTCTTCCTGAGAAACTCTGTGAAGCCTTTTGTGTTTCTACAACTGTTGGGGAGTCTATTCTAGATGAGCGAGTATATCTTGATTGTGTCATTTCCATCAATCACAAGGACACCATGACTAACTTAATTGAGTTAGACATGGTAGATTTTGATATCATTCTAGATATGGACTGAATTCATGTCTGTTATGTCTCCATTGATTGTAGGACTTAAGTTATTTAGTTCCTAATGAGTCAGTCTTAGAGTGGAGAAGTAGTTCAGCATTTCTTGAGGATCATTTTATTTCGTACATTAAAGCAATAAAGTTAGTTTTCAAGGGGTGTATCTATCACTTAGTCCGAGTTAACGACTCTAGTGTTAAGATACCTTATATCTAATCAGTTTCAGTAGTAGAAGAGTTTCTAAATTTCTTTCGAGATGATCTACTTGGAGTCCTTCTTGAGAGAGATATAGACTTCGGTATAGATGTTCTTCCAAATACTCGTCCTATATCTATTCCACCATATAGAAAGGAACCAGCAGGGTTAAATGAGCTTAAATAACAGTTGAAAGATCTCCATGATAAGGGTTTTATTCGACGAGTGTCTCACTATTGGGCGCTCGGGTCTTATTTGTGAGGAAGAAGGATGATTCCCTTAGGATGTGTATAAATTACCGCCAGTTGAACAAGGTTACCATCAAGAATAAGTATCTTCTTCCGAGGATTGATTATATGCTCGAGACCTCACATCAGGCTACCATCAGTTAAGGGTAAGGGAATTTGACATTCCAAAGATAACATTCATGACTTGTTATGGTCATTATAAGTTCCTAGTTATGTCCTTTGGTTTGACCAATACGCCTACAACATTCATGGACCTTAACCTTATTTGAATATGTTTTTTGTTGTCTTCATTGATGACATACTAATCTATTCAACGAATGAAGAAGATCATGCTAGTAGTCATCTCAAAATAGTTCTCCAGACTCTAAAAGATAGAGAGTTGTATGTAAAGTTCTCTAAGTGCGAGTTTTGGCTTGAGTCTGTGGAACTCTTAAGCCACATTTTGTCCGGAGAGGGAATTAAGTTGATACAAAAAAATAGAGGCAGTGCAGAATTTCCCTAAACCCACATCTCCAATTGATATTAGGAGTTTCTTGGGTTTGACTGGATATTATAGAAGGTTTGTAGGGTTCTCATCTATTTCATCCCCTTTGATTAAGTTAACTCAGAAAACAGTGAAGTTTCAATGCTTTGAAACTTGTGCTAAAAAAATTCAGTAATTGAAGAAGAGTTTGACTACTGCCCAGTTTTGATCTTACCAGAAAGTATTCAAGGTTTTGTGGTGTATTGTGATGTATCTAGAGTTGGTTTGGGTTGTGTATTAATACAGAATTGCAATGTTATGACTTATTCCCAGACAGTTGAAAGCTTATGAGAAGAACTACCCTATCCGTGACTTAGGGTTGGTTATTGTAGTATTTGCTTTGAAGATATGGCGTCATTATTTGTATGGTGTTTATGTAGATGTATTCACTGATCACACGAGTCTTTAGTATGTGTTTACTCATATTGAGCTTAATTTCAGACAAAGGATGTGGTTAGAGTTACTCAACAATTATAAAATGAGTATTCTTTACCATCCAGCTAAGGCTAATGATGTTATTGATGCCTTAAGCAGGCTGTCTATGAGGAGTACCGCCCATTTAGAGGAAGATAAGAAAGAACTAGCAAAGGATGTGCACAAACTTGAATGCTTGGGAGTTCGCCTAATGGATTCCACAGAAGGAGGAGTAGTGGTGATGAATGGGTCTGAGTTCTTATTAGTGGATAAAGTGAAAGGAAAGCAAGACCAAATCCTATTTTGCTTGATTTGAAGGCTAATATTCATAAGCAAAAAGTATTAACTTTTGAACAAGGGGGAGATGAGTTATTAAGGTATCAAGGTAGGTTGTGTGTACAAAGGGTGGATGAACTCCAAGAGAGGATCATGGAGGAAGCTGATAGCTTCAGATATTCCATTTATCTGGGTTCCACAAAGATGTATCGTGATTTGAGAGAGGTTTATTGGTAAAGTAGTATGAAAAAGGGCATTGTTAAATTTGTGGCTAAGTGTCCGAATTGCCAACAAGTTACGGTAGAGAATCAAAGGTCCGGTGGGTTGACACAGAATATAGAAATTTCGGAATGGAATTGGAGATTATCAATATAGACTTTATCACATGTTTACCAAGGTCTCGCAGGAAACATGATTCTATTTGAGTGATTGTCGATCGAATGACAAAGTCAACCCATTTTTTGCCGGTAAAGACTACCCATTCAACATAATATTATGCTAAGTTTCAAGAGTTGGTAAGACTTATGGGGTTTTGGTCTCCATTATTTCAGACAGAGGTGCGCAATTTACTACACTATTTCGGAAGTCATTCTAAAAACGCTTGGGTTCAAAGGTGAACTTAAGTACGACCTTTCAACCTCAAACTAATGGGCAAGCACACCATACTATTTAGACCTTAGAGGATATGTTGACGGCTTGTGTTTTTGATGTAAAAGGTAATTGGAATAATCACTTACCTCTTATTGAATTTGCTTACAACAATAGTTACCACTGTAGAATCCAAATGACTCCTTATGAAGCTCTTCATAGGAGAAGATGCAGATCTCCTATTGGATGGTTCAAAGTTGGTGAAGCTGGGTTGATAGGACTTGATTTAATTCATCAATGTATGAGACGGTGAAAGTAATTCAACAGAGGTTGAAAACAACATTGTGTAATTAGAAATCCTACACTGATGTTAGGAGAAGAGAGTTAAAGTTTGAAGTAGATGATTGGGTATATCTAAAAGTTTCACTCGTGAATGGTGTTATGAGATTTGGTAAGCAGGGGAAGTTTAGTCCCCGGTATATTGGCCCTTACAGAATATAAAAAAGTTAGGTAATGTAGCTTATGAGTTGGATCTACCACAAGAATTAGCAGTGGTTTATCTGGTATATCACATCTCCATGTTGAACAAATACATGATCATTCTTTCATTGATCATACCAACTGTGGATATTGTCATCAAGGATAGCTTATCTTATGAAGAGATTTTGGTTCAGATTTTAGATCTCCAGGTTCGCATGTTAAGGACAAAAGATGTAGCTTCAATCAAAGTTCATTGGAGGAACCAATTTGTTGAGAAAGATACATGGAAAGCTGAAGAAGAGATATCCACATCTCTTTGAAACCGGAGAAGTTCCAGACCAAGGTACTAATTCTCTTCTTAGTACTCTTTACTTTATGAGTTGGCATATTCTATTTGCATTGCTTGTTGGATGTTTGAGCTGAATTTTAGATGTTACACCCTTATCCTACTAAGAGTAATCTTATTCAAGAAATTTTCCCAAGGGGGAGATATTGTAACATTTCGCTAATTGAAGAACTAGGAAGAAGTTAGGAATTGGAAATAGTCATTTTTGGAAAGAATTGAAATCTGGAAAATTTGTTAAGTATGTTAAGATGTGTTTTTGGTTAACTTTAAATGATCATAACTCCTAGATCAGAATAAGTTAGGTATGTTTTTAGATATTATAGGAGATATCTTGGAATAATCTTTCCAATGTTGCGGAGTTTGCGTGATTCCGAGTATGTGTGAGTGATATTTACCTATTTGAAGTTGGATTGTTCAAATAAGGAAAGTCTAAACCGGATTTTGGAAGGGTATTTTAGTTTTTTCCTTACCCAATTATTTTAATGCATTTCTAGGAGTTTATTTTGGGTCAAATTAGAATTAGATCAGTTTAGTCAATTTGAAATTCACGCTAGGGCTTGGAGAAAAGAGAAAAGAGAAAAGAGAAGAAAGTTCAAGATTCGTCAATTTCTTAGAGGTGTAAACTTACCAATGGCTATAGTCATAGTGATCCTCCTATTCAACTACTTTGACCATTTCCGAGCGGGCGGGTGGATTCATCAAGGGGTTATCCCTACGAGGTATGTGAGATCATATTGAACTGGGTTAGTTTACCCACACACCAATAATGATTGTATTTAACTAAGTATTATTGATTTGAAAGTAAATTCTTAGAGTTTTTTTGGTGAAATTCATTTGAATTCTTGTGAGTTTGTGTTGTTTAAGTTTTCTTTAGATTGATTCATGTTTTTGGGTGTGATTTTGGATTGAATCTCGTATATATTGATTGTATAATCGATTCTACGTGTTTGGAAAAGAACTAAGTTGAAATAAGGGGGTTTAGAGTTGAAAAATCGAAGGAGAAAAATCAAAGTGCACCTGGGCAGAGTTCTAGGGTGGCGCCCCTCTTAGAGACCCAAGAAGGGGCCTCTGAATTTTCACTAATGGGGTGCCGCTCCATACGGAGTGCCCCAAGTCATTCTCTGAATTTCAAGGGCTGGATTCCCGCGCCTCTAAGAGCGCCCAGGGATGCCAGTTCTTCCCAATCTTTCTCCATCTTTCCGTACAAGTTTCTTAGCAACGTATCTATATTTTCTAATTGATTCCAACGCTCTAAGGCACATTCAAACATCATGTAATCATCCATAAATATGAGATCATGAACCTTGAATCCATGATTCAATTCAAGTAGAGTTAAGAGTCAAGTTTAGAAGTGAAGAATTAAGTGAAAGGAAGTTCATAAAGTTTTCAAAAGTCTTTTTCGAAAGTCTTTCGCAAATGTTTAACTTTGTCTTAAGACTTGAGTTTCGATTTGACTAAAGGGTTAATACTAAAGTTCATTTCTTCAAAGAATATAAGGGAACTAAGTATTCCAAAAGTTAGAAATGTTTTCTCATATGAGCAAGAAAGGGAACATCAATTCCAAGAGAGATTTTAAGTTAAGTTTTGAGTAATTATCTCAAATCAAAGAATGAAGTTTTGTTTTAAAACATATGAGCTAAGTATATTTTTGGGAGTAGTATTGAACACCAATATGGGAATGCATGTTCATATTAACTCAAGTCTCCATAAACCATGTAGTCATCATGGGTAGTAAATAAACACACTTTTTAGATGATGACTCCTTAAGTACTTTTTAGTGTATACTAGTGAATCCACTTAGTTAAAGTGTCCTATATGCCGACAAAGTATATGAAAGTTCTAGCAGCGTGGGCAAGACACTGTATCACCACTTGGGCGCATAGTGATGGTTGTCGGTTAGAGAAACTCCATAGAAACTATATTACTTTATTATATGAGTAAAGTTGAGTTTGTTATTACATTTATTTAACGAACTGAGTTGCTTTCTAATGTTTTAAAACCTTTCTATATATTGCATGTGTACTATTTCATTATATTGAGTTAAATTATTCATGAGTTGAGTAATGCCAAGGTAAGTGTTTCTTTCAGATTCCCTTCAAGCTTATGTTATGTTTAGTAATACCCTCACATACTCGAACATTGATGTCATTTGGCCTGCATTGTTTCATGATGCACACACAGGTAGCCAGGATCGGCATCCAGTGCCTCATTGATCCAATTGAGCACCAAGAGTTAGTTGGTGAGCCTCCATGCTTTTTGGAGGGCTCTTTTTTACAATGTTTTCTAGTATTTCAGTTGTTAGGATGATTGAGGGTCTTGTTCCAACATCCCTCTTTACTTTAGAGGCTTCATAGACGAGTAGCTATATTCTTTAGTCTTATTCATTTCAGTTGTATACATTTAAGACTTGAGTTGCCATTTTGGCTAAGTTATTATCTCTTAAGTTTTGCATGGGTTATGTTTCTTATGTTTAAGTTTTTCGCTGAGTAAGTAAGTCAGACAAGAGTTCGCTTGGGGCTAGCAATGGTTCTCGAGTGTCAGTCCCTCCCAGGGTGTAGGCTCGGGGCGTGACAATTGTATTTTATTGTTAGCATATAAACAATGTTTGTTTTGACTGTTACTTAACATGTATTGTATTGTATTGTTTTGTTAAATTTTGTTGTTCTGTAACAATGAAAACCCCTATTTATGGATCAACCGATTTGGTGTGTTTCCATTACTTAATTTCTTATCCCAATTATATCCTTATATATTATTTCATAATACTATTTTACCTTTCACCCTATTATTTAATCCTAGTTAAACTTCCTACCCAATAACTATTGCATTGTTTTGTTCCTTCTATGATTGGTTGTTTGTTCTTCCTCTTTCTTTTTTAAGCATACATTCTTCTCTCTTTTTTTTTCCATATTTTTTTCTCTTTCAGCATGTTGCTTCATATGTTTCTTTTTTTGCAGATTTCTACATTATGCAAATACAAAAGTATAAATTTAAATTTATAGTTAACGATTAGAGTTGACAATTGGTGAACGAATAAATCTATTAATTAGTTAGTTCATACAAAGCAATATCTTCTTACCTTTTCATCATTTTTCAAAGTTTCTTAATATATGCGGTACATGATAATTTTTAGAATTGAATATATACATTTTGATTTTATCAATTTTAATTAAATTAATCTATATACAAACGTGATAATAATGTTTGATGATATAATTTTATGTTCTCACATGACATAAAAAACTATACATGATAGTATTTTTATTTTATTAGTAATTATTGATAAATAAAATATTTAAAATAATCAAGGATATTTTAGTAAATTTATAAGTTACAATATAGTGTGGTACAATCAAACCAAACAATACAGTTTAACCAAATATTGTATCTACCATACAACAAAACACAATACAATACAATACATTATGGAACAATGGGTAACAGTGATCCAAACAAAGAGTAATTCTTTAAATAAATTAAGGGCATAATAAGTAAAAAGATATTTTTTTCTTGATTGTCAAAAATGACACGTAAAAATTAAAATTAGACAAATAAAAAGAAACAGAGAGATTACTTAATTTAGAAGAGAAGATTTGGTAAGTAAATGTCTACTACTAATATATAAGTGTGGATAACCACACATGTGATTGTCAACATGTCTGCATTACCTGTGCGTTTTTATATATAACTCCCTACTTGAGTACTTTAAGGGTATTGCTATAATTTTTGTAGTTCTTCCATTTTAATATGTTTGCCTTATTTTTCATTTTTTTTAAATATATTTGAAAATTATGTAAAAAATATTATAAATCATGATAATTGACAACTTAAAGTATTTTAAAACAGCCATATGAAAAATTGATTGCTCATAAGAGAAGATTTGGTAAGTAAGTGTGTACTACTAATATATAAGTGTCGATAATCACACATGTGATTGTTAACATGTATGCATCACCTATGTGTTTTTATATATAACATCCTACTTAGTACTTTAAGGATATTTTTATAATTTTTGGTGGTTCTTCGTTTTAATCTGTTTGTCTTATTTTTTATATATTTAAAAAAAATTTAAAAAATATTATAAATCATGAAAATTGACAACTTAAAGTATTTAAAAAAAACATATGAAAAATTCGATTGCTTGTAAGGAGTTCGATTGATTCATAAAATTAATCTATTTGTGTCATATAAAATGGGACAAAAGAAGTAACATATATTAGTTGATCTAGAAACTACGTAAAAAGTATTATAAATCTCAACAATTAACAACATTTTATTGACTCTTGAATTCTATATGTGCTACATTTATTGGGACAGGGGAAATAACATAAATCATTTAAAAATTATGTAAAAGGTACTATATATGTAAAAATCTTGTTAAAATTTAATTGACTCTCTAAATTTAATCTATGTCACATGAAGTGAGACAAAAAATAAAACAGATATTGAGCTAGTGCTCACTTTTATCTGAGATTTCATTCCAATTTGTTGGATTCCATATTGACATAATTATAACTTTATATTATTTTTAAGGTGGAGAGAAATGCTAAGGCCCCCTCCTTATCACGATCAAAATATGAACGTGGTGACAATTGTCTATTTTCACCAAGATAAATTCAGTCTCAATCCAGCAACACACAGAAATATATAAAAGTAATGCAATAATTGTTGACACCCAATTTTGGACCTCTACAAATTATTCATCGTACTTCTTCAATTTTGAACGGTTTGATATAATAAGTTTTAGAAAATTTCAAAAATAAAATAAAATAAATAAATAAACTATAATAGTTTACAGGTTATCTTAAATATTTTGTCACTTTTGGAATTTTTAAATATTAAATATATCTTTATATAATTTTGTATATGGTCGGTATATTTTATAAATATTCGAAAATTCTTTCAAAAATATTTTGTTTTAATTAAATATTTGATTAATTACTTTAATTATTCGATAGTTTATATTTTTGTGTTATTAGTCTATATTTGAGTCAATTATTTTAAGTCTGTTAAAATTAAGAAGCTCGTTAATTAACTAATATCAATCCGTCTTGTTAAAATATTAGTCAAATTCCCTAAATTAACTTAATTTTACTAACTTCTTAATTTTTTTGGCCATAATTGCAAATCATGTGGCTATTCTCTAGTCCCGCTCTTAACAATGCATTCTATTCTCTTTCAAACAAATTCTGGGCCTTGTTTTAAATTTCCAGCAGCCCAAGACTCATTATCTAACCCAAAGATTCCCCAAAAACCCAACCCACACAATTCGAATATAGTAGCAACAATACCCAGACGCGTACACGACCCACCCCAAACACTACGCTCGTTCTCTTCTTCTTCCCTGCAAGTAGAAACCCAGAGAACTCGAAACTCCAGCAAATCGAGCCCAGCGACCCGAGTCCAGCAAATTCATCCAGTCGTGTCCCTCTCCTCTCGATGTGTCCACCTCCGTACGAAGAACGTTGGATAATCGTCCTTCGTCGTCCAACGTGTCCTCTTCTCATTGCGTCCTTGTCCTTTTCTCCGAAATCAAGCGCCCAGATCATTTTCCATTGGGAATGGTACAAATTCCAGCTGGTTCAACTTTCTTTGAAAGGAATTTGAATTTCGAATTGGGAAACCACCTATTTCTGTCCATTTTGCCCCTAAAATCCAAACCCTAGAAGTTTGCCTATAAATACTCTCTTCTCCTTCAATGTTAGGAGTTGGCAAATCAAAAAGGGAGAAAGAGAACAACACAACAAAATACCTACATGATATATAGGAAATACACTCGAAAGAGAGAGAAAAGAGTTAGTTTCCGTCTTTCTAGCTTGATCACCATTGTTTTTAAGTTAGTTCGAGTTTAAGTTGCTGCCTAGGCTTCTCCTTTGTTGTCCGGTTTGGGTTTTGTTGGTGAAAGCTCGTTGCCCTCCTTGATCGTCCCGTCCTAGTTCGCTGCCTCCGAAAAGGTAAACTTCTTTCAATTCTAACTCTTTAGTTGATGTTCTGCTTTTTTGTGAGCTGAAGTTGTCTGCTTGTTTATTTTTTTCCTTTATCGACTGCCTTTTTCTCTTCGGTTTATTTCTCATATGGTATCCGAGTGGTTGGATAGGAGTTGAGTATGTCTTAGTTGTTTGAAGCATAGTGCAGGGTGTTGTTCAACTTGTAATCCTAACATACTTAGAACAAAACTTTGAAGAACATTGTAAGACAACAAAGTTTAAGAACATTTTCACAACTAGAAAATTAAAACTAGTAGAGAAACTGGAATCGAAAACAGATTAGAAAAAATATACGAAATATTTTACTTAAAGAAAAATTATTGTTAATCTGTGTTTAAAGAATCTTACTGATTCCAACAAACTTTGCAAAAACACGAAGTTACCAATGTTTAATGAACCCGTGAATAACATAAGAACAGAAGAACATAAATTAATTCACAAATCTAAAATTTGTAACACATACAAGAATTTGGAAAAACAGAAAGAAGATCAAGCCTACTGAATGCACAGTGTCCCTTAAGGAAATTATTCCCCTATAATAATCGATGTTTTATTTGGAATATGTCCTCCATGGATAGAATGATCTCAATCACCAGTGTGTTGATACCCAAAACGCTGGTGTCAGCGAGCCACTCAATGGTAGGGCTGGCAGGGGGATCAAATCGGCCCGCCCCGACCCACGACCGGCTTGAGAACCGGCCCGCCGTACCCGGTCCTGTGTAAAGTTAGGGGTTTAAGGGACTGGTCAGGGGCCGGTTCACCATTTGGTCTCGATTGACCCGGCCTGCTCCCGACCCGGCTGAACCGTCCTGTTCGCTAGATCCCCACCCCACCCCCACCCCTTTTTTTAAAAAAATAAATAAATTAAAAGTAGCCGTTGGCAACCGTTGGGGAAACAACTAGTGTTCCCCCCAACGGTTTTTTCATCTTTTCCACTTCCCCAACACCCCCTACCACCCCCTACTTTTAATACTTTAATTTAAAACCCTCAAGTTATCAAAATTACACTTTAACCCATTTTTAATATTTTAAATACCCCTTTATCCCTTACTATTTCTTACAAAATCATCTATTCTCATTTCTCTGATCTATTTTCTATACCCTCTCAACTCTCAAGTCTCAATCTTAATTTTTAAGATTTAATTCTATTCCATTTAAGTCTCATATTATTATAATACATATATTTCAATTTTCAATTCTAAATTTTCATATATATATATATATATATATATATATGAGTTTTAGCAACAAAAATACCGGTAAAGGAAAAGAGAAAGAACAAGGTGACATTTTTAAAATATTTAATTTTGGTAAAAATAAAAGTAAAGAAAAAACTAAGAGTAAATGTGGTAGTACTTCATCTAAATCAATGTCTAGAGTTAGATTTAATACAAATGATTCTACTTATGTTCATGATACTTCTTATGATATTAATTCTAATGTTCAACTCGATCATGAAAGTTTAGAACGACGTTATGGTAATATTAATCCTAATCTTGATGAAAATTTAGGTGAAGAAGTAGAAGTTGATTCGGGAGAAGAGGAATTAGAAAATACACCTACTTGTTCGATGACACAAGTTCCAAATGAAACTACAAATTCAACGGAGTAAAATTGTGGACGTCCACCCCTTATACCTCCCACAAGGGAAAAGGTGAAGTATCAACACCCTAAAGCTTCTATTGTGTGGCAATTTATGACTTTCGATAAGAAAAACAATGTTGCTATTTGTAATAAGTGTAAGCAACCTTTTAAACATAAACAAGGTGGAGGTCAAGGTGGGATGGGGGATTAAATAGACATTTGTTATCTTGTGTGCCGATTCAATATAAGAAGCTAAAGCATTAGCCAATAGAAAAAAAGGAATTCCAGTTAATGAATTTGATAATAGTGGTAATGAAATCGGTAGGGACTTGTAACATGGTTCAAGGAACATTAGATCCTTCTAACCCCGGTGGTCCACTAACACAACATAAATATAATAAGGAAATAGATCGCGAAAATTTAGATAAAATGATTTCTGTTTGTGGTTTGCCTTATAGTTTTCCTTCAAATCCCGATTTTATTGAATATATTCAACAAGCTTATAATCCTACTTCTAGAGGTTTTTCAAGAAATACTGTTAAATCTGATATTTTTGAATATCAAGGTAAACATTGTCAATTTCTCCGTTATATATTTAGCATATTAGATAGTATAGTGTCTATAACTTCGGACGTGGGTCGTAGTGTTAATGGACATGACTATTTAACTATTACAGCACATTGGATTGATCATAATTGGAATTTACAAAAAAGAATCTTAAGTTAAAAAGAATGTGTAGAGAAAAAAACTGGTGCATATTTAGCTTCAAATATTTTAAGTGTTTTAGATTATTACATACTTATAGATAAAGTAATGTCTGTCGCATTAGATAATGCATCTAATAATACAAATGCTGCTAGGATTTTAAAAGTTAGATTATGTCCAATTGACATTAATGTTTTTCATGTTAGATGTGTTACACATATATTAAATTTAGTTATACAAGATGGTATTTTATTATTTGATTGTGATTGCATGAAAATTGAATATGATGTTGCCTGGATTTTTCATACTAACAAAGCTGCTAGAATTAGGGAATTTAAAGAGCGTTGTTTACTATGTGAATTGTCACCTAGAAAAATTTCAAGACATATTAAAACAAGGTAGAATTCTTTTTACGAAATGCTTTCAGTTGCTTACAAATATAAAAGACCCATACAAATGGTGTTTAATGCTCATAATGCTGACCCATTAGATAAAATTTGTGATTAAGATTGGGAAGAAACTAAAGAACTATTACAATTTTTAAGACTTTTTTATGATGCTACAACCATGTTTTCTGGAATTTATTATCCTACTATTTCATCAGTTAATAAATATTTGTCCTCTTTCAATTCAATTTTCAAAATGTAAAAAAATAGATAAATTAAGAATTGCAATTGAAGGTATGATTGAAAAATTTTAAAATTTTTTTTCCTGTTCCTCAGATTTATTTAACTGCTACTTTACTTCATCCTGATTATAAATTACGATGTGTGCAGGCACTTGTTGACACTTTTTATGATACTTAAGAAATTTCACCGAAAGAAATTCCAACTTGTGAAACGTGTAAGTCTAGCATAAAAGTAGAAGCAAAAATGTTGTATGAAAATTATAGAACTACGGAAAATACTCAAGGAGAAGTTGGTCAAACTTCTAATCCTGAGAGTGATTTTGAAGTTCAAATTTCAACTTATATGCGAGGTGTTCTTGGTCTTAATTCTACTAACGGTGATGATTTTTAAGAATATCTTAATCAATCTTTAGAAGCATTGAAAATCAAAGATGGCAATGAAATTTATTAGGATGGTGGAGGAGGCGGAGCGTTGCATTTCCAATTTTGAGCAAAGTGGTTCGTGATGTTCTAGCTATTCAAGCTTCATCAGTTGCATCGGAGGCTGCTTTGAGTGCGGCAAGGTTCAAATTGGCGATCGTAGACATTCATTGGCGGAAGAAAGTTTGGAAACAACAATTTTATTTACAGACTGGGTCAATACCGATAGGAGGAATAATAATTTGCCAAAGTTAAGTTCCAAACAAGCAACTTGGATTAAAACGGCAATTGAATGTAGTGATGATGAATTAGAGTCACAAGAGTTTCTAGCAAGTTTTCTAACGCCGGAGGATATCACCATCTATATGATGCGACAATTAGAATTGAATTTTAAAAGAGAAAACAAATTTTATTAGATTACATACGAGAACTAATTGAAACAGAACCCTTCCTAGAAGGTGGCTGCGTAAAATTAGTTACTCATCTAATATTTGTAACAATTATTAGTTTTACATATGAGAACTTATTGAAACAGAACTCTTCCTATAAGGTAGCTGCGTAGATTAGTTACTCCACTAATATTTGTAAATTATAACTTCTAATTTCTAAGTTGTAATTAGATTTTAGAATAAATTTGAAGGCCTTATTCAAGTCTTTTTTTTTATACAATTATTGTCTAGGGCTGCATATCGGTCGGTTAGGTTCGGTTTTGAACATTATCGGTTTTGCTTATCGGTTATCCGTTTGTAGACTAGCTAAACCATTAAAGAACCATTAAGTTATCGGTTTATCGGTTATCGGTTAATCGGTTATCGACTCTTATCGGTTCGGTTATCGGGTTAACCATTAACATATCATACAATTTTTTAAAATAAAAATCACATGAAAATTTGAAGATAATCCCACGCACTTTGCAAATTAAGTCTACAGAATTGCAAATTGCAATTTGCACTTTGCACTGCAATTTGCAGGCAGAAAGTGAAAACCCATTTAGTGCACTGCAATTTCAAGTTTCACCAAAAGGAAATACAAAATTGCAACAACAACATCAACTCATTGCAACAACAACATCAACTCATCAAGTTTCACCTTTGTCTTTCTCCTGCAGTCCTGCTCCTCCTTGTTCAACACAACATCAACTCATCAAGGATCACAATATGTACACAATATTACTAGTATCGGGTAGAAAATTAGGAATGAATTGTAAAATTAGAAAATTAGGAATAAAAAATATTAATATTAATATGGGTCTTATCGGGGTATCGGGTAGCGCGAGATTTTTGGCTTCTCAACCCGACCCCCGAACCGATTACCCAATACAATATTTTTCTAAACCGAGCCTCGAATCGTTAGCCCAATAACTCGAACCGTTAGCCCAATAACTCGAACCGTTAGCCCAATAACCCGAAAATCGGTTCGGGTTAACGGTTTGACCCGATTTTTGCACAGGCCTATTGTCTTGCATTTTAATTTTAATACATACAATTATACATACATATGTAAATATATACTAAACTAACTTTAAAATACTTAATTTAAAAATCGAAACTTGACATTCAAAATTTCAAGTTTAAATTACTTTAAAATATTTAAAATACAAATTTAAACTTCTCAAATTTGAAATTTAAAATTTAAAACTTGAAACTTGAAATTTGAAACATGAAGCTTGAAATTTGAAAATTTAATTTGAAATTTGAAAATTAAAGTTAACTTTAAAATTTATTAGCTAAAAACATATAATTTCAATACAAATAAATAAGTATATAAAAAATAAAAAATCCCCCGTTCCGTCCCGTCCCGTCCTGCCGAATCCCGTCCCATCCCGTATATATAGTGGGACGGGACGGGACGGGACATATTTTTGTCCCCCCAATTCTGGTCCCCCCAATCCCGCGACCAGCCAAATCTCTCCATCGCCATCCCCCGTCCCCGTCCCCGTCCCCGTCCCCTTGCCAGCCCTACTCAACGGCAGTAAAATACACTTAGAATACTAGATTTGCTAGTAGTAGTAGAAGTCCAAAAATTTGATTATTTGAATACTACATTTGCTAGTAGTAGTAGAAGTCCAAAAATTCGATTATTTAAATGAGAGAAAATCCCTCAATTTATAAAAAACAAAGTGGTGCGAAAAGGTTCTTATTGTGCCTTACCATAAAGGTAAAAAACCTTCGGAAAAGTCACAATCTTTCAGAAAGGTCGTCACCTTTCATAAAAGTCACAATTTTTCATAAAAGTCGCAACTTTTCATAAAAGTCGTAACTTTTTATAAAAGTCACAACTTTTCATAAAAGTCGCAACCTTTCATAAAAGTCGCAACTCTTCATAAAAGTCGTAACTCTTCATTTTTCATTTGCACCTTTTAAAACCCAACAATACCCCGCATGAATGGGGAATGAATCCAAGACAAAGAAACGGACAAGTATGTGTACTTTACAAGCAAGAATTAATTGAATTTGGATAAGTAGGTTTCCCCTTGGACTTTCCGTAGTGAACATATGTCGGATATACTCGATCAATCGGTAGATGCGATATCTTTGAACCGTCGAGCTTTGGTGTATACCTAGACAATCATATGTCACAAAATTAATCCTTTACCGTTTATGGTTCTTACGGTTGTGTTCGTTACAACCATGAACACCTCCTGGTTTCATGAGTGTATATAGAATAAGCTTTTGACAATAATTCTCTTTGAAGTAGCTTATACTTCACACTCACATAGGTGATTTCTAACCGTGTTATCATGTAAATATACTATTTGATCAAATCTGCAAATTTAGCAAAATATTAAAAACATTAAGCTTTATTAACTCATTAACAAGCCTTAATATTGTATCCTTGTTCCTTATCATTGTCTTCATCATGAGAATGGATTGAGTTTGTTGACAATGCCAAACCGTCAGTCACAACTTTATTTTTCTCTTTGAATCTAGCTCTTGATATCTCCAGTCTACTAGATAGAGTTACCACCATGATCACTTGTCCTAAGCCGTAAATCCATTCTCTTAGATGATCTTTAATCTGTCAATCTAGTTAGGCCTTTTTGTAAGTGGATCCGACATATTATTCTTTGACTTTACATAGTCAATTTTGATAATGCCACTAGAGAGTAGTTTTCTAACGGTATCATGTCTATGTCCTACATGACGAGACTTTTTGTTATACATCATGCTCCATGCCCTACCTATTGCATCTTGACTATTAAAGTGTATGCATACTAATGCCAATGATTTGGACCAAAAAAGAATATCTATCAAGAAATTCCAGAGTCTTTCAACTTATTCATCGACCTTATCTAGAGCACCTAGCTCAGAGATCATTGTAGAGCTAGCGATACATGTCTCTTTTGAATTATTTCCAAGAGACTGCTCCACTACCAAGATTAAATACATATCCACTCGTGGATTTTACTTCATTTGTTTGGTGATCCAATTTGCATCACTATATCCTTTCAATACTGTTGAATATTGTTATAATGCAAGGCATAGTTTTAAGTATTTTATAAATACTCCAAAACTCTATTTATTGCCATCTAATGAGTTTGATTGGGATCACTTGTGAACCAACTCAGTTTATTAATAGAATTGTTATATATGACCGCGCACACTTCATGATATACATCATACTTCCCATATTCTAGCCCAACCAATTGTGATTCACTTTCGCTTTCACTCTTTTGAAATGCAAAACTCACATTTATTGGAGACTTGACAATATTGACATCCAAATATTTGAACTAGTCAAGTAACTTTTCAATGCAATGAGACCGTGAATATGCTAAACATTATGGAGTTCTAAGAATTCTAATACCTAAGATCGCATCAGCTACTCCAAGATTTTTCAATCTAAACTTGCTTTCTAACATACATTTAGTAGCATTTATGTCATTAGTGTCTCTATTGATGATCAATATATGACCAATATACTAACAAACAATGACCTTGCGATTTTAATGTGAACACATTTATCACTTCCATCATTCTTAAATCCATTTGCCAACATGGTTTGGTCAAATTTCTTATGTCATTGTTTGGGTGCTTGTTTTAGTCCATAATGTGACTTAACAAGTTCGCACACTTTCTTTATTTATCAAGAACCACAATACCCTCAGGCTATTCCATGTAAATTTCTTCCTACAATTCTCCATTTAAGAGAGTTGTTTTCACATTTATTTGATGAATTTGAAAGTCATATACCACAACTAACACAATTAACATCCAAATGAATGTAATTCTAGTTACTGCGAGCATGTGTCGAAAAGATCAAGACCTTGTTTTGTTTAAAACCTTTAACAAAAAGTCTTGCTTTATATTTGTAAAAAGTTACATCAACTTTCATTTTCGTTTTGAGGATTCACTTTGAACCCAAAAGCTTATTTCCTGGAGGAATATCAACCAACTTTCAATAGGATTACTCAAGATTGAACCAATCTCACTATTGAGACTATCTTTCCAAAAGGATGAGTCTACAGAAGACACAAGAAATGTTACAAAATCATATTCGAAGGAAGTATATGTCGCTTTACATTTACCAAACCTCTGAATCTCTTTATAAGTACTTTCTCCTTTTGTTCTTTCCTAGGCCGTTTAGACCTTTCATAGACTACTCAAGTCTAATTTTACAGCCCACGGTATTAGGTCCTATTTTAATCATTTTAAGAATAGGATCTTGGACTTTGGACAGACACCCCAACACTTTGGAATATTTCAAGTTGGATTTCCTTCCTTTCCATTTCTCGTATGGAATAGATTGTGTCCTGAACAAACAAAATTGCTTTCTTTATGAAAAGACAAAACTTTTTGTTGTTCCCTTTTGCAGTAAGGATAGTTCCTCCACAAAAGTTTTGTGGTAACCCCGAACTTATAAATAATGCATCCATCATTTATTTCAACATTCAATTTTTCATTAGATTGAGGTGAATAGGGCAACACAATTTGATGTATAATTTCACTTTTCAAACACATTTCTGCAAAATGAAATTTATACTCTCCATTCCTATCACTTCTTATCTTTTTCCCAACTGATTTTAAACTTCAATATTATATTGTGTAGACGTTTCTATTGATTCATCCTTACCATTAAGCAAATAGACATAGTCGTTTCTAATGCAATTGTCAATAAAAGTAACGAGATACTTTTTCCCACCACGAGATGATATTGACTTTATATCACAAATGCCAGTGTAAATCAATTCTAAGGGATTAGAATTCCTTTCAACAGATTTATAAAAATGCTCAGCATACTTAGATTCCACACAAACTTGACAATTTTATTTATTGCACTCAAAGTTAGACAAAACTTCTAAGTTGATCAGTTTTCCTTACAAGGTTTTTTTTAATTGACATGCCCCAAGTGCTCATGTCACAAAATTTGAATCAAATAAGTAAGAACAAATAAAAATATTGATCTTGAAAATCTCTTCGAGAGGTAGATTTTTTCTCAAATATTTTGTTCCAACTTCTTACAATTTCGTGTGACACAAACATTGTTTAGAGTCAACACCTTATAAAATGTCCTTTTCATAAGGACCTTTCCATAACTTTCAATTTGATTGTTATAGAACTACCCATGAACAAAGTTTCATCGGGTCCAATAACAGCGATATAGTCCAAATGCTTCTTTTACAAAACATGACAAATGACTATTCACCAATATTCATGTCTATACAAATAATTATATATAATAGACATATCTTTACATGAAAAATCATAACATTTTAAGTGACTTTTTCATAAAAGAACTCAATCATTCTGAACAAGTATACATATAATTTGGTAGTTTCATACTAATAACACCATATACTAGTAATAGAGAAACTCAAAAACCACAATACAAAATATTCTTCATGAATTTTGTGGGTCTAAACATAATACAAAAGTATCATAGAATTTCATATCTTTTGCTCCAAAATTAAATTAGTCACCAAGTCTATTTTTTTTAATCATAAGCAAGGAACCCCCACATTTTAAATGTGATCTCAAAAATAGTTTTCAAGTATTTGAAAATAGTTTTCCCACATATTTTCCAGACTATCAATATGTCATTGGAAATATGAAACCTCTTTTGAAAATATTATTCTATGAAAGAATTATAGAGTTTCAATTCTCTTTGACACTCTTTACATAGTGTCAAAGTTCATTCCACAAACTCACCAACTCTAAGTCACTTGTTTTTCCTCTCTCACAAATAGACATACCAATTAGTATTTAGAATGTTTCTATATAACAACGAAATTTATAGAAAATCAAAAGTACAACACATACTTATTCGGTGAAGTTTTCATATTCATCAAATCAATTGCATAGTCTAATTTATTCAGAGTAAAAAACTACAAAAGTTTTTAATCCACAACAATCAGACATAATCAAATTCACAAGGAGTACAAAACTACAAAAGTTTTTTTTAGTCTCCAATCGGAATTAAACATATTCTTTATCACATAGAAATGTTTTTCTTTTCAAATAGTCTTCCAACTATAATATTATGACATACTATTTTATCAAACAAAATTGTGCATCTTTCATTTTGCAAGCTAAATTTTTTTAAAGGCAACACTATTTGCCAAACAAAATTCATTCCACAACATATATTTTGCAGATCTTTTTCCAAACATACACATATTAAAAATCAAAACTGTTAATCTTAGAGACTATTTTCCTCCTTAGATAAATAATAAGAAGGTTACCTGGTGTAATCTTTAATCGAAATACAACAAATTATTTCTGTAACATTCTCACTTAGACCTTGCTAAACAAAGCAACAAATTATGGAGAAGTAATGCATTTATCTTCTACTTCCACGATCATATTCTCAAAATCAGTAGAGTACAAAAAATACTAACAATATAATAATTTCCTTAAGATTGTTGTTCAACTTGTATTCCTAACATACTTAAAACAACAACAAAGTTTTAAGAACATTTTCACAACTAAAAAATTAAAACTAGTAGAGAAACTAGAATCAGAAACAGATTAGAATAAATATACGAAATATTTTTCTTAAAGAAAAATTATTGTTAATCTGTGATTAAAGAATTTTACTGATTCCAACAAACTTTGCAGAAACACAAAGTTACCAAAGTTTAATGAACCAGTGAAGAATAGACGAACAGAAGAACATAAATTATTTCACAAATCTAATATCTGTAACACATACCAGAATTTGGAAAAACAGAAAGAAGATCAAGCCCACTGAATGCACAGTGTCCCCTTAAGGAAATTATTCCCCTCTAGCATTCGAGGTTTGATTTGGAATCTTTCCTCCTAGGATAGAATGATCTCAATCACCAATGTATTGATACCCAAAATGTTGCTGTCAGCAAGCCACTCAACGACAGTAAAGTACACTTAGAATACTAGATTTGGTAGTAGTAGAAGAAGTCCAAAAATTCAATTATTTAAATGAGAGGAAATCCCTCAATTTATAGAAAACAAAGGGTAGTGCGAAAAAGTTCTTACTGTGCCTTACCGGAAAGGTCACAAACCTTTGGAAAAGTCACAATCTTTTAGAAAGGTCGTCACCTTTCATAAAAGTCACAATGTTTCATAAAAGTCACAACTTTTCATAAAAGTCGCAACTTTTCATTAAAGCCATAACTTTTCATAAAATTCGCAACCTTTCATAAAAGTCACAACTCTTCATTTTCCATTCACACCTTTTAAAATCCAACACAGTCTCTTGTGTGTTGTTGTTTCGTGGGTGTTAGGCAGAATTTTCTAAAGGCATATGGAGGTAGAATGTTGTTGCATCTATCGTTCATTAGATGCTGCAACTCCCTTGGTCACTTGCCGTGTCCTCTTTTGCATATTTGAAAAGACTACGCTTTCGAAAATGGGGCAAAGAATACGATTGTTCCTTTGCTTTCTAAGTATAGTTTGACTTGTTTTGGTTTTATCCATTAATAAAAAAAGCTGATATTTTTGTTCAATATTGTAGTTTTTCTTCTTTTCTATGTTAATGTGTTTTCTTCACAATCTTAACTTGTTATAGCATCATGTGAGTGCATCTCGTTTTGGCTTAAGATAGCGGTGTGTTCTTAGTATAATTTATTCATGCGTTTCAATTGATTTAGCCATCGTACCTTGTCTGGTGATCTGGAATACTACTTAATGTTATAAGTTTTTCTAGTTCTTCGTGGATTAATTCGACCATGGTAGACTTGTCTAGCTCCCAGTTGGTTTGATAGCATTTTGGTACAACTTTGTTAAGTCTTATTGTTGAAAATAAATGGTTCTAAACTAATGCCTCTTTACGTTAATTCCCAGGTCATTTGCATTAAGGCCCTTACTACATTTCATGCTCATGTCTGTTTTTTAACTTTAAAAGTGTAATAATGGTGATTTTCTTTTGTGTTCTGTTTGAGGTTGTTGGGTCGTTCTTTCTGGCGTGCAGAAATAATTAGCTCATCGTTTATCATAGTATGTGTTGTAGTAGTGTTTAGCTGAGGGTGTAAATTTATTCTCGTTTAAATGATTACATTGGTCTGGCTTCAAAGTTGTCATCAGCTTGCTATCACATAACTCATCTATGTTATGTTTATTTATTATGTTATGTTGCTACCTTGTTGAACTGTTCCTTATATCAAATCATTTACTTATGTTACTTTATTTTGCTTCTTGTGACATCGAAGCAAAAATTTACGGAGATAGTCAAGGTAGGTGAGGCTATAGAAGATGGGCTTAGAACTGGAAATATTTCTCGTGTCGCCGCCCAAACTGAATCCGCAGGACCGGTTAAAAAGAAGAGAGAGGATGCATCTTTCATTTCCTACACATATGATGGAAAAAGACTCTTCAAAAAATCTCAACTTACAAAGGTTATCCTCGAGCTCCAAAAAGTTCATATCCATCTTGTTATATTCAATCAGGTTATCAAACTCCACCTCCCAGTTACCAAACTCCACCACCGAGTTACCAAATTCCACCTCCTGTTTACCAAACTCCACTAAATTACAAAAATGTCCATCCATATTACCAAGCTACATTAATTAATTGTTCAAATATCCAATCAAGTTGCCAAACTCTACCTCTGCACTGGCAAAACACCTATCTTAGATACTGAGCTCCACAAACCCAAATTTCCAAATGCAAGCACCAACTCACCAAAATCCTCCAAACTACCATCAAGTACCTTCACATCCAAGAAATAATTATCATCCTCCTCGGCCCAATCTTGAGAAGAAACCTGCTAGAGTCTTTACTCCTTTGGTTGAGAGTCGAACACAACTTTTTGAGAGATTGAAATCAGCTGGACTGATACAGACAATTGACCAGAAATATCAATGTCAACTCCAAAATTTATAGACCCGATCTTCATTGTGCTTACCACTGAGGAGGTGTTGGGCATATTACCGAGGATTTTATCAACTTGAAGCATAAAATTCAAGACTTGATAGATCAAAATGTTGTCACTCTTAAGATTACCACTCCTAATGCCAATAGTAACCCCATGCCGATTCATGAAGTGGTGAATATTAATATGATTGAAGTCGAAGAAGATTTGAATGTGGATAAATTTATAATCTCAGTGAACCTTGAAAAACTTGTAGCCTCTCCAACAAAAAGTGAGAAATCCAAACTTGGGATCATGTCACCTCATCAAGCTTTTGCTTTAGTGCCAAAGGAGAGTCAGAACAAGCAGACGATGGATCAAGGTTTTCCAAAATCATTGTCTCACTCATATCAGTCTTCTTCAATGCAAAATGGTCTAGGAGAAGGAATCGAAAATTTATTCAAAGAATGTGATATTGTGCTTGAAGAGACGATTGAGACGCCAGTCGTACTAGATAACGAGCCAAATGAGCAAATGTCTAGCTGGACATCCATTCCGCTTTTGATTCCTAGCTCATCTTAGTAGACAAAGAAAATTTTATGTTATTTTTAAAATTTACGGTGTTCTGAATGATGCTCGAGACCCATCCCTTACTTTATTTTTGTCTCACTATGTTTTTATCGCACTCCTAATATTTTGATTTAAAAAAAAAAACAAAAAAAAACAAAACAAATTTTTGTCAAAGTTCTTATTTCTTATTTCAAATGAAAACCTCCTTTTAATGCAAACATTTATTTTACTTGCCTTATATTTTCTATCTAATAATATTTGTTTATGATTTCAGTGAAAATATTTTCAAATCTCCCAATAGCACGTCATGTCACAAGCTAAATGTACAAAATGGGGTAGATGTAGTCGAATTTGAGGACTACAATGAGAAGATCATGGTACCAAACCCCTGGTTGAGAAATTTGGACAATTCATCACGATAAGCCTAATTTTGAAGAGATCAAAATAGTGAATCAGGAACATGATGAATGCGTCAAAGAAATCAAAATTGGTGCCTATCTGACAAACACACACAGGGAAATGAGCTCATCATTTTACTTAGCAAATACATCAATACATTTGTCTGATGACATCACATGATCGAACATGAATATTGGATCTCACAAATCATCGATCTACTTAATTGTTGTCAAGAGATATTATGTGTAAGGTTTTAGTTCGTATTTCTATTATATCCTTGTAATCGTTCTATTTTCTTGTAATTGCTTTGTTTAGAATTTTATCCTCTTGTAATGAACTACGTCTGACCTGAATTCACAAGAATGAGATACTTAGGCGATCAATGTCGACCTTGGTCACCCCGTTATCCCTTTTTAATGTTTCCTTTGTATATGAACTTTGTTTGACCTGAATTCTCAAGAATGAGATACGTAGGAGGCCTATGTCGGCCTTAGTCGTTTTCTTAGTTAAATTTTCCTATTTTTGTTAATTATTCGGGGAAGCTACGTTAGACCTGATTCCTGCCTCAACAGGATAGTAGACGCCACAACGGCTCAGTCATATCTCCCGTAAGATTTCTATTTTTTCTTTATAATAGAAACTGGACCAAATTTTTTAGAGGAACTTAAAAATTATCAAGAAGAAGATTCCTCCAACAAAGTCGAGACTGAAGTTACTTTGGGATATGCAACTGGGACATAATTTTTGATAGGATCTAAAAAATTCTGTAATTTGCTTACCAACGGTTAAAGATAATCCAAGACAGTCAACTAGGACAAACTTTTTGAGAGAATCTCAAAAATTCCGTAATTTACTTACCAACGGTTAAATATAAGCCAAGACAGTTAACTAGGACAAAAATTTTGTGGATGGTCTCAAAATTTGACAGGGTTTATCGGTAGTTTAGAGCAACTTTGAATGATTCCAAACAAGTAATCAGATAGACCTCGAGACATCAACCTCAAAGACATTCATTTAAGCTTGACGTGATATGACACTTGACAGTGACCTTTACCAAATATTATTTTTGAAAACCTTTTTCCTTTTATATTTCTTTCGTGTTTCAATTATTTTTGTATAAAATATTTGTCTTATCTATCAAGAGGCGGAAGATCGGAGAAATCAGTTGGAGATAGCAAGACAAGGAGCAAACAATCAAAGATATCGACACAATTTATTTTTAAACTACAATTCTTTTGTGGATGCAGGTCTATAGGTTTACCTCAAAATCAGCATATATCTCCATTCAATGAATATGGAGAAGTCAAAAGAGCGAAGAGCTTCCCAAAAATGATGATTTTTTCTGTGGATGCAGGAAATATTTTGTGTTGCGTATATCAAAGATCTGGGAAATATGAATAATATTATTTCATTCAATTCCCAACACGGCGAGGTTTATAATGAACGTGCAACTATGTTCAGAGATGGAATGAATGAAAATTTAAGCGAAAAATATTTTACTATTTTTCATCAACTAAATACCTGGAGGACGTTCTCTGCACCATATTATCATACATGATAATATTACTACCCAGAGAGTCATTTATATCGTATTGTTAAATGAGACGATACCACTACTCTGAGGGTCATTTTTATTTGTATTGTTGATTAAGACAATACTGTCACTCAGAAGATACCCAGAAGATCACCTATGTTGCTCGGTGAAGTATCATCTTCGCTCGATATCGATAGATATCATCCTATCAATGGATAAACATCATCCCACATACGGATATTCATTAGCATTATCCTACCAATGGTTCTGCATTATCCTACCAATGGATCAACATCATCCCATGGATGGATATTCATTAGCATTATCCTACCAATGGATCATCATCATTATCCTACGGATCATCATCATCCCACCGACGGATATTCATTAGCATTATCCTACCAATAGATCTGCATTATCCTACCAATGGATCAACATTTCCCACGGACGGATATCCATTAGCATTATCCTACCAATGAATCACTATCATTATCCTACTAATGGATCAACATCATCCTACCAACGAATATTCATTATCATTATCCTACGAATGGATCAACATTATCCTACCAATGAATCAACATTATCCTACCAATGGATCACTATTGTTATCCTACCAATGGATCAGCATTAAACTATCAATGGATCATTATCATTAGCCTACCAATGGATCAACATTATCCTATCAATGGATCACTATTATTATCCTACCAATGGATCAACATTATCCTATCAATGAATCATTATCACTATCCTACCATGGATCAAAATTATCCTACCAATGGATCATCATAATCATCCTATTGATAGAGCAACATCATCATCTTATCATTATCTTCATCCTATCAATGAAGAATCAGCGTCATATCGATGGAGTATCAATATCATTATCCTATCGATGAAGCATCATCATCATCCTATCATGTAGTAGCACTATCCTACCAATGGATCAACATCATCCTACTAATGCATTATCGTCATCTTACTAATGAAGAATCATCTTCATTATTTTCATTTTCAAGAACGTCATCAAGAGAGCCATCAACTTATTAAATCAGTCTATATTTTATTATTTTGATATCAAAGAAAGAGTACATTCGAAGAATTAGATTGCAAATATGAGATACAAGTTTTATTGACTTAACGTCAAGATTAAGGAACTGACGTTAAATATTTAAGGAGAGAGACTAAGTGTCAACAAGGTAAAAGATGCTATATCTCCATTAGAATTACATTTTTTATGCTGATGAGTATTATTTCAGTCTTTGTCTCAAATCAAACCACAGGTGCGGACGACATCAATAGGGATGCAACACAACATGGAACTTTTCTTAGCAGGGAAATGGGACGTAGTCCGAAGAGGAGTATCAAACTCTTAGGACGTGAGCTGAGGAGTGACTTCCACCACAATCAAACCACATCCCTATCATAAGACATGTGGGTTTTTCTTTGGGTTTATAGGTTTCAGTTCCGCATCCAGAAATTTAGTTCTCACCGGAAGTAACTTTTCAATCTGAGTCATAATTCACCAAGAGCTTTGGAAATTATGTCCGTGTAAGTTCTTAATTATGGGTGTGAAGTGCACCACATTCATGGCTAAGGAGTTGCAAGCCTTTTTTTCACACTCAGACTTATTTTCTCACTCTTCCATAACCAAAGTTATCTTTTTCATAAGAGATTTCCTTTTTAAGCGATCGAGTCGAACTACAAGCAACCTGATTCTTTAAGTTAAGGGATATGCAGGCGGGCTCAATATTGAAAACTCGGATGTATTCTAATATTCTCTCTTCAAATCTAATTCCCAAGCATTTTGGTCTCTTCATAATTCGATACCATGATAACTTTTGAATTATTCCAAATATGGTGTGTTAAATCAAGCATATCGAACTACAAGTGACCTGAATTTTCATATAGCCTGAGATATGTATGAAACCCATCTTTGGGGTTCGGCATAATTCCTAAAGTCCGTACCAAAACCCTTTCTCTAAAGGATGAAGATGTGGTCGGTCAAAATTGGTTCGTCAATTTCATTTTTCTCGGATTTCTTTCATCAATCCAAGTAAAACGAGGGACAGTTGTTGACACCCAAATTTGGACCTCCACAATAAAAATTAATCATTGAGCTTCATCAATTTCGAACGGTTTGAAATAATTAGTTTTAGAAAATTTCAAAGATAAAATAAATAAATAATAGTTTACAGGTTATTTTAAATATTTTGTCACTTTTGGAATTTTTAAATATTAAATATATCTTTATATAATTTTGTATATGGTCGGTATATTTTATAAATACTCGAAAATTGTCTCAAAAATATTTTGTTTCAATTAAATATTTGGTTAATTAGTTTAATTATTCAATAGTTTATATTTTCGAGTTATTAGTCTATATTTGAGTCAATTATTTTAAGTTTGTTAAAATTAAGAAGTTCGTTAATCGTCTTGTTTAAATATTGGTCAAATTCCCTAAATTAACTTAATTTGACTAACTTGTTAATTTCTTTGGCCATAATTGCAAATCATGTGGCTATTCTCTAGTCCCTTTCTTACCAATGCATTCTATTCTGTTTGAAACCAATTCTGGGCCTTCTTTTAAAATTTCCAACAGCTCTACACTCATCATCTAACCCAACAATTCCCCAAAAACCCAGTCCACACAATTCCAATATAGTAGCAACAATTCTCAGACGCGTACACGACCCCACCCCAAATTGTACGCTCGTTCTCTTCTTGTTCCCTACGAGTAGAAACCCAGAAAACTCGAAACTCCATCAAATCAAGCCCAGCGACCAGAGTCCAGCAAATTAATCCAGTCACGTCTCTCTCCTCTCGACGTGTCCACTTCCGTACAAAGAACGTTGGAAAATCGTTTGTCATCGTCCAGCGTGTCCTTATCTCCTTGCGTCCTTGTCCTTTGCTCCGAAATCTGGCTCCCAGATCATTTTCCATTGGGAATGGTACAAATTCCAGCTGGTTCAACCTTCCTTTGAAAGGAATTTGAATTTTGAATTGGGAATCCACATATTTCTGTCTGTTTCCCCCCTAAAATCCGAACAGTAGAAGTTTGCCTATAAATACTCTCTTATCCTTCTATGTTAGAGGTTGGCAAATCAAAAAGGGAGAAAGAGAACAGCACAACGAAATAGCTACATGATATATAGGAAATACACTTGAAAGAGAGAGAGAAGAGTTAGTTTTGGTCCTTCTAGCTTGATCACCATTGTTTTTAAGTTAGTTCGAGTTTTAGCTGCTGCCTAGGCTTCTCCTTTGTTGTCCGGTTTGGGTTTTGGTGGTGAAAGCTCGTTGCCCTCCTTGCTCGTCCCATCCTAGTACGCTGCCTCTGAAAAGGTAAACTTCTTTAAATCCAACTCTTTAGTTGATGTTCTGTTTTTTTGTGAGCTGAAGTTGTTTGCTAGTTTATTTTCTTCCTTTCTCGACTTCCTTTTTCTCATCGGTTCATTTCTCATATGGTAGCCGAGTGGTTGGATAGGAGTTGAGTATGTCTTAGTTGTTTGAAGCATAGTGCAGGCTCTTGTGTGTGTTGTTGTTTCGTGGGTGTTAGGCAGAATTTTCAAAAGGCATATGGAGGTAGAATGATGTTGCATCTATCGTTCATTAGATGCAGCAACTCCCTTTGTCACTTGCCATGTCCTCTTTTGCATATTTGAAAATACTTCGCTTTCGAAAATGGGGCCAAGAATACGATTGTTCCTTTGCCTTATAAGTATAGTTTGACTTGTTTTGGTTTTATCCATTAATAAAAAAATTTGAAATTTTTGTTCAGTATTGTAGTTGTTCTTGTTTTCTTTGTTACTGTGTTTTCTTCACAATCTTAACTTGTTATAGCATCATGTGAGTGCATCTCGTTTTGGCTTAAGATAGCGGTGTGTTCTTAGTATAATTTATTCATACATTTCAATTAATTTAGCCATCGTACTTTGTCTGGTGATCTGGAACACTACTTATTGTTATAAGTTTTTCTAGTTCTTCGTGGATTAATTCTATAAGAGTTGTATATGATTATGAAATCATTTGTTATATTATTGATACAATGTGTGGTATTTATACATGAAGAAGTATAGAAGATAAAGGAGTCTATTGAACGTAAGAGACCTAAATAGAACAGAGATAACTACGTATATAACAAAACATACTAACGTACTAGGACTCTATATCCTTATCCTTATCATGCCCCCTCAACATAGGCTCAATTTGCTTGAGACTGATGTTGCTAACAAGGTGGACAAAGGACCTTCTGGGAAGTTCTTTAGTTAAGGCACCTGCTAGTTGAGCTATTGTTGGAATGTGATGAACTGGAATTTTTCCATTTTCTACTTGGTCATGGACAAAATGAAAGTCAATTGCGACATGTTTCATTCGACTGTGAAAGACTGGATTACGGCAAAGGTAAGTGACACCAATGTTATCGCAAAAAACCTTAGGGGGACAAGGCAGCTTGACCCGAAGTTCTTGCAGTAGGTTGGTTAGCCAATTTAGCTCAGCAACAGCACTTGCTACAGCCCGGTATTCCGCTTCTGTTGAAGATCTGGCAACAGTGCGTTGCTTGTTGGAGCACCAACTAATTGGATTCTTTCCAAGAAAAATAACGTAGGCTGAAGTGGAGTGTCTAGTATCGGGAATACCACCCCAATCTGCATCTGAGTATGCAAGTAATTGAGAAGAGTTACCACGTTTGAAGTGAAGGCCATAGGTGATGGTTCCTTTTAGATAACGAAGAAGCCTCTTTGTTGCTTGCCAATGCTTAGTTGATGGAGAGTGTTGGAATTGAGTGAGCTTGTTTACCGCAAAGCATATATCAGGCCATGTGAAAGTGAGGTATTGCAATGAGCCAATGATCTGCCTATAAAGTGTAGCATCTGTCGATGGAGAACCGTCATCCAAGGATAAAATTTCACTTGTGGACAGAGGAGTGCTCACACTGTTTGCATCCAGCATTTTGAACTTGGTGAGTATGTCCGCAATGAAGCTACTTTGTGTGAGAGTCAATCCATGATCATGCTGGATAACTTCAACACCTAGAAAAAAATGTAAAGGACCAAGATCCTTAATGGAAAATCTGTCACCCAACAACTTAATTGTTGCATAAACTTGCGAGTTGTTAGAGCCTGTAACAACAATATCAACAACATAGATCATGATAATAATAAGAGAATTATGAGACCATTTTATGAATAAAGAATCATCAGATTTGGAACGAGCAAAGCCACATGATAAGAGGAATGTCTTTATTTCAGTATACCATATGCGTGGTGCTTGGCGAAGTCCATAGATAGATTTGTATAGTTTGCACACGTGATTAGGAAATCGGGGATCTACAAAACCAGGTTGTTGTTGCATGAAAACGACATCATGTAGAGTACCTTGTAAAAAGGCATTATTTACATCAAGTTGGTGCAACGGCCATTTTAGAGACACAGCTAGGGACAAGATGAGGCGAATAGTTGTGGTTTTAATAACTGGACTGAAGGTGGAATGGAAGTCAATTCCAGGACGCTGATGAAATCCTTTTGCCACTAATCTGGCTTTATAACGCTCTATGGATCCATCAGGCCTGTGTTTGACACGAAACACCCATTTGCACCCAACTACGTTTTGAGAGGGAGTAGATGGAACCAATGACCAAGTTTCATTTTTAAGTAAAGCGGTGTGTTCTTCTTTCATAGCAGCTAACCATTCAGGATATTTGGATGCTTGACTAAAGGTATTTGGGGTAAGTGGAAGGTGTTTTACAGTAGAGGTTGCAAGGTAATCAAAAATCACTTTGGGTTTAAAAATATTATTTTGAGACCTAGTGATCATTCGATTTGATGGTGTCTCAGGCGTTGGTGTTGGAGATGTATATGGACTGGTAGTTTGAGAAGGAGAAAAAGACAAAGAATGTGTAGGAGGACTTACAGTGGAGCCGGTTGACACGTCATCCTGATGGCCCTGAGTGTGACATCCACGAGTAGACATGGAATTAACCAAATCAATAGTAGCAAGGATTGGAATTGGGTCTGCAACAATAGGAGGTGAAAGAGATTGTTGAGGAAGAGGAAGAGATGGAGAGGTCATCTGGAAACAACTATGTTTCCATGTGCGAGCCTTGTGGACTGATGTACCGTGGTTTCACGGTATTTCTAATACTTTTTCCTTAAGTTTAGTGTGTGTCGAGAGCCTTTTTGTGTTGATTTTGATATAAGTTTCTTTTTGTTTGTAGAAAATCTGTCCAAGGATGAACGCGGGAGTTTTTGAGAAAGAATTGCAGAAGAGACCATCTACGGAACCTATGACGGTCCGTCGCGGCGGTGACGGTCCGTAAGTGGCACCGTAGTGAAGTGAGAAGTTGCTGAAGGAAAGTTCGGGAAGTCTGACAAGTGTGGGATTACGGAAGTCCATGACGGACCATCACAGCTACGACGGTCCGTCCTGCATGTTCGTCGTAATGATCAGAGAGTAATCCCAGTACCCAAAATTCCAAAGTTTAAGTGTTTTGGAACGAAGACCCTCGACGGACCGTCGTGCTTGAAACGGTCCGTCATACCTGTCCGTCGAGGGGAATGAAGAAAGCAACATGAGAAGATGTGAAGTATGGGACGACGGAGTCTATGACGGTCCGTCGTGTCCATGACGGTCCGTCACGTGGTCCGTCGACTCAGACGCGTTTGGACAGATTTTTAGTAAATAGAATCCTTATTTGATTAGGTTTTGTTTTTATTATAAATAGTTGAGAAAAACCTCGTTTTTGGGGTTAGACATTCTGGATAATTTTTAGTTTATAGTTCTTGAATTATATTATTAAATTCTCGATTTTGGGAATTAAGATATTTTTCCGGGAATTGATTGTTGTGGATTTCGTTGATTAATCAAGTTAAATTCTGGGAAATTATTGGTTCTCATAAAAGTAAGTGCATGAATTCTTCCATTAACCATATGAATTGTGTAATTACGAACATGGGTAGCTAAACCTCATAGCTAGGGTTGTGGGAACCATGGGTGAATAACAAGGTAGTAATCTAACTTCAATAACAATTCTAGAGTGGTGTCTTGCATGTATTGATAATTCTTTCGTTTAGAATTCTTTTTAACGGTGGCCAACGTTAGAACTTGCCTTAATGCTACTTGCCGGACCAAGGAGGTAGATAATAGGAAAAGAATTATCAACATAGATTTAGTGTAGACTATCTAATAGACTAGTATTGGTTGGTACGAGTTAATAGCTTAGTCAAATACCGAATACGATGTTTAATATGAGGTAAAGATAAGGGTTAGTATAGCAACACACATAGCGGGACCAAGGTGCGGAGTGAAATTCTCTAGATGCCGGACCAAGGATTTAGAGATACATAACTTATCACTTTACGTGCAAGATATCAGGATAGAACTGTTATAGTTAGATTTACCAAGTTAGGAACCTGTGGGGAACACTAAAACCCTAGTTACTTTTATAATTTTATTAAACTCCGAAAGTTAAAATTGTTAGTTGTTTATTCTTATTTAGTTAATCATTTTCATTAATTTAGAAATAAAACCCCCCTTTTTGTCTTTTGGTTTATTGGAAAACAGTTGGCTAAATAGTAGTAATAATAAAATAAAGTTAAGTCTGAACTATTTTCCTTGTGGGATCGATCCCAACCTCATTAGTTGGGTTCTTTACTTGATACGACCGCTTTACTTCTTATTTGAGAAGTAAGTTTGAGCGTATCAAATTTTGGCGCCGCTGCCGGGGAAAGTAGCTTTTAGATTAACTTAAATTTATTACTAAAATTTAGTCAATATTTTCCTGATTTTACTTTTTCTGTTGTTTTTGATTTTGCCAGGTTTGACGTCCTTGTATGCCAAATACACGGAGAGGAAGAGAACCCTTGTTTCCCTACGATCACGAGTTAGAGCGTACACTATGCAAAATGAATCGAAACTTGGGTATAAATGATAATGATCCAAACCTGAACATCCCAGCTCCGGTTGATGCTCATGGTCGATTATTACCTGATGATCCTGATCAAGGTGCACAAAGGGGACATAATCCCGCTCCACGTCCTCAAGAATACTACAGAGGGTATGACAATATTGCAGATTCTGATGGGCCACTTGTCTTGCCCCCTCTACCAGAAGGTCACACCTTTGTAGTCACTAGTAGTCTAATGCAAATGCTCACGGCTAGAGGTTTGTTTTCAGGACTACCGTCTGAGGACCCACATGCCCATATAGCTAAGGTGAGGGCAGTGTGTAAAAGCTGTGTAGGGAGGCCTGATTTGAATTTGCATGTAATAGGGCTAAGAGTATTTCCTCTCTCACTGACGGGAGAGGCTGCCATTTGGTTAACTGAGCTCCCTTATAACTCAATTTTCACTTGGAACCAACTGAGGGACGTTTTCTTAGCACGTTACTATCCGGTCTCCAAGAAACTAAATCACAAAGACAGAGTTAACAACTTTGTGGCACTACCAGGAAAGTCAGTTAGTAGTTCTTGGGATAGGTTCACTTCATTTCTGCGAAGTGTCCCCAATCACCGCATAGATGATGAGTCACTGAAAGAATACTTCTACCGGGGACAGGATGATAATAATAAAGCGGTATTGGATACTATAGCAGGTGGTTCTTATGGGGAGTGTCCCTATGCTGAAATTGCCGAAAAATTAGAGAAAATCTCCCGAAATAATAAAGCATGGAGTACTAGGAAGACAGGTACTGGGAGAAATACTTTTGCAGTGCAATCCACACACAATCCAGCCACAGATGAGATTCGTGAAGAGATGGCACAGATGAGAACTGAGCTTGGGTTAGTGTTAAAGCATGTCACTGGGGGTGCAGAAAAGATAAACGCAGTGAACTACTTGTCTAAACCACCACCACCAACTGATGAATATTATTATGAGGAAGATTCTTATGCAGTAAATGATCAGACGGGGGGTTTCCGACCAAATGCCCAAGGCTCCAATCAGGAGAATTGGCGCCAAGGTCAAGGAAATCAAGGTCGGAACTATGGTAACTACAACCGCGAGGGTAATTATGTTCGTGATGGAAATTACAACCGCGACAACAACTTCAACAGGGGTAACTATGGTAACAGAAATGAGAGGAGTGGGCCCTATGTTCCTCCTCAAAATCGTGAAGTTGCTCCTAGGGATGGTGGAGGTAGTATGGTGCGAGTTGAGGATATGTTGCACAAGATGATGAGGAGGTTTGATGCTAGTGATGAGCACACCAAAGAGTTAAGGAGTGATGTAGCAGGTATTGGACAGAAAGTTGATACACATGCCATATCAATTAAGCAGCTTGAATTTCAAATGGCTCAATTATCTGCAACTGTGAACACACGGCAACCGGGCACTCTTCCTAGCAACACTGTCCAAAATCCGAAAAATGATGGACACTGTATGGCAATTACTACTCGTGGTGGTAAACAAACTATTGACCCACCTATGCCATCTATTGTGGAAAAGGTGATCAAAGATAATAATATAGTGGTAGCGGTTAGTGATGAAGTAGAAGATAACACTGATAAAGATGCTGAAGTGCCTAAAAAGGTAACTCCCATGCCTAGACCTCCACCCCCCTTTCCTCAAAGATTAGTGAAAAAGACCGAGGATGGCAAATATCGGCGTTTTATAACAATGTTGAAGCAACTTTCTATCAATGTCCCTTTGGTAGAAGCTCTTGAACAAATGCCCGGTTATGCCAAGTTTATGAAGGATTTGGTTACAAAGAAAAGATCGGTCACTTTTGAGGATGATGACAGAATGCAGCATTGTAGTGCTATTGCTACAAGGTCTTTGGTGCAAAAGAAAGAAGATCCGGGTGCATTTACTATTCCTTGTACAATCGGGTTATTACATTTCGCGAAAGCATTATGTGATCTAGGGGAAAGCATTAATCTCATGCCCCTCTCGATTTACAAGAATGTTGGGTTTGGGCGACCCAAAGCCCACTGCGATGCGACTACTGATGGCCGATCGAACAGTAAAAAGGCCTATAGGGATACTCCATGATGTGCTAGTAAAAGTAGAGTCGTTCATATTTCCAGCAGATTTTGTCATTCTTGATTGTGAAGTCGATTTTGAGGTGCCCATTATTCTTGGGAGGCCATTCCTTACTACGGGTAGAGCTTTAGTTGATATGGAAAAAGGGCAGATGAAATTTCGGTTGAACAATGAAGAAGTGACTTTCAACATTTGTAGATCCATGCGGCAGAGTGGTGAGCTCCAATCGGTATCTGCCATATCCTACAAAGTTGGTGAATCATCCAAAACACAAATAGAAGAACGGCTAGGTGTAGAAGCACTGGCGGCAGTGATAATGAATCTTGATAATGAAGGCATTGAAGAATATATGTCATTAGTCGCTGCCCTTGATCGTGGTAATATTCGGTTCAAACCGAAGAAATATGAGCTAGACATGAAGAATCGCGAGTCTCCACCCGCTAAACCATCCATAGAAGAGGGTCCAAAGCTAGAACTAAAAGCTCTCCCACCACACCTCAGGTATGAATTCTTAGGAAATGGTGATACATTGCCGGTAATCATTGCATCAGATCTGAATGAACAACAAGTTGAGAGTTTGGTCAAAGTGCTAAAAAGGTTCAAAAGAGCTATTGGGTGGACCATTGCGGACATTATTGGGATCCCCCTTGGTATTTGTTCTCATAAAATCCAACTCATGCCCGATCATAAGCCAAGTATTGAACACCAGAGACGCTTAAATCCACCTATGCAAGAGGTTGTGAAGAAGGAAATCATAAAATGGTTGGATGCTGGAGTAATTTATCCGATCGCCGATAGTAGTTGGGTATGCGCTGTTCAGTGTGTACCTAAGAAAGGGGGAATGACTGTGGTCCCCAATGAAAAAAATGAACTTGTTCCAATGAGGCCGGTGACTGGATGGAGGGTGTGTATGGATTACCGAAAATTAAATGCATGGACCGAAAAGAACCATTTTCCCATGCCCTTCATGGATCAGATGTTGGATAGACTCGCCGGAAAAGGGTGGTACTGTTTTCTTGATGGTTATTCAGGGTATAATCAGATCTCTATTGCACCAGGAGATCAAGAGAAGACCACTTTTACTTGTCCATATGGGACCTTTGCGTTCAAGAGAATGCCGTTTGGGTTGTGCAATGCACCCACCACATTTCAGAGATGTATGATGTCAATATTCTTCGACATGGTAGAAGATACTATTGAGGTTTTATGGATGATTTTTCTGTGGTTGGTGAATCATTCGAGCAATGTTTGAGCCATTTATCTGAGGTTCTTAAGAGATGTGAAGATTGCAATTTAGTTCTCAATTGGGAAAAATGCCACTTCATGGTCAAAGAAGGTATTGTTTTAGGCCATCGTATTTCAGAAAAAGGCATAGAAGTTGATCGAGCCAAAGTTGAGGTGATAGAGAGACTTCCTCCACCTATCTCTGTAAAAGATGTGAGAAGCTTTCTTGGGCATGTAGGTTTTTATAGGAGATTCATCAAAGATTTCTCAAAAATTGCACATCCATTGTGCAAACTGTTGGAAAAAGATTGTAAATTTTCTTTTGATGAATCCTGTCTTAAAGCATTCGGCGATCTCAAATAAAAACTGGTATCTGCACCTATCATTATTTCTCCGGATTGGAGCAGTCCATTTGAGGTAATGTGTGATGCGAGTGGGGTTGCCCTTGGTGTAGTATTGGGACAAAGAACGGACAAAATCCTTCATCCCATTTACTATGCTAGTAAAGCCCTCAATGAAGCTCAGAAGAACTATACAGTCACTGAACAAGAGCTCCTTGCCGTAGTATTTGCTTTTGAAAAATTTCGCTCCTATTTGCTAGGTACTAGAGTTATAGTGCATACTGACCATTCAGCCTTGAGATATTTGATGGCGAAGAAGGATGCGAAACCAAGGTTAATTCGTTGGGTATTACTACTGCAAGAATTTGACTTTGAAGTAAGGGATAGAAAAGAGACCGAAAATCAAGTTGCTGATCACTTGTCCCGTTTAGAAGATGAAGCTATGCGAGAGTTGGGGGATAAGACTGATATTGATGACACGTTCCCCGATGAGCATGTATTGGCTGCCTCACAAGACCTGATTCCGTGGTTCGCAGATTTTGCGAACTACTTAGCTAGTGATATTGTTCTATCGGACCTGTCTTTTCATCAAAGGAAAAAGTTCATGTACAATGTGAAGAAGTTCTTTTGGGATGAACCATACTTATACAGGAGCTGTGCTGATGGGCTTATTCGGCGTTGTGTGCCGGAAGTTGAGATGTTGAGAATTTTAGAGGCATGCCATTCCTCACCCTTTGGTGGACATCATAGTGGTGTCCGAACTGCTCATAAGATTTTACAAAGTGGTTACTATTGGCCAACTATTCATCAAGATGCTCATGAGTTCGCCAAAGCATGTGATAGATGCCAAAGAGATGGCGGCATTTCAAGAAAGCAAGAGCTCCCTCTAAACCCCATTCTTGTAATTGAGTTATTTGATGTTTGGGGTATTGACTTTATGGGTTCGTTTGTGAGTTCTCATGGAATGAAGTATATTTTAGTAGCAGTTGATTATGTATCCAAGTGGGTGGAAGCCATCGCCCTCGCGAATAATGAGGGGAAGAGTGTCACTGCATTCTTGAAAAATAATATATTCTCTCAATTTGGTACTCCAAGGGCGATTATTAGTGATGGGGGATCCCACTTTTGCAACAAATTGTTCAAGGGATTATTGGAGAAATATGGGGTTCGCCATAATGTGGCCACTCCTTACCATCCTCAAACTAGTGGGCAAGTTGAAGTATCAAATAGGGAAATCAAACAGATTTTGTCGAAAACAGTGAACGCTAGTAGGACAGATTGGTCAAGGAGGCTTGATGATGCTCTTTGGGCTTACCGGACAGCGTATAAGACTCCCATAGGTATGTCTCCATACCAACTAGTATATGGGAAAGCATGTCATCTTCCGGTTTAATTAGAGCATAAAGCCATGTGGGCTATGAAGAAGCTAAAAATGGACTGGAACGAAGCTGCAGAACAACGATTAAATGGGTTAAATGAACTCGATGAATTTCGCCTTAAGGCTTATGAAAGCTCAGCCCTCTACAAAGAGAAGATGAAGAAGTACCATGACCTAAAAATCGAGAAACGA
Source organism: Solanum sitiens (assembly GCA_016801875.1). NCBI lineage: Eukaryota > Viridiplantae > Streptophyta > Magnoliopsida > Solanales > Solanaceae > Solanum > Solanum sitiens. The sequence continues at coordinate 619,234 of JABWTJ010000451.1, read as the reverse complement.
GAGTTTATGATTGGGGATTCGGTGCTTTTATTCAACTCTAGATTGCGCTTGTTTCCGGGCAAGCTCAAGTCTAAATGGACTGGACCTTACTTGATCACCCAATTATTCCCTCATGGAGCGGTTGAGTTGGAAAACAAGGAAGGTGTGCGGTTTAAGGTCAACGGACAACGTCTCAAAATCTATATTGGTCATGCGGAATCGGCGAATGAGGTGGTTGAGGCATATCATCTTGATGAAGTCTGAGTAATCAAGTGTCCTCAGTCGTGCCGCGACGTTAAATCAGGCGCTGGTTGGGAGGCAACCCAATAGTTATCATCTAACCACTTTTATAGTTTTTTCTTTCTAGTAACGGTAGCATTTTCTATTAATGGGTTGTAAATTTTCAGGTAGCACATCTACAGGAAGTTCTGCAGACAAGTTACTCTACATCAGTCACTGACGGATACATCGACGGACCGTCACGCCTGTGACGGACCGTCGCATGACTCCGTCGTTCCAGGTACGCTCTCTTGTATTTTTGAAGAATTAGGGCACATGCGAAGGACCGTATGACGGACCATCACAACTGCGATGGACCGTCATCGGGGTTTCGTCACGCCATTACCCGGCTACCCGACCCGACCCGGCTAAAGAATTTTAAAAGTTTAAAACGTTTTAACCCCCCCCACCCCTTCATTACCAGTTTCATTCAATCTTCCCTCCATTTTCTCCCCTTCCAACTTCACTCTCTTCCCAAATTCCCCATCTTCTCCCATTTTTCATCCCAAATTTTCCCTCTTGGTCGGAATCTGCTGCAGTGAGTCTTAGTCTTCTAACTTGAGTGCCATCAATTGTGCATTGTTGTCTCCTCTTCCAAGGTATGTGTTCCTGAAACTCTACCCTTTACTCTTTTTGTTTGTTTTACTGTTTTTCCTTATTAATTGCATATGGGTTTCTGTTTTTGCCTAGATATTATCTAACTTAGGTCTTTAATTCCACAAAATGCCTGGACAATACTAGAGAAATTAGGGCTTTAAACTTGCCAATTTGATAGGGCTTTAAACTTGTCCATTAGGGTTCTAATCTGTATTAGAACATTGTTGGGTTGTTGTTTCGACTCACATGGGGTAAATTTGGCACCCCCAGTTCTGTTTCTGCTTGACAGCACGACAACCCGATGACGGACCATCATACCCACGACGGTCCGTCCTGCACAACCGTCGTGACGGTCAGAGACCCCTGTCCTAAGGGTCTCAACACTTTTTCTAAGTGTCCACTGACGGACACATGTGATGGACCATCACACGTACGATAGTCCGTCCTGCACAACCGTCTTGACGGTCAGAGACCCCTGTCCTAAGGGTCTCAACACTTCTTCCAAGTGTCCACTGACGGACACATGTGACGGACCATCATACCCACGACGGTCCGTCCTGCACAACCGTCGTGACGGTCAGAGACCCCTGTCCTAAGGGTCTCAACACTTTTTCCAAGTGTCCACTGACGGACACATGTGACGGACCGTCATACCCACGACGGTCCGTCCTGTACAACCGTTGTGACGGTCAGAGACCCCTGCCCTAAGGGTCTCAACACTTTTTCTAAGTGTCCACTGACGGACACATGTGACGGACCGTCATACCCACGACGGTCCGTCCTGCATAACCGTCGTATCGGTCTGAGACTTTCCTTCTGATACTTTATGTTGCCAAGTATTACATGACGGACTGCATGACGGTCCGTCATACGCACGACGGGCCGTCACCAGGTCCGTCGTGCCTTACTGCTACTTCAGAGCTGTTATCACTGGTTTGATTTTCTGTGTATTATTGTCTCATTTTTTTGTGTCATGTTTCATCCTTCAAGTACTAATGATGATTCGTTACAGGTACTACCTATCATGGCACCTAAACAAGATCGCGTTTACGCACGTGGGCGTTCTAAATCTGTCGCCCCGTCTGTCCGATTGGTGATAGGCTCTGATGATGAGCATGATCCACAATACGTGCCCCCAGGCACTGCTACTCCAGCACGAGCTCCACGTGTACCGCGAGTCACGCCCCAGAAGGTGGCGCCCGACGTAGTCACTGCCTCCTAGTCTGATGAGGAGCGCACACTGACCGGCTGTAAGACCTCGAAAATGAGATAAGGTGTCTAGAGCCTAACATGTTTGATTTACTGTTATAAGGTCCTAAAATGCCTTATTATGTCATATAGAGTCAGTGTGCAAAGTTTGAAGTGATTTGGAAGTCGAACGTCAAGGGACGTCCAAGACGTTCGACGAATAGTCGCTTATGTGCCTCATGTGTGTATGCATACCTAAGTTGTGTGAACTGAGTCAAATAAGTCTTGAAATGGTGTTAAATTATGTTTAATGTTATTGTATGAATTTTCGTAAAGTTTGGAGGTCAAACGCCCAAGAACGTCCAAGGCGTTCGAAAGATGGCCCCTAAGACGTTCATCGTATGTCATGTTGGGGTCAAGGCTGTTTGGACGTCTTGTAGGTGTTTATTTTGGATGAAACTTATGTGGTAGGTCTATAACATGTTAAGGTTTGTAATCGCGTTGGAAACGTCCGGGTACGACTTCTAAAGGGTCCCAGAAGAGGCCTCAAAAGAAGGACCTCAAGGCTGCCTAAACACTGCCTGGGCAGTGTCTCTTGACGGACCCAATGACGGACCGTTGGGCCCCCAACGGACCGTCAAGCAGGTCTCGTCGAAGGAGACTTGCCTTGGTCAGGTGGTGAGCCAAGAAATTGGCTAAGTGTCCTGCGACGGAAGGCTGCCACGGCCTGTCATGGCCATGATGCCCCGTCATGGGCCACGTCGCGGCTGCCTGCGAGTTGGCTGCCTGCGTGCTGCCACTTAAAGGGGTGAATGGTAAATTCACCCCACGTTCTAACCTGACCATAATAGGTTTAATTAAGTAATTTTAGGTGTATATAAGTCCCTAAAAACGTGATTAACCCATTCCCAAAACCCTCTCACATATTTTAAGCCTTTCTCTCCAAAAATGTTCTCTCTAAAACCACCATTGTTGGTGAAGCTCAAGAACAGATTCAAGCTGGGTTTTCCATGGATGAATCATGAAGTTTTAGAGGTTTTCAAATAATAAAAGGTATGGTGATCTTCATCTCTAGTTATCTTTTCATCTAGAGAGCCATTCTCAATGTTTTTCAAAGAAAGTTTATGATCAAAGTTCTTCTTCTCCAATCTAGCCATGGGTTCTTTCTCAAAACGTTTTTAATGATTAAATCATGATGAATTGAAGTTAATACAGTGATTTGAATGTTATTTCACTCCAATTGCATGATGAACCCATGTTCCTTCCAAAATTGGTTTAGCTCTTGCATGGGCTTTGTGATCTTGACTTGTTATCGATTGAACTATGATTCTCTTACGTTGAAGTGATGGTATATACTGTTATTTACATGAATTTATGTTTAATAGATGTTGAATGATGCATGAGGATCAATGTATGAAGATTTGAGCATGTTTAGCCTAGTTTTCTATAGTTCACTGTAACATTGGTTTTCTTGTGATCTAAAGTGAATTTCGATTAAGTTGTGGTTCTTGTAGCTACTGTTTTAGGTTAATACCATGGTTGAATTGTGGATATAAATCATGTATGACTAAAGTAGAAAAGGCTTGGTTTGAAATAATCTAGGCTCTTCTTGTCTATGAAGTTGTAACTTGTGATCTTAACGTTAGGTTAGTCGCTATAAGAATTGATTATGGTTAATGTCTATAGCTGCTGCCTATAATGAAATATGAGGATGAATTATATGTAATTAATACAATATGGGTCAATTCATGATAGGTTGAATATGATTAACCTATGTAAACTTACTTTCCATGAACTCCCTATATAAAGTATGCTTGTATCGACCTTAATGGAAAATTGTAGTAGTGTCTCATCTAGATTATGATTTCATTAGCTACTGTCTTAGGGTGATATGATTCATGAAATATGACTTATAATCCATATGAATGAAATTGATTAGCGATATATGTTCTTCTACTTTCCTAGTATGTGATATATATATGTTATGGTATAATCATGTAGTGACTTGTACATGGTTTCTTATATGTTTAAAGTACATTTAGCTACTGCCATATATGTGTTTTATTGATGAATAAGGTGTATTGATCAATGATGATCAAAGGGTGAGAATTGGGTAAGAATGCTTATTTCCTTTACTCTTCTACTTCTCTATTCCTTATAGTAATGTTGATGAAGCCTTGTATGGCATTGTGTGGTATGGTCCACTTATGGTGGCGGTGTTTACGTTATTGTCATTATATATGTGTTGACCTTGGCCTTGAAGGCATATTGATGAACTTATGAACATGTGTCAAAAATGATACTATGAGAAGCTTATGCCTACTTTCCTATTCTAGTTGTGAATTAGGTGGTGTGGCTATTGTATGAGCATGCGTATAATCATGTTAGGGTATTGTATAGGTGCTGCCATTGATGTGATAAAGTGGTTAATAACCTCTACTCATGAATCCCTTATATGGAAGTGTAAATAGCTAAAGTTAGGAGTCTTGATTTCATGGTATATATTGTCTTGTCTCCTATGCTATAATGTGTTGTGTGCCATGTGCTTGGAAGTGTAATGTGGTATAATAGGTTGGCTGACTTGAGGAGTTATTGATAGCCATTATGTGATCATGTTGGTCAATGTACACGCACTCTCACTTACATGCATATTACAAGTAGTATAAGTCATTGTGTCTAAATGAAAGGTAGTTCTCATATTCACTAGTGTCTACTACTATGCATACTAAGGTGATGTTTATGAATGTACTATTTGTATTCCCTTACTAGGATGACTTGATAGGTGTACTAGTATGGACAAGGGTATGGGACCTTGTCTATGCATTGCACATGTATATCTTGATAGGATAGTTCCTAGGTTTGGTTCTTATGCATATGAAGGATGATTATATGAACATGTTATGAATATGATATGATGAAGTATGAAGGTGTATAGTGTCTTAGTAGGTTTATATGAAAGGATTGCTCATATAGTTATGCCTATAGACTTATGCATTGATATATGAACATGTGTGACTTGATGTGTTATGTGAAAGGTTTGCTCACATCTATATATACACTCACACACATGGATGATCTAGTTAGGGAGAAGAGGTCTAACTAGGAGGGCCCAAGAATACTCCAAAACTAGATAGGTGCTTGAATATGCTATAAGCATATGAATGATGAATATCCTAAGACTATGTTTTATAAACAAAGGTAATAAAGGCTTTTCAATAAAGGGAACTTAGCTTAGCACCGAGTGAACTTGACATTGAGAGGTGTTGACTTCCCTTAGAGGAATATTTCACCATTTGTCCCTTATAGAGTGTTGACTTCCCTTAGAGGAATAATCACCTATGGACCTACATATGGTGTCGACTTCCCTTAGAGGAATAATCACCTATGGACCTACATATGGTGTCGACTTCCCTTAGAGGAATACTCACCTATGTACTTACATGAAGTGTTGACTTTCCTTGAGGAATATTCACTCATGTTTTCTCATGAGGTGAGGCCCCATTACCAAATGGTATATAGAGGGAATACCTATCTCTTAGTTCCATAAACTATGCTTGCCACATAGGATCTAGCAAAGTAAATTCACTTGATATGCTAGCATATGTGTTAATGTTCTACCTTGGCTAGGTAGTAACACCTTCCTTTGGTGTAAGGCTCTACAACACCAAATTCCATGATTAGCACCCATGGTCTTAGTGTCGGTTAAGGCTATGGTTTCCCTAAAGTAAAATGGACAATGGAAGTAATTGAATAGGATCCTAACTAGGAGGACTTAAGGTAAGTTACTTAGGATAGGTGGAAGTAATGAACCCATCTAGACATTGCACAAGTGACTCCTTAGGAAGTCTTAGGAAGGTACCTTAATACTTATGATTATGTATGTGTCCTTTATGTATGATATTGTAGTTTTGGTTTGACTATGATTATATGGTACTATACTTCTATGATGGCATGTGTTGTCTTGTGTAGATGCTATGTATGTTATTCTCTTATGTTCCTAAGGTGATGCATTGCACCAAGTATCCCTAAAGGATTACTTAGGAGGCTAATGAATTGAAAGAAAGAGTTAGGTGCTAAGAGGGATGAGCTCACTGTAAAGTGACCTCTATTTGTACTTAAATTCTATATGTGCTTTTCTATAATGTTTAGCCTTGGATTGTGTTTCTATGACGTATGTGGATGATATAAATGATGTTAACAAAGGTTTATGATGATTTACTCAAAATGGCATGAAGTATGATTTCAAAGGAAATGTCCCTTTTAAATGCATGTTTTTGCATGGTTGCCATACTTAGTACATTCTTGTGCTAATCCCATTCTTCTTTACTTTTTACACAAAGTGAAGGTTATGGAATGCTTAAAGAAGGTCTATGATTGGTGAGCTTGATAGGTGATTTCCCAAGCTCAAGGAAAGGAATCCTTAAGTCCAAGGATGTCCTATTAATGTCTTTAATGTAAAGTCTTTAAATATTGTATAGTTATGTAATGTGTCGTATGGGCCGTGTCCCTAATGTACTCTAAAGTTATTGAGTCTAAGATGGCAAAAAGGGACTTAGAGTCTAAATATGTATTATGACTTATGTTTTATATATATACGATGTGATGTTTCTAGCATATGATGTGCTACGAAAAGTTTTAAATTTTCCGCTAAATTTACTATGTCAATGCAATGAATGATATGAGAGGCTTGTCTTAGACCTCCGAGAGGTCGACGACGCCGGTTACAATCCAAGATTGTACCCTATCTTCTAGGGTATGCTTTTGGGTTGTGACAAACTTGGTATCAGAGCATGAGGTTTATGAAGCGGTTTTAGGTTCTAAAAAGTCTCATATTGCCACGTCTAGTAGAGTCTCGTATCATTGGTGGTGAGTCGCGACACATTTAATGGTACGAGAGGCTATAGGACGATAGAGTTTCCCTTCTTCATCAATCTCATATCGTGCCATAGAACTTAATGCTATAAGATCTCTCTCTTATGTTTTCTTGTCCGGTGGTCTTTTAGATATGATTGCTTGGATGAGAGTTCTCTATGCTTGAGGGAGAAAAGGTGAGTTTAAAATGCTTATCCTTGTTTTATGGTTTGAATGAGTATGTGTGAAGGTGACATTTGTCCTTATTTGATGATGTATATACTAACTAAGGCGACTTGAAGGGTTAGCTAGACTTAGGTAGGGGTTTGGGACTCTACCTATGTCTTGCACTGGTTTTCCTTGATGGAGACCTTAGGAGGTTAATACTATGTATGTGTATGATGATAAATGTGAATGTGCTTATGAGATGATCTCTATGCTTATAAACATGTAAATAGCCTAGTGTGCTAAAGATATGGAGTTATCCATGCATGAAGGCTATAGATGAGTGGAGTATGATGCTAATTGTAGTTCTTGCTTGGGTTACTTGGTTTAGTGAAGTTATGGAGATTTACTTGATCATTGCACATGTTAACTCTATGAGGATTATGATTGGTCATCTTACCTTGCTTTATATGAAATATCTCTTATTTGATGATGTGATGCCAATTATGGCAATATATGAAATCTATGTGAAATAGCATGTTATGTCGGATGATGTATGTCATGATATAGTTGAAGCATGCTAGAAGTTATAGTGGTTAAAGTGATAAATATGAAGGTTTTGTATTTGAGATCCTCTACATGTTGGTTTAAGTTGCTCTTAATTGGGTTTACCCTAAGTGGGGGATGATGTTGGAGTAATGAGATTGTAGAAATTGTCTACATTGTCCTTCTATTCTTACTTGAATTGAAAATGAAAATTCTTAGTATGCTTATTCATGAAGATAGTCTTGCATAAAGTGTGAATTGTATGATCTTTATATGATTGGTATGAATTGATTGACATCATCTTAAAGACATGGTGAATTTTCCAAGGAGCATGAAAAGAAATTTTTGAAAAAAATCCATGTTTTCTCTTGTTGACTTGCATTTTAATGTGCTAATTGTGAAGTTGACCTCATGAGGTAAGACAAGGAACTTGGTAATAGTCACTTGTAGGTTAAATTGTTTAGCCTTGTAATGGAAGTTGAGTCTCTTTTACAATGAAAAATGTGAACTCTCTTTAAAATTTAGTGATTTGAAGATTTGTGATGCGAAATTGTAGGCTCATTCTTGAAAAGTGAAAGCATGTTTTGCTAAGTGTACATGAGTGTGCCTATAATTTGTGTTATTTTTCCAAAATGAGGCTTACTATAAGGGTGAGTATTATGTTAAGGAAAGAACTTGTGGAATAACTTCCTATTTTGTTGTGATGTACTTGGTGTGAATTGCCATTTAGATTTCACTAGGAAGAAAATGTATGCATATCTTGGCTTGAAAGTTGAGATTTTCTCATTTTTAAAGAAATTGACCTTGTGCTTTGATAAGGTGTGAACTCATGATACATGTAATGTGTTGAGGAGTAAGATATTCCTCCATGTACACCACTAAGCATGATATGGTTGAGTATGACCATTATAGTACTAGGTCTAAATAATGAAGATCTTTTATGATTTAACTAAATCAAGTTTTGTGCATCGAGTGCTAAAATGATTTGATGATATTTTAAATGTGATGAACTGCTATTATGTGTATTGAAGTCCTTGATGTGATTAAAGAGTCCTAAGTGTCATTCGAGGACGAATGTTCCCAAGTGGGGGATATTGTAAGACCTCAAAAATGAGATAAGGTGTCTAGAGCCTAACATGTTTGCTTTACTGTTATAAGGTCCTAAAATGACTTATTATGTCATATAGAGTCAGTGTGCAAAGTTTGAAGTGATTTGGAAGTCGAACGTCAAGGGACGTCCAAGACGTTCGACGAATAGTCGCTTATGTGCCTCATGTGTGTATGCATACCTAAGTTGTGTGAACTGAGTCAAATAAGTCTTGAAATGGTGTTAAATGATGTTTAATGTTATTGTATGAAGTTTCGTAAAGTTTGGAGGTCAAACGCCCAAGAACGTCCAAGGCGTTCGAAAGATGGCCCCTAAGACGTTCATCGTATGTCATGTTGGGGTCAAGGCTGTTTGGACGTCTTGTAGGTGTTTGTTTTGGATAAAACTTATGTGGTAGGTCTATAACATGTTAATGTTTGTAATCGCGTTGGAAACGTCCGGGTACGACTTCTAAAGGGCCCCACAAGAGGCCCCAAAAGAAGGACCTCAAGGCTGCCTAAACACTGCCTGGGCAGTGTCTCTTGACGGACCCAATGACGGACCGTTGGGCCCCCAACGGACCGTCAAGAAGGTCTCGTCGAAGGAGACTTGCCTTGGTCAGGTGGTGAGCCAAGAAATTGGCTAAGTGTCCTGCGACGGAAGGCTGCCACGGCCCGTCATGGCCATGACGCCCCGTCATGGGCCACGTCGCGGCTGCCTGCGAGTTGGCTGCCTGCGTGCTGCCACTTAAAGGGGTGAATGGTAAATTCACCCCACGTTCTAACCTGACCATAATAGGTTTAATTAAGTAATTTTAGGTGTATATAAGTCCCTAAAAACGTGATTAACCCATTCCCAAAACCCTCTCACATATTTTAAGCCTTTCTCTCCAAAAATGTTCTCTCTAAAACCACCATTGTTGGTGAAGCTCAAGAACAGATTCAAGCTGGGTTTTCCATGGATGAATCATGAAGTTTTAGAGGTTTTCAACTAATAAAAGGTATGGTGATCTTCATCTCTAGTTATCTTTTCATCTAGAGAGCCATTCTCAATGTTTTTCAAAGAAAGTTTATGATCAAAGTTCTTCTTCTCCAATCTAGCCATGGGTTCTTTCTCAAAACGTTTTTAATGATTAAATCATGATGAATTGAAGTTAATACAGTGATTTGAATGTTATTTCACTCCAATTGCATGATGAACCCATGTTCCTTCCAAAATTGGTTTAGCTCTTGCATGGGCTTTGTGATCTTGACTTGTTATCGATTGAACTATGATTCTCTTACGTTGAAGTGATGGTATATACTGTTATTTACATGAATTTATGTTGAATAGATGTTGAATGATGCATGAGGATCAATGTATGAAGATTTGAGCATGTTTAGCCTAGTTTTCTATAGTTCACTGTAACATTGGTTTTCTTGTGATCTAAAGTGAATTTCGATTAAGTTGTGGTTCTTGTAGCTACTGTTTTAGGTTAATACCATGGTTGAATTGTGGATATAAATCATGTATGACTAAAGTAGAAAAGGCTTGGTTTGAATTAATCTAGGCTCTTCTTGTCTATGAAGTTGTAACTTGTGATCTTAACGTTAGGTTAGTCGCTATAAGAATTGATTATGGTTAATGTCTATAGCTGCTGCCTATAATGAAATATGAGGATGAATTATATGTAATTAATACAATATGGGTCAATTCATGATAGGTTGAATATGATTAACCTATGTAAACTTACTTTCCATGAACTCCCTATATAAAGTATGCTTGTATCGACCTTAATGGAAAATTGTAGTAGTGTCTCATCTAGATTATGATTTCATTAGCTACTGTCTTAGGGTGATATGATTCATGAAATATGACTTATAATCCATATGAATGAAATTGATTAGCGATATATGTTCTTCTACTTTCCTAGTATGTGATATATATATGTTATGGTATAATCATGTAGTGACTTGTACATGGTTTCTTATATGTTTAAAGTACATTTAGCTACTGCCATATATGTGTTTTATTGATGAATAAGGTGTATTGATCAATGATGATCAAAGGGTGAGAATTGGGTAAGAATGCTTATTTCCTTTACTCTTCTACTTCTCTATTCCTTATAGTAATGTTGATGAAGCCTTGTATGGCATTGTGTGTATGGTCCACTTATGGTGGCGGTGTTTACGTTATTGTCATTATATATGTGTTGACCTTGGCCTTGAAGGCATATTGATGAACTTATGAACATGTGTCAAAAATGATACTATGAGAAGCTTATGCCTACTTTCCTATTCTAGTTGTGAATTAGGTGGTGTGGCTATTGTATGAGCATGCGTATAATCATGTTAGGGTATTGTATAGGTGCTGCCATTGATGTGATAAAGTGGTTAATAACCTCTACTCATGAATACCTTATATGGAAGTGTAAATAGCTAAAGTTAGGAGTCTTGATTTCATGGTATATATTGTCTTGTCTCCTATGCTATAATGTGTTGTGTGCCATGTGCTTGGAAGTGTAATGTGGTATAATAGGTTGGCTGACTTGAGGAGTTATTGATAGCCATTATGTGATCATGTTGGTCAATGTACACGCACTCTCACTTACATGCATATTACAAGTAGTATAAGTCATTGTGTCTAAATGAAAGGTAGTTCTCATATTCACTAGTGTCTACTACTATGCATACTAAGGTGATGTTTATGAATGTACTATTTGTATTCCCTTACTAGGATGACTTGATAGGTGTACTAGTATGGACAAGGGTATGGGACCTTGTCTATGCATTGCACATGTATATCTTGATAGGATAGTTCCTAGGTTTGGTTCTTATGCATATGAAGGATGATTATATGAACATGTTATGAATATGATATGATGAAGTATGAAGGTGTATAGTGTCTTAGTAGGTTTATATGAAAGGATTGCTCATATAGTTATGCCTATAGACTTATGCATCGATATATGAACATGTGTGACTTGATGTGTTATGTGAAAGGTTTGCTCACATCTATATATACACTCACACACATGGATGATCTAGTTAGGGAGAAGAGGTCTAACTAGGAGGGCCCAAGAATACTCCAAAACTAGATAGGTGCTTGAATATGCTATAAGCATATGAATGATGAATATCCTAAGACTATGTTTTTATAAACAAAAGGTAATAAAGGCTTTTCAATAAAGGGAACTTAGCTTAGCACCGAGTGAACTTGACATTGAGAGGTGTTGACTTTCCTTGGAGGAATATTCACCATTTGTCCCTTATAGAATGTTGACTTCCCTTAGAGGAATAATCGCCTATGGACCTACATATGGTGTCGACTTCCCTTAGAGGAATAATCACCTATGGACCTACATATGGTGTCGACTTCCCTTAGAGGAATACTCACCTATGTACTTACATGAAGTGTTGACTTTCCTTGAGGAATATTCACTCATGTTTTCTCATGAGGTGAGGCCCCATTACCAAATGGTATATAGAGGGAATATCTATCTCTTAGTTCCATAAACTATGCTTGCCACATAGGATCTAGCAAAGTGAATTCACTTGATATGCTAGCATGTATGTTAATGTTCTACCTTGGCTAGGTAGTAACACCTTCCTTTGGTGTAAGGCTCTACAACACCAAATTCCATGATTAGCACCCATGGTCTTAGTGTCGGTTAAGGCTATGGTTTCCCTAAAGTAAAATGGACAATGGAAGTAATTGAATAGGATCCTAACTAGGAGGACTTAAGGTAAGTTACTTAGGATAGGTGGAAGTAATGAACCCATCTAGACATTGCACAAGTGACTCCTTAGGAAGTCTTAGGAAGGTACCTTAATACTTATGATTATGTATGTGTCCTTTATGTATGATATTGTAGTTTTGGTTTGACTATGATTATATGGTACTATACTTCTATGATGGCATGTGTTGTCTTGTGTAGATGCTATGTATGTTATTCTCTTATGTTCCTAAGGTGATGCATTGCACCAAGTATCCCTAAAGGATTACTTAGGAGGCTAATGAATTGAAAGAAAGAGTTAGGTGCTAAGAGGGATGAGCTCACTGTAAAGTGACCTCTATTTGTACTTAAATTCTATATGTGCTTTTCTATAATGTTTAGCCTTGGATTGTGTTTCTATGACGTATGTGGATGATATAAATGATGTTAACAAAGGTTTATGATGATTTACTCAAAATGGCATGAAGTATGATTTCAAAGGAAATGTCCCTTTTAAATGCATGTTTTTGCATGGTTGCCATACTTAGTACATTCTTGTGCTAATCCCATTCTTCTTTACTTTTTACACTAAGTGTAGGTATTGGAATGCTTAAAGAAGGTCTATGATTGGGGAGCTTGATAGGTGATTTCCCAAGCTCAAGGAAAGGAATCCTTAAGTCCAAGGATGTCCTATTAATGTCTTTAATGTAAAGTCTTTAAATATTGTATAGTTATGTAATGTGTCGTATGGGCCGTGTCCCTAATGTACTCTAAAGTTATTGAGTCTAAGATGGCAAAGGGACTTAGAGTCTAAATATGTATTATGACTTATGTTTTATATATATACGATGTGATGTTTCTAGCATATGATGTGCTACGAAAAGTTTTAAATTTTCCGCTAAATTTACTATGTCAATGCAATGAATGATATGAGAGGCTTGTCTTAGACCTCCGAGAGGTCGACGACGCCGGTTACAATCCAAGATTGTACCCTATCTTCTAGGGTATGCTTTTGGGTTGTGACAAACTTGGTATCAGAGCATGAGGTTTATGAAGCGGTTTTAGGTTCTAAAAAGTCTCATATTGCCACGTCTAGTAGAGTCTCGTATCATTGGTGGTGAGTCGCGACACATTTAATGGTACGAGAGGCTATAGGACGATAGAGTTTCCGTTCTTCATCAATCTCATATCGTGCCATAGAACTTAATGCTATAAGATCTCTCTCTTATGTTTTCTTGTCCGGTGGTCTTTTAGATATGATTGCTTGGATGAGAGTTCTCTATGCTTGAGGGAGGAGTTAGTGCGTGAGTTCTATGCCTCCTATGTGGCTACTCTTCGCTCACAGATCGATAGGCGGTCTGCCCCCAACAAACAGGCCCCACTTGAGCATGTCCGAGTACGCGGCATCCAGGTCGACATCTCACTACCAGCCATCCGCCGATATCTGTACGACATGGATTTTGACTCCACCAGCACACCTCTCACTGCCGAGTTTGATTACCGGTGGCAAATTGTTAAAGAGGGTAGTTTCTTCCGCCAGCCTTCACTGAGAGAGACCACCAAGAGGTGGATGGCCCAGCACCTGTCTATTGATGGAGAGGCTGCGGATTGGGTGATGGAACCTAAGGGAGCCATCAGGAAGGCCAACTTGACCTTTACGGCCAAGTTTCTTTGGTTGATAGTCCGCCATTGTCTCTCCCCCACTGCTGCTGATAATATAGTCACCTGGGATCATGCGGTTCTGATGGCCGCAATGATGGCAGGGTTCGAGGTTGATTTCGCTTGGCTTCTCCAAGCGGTCATGCACGAGAGGGCCTTCAAGGTCACCACGACTTACCCTTTCCCTTGCATGATTTTCTCTTTGTGCAGATCAGCAGGTGTGCCCATTTGGCACATTGACCAGCTCAAGACCCCGCCAGGAAATGTTGACATCGGCCTCATCAGGGATGAGGCCAATGAGTTGGCCCCACGCAGAGGGCCTCGCCCAGAGGTGGTCCCATTTGGTGAGAACCTGGCAGACACCGTAGAACATGCTCATGATGCCTCCCGTGCCGCTTCTGCACACACTGACCCTACTCCGGTCGAGTCTATACCGGGTAGTAGCACTGCCCCGAGCTCCTCTCGCTCGGCTCCTTCTGCCACTCTGGTCCCACTTGCTCGGGTCCAGAAACTTGAGGCACAGATGGCTACACTTCTGCATCACATCCCGGCTTGGATGCAGAAGACTATTGCTGAGGCAGAGGAGCGCATGGAGCGCAAGATGGTGCAGCACACGGAGAGGAAGATCGCCGAGGTACATCAGCGCTTCGACGCGTTTGAATTGCGAGTGCTAGCCCGACCAGCCCCTTCGGTGGACATGTCGACCCTCCAGGCTGCGGTTGAGAGTCTGCGGGCGGATCTTGATATGATTTTAGAGGCAAGGGTGCCTGAGTCTGAGGCCCCTTCTGCAGCGCCTGCTGATGACACCGTGATGGCTGCCCTGTTTGCCACTTCTGATGTTCCACCCCCTCCCCCACGAGAGCATGTCAAGAGACGCAGGGGTCGAGAGGAGGATGAAGCTAGGGCGAGGAAGAAGGAGCGCCGTGAGATGGAGGCGAGGAGAGCCTCGATTGCTGATGAGGAGGCCCGTAAGTTGAGGGCTGTAGAAGTAGCTGCCGGGGCGTCTAGCTCCAAAATTGTAGATTCTGTGGGAGGCACTACTGACGGTGCTGTGGATGCTGAGGACATTACTGAGGATGTCCAGACTACGCAGGGAGTGGGTTTCGGTGAACCGGACCCACCAGCTTGCTGATCATCGGCGTTTAGCGCCTCAGGTTTGCTTCACTTACCCTTTTACGTAGTTTAACTTTTTTATGCATTGGGGACAATTGCATATCTTTTGTTGGGGGTGGGGTAAATGGAAAGTGAGCACTTGGGTGAATTCTGAGTAGCCCAAGTTCACGATCCTCTTTTGGGGTTTTCTTGCCTGTGTTCTTTTTCCCCAAAAGACTGATTACTTTTATTGTTGAACCGGCATGTCACATCTGACGTACATAGCATAAATTTGAAGCATGATGGCTAAAGTAAATATGATATCTCGATAATCAAAATGATGCATGACTAGGCATAGTTAGTAAAAATTGTGTGGTTTGAAACATGAAATAAAGATAAACTACTGCATGATCCTGAATCTAAGATTTGAACTAGGTGTCGAATAATCTGGGATTGCAAGGAATGTCAAGAGAGTGTGAGGTGAAATCGAATGTCCACCATTAATACTGAGCTAGAACTTGCCTGGTTTGTCCTGCTAAAAATGAGTCAAAACAATCACTTAGGAAAGGATCATAGGCCCTTGTTCGAAATAGTCAATCTTGAGCCTAAAAATAACAGAAAACCAAATGAAGTTAATCCCTTTTTGATCCAAATGAATTGAGCTTAAAATAGATCTTTCTTTTTCCACCCCGAATGATCTTCTCTGGGAACAATGTGTTGGCCCTGGTCCCCCCTTGGACATGTGCACCTCAGTTTATGCCAAAAGCATAAGTTGAGGGTGGCTAATGCAGAAAGCAACCTTGTTTTGGCCCTGACCCAACCATGGGTATTGTGAACCTTGACTCATGGCAAAATCATGAGTTGAGGGTGGCTGCTATAAGGAAAACCCCGGAAAGTGGGGTTGAAAGAATGAAGAGAAAGAAAGAATAAAACAGAAGTGACTAAAAAAAAAATATATGAATAAAAAGCAAAATAAACACAAGAAAAGAGAAAAGTCACTTACACATAAGGATAAGAAAGGGAAAACAGCAAAGTGAAAAGAAAATTTAGTAATAGGGCGAAATAAGATGATAAAAAGATGGTTCGCTTAGCCGATATGTCAAGGAGGGCAACAAGTCACTAAAGTATACCTAAATACACCCTACCTGACCCTGAGCCTATGTTACAAGCTAAAAAAGTCCTATTGTGATCCTAAGTGCGTATGATGAACTTGAAGTAGTGAAAATAAGGGCAAGCCTATGGCAATATGTATAAATGAGTGGTGAATTTGTTCTGAGAGTGAGTGTCGAAACGTGATCCTTATACTCAAACTAAAATCATTTGTGTGAAAAATGAGGATGTTATTTGAAGTGAGGACAGGAGTTGTAATACTAGAAATATTAGCATCTCGGTGAGAAATTGAAGAGGATAGGCATCATTGCGTAGTAAATCTGGGTTGTGGTTTGATTCTACACAAATCAATGCCTAATAGTGAGACCATGCATGAACATAATGAGAATAATCGAGATTGATAGCCAAATGATTGCGGAAGTTAAAATATAGATACTTTTGTACAAAGAATTTGTAGTGAGTCATAGTGCGTCGCTTGAGGACAAACAACGAATTTAAGTTGAGGGTGTTGATGTACCGTGGTTTCACGGTATTTCTAATACTTTTTCCTTAAGTTTAGTGTGTGTCGAGAGCCTTTTTGTGTTGATTTTGATATAAGTTTCTTTTTGTTTGCAGAAAATCTGTCCAAGGATGAACGCGGGAGTTTTTGAGAAAGAATTGCAGAAGAGACCACCTACGGAACCTATGACGGTCCGTCGCGGCTGTGACGGTCCGTAGGTGGCACCGTAGTGAAGTGAGAAGTTGCTGAAGGAAAGTTGGGGAAGTCTGACAAGTGTGGGATTACGGAAGTCCATGACGGACCGTCACAGCTACGACGGTCCGTCCTGCATGTTCGTCGTAATGATCAGAGAGTAATCCCAGTACCCAAAATTCCAAAGTTCAAGTGTTTTGGAACGAAGACCCTCGACGGACCGTCGTGCTTGAAACGGTCCGTCATACCTGTCCGTCGAGGGGAATGAAGAAAGCAACATGAGAAGATGTGAAGTATGGGACGACGGAGGCTATGACGGTCCGTCGTGTCCATGACGGTCCGTCACGTGGTCCGTCGACTCAGACGCGTTTGGACAGATTTTTAGTAAATAGAATCCTTATTTGATTAGGTTTTGTTTTTATTATAAATAGTTGAGAAAAACCTCGTTTTTGGGGTTAGACATTCTGGATAATTTTTAGTTTATAGTTCTTGAATTATATTATTAAATTCTCGATTTTGGGAATTAAGATATTTTTCCGGGAATTGATTGTTGTGGATTTCGTTGATTAATCAAGTTAAATTCTGGGAAATTATTGGTTCTCATAAAAGTAAGTGCATGAATTCTTCCATTAACCATATGAATTGTGTAATTACGAACATGGGTAACTAAACCTCATAGCTAGGGTTGTGGGAACCATGGGTGAATAACAAGGTAGTAATCTAACTTCAATAACAATTCTAGAGTGGTGTCTTGCATGTATTGATAATTCTTTCGTTTAGAATTCTTTTTAACGGTGGCCAACGTTAGAACTTGCCTTAATGCTACTTGCCGGACCAAGGAGGTAGATAATAGGAAAAGAATTATCAACATAGATTTAGTGTAGACTATCTAATAGACTAGTATTGGTTGGTACGAGTTAATAGCTTAGTCAAATACCGAATACGATGTTTAATATGAGGTAAAGATAAGGGTTAGTATAGCAACACACGTAGCCGGACCAAGGTGCGGAGTGAAATTCTCTAGATGCCGGACCAAGGATTTAGAGATACATAACTTATCACTTTACGTGCAAGATATCAGGATAGAACTGTTATAGTTAGATTAACCAAGTTAGGAACCTGTGGGGAACACTAAAACCCTAGTTACTTTTATAATTTGATTAAACTTCGAAAGTTAAATTTGTTAGTTGTTTATTCTTATTTAGTTAATCATTTTCATTAATTTAGAAATAAAACCCCCCTTTTTGTCTTTTGGTTTATTGGAAAACAGTTGGCTAAATAATAGTAATAATAAAATAAAGTTAAGTCTGAACTATTTTCCTTGTGGGATCGATCCCAACCTCATTAGTTGGGTTCTTTACTTGATACGACCGCTTTACTTCTTATTTGAGAAGTAAGTTTGAGCGTATCATGGACGAGAAAACTGAGGATAGTTAGTTGTGAAAGGAAAAATATGTTCAACGAATACAACATGCCTAGAGATATAGATTTATAAAGTGGCAAGGTCTAGGAAAGCATAACTATTGGTGGCAGCGGAATATCCCATAAACACACAGGGATTGGACTTGGGATCAAGTTTGGTTGATGTGTAAGGTTTTAACCATGTATAACAAAGACAACCGAAAATTCTTAGTTTAAGAGGGTTTGGGGTAGTGTTAAAGAGACGCTGATATGGAGACTTAAGACCAAGAAGTGGTGTTGGCAGCCTGTTAATGAGGTATACTGCACATTGGAATGCGAGAGACCAAAATTTGAGAGGGACAGAAGCATGGTGAAGAAGAGTTAAAGCGGTGTCCACAGCATGGCGATTTTTCTTTCGGCAGTGCCAACTAGTTGGGGAGTGTATGGAGGACTTATAAGATGTTGTATCCCAAAATTCAAGAGAGTTGATTTAAGGCCAATGTATTCACCTCCTCCATCAGTATATAACGTTTTAATTCGCAACTGAAATTGGTTTTGAACCATTTGAACATAATTAATAAAAAATTCCTTAACGTTTGATTTGGATTTTAGAGGAAACAACCAAGTATATTTGGTGAAATGGTCAACAAAAATAACATAGAATCTGAAATTATCAAAAGAGATAGTTGGAGAGGGACCCCAAACATCTGAATAAACAACATCAAAGGGCCTAGAACTTGTAATGGAATTGTTACCAAATGGTAGACGATGACTCTTATTGCATAAACAGGAATTGCAAAATGTAAAAGACTCTGCATGGTTCACTGGTAGGTTGAAACAAGAGACACAAGCTTTGGTAATACGAGGTTGATGATGGCCAAGACGAGCATGCCATAGATGCAATGATGGAGTTGTTGATGCAACAAAATGTGCTTGAGGACGAGGTGAGACTGATTTGGTCATGTCCGTAGGCCACTCATAGAGATCACCATTACTCTTGCCTTGAATAAGACATGCCCCAGTGCTCAAATCCTTCACAACAAAAGAATAAGGAAAAAATTCAATGGAAGTTAGATTTTGCCTACAAAATTGAGCAACCGAAATCAACTTCTTTTTAATAGATGGAGAACAAAGAACATTTTTTAAAAGAAAATTGGCAGCAAGATTAGGAGAAGATAAAGTAGTGTGACCAATATGAGTGATAGGAATTGTTTTACCATCACCAACAATTATCGCATCCGTTCCAGAGAACTCAGTTGGAGTCTGAAGAGAGTGAGAGTTGTTTGTAATATGATGCGACGCTCCAGAATCCACAACCCAAGGGCTTGGAGAATTGGAAGCATAAGACTGACGGTTGACAAAATTAGCATATGCTTCAGTAGCACTGTGTGACTTAGACCTACATACCTTTGCAATGTGACCAAACTTATCACAAAGTTGACATTGGACTCGTTGATTGTTGCTTTTTGTGGTATTCTGCTGGGTGAATGAATTGTTATGCGGGGCAGAAAATAGATTACGAGAGTTGTAGGAACCTGATGGAGAAGTGTTCCTACGATTGGAAGAATTAGGCTGTCGATTTTTGGGTCCATTATTGGTGGAATGCTGATGAAATTGAGCAGTGATCATGGGTGTGTCGACCTTAGGTTCTGAGTGTTTGATGAACATCTCTTGTGCAAGGAGTTTATCAAAGATTTCTTCGAATGTGATAGGATTATCACGAGCTCTTATTGTTGCAGATAACTCCTTGTACTCAGGACCTAGACCACTCAAGACCTTAATGACAAGTTCCTCGTTGTTAACGGGTGAACCACTACAGGCCAAATCATCTGTAATGGACTTGATTTCTCTCATATAATCACTGATTGAGCGTGCGTCTCGTTTGACATTCGCCAAAGTATCGCGCAAACTGAAAATTCTTGAGTACGATTTGCTCGCATAAGTTGTTTGGAGAATATCCCAAGCTTCTTTGGCAGTGGAAGCATGGGCAATGAGGGGGGCGATTGTAGCGTCAACGGATGCCATAATGGCATTGCGAACAAGACTGTCTTGTCGCTGCCACAATATCAAGTTGGGGTTAGGAATTTGGGTATTTTCATTGTCCATAATATGCGTAGTTGAGATGGGAAGTGAACCATCAACAAAAGTAAGAAGATCGTAGCCAAACAATAGAGTGGTGACTTGGGATTTCCAAGTTGGATAATTCGCAATTCCTGTTAGATTGAAGGATAGCTGAGACGCAGGGCTGAAAGAGATCAATTGAGAGGGCTGAATGATTGAGAGGGCTGAATGACACCCCCTTGATTGAGAGTGACTGCTGGAGAGTTGGGAGAAGAGGAGGGAGTAGCAGGCATTCTGGAAAAAAAAAGTTGGAAGCTGGAAAAAAAAAGGAAGATGATCGGATATACTCGTCAGAGTGTTTAGGAGGCTCTTGATACCATATAAGAGTTGTATATAATTATGAAATCGTTTGTTATATTATTGATACAATGTGTGGTATTTATACATGAAGAAGTATAGAAGATAAATGAGTCTATCGAACGTAACAGACCTAAATAGAAGAGAGATAACTACGTACATAACAAAACATACTAACGTACTAGGACTCTATATCCTTATCCTTATCAAATTCGACCATGGTAGCCTGTCTAGCTCCGTGTTGGTTTGATAGCATATTGGTACAGCTTTGTTAATCCTTATTTTTGAAAATAAATAGTTCTAAACTAATGCCTATTTACATTAATTCCCAGGTCATTTGCATTAAGGCCCTTACTACATTTCATGTTCATGTCTTTTTTTTTAACTTTAAAAGTGTAATAATGGGGATTTTCTTTCGTGTTCTGCTTGAGGTTGTTAGCTCGTTCTTTCTGGCGTGCAGAAATAATTAGCTCATCCTTTTATCATAGTCAGTGTTGTAGTAGTGTTTAGCTAAGGGAGTAAATTTAATCTTGTTTAAATGATTACATTGGTCTGGCTTGAAAGTTGTCATCAGCTTGCTATCACATAACCCATCTATGTTATGTTTATTTATTATGTTATGTTGCTACCTTGTTGCACTGTTCCTTATATCAAATCATTTATAAGTTCCTTTCTTTTGCTACATGTGACATCCATCCGAGTCCATTTTGCACTTCTCCTTGCACATCCTTCAGTTGTCTCGAGTCAGCCTCACCTGTGTTAGAGCAAGTGAAGCAGAAATATGGGCTTAGAAGAAAAATTACAAGTCACGAGAATCGAAAACGCGCTGATATACAACGTGATACAGACGATATACATCAACAGTATTACAGTCACGAAAATGGGTCAAAAGCCCTCCGGAAATTCCAGTTTTGTGTTGTATTATAATTGGGCCAAATACCCATTTATTTTTAGTATTGTTTGATAGATTTTAGGACATGTGAAATTGGGCTCAAGGTGAAATTAGGCTCAAGTACTGGCCCAGGTGGACAGAAAATCAGACTTGGGTCTAAAACACACTCTCTATTTTATTTGTTCTATATTTGTTCAATTATCTTTATTTGCTTAGCAAACCATTTTGAATTAATTACTTGCAATTTCTAAAAGTGTGTATATATATATAAATATATCAAGTCTAAGTTTGTTTATTTTTGCAATTTAATCAAGCATACTTATCTTTTAAAACATTAGCCAAATATATTAATTCTCGGATAACCACATTAGTGAATATTCTAAGTGTTTTTAAAACCTTTCTAGAATATTAATAAGAACCCCGAACCCCTTTAAATATTTCCAATTGATTCCCTGTTAAATCTTTAGAAAATCAGTTTTCTTAATTTTTCTTTATAAATTAAGTGGCGACTCTAAAACCAGTCATTTTTAGATTTTTTAAATAAAACAATAATAAAATTACAACGGGAATCTTAATCATTCTATTATGATCCCAAAACCTGATTGTCACGTGTACAAGCCACTAAAATATAAAGTGCATAATTGAAAGATAATTACAAGTTTCAACGTCTTCATTCTCAAATAGAACAAACATAACCATACAGGAAGAAGAGGGGATGAAAAGCAGCTACCTCTCAAAGTCCTTTGACAAGATTCAAATTTCGAATAAGAAGAGCAATCACATGAAAAGCAGCTACCTGTCAAAGTCCTTTACTTATCATCTATTTATCCCAATTTATATAAATTCCTGAAAATGGTCATTTGGCCATATTCTTTTTGTGTGTCCAGACTCAAAATATCAAGAGAATTACATGCATAACATTTTAGACAATTTAGAGGTGATTTTGAGTTGATCAGCATAGCACAAATCAGGATTCTCTTTTAATTTATTTATTTTCAAAAGTAATCTTCCCTTTTCATTAAAGGTTGTGACTTTTATGAAAAGTTGTGAATTTTAACGAAAATGTGTGACTTTTTTATAGAGTTATGTCTTTTATGAAAAATTGTGACTTATATGAAAGGTTGTGACCTTTTTGAACAGTTGTAACTTTTCCAGAGAGTTGTAGCCTTTCTGATAAGGCATAATAAACATTCACACTACCCTTTGTTGTTTATAAATAGATGTATTTTATCTCATTTTAAAACAACAAAAATTCTGAACTTCTTCTACACAATTAAATATTGGTGTACTTACCATATTGAGTGGCTCACTGACATCATTATTTTTGTATCAATACACTGGTGAATAGAATCGTTCCATTATGTGAGGATTTATTCCTTTAAACCTCAAATATTAGAGGGGAATAATTTTCTTAAGGAAAAACTATGCATTCAGTGAGCTCAGGTTTTCCCTTTCTAATTTATTCTATTTTTATATAGCAATTAATTTATGCTTCTAATATATAATTATTTTTTTAGTACACGTTTTACTTTTGTTGATGTTTCTGCAAAGTTATTGTTATAAGTATTTGTTAGTACATATTAAATGACACATTAATTGAGTATATACAAAAAAAAATCTGTACTGAAACTATGAAGGTAAAATAAAGGAATTCCTTAAATATTTGTGCTACCATCTTTTGCAGACAAAATTCAAATTTGGAATGTCATTGTAAGGACATAAAGACCTTAAAATTTTTATCACACCTTGATGTGCGAGTTGAACCAAGAAAAGAAAATAAGAACTAATAAACTTTTGACATGGGTTCAAGGATGTGTTGGATGACCTATAGAGGAATATTACAAGACTTGAGCCTCTTTTAATCTCAAAGACATAGATAACTACACAATAAATTAATTATTGATATTCAAAATGAAGTATGGGCAGATTCTCAAGTTTACTGCAAGTTATAAATACTTTTCTTGAAGTAATCAATGTATTTCTTGACACTGCGATTTGAATAGGAGTGCAGTTTCAAATTGAACTTCATCACTATCTGGAAAGTTGATTTAAACAAAAACCCCAAAGAAATTGAATAATTTTGTGTAATATTTTTCACTTTTAAGTATATATAATAAGTGAAAGTGTTGTCCAATATGATGCAGTCTCACTTTAGTTTTCCATTTTAATAATTACTTATGATACTTTTATATGTGAACTTTAAAATAATATATGTAAAACAAAAGGTAGGGCTGAACTTTATACACGTTAGAATTAGGATATTTGTTCACTTTCCTAGCCTTTTAAAATTTATTTATTCCTTCATCAACGATTATTTTTTCATTAGAACATTTAATACCTCAGGTTGATGTTCATTTCATTCCCCAAAATATCAAATAGTAATACTTTGTAGAAGCAAATGGATAAATTATAAAATTAAATTAAAGATGATTGATTGAAGGGTAAATGATAAAATATTATAATTATCAGTTTCCTTTATATTATTAATGTTCGTTTCTACATGATCTTGTATGGAAGATAATATTGTTTTTTAGTTTTAATGACTTATAGTATAAATAAAATTGAGATTGTACTATAGGCTTCAAAAAAATGGTGAAAACTTAAAAGATTAGTATAAAGTACAGAAGTCTCATACATTTGGGGGTAATTACATCATATCCGAAAGTTTTTCCAATTATAAAAATCTCAAATTTTTCGTTACTCTCGGATACATTCTTGGTTTTCCTATACATTGCAATACGATAGATTATTTAATGGAAGAGATGTATCCAAGAAGAGATATGAATGTATCCAAGAGAGGAGAGATGTATCAGAGAAGAAGGGATAGAGATGTATCTCATATGGAATAGGAATATATCCGGGAGAAGATTCTTATCATTTTTTAACAATATCTTAAATTCTTATAATATTATTGCTCAAAAGTCAAAGCACACAAATAAGTAAATAAATACACGATATGTTCTCTTTTTAGTTTTCCAACCTATGATTTTTCAGAGATAAATTCTTTACAAGTTTGTTTCAACGAAAAGTTGGTCGAAACACAACAACCTATCCAAGCATAAAGTGCAGACAAAAAAATGTAATATAAACAAAAAAAAAATTGCAAAGCTTTCAATGTTATTTGGAGGATTAAATATTTTGACTTGGAACTTAAAATTCTAAATCTTAAAATAACTGAGAATTTGGTCTACTAAAAGGATGTAAAACGACACTATTGAGATAGTTGAAAAAGGAAAAGTAAAAGGAAGTTAGTTATCAGTCATTTTCAAGAAGTTAGTTACATGTCATTGTCAAGAATTTTGTTAGTTAGTTAAGTAATTAGAAGCTTTTCAAAGTTGATGTGTATATATATATAACTTGTGGTATTCTAATGTAAGATACAATTCAAAGTTTCATATTCTTCTTCTTCGATTCTTATTTTTTCCTTCTTGGTGTGTAAAAATTCTTCAATGTATTAGAGCGGGTTACAGAATCTGAAGAAGTGTTCATCTCCGTGTATTCATATGCATAGTCTTCTTCATGTGTTCCATTGAAGTTCTGGAGAATTGAATCTAAGAAGTTGGTGTTTTCCATTGCACAAACTGATGAAGAAGAAGAAGAAGAAGGATAGTTAAACATGAAACAAGGAGTAACTGGTGGTCAAATTACAACTGAAAACAACAATGTGTAAGGAAACTCTGGAAATCCGAGTTCTATTCCAGCTATGTCATCTAATCAAGGGGTGGATTATAGTCATCCTTTGTTCTTGAGTCCCATTGATATCAGTGGTGTAAATCTGATTCTTTCCAACTTATTTGAATAGAAAATTATGCATTGTGGAGTAGATCAATCAAGTTGGCATTTCTAGGCGGGAAGAAGATTGGTTTGGTAGATTAATCTTGCAAGAAGGAGAGTGTAGGTGTTGAGTTGCAAGGTCAATGGGAAAGAGTCAACGCCATTGTGTTGTCATGGCTTCTAAATTCAGTTTCAAAAAGTTTATTGGGAGGAGTAGCATTTTCTTTATCAACTCAAGGTGTATGGAATGATTTAAAGGAGAGGTTCTATCAATAGATGGATCAAGAACCTTCAGCCTGCACAAAGAAATTGCAACGTTGCAATAAGCTACAAAATCTGTATCAGTGTACTTTACCAAACTCAAAGCCTTGTGGGATGAGTTTGAGGCATTGGTGCCTCCTTCTGGGTGTGATTGTGAGAAGGCAAGAGGTTTTGTGGATCACTTGAATCGACAAAAGTTATATCAGTTCTTGATGGGGTTGAATGAATCTTTTGGACAAGCAAGTCAGATCTTGTTGATGAGTCCAATACCTTCAGTAAATCAGGCCTATTCTATGATTGTAAATGATGAATGTCAAAAAATGACTTCAAGTAGGTCTACTATGGAAATGAGTTCTATAAGTAATACTGGAGTAGAAGCTCTAGGAATGTATTCAAGAACTGGAGGAACCTTCAATACACAAGGCTACAATAAGTTCAAGAATAATTTTGCAGTTGTTTGTGAATTGTGCAGGTGCAAGGGGCACACCAAAGATCAGTGTTATAAACTGATTGGATACCCCTCAAATTTCAAGTCCAAGAGTAAATTAAATACTGGAACAGGGAATGGAGCCTACATGGTTGGTAATGATGATAATAGTGCAAGAAAAGATGGATTTGAGGGTGTGTTTGGTTGTCCCTCTTCCAGTTATAGGAATAACACTAATGTGTCCATGAAGAATTCAACTGGTGATATAGATGAGCATGCTAATCAGCTGCAAGGATGTACTTTCACTAGAGATCAATATAGTCAAATTCTTCAGATCCTCAAGCAGAACCAAGGATATGGACACAAACATGAAGAGGCAAGCCAAACACATGAAGCTCAGGATAATATTGCAGGTAAAGCCTTGTTAGTTTCTGAAAACAATGACGTTTGGATTATAGATATAGGGGCATCTAATCATATGGTGTCAAAAATTGGAATGCCCAGTAAAGATTTTGTAGTTAAGAGTAAAGATCCAAAGCATGTGTACTTGCCTACTGGTGGAGTGTCATATGCGTCTCATACAGGGAAGTGTCAGATATCTCCAAGAAGTGTTATTCCAAATGTGTTTCACATACCAGAGTTTAAGTACAATTTGTTGTCAGTTAGCAAGGTAACTAAGGAGTTAAACTGCTCAGTTACTTTCTTCCCTCATTTTTGTGTATTTCACGAACTTTACACTGGAAATGTGAGGGAAGTTGGTAAAGAGGATGATGGTCTGTACCTGCTGTTAAAGAACTTGACACAAGATCAACTAAAACATCGGTGACTGAGAAGGAGTTAGAGATACAACAATTGTCAGAAGAGGAAGTAGATGTGTGGCACAAGAGACTAGGACATGGATCTTCTCATATGTTGAGGAAAGTGTTTCATGTTAACTCATAAATAGTGAATTGAGAACTAAATAAATGTTCTGTGTGCTTGTGCAAAGCAGACCATAAATGTGTTTCCAGTTAGCAGTATTAAAAGTAGTCAAGTGTTTGATTTTGTTCATTTAGATGTATGGTATCCATATAAGAAATCAACATTTGATGGTAACAAATATTCTCTAACAGTGATTGATGATTTCTCAAAAATGACTTGATTATTCTTTTGAAAAACAAATCTGATGTGTGTGTGGCTTTAGCTCATTTTATACAATTTGTACTGACACGATTTGACAAAACAGTGAGGAAGATAAGGTATGATAATGGGACTGAATTCATGAATTCTTTTTGTGCTATTTTACTTAAAGAAAGAGGTATAATACATGAGAGATCTTGTCTTATACTCCACAACAGAATGGAGTAGCTGAAAGGAAGTATAGACACCTCTTAGAAGTAACTAGGGCCTTAAGGTTTCAAGGGAAATTCCTATAAGGTACTGGGTTCAGTGTGTGCTTACAACTGTTGCTTATTTGATTAATAGAATGCCTAGTAGGGTTCTAGGAGGTAAGTCTCCATATGAGAAGATGTATGGAGGAAAGCCTATAATGTCTCATCTAAGAGTTTTAGGATGTTTATGTTATGCTAAAGTTCTCACTGAGAGTGATAAACTAGCATCAAGATCTAAGGTTGTTGTTCATATGGGGTATTCAAAAACTCTAAAAGTTATATTTTGTTATATTTGACAACCAATAGTTTCTTTGTGAGTATAGATGTGGTGTTCAGAGAGTCAGTGTTTCCATTCATGACCTTCTTAGCTAATAAGGGTGGAGGTCCTTTTGTTAATAACATAGCTGATGGTGTGTTGAATATAGATTGGGAGTCAGTTTGTGACAAAAAGGTTAATCAACGAAAGGGTCATCAGGAGTGTACACAAGATGAATGATATGCTGAAGAAAGTCACAGAATATGACTATTGATACTGAACACAATATAGTGTAAGAAGGAGTACAATGTAAAGATACAGAAGAGTCTGAGGTTGTGACAGAAAATACTCAGGTTGTGGGAACTAGAAGGTCTACAAGAGGAGTTCATCCACCAGTATGGATGAAAGACTTTGTGTTACTTAACATGGAAAAAACGGGTACAGTATCCAATAAATGAGTGTGTGGCATACAAACATTTATCTAAACCTTATCAGGAATTTACTGTTGCAACTTCTACTCTGACTGATCCTACTACTTTTGCTGAGGCAAGTAAAGAACCAAGGTGGGTTGAAGCAATGTAAGCTGAAATACAAGCTTTGCAAGACCATAACACTTGGAAACTTGTTGATTTACCTAAAGGGAAGTCTGTTATTGGATGTAGATGGATCTATAAGATTAAGTACAAATCTAATGGACAAGTAGAAAGGTTCAAGGCAAGGTTAGTGGCCAAAGGGTATAGTCAAAAGGAGGGTATAGATTATAAGGAAACTTTTTCCCCTGTGGTGAAAATGGTCACAGTAAGAACCATACTTGCATTTGGTTGTATTTAAGGGATGGCACATTCATCAAATGAATGTGTATAATGTCTTTTTGAATGGTGACTTAGAGGATGAAATATATATATGACTGTCCCTCAAGGTTTTTTCAGTTAGGGGGAGAATAAGAACAAAGTGTGCAGACTGGAAAAGTCATTGTATGGGCTTAAACAAGCACCAAGGCAATGAAATCACAAGTTTGCAGAAGTTCTTCAGGAGCTGGGTTCAAGCAAAGTCAATATGATCATTCTCTGTTTACAAGAAGAACAACTGAAGGAACTACAATTATTCTTGCGTATGTTGATGATATATTAGTGACCAAAAGCAGTTTAAAGCTGGTGGAGGAGACAAAGGTATCCTTACAACATAGTTTTAAAATGAAGGATCTAGGAGAGTTGAAATACTTCCTTCGAATAGAGTTTGTAAGATCAAACAGTGGTGTGGTTATGCATAAAAGGAAATACGAACTTCAACTTATTTCTGAAGTTGGACTATCAGGTGCAAAGCCATCTGGAACATCTATGGATGTGAATGTAACATTGACATCTAAACAGTATGATGATCAAACAAAAAAGAATCAAGAGGAACCTCTAACAGATCAAACTGCTTATCAGAAATTGATTGGGAAGACCCAACTGTTGTATCTCAACATGACTAGGCCTGGCATTTCCTATAGTGTGCAAATAGTGAGTCAATTTCTACACCAACCTAAGAAGTCTCATATGGATGCGGCACTTAGAGTAGTGAAGTATATAAAGAGACAACCAGGGCAAGGAATATTATTATCTAGTAAGTGTGGAATTGAAATCACAACCTATTGTGATGCTAAATGGGCAGCATGCCCCCTTACAAGAAGGTCTGTGACTAGATATGCAATTAAGCTTGGAGAATCAGTAGTTTCTTGGAAAGCTAAGAAACAGACCATTGTATCAAGAAGTTCAGCTGAGGCTGCATATAGGAGATTGGCTTCTACAGTAGCAGAATTAGTTTGGTTAGTAGGGATGTTGAAAGATTTGAAGGCTGAAGTTCAATTACCAGTTCAAGTCTGCCATACAGTTAGCTTCTAATCCAGTGTACCATGAGCGTACTAAACACATAGAGATTGATTGTCATTTCATCAGGGAGAAACTTCAACAAGGACTGATCAAGATAGTGTTTGTTTCAACACAAGATCAGCCTGCTGATCTTTTGACCAAAGGTCTCAACAAGCCTCAACATGACTATCTCTTGTCCAAGCTAGGAGTCTTAAACATATTTGCACCTCCTAGCTTGAGGGGGAGTATTGAGATAGTGGAAAAAGGAAAAGTAAAAGGAAGTTAGTTATTAGTCATTGTCAAGAAGTTAGTTAGTTAAGTAGTTAGAAGCTTTTTAAAGTTGATGTATATATATATATATATATATATATATATATATATATATATATATATATATATATATATAGCTTGTGTTATTCTAATGCAAGATACAGTTCAAAGTTTCATATTCTTCTTATTCAATTTTGATTTTTTCCTCATTGGTGTGTCAAAATTCTTCAGTCACTCTAGAAAAGATTAATTTCTTATGCACCTCTGTTGACAATAAGCATAATGCTAGTCCAGGTCAGTGCCATACACGTAACTTACACATCAAATGTTGTGTTATCGCGAGGAACTGAAATTTCTAAGACGTTTTAATAAGTGCATTAGTGAAGCAAAAGAAGAAGGGCACAGAAAAAATAAGAATATGTTTGATGATTAACAATATAGACCATCCTAATCTCACTGATATATTTGATCAACCTAAAATTTGTATATAATGTCCTTGTATGGTTCCTCGTCTTCACAATAGTGATCGATCTCAGCCTGCAAAACATGAAATCAAGCTCAGATGTCCACAAGAAATCAAAAAGACTTATAACTACAAAGAAATCTCAAAATTGTGTCCCTTTTTTCAAAGTTCTGTATACTTCATTACGTCAATGACTAATTCAAATACTTAAGAGACATGAAGAAAACGAAACGTTAAAGCATGTTTTTCCTGTTGCTAAAAGATTAATGCTACAGAACCAAACATTGGAATGATACGGGCTGAGGAGGAAACTGGATAGTGAGTATTCAGGTCTACCCAAGTTTACCACTAACTTGGGATTGAGGCGTAATAGTTATTGTCAAAAGTTTGTAGATACTCATGCAATGAAAAGTCATACTAACAATATATGATATCATCCACTTTGCTAGACATTACTATTTGTAATACTTCGGAGATAAATTTACAAAGAACAAAGTTATTAGCTGCTTAAATCAGTTATGTCTATTCTTAATATTTTAGGAGTGCTGTATTTCGTGTTTTGTGCCTGTTGTTTCCTCTGTTTTTCTTCAATTCTAGGAGGAATTGATAGAGGTTTGAGGTGGCAAAGAAAGAAGCGAAGCTAGTAGTCACGGTGGCTAGTAGATCAGTTTTTGAGTACTTATACAAGAACTCAAGTGCAAGTGCGGGGAATGCAATTTGTATAAGCTCACCAAGGCAAGAGAAAAGAGGCCCACAACCTGGACCAAGTGAAGTGCATTAAGGATGAGAATGGCAAAGTGTTGGTAGAAGAGATGCAGATTACTTGGAGTGTAGGTTAGTGATGTAATGCATGAGGGGGAGGTGGAAATGAAGACCGATCTGCAAGTCATATCCAAGAAGAAGTTTCAAGTATCTTGGGTCCATAATCCAAGGAGACATAGAGATTGATGAGGATGTTGCACATCTAGTGGAGTAGGTGGGTAGAATAAAGCCTCGCTTCGGGGGGTATTGTGTGATAAGAATGTGTCGACAAAGTTTAAGGATCAGCTTTATAGAGTGGTGGTTGGACCAAATTTGTTGTATGGGGCGAAGTGTTAATCAAGTACACCCATGTCCAGAAGATGAATGTAGCAGAGATGATGATGCTCAAATGGATATGTGGGCATACTAGGAGAGATATGATTAGGAATGAAGTAAACGAGATAAGGTGGGAGTGACTTCTATGGCGGACAAAATAAGAAAAGCGACCTAAGATGGTTCGGATGTGAAGAGGAGGTGCGTGAATGTGACACTTAGGAGGTGTGAGGGGTTTGTTATTCAAGGAGTTAGGAGAGAAAGAGGTAGACCGAAGAAAAACTAGCGGGAGATGATTAGACAGGACATGATATGGCACAACTTCAGCTTACTGAGGACATGATCCTTAGGAGAAAAGTATGGAGGTCATTAGGGTAGAAGATTAGTAGGTAGTTGAGTGGTGTTGCACTTTAGCTGGGATAGGCTGGAACTAGCCTCCTCTACACTTCTCCATACTAATAGTATATTTAGTATTTACATACTTCTTATTTTGATGTGTCGTGCTATATGTTTCTCATTTGCTCTGTATCTTGCTATTTGTTATATTATTTTCTCCTTGCATCCATGCTTCAATTCTTTTCCTCTCTTCCTTCCTTTTCTCTTATTTCCTTCTCTTTTCTTCTCTTCTCTATTGAGCCGAGGGTATTTTGAAAACATTGTTTCTACCCAACAAAGGCAGGGATAAGGTTTGTGTACATCCTACCCTCCAGCCTCTCCAGACCCATTTGAGGGATTATATTGTATATGTTGTTGTTATACCAGTTATGTATCAATTATGTAAAAAGGAGAATGAACCTGCATAATATGAAAATCTTGAATACTCAGGCTCAATTTAGCTGCATAACCTACTCCTATGCCTTTCCTATTCCTATATCATTCTTTAAATCGTAGAACGTTCGACTGGTTAACAGGAATCATATCCTATTGACTGCATATCAGGAAAATAGAAGTGCTAGGATAATTCTAAGAGTTCATTTAACTTCTATACACTACAGTCAAGAATTTTTTGCACTATCCGATAACCTAATTAAAGATAATTGCAGGCGACTGTCGGTGAAAGAGAAATTCATAATCTAGAAATAAGACAAGTAACTTGCTAAGGCATGTTAAAATCAACTGATTCTGATAGTTTATAATTTGCTCTTACACTGACATTGCATGGAAGAATTTTACTATGAACGCTAATGAGCATTCTTATTTCATTATACCTGATAAACCTTTTCTAGAGTAATCAGCTGTTCAGCAGAAAGAGGAATTCTACAAACATGTACACCTTCATATACTGAAGAAAGCATGATTTGAAACATACCTTGCGAATTGCTTTTAGGCAAACCACAAGATTTTCACCCATAATATTGTTAAACAGTGTATCTTCCTCCAAAGCGTTTAAAGAATCAGTAAGACAATCAGGTAATCTTCGATAATCCTCTTGATTGACATCACGAGTCCCTCTATCTGTTCACAAAAAATACAAGTAGAATGTCTGATAACATAATATGAATATCTCACTTACGGACAAAGTGATCTTGTTATCAGTTTTCATGTACTCCTCTTTGATAAGTGATAAATTATAGCAAGAAAATCACTGATAATGCCCAAAGTTAGTTTTTCACAAACTACATGCACTTATTTTAACTATGTATTGTAGAGCTTAACTTCTATACAGTATGGAAAAGAATTGCCAGACCACATAAGCGGTAACTTCAAGTAACCTTCTATAAAAGGTGGTTTAGTAACATGAAAATTAAAAGGCATGTTGCCTGGGTTAAAATGAATTGATAGTGTGAAAATTATTAATACTGTTTTAGTGTATATAAGTCCAACATTATATTATAAAGTCATTCGAGGAAGTTTTAAGCCATGTTATTCTGAGAGTGCAAGAATACTTGTAGATGAAAAACAACTTCATCCTCTATTCCTTTCTATCCAAACTAAGAAAACTCAACTTCTGGTACAGGTTCATTATATTTCTTTTTTTCATGAAATTGCACATACTTTTGCTTCTTGTTTCTATTTCCATTTTTCATTTCTTCTGCCTAAGTCACTACTGAATATAAGGGCAACTGTCAAGTATATTGATGAACAAGCGTGGTGTGTAGGTCACGCGCACATCACATGTTTGAACTCCTGCTGTAGGCAAACGCATGATATTTCAGTGGAAAAAATAAAAGGGTGGTCCCATCATTCACTGAGTTTTGAATATATACGAGAGCAGCTCAATCCTGCCAGGATATATTTTGGTGCTATCAAAAGAGAAGATAACTTTTGCCTATACTATTGATGAAAGTAGCTGATCCTAACAGAAATAATATGCATTCCAGGCTTAACCATAAAATTCAGGGAAAAATAAGACTTGAAAAAGGCAATTTATCACGGAAGATACAGTAGACGGAAAACTGCTAAATAATTGTCTAACTTACCAACTGGTGCAGGAAGACTCAACTTTTTCCGCAAGCCATCAATCCCAGCAGTCATTATAGAAGCAAGTCCTAAGTATGGGTTCGTACACGCATCAAATGCAGGACATACGAAATGGCTTACAACAACAGCTCCAGGAAGTGTACAAGTACTAATTTTTGCATATGTGTTTTCTTTCTGCCAGGTGACGAATCGTCCATTCCATTCCTTAGAATATAGGCGCTCATAACTACAAAATAAATTTCGAATGGTAACTAAATAAGGGAAACTTAGAATCAAGGATCAGGTCAGCTAGTTCAGGGTTGATGGGAAGTGCAATTTTGCATAGAGACATACTAAAATGACGAATCTTTTTTGTAAGAGGAGACTGAACCCAAAGAGAACAGATTTTCATTTCTCTATGCAATAATCCATAATGCAGAAACTTTAGATTGAAAATGTTGTTTTATTCTTGGAAAGGCCAGACAAGTTTGAGCAAAAGAGAGACTTCAAAGTCAAAACAACCACAAGGAAAAGAAAATGCGAGAAATAAAAGCAAAAGATATCGGGTGTTTTGACAGGAATTTCAAAAGAGGAACGTTCTTCACTTGATTTAGTCACTAGTATGTCCACTTAGCTCAAAACAAACTTATTTACTACAACCAAGGAGTGCAAAAAGTGGCAATTTTGCTTAGTTTTTAGGCTTAGTGTTTTCTTTTCATTCAACACTTAAGTAATTCAATATGTTAATTGGAAACCTCTCTGCATAACCCTTTCATAAAATATAAAATGGAACTAGTTCTTTCCTTCTATTATCTAGTTTAAGCTATAAGCATTTTACCTACTCTGAAAAAACAAAGCTTAATGTAAAATGCCTTCAGAAGACATCTTACTACTTAGAAATCTTATCATAATATTTAAAGATATTATGAAAAACTAATTCTCCTACTCCCTCCGTTTCAAAAAGAATGTCCCTATTTCCTTTTTAATCTGTTTCAAAAAGAATAACCCCTTTCCTTTTTGGCAACACTTGAACTTTAACTTTCCACGTGGCATGTTTAAGACCACAAGATTAAAGGGCATTTTGGTACATTTGACATAACTTTAATTTAGAAACACAAGATTAAAAAGTCTTCTTTCTTTTCTTAAACTCCGTTCCAAGTCAAACTAGGTCATCCTTTTTGAAACAGAGGGAGTATTATTTTGGTGATTTTGGTTAAGGATGACATTTATTGGGATGACAAAAGTGATAACAAAAGAAACATAAAGCCAAAAGGATGACATTTATTGGGATGACAATTGGCTCAAGGAGATCATAAATCAATCTCAAATACATATATACAAAGGAAATAAGGAATTCAATCATATTGAGAGTGAAAGAAATATTATTTACATGGTCAGTGCATTTAAGTTAAATGTTAACAAGTATAGAAACCTCTAACCTTGTAGGATGTGGTGCAGTAAATGCAAGTATGGAAGGAAGATGATCTAACACCCCACTCATGAATGCTTCCCCAATCTCGGAAATACCATACTGACTTGATCCATCAGATGCCTTAAAGACGTTAATTCCATTCTTGGACAAACTAATATGCACACTAGATCCACAGCCATATTCATCTAATGAATACCTAAACAAAAAGGGAAATAAGGTTAGCAAAGCACTTGTTCATTGTTAATAGCCAAAAATCTTGGTCGCATGTTATTCTTGAACTTCCTAAATGGTGTGAAGATTTCCATGAATGGAATAGAGAATTGCAGACAAAATATACTCATAATGGTGTTCAATTATCATAGTCAAAATTTCCAAAAAAAAATGGTTTTGAGATGGGACTCAGACCAAAATTTTATTTTATTTTTGTCTGGAAGCTTGGCATATCTTTAAACTATACACCCCTCCCGTGCTAATGGGAAAGAAAATTATATTTCCTTTTTTGCGTTTTCCAATGTAGATATAACTCTCTCATCACAAATTTATCTCGATCTACGGTTAATAGGGTTGTAAAGGGAGGAAGAATGGAGTTGGTAGAAATAATTGGAATTAATTGGGGTGTATGTTAAATTTTAAAAGGCACATATTCATCTTTATAAGTTGAAAGTTCATACATAATGCTTATAAACCAAAAAAGAAAACATAACTAGGAAAACATGCTTTGGTAGAACTTCAAAGAAGCAAAAGCATATCTGCACTAACTAGTAAGTAGAAAAGAAAATGGCACCTAAAAATACTGTGGAAATAATGGTACTTACTTTGGCAAAAAAGTTGGATGATATCCATATTTCCTTCCTACTGTTCTTATGACTTCACGTGTATAAATTAATCTATCAGCTGCTCCAAAACATTCTGTGTATTCTAGTCCAATCTCAAATTGACCTTTCCCAGCTTCTTTATGTAGCTGCATATTTGAAAGAGACAACATAAAGGGGAGTAATTTTCATGAAACTGAAAATGTAAAAGGCCTAAAATATCCTTAAAATATTAGAAATGATATAAAATTCCCTTCATTCATCTATTGGCTCCAAAATACCCTTCTCATCCACCTTTGAGTTCAAAATTGACCACTTATTTAACATTTTTAAATTTAAACTATTTTTTTTTTTAATATGCGTAGCGCTCAACTAGTTGTTATAATTTAACTTATTAATATAATTTATAAATCAATCCACTACCCACCCATTACTAATTAAACCTCACCCAATTTTCCCCCATTACTAATGCTACTGCCAATGAGTGTTTCTAAAAATTTGAGGCGAAAATATCAATAGAAGTACATTATCATACATTCAAGTCATCAATCAAAACGTATTATAATTCAAGTGTCAAAATAAAAATTACTGATAAACTTAAAAGTTTGAGTATGTTCTTCTTAATTATTCATTCGTATCAATTATGTGATGGTATTTGATAGATAACTTTTTTAAAAAATAATACATTAAAGTTTTAGTAATATTTAAAACAAATCAAATATTTATAAAATTATATTTAAAAAAGTGCATGAATTAATTAAATTAGAATTGGTTTATTAATTGGGTGGGATTTAATTAGTAATGGGTGGGTAGTGGGTTGGTTTACAAATGATATTAATATATTAAATTATAACCAATAGTTGAGCGGCAATTATTTAAACAAAATATTTAGAAATAGTTTAAAGTTAAAATTGCTAAATAAGTGGTCAATTTTGAACCCAAAGGTGGATGACAAGGGTATTTTGGAGTCAATAGGTGGATGTGAAGGACATTTTGGAGCCAATAGGTGGATGGAGGATAGTTTTGTACCATTTTTAATACTTCGAGGGTATTTTAGGCCCTTTTCTGAACTGAAAAATATTACTCCTCTATTCCATCACACTCTTCCCTTTTTAGTCTGTCCCGAGAAAGAATGATATTTTTCTATTTTTAGAAACTCTTTTATGTTAACTTTTTCATTTTATCCTTTAGTGACACACTCTTATAGCAATAGGAATATCATGACATGTTTAAGACTACAAGTTGTATGAGCATTTTCCGATAGGTGCCAAAAGTCTGCACTTCTTTAAAAGACTACGTCTCCAATAGATACCACCATAAAAATGAAACAGATGAAGTATAAGATTAAATATGCTGGATATATCTCACTTATTGTAGGTAAATAAAGATACTATTTCAGGACAGTTAAATGCCATGATACTATTATATGTGTAGAAGTGTGGAAAAGAAAACTTGTCATGTGAGGCTTATAACTCTTTTTCCTTTTATATTCTCTTTTGTTTTTTCTTTCATTATCCCCTGAGATCTGGGCCTTAGGCCAGAGGTGTTTGATGTTGTTAATGAAGAAATTATCCATTAAATCATGTCATTAAACAACATGTTATCTTTCTCCCAAAGACTACTTTGTATATAAATGAAAGACTGATCCCGATACTTCACTTTCAATGCTTCTCCTAGCACATGATGATCTGACAAGAAATAGATAGTTCTTCAGTGTATGAAGGATACTGACACAGATTTGACTTTTGATAGTTAAAAACAGTTTTGAAGCTAATCGAGGAAAAGAACTCTCGTGACACTAACAAAAGTAAGATAAGCATATCTTCATAAGTTAATAAAGTAAAATAAACATATTTCATCAAGAAACAAAATAATAAGTAACCATCACTCTGTTGGAGTAGTGGTGTTATATTACATATTTATGATGCTACTAGTTCTGAGAACGTGCCTTGCACGTTTGACCTTTATTATTATATAAAATTTATATATGTCTAACTTTTGTAAAGAAACAAGTGTAATATCTACCCAATTAACTTAAAAAAATAATAAAATATACATATCATATGCATACAAAATGAAAAATGTTAAACAAAGCAACATATTAATCTGAATAAGAAAGAATAACTAATAAATTAAGTTTTTCATAAGAAAGTCTAGTGGACTAACATTTTATGTCTAATTTATAAAGGAAGAAACTATGTATGTCGTGATAGAATTATTAACAGCCAAGAATAATTCATAATCAAACATAATAATAATTTAATAGATGGTTAAGAGAGATGAAATATAAGAAAAACAATGGAGTTCTTACCAATCACATTGAAGATGAATTTAGAAGAAGAGGAGGAGGGGGAGAACATCAATGAATCTAGTCTAGCATGATTCACTTATCTGACTATTTACAAAATTTTGAAAGCTAACTATTAGAAGTTGAAAAGAACTTTTAAATATTAAATTAATATGGAAAAATGATAAGTAATTCTAGAGTATTGAAATAAGTGGCAGTACCAATGAATTCATTTATATCTATACTCAAATACATACTATTTATATTATCAAGTTCGTAAAAAGAACCAAATTCTTGTGTAAAACTTAATATGATATTCTTAATTAATGAAAAAATTCTTAATAAATTAGATGTTCTTATAAAATTTTAATTTAATGTAGGGGGAACAACAATTTAACTTTATCCAAAATTTCTTCCAGCTTATATATATATATATATATATATATATATATATATATATGTACTATTTCATTAAAAAAAGTAAATTTCTAGCATCCCATAATATTTATATTTAATATATAAACTGACTTTTAAAATTCTTCTGACATTTTACTATTCATTAAAAAGAAAGTAGACTTTTAGCATCCCATAATATTTATTTATTTATTATTATTATTATTATTAGTATTATTATTATTATTATTATTAGTATTAGTATTAGTATTATTATTATTATGTTTTAATGAAAAAATGACTTTTCAAATTCCTCAGGCATTTTTTTTAAAAAAAAAGTAAATTCCTAGCATCCCATAATATTTATATTAAATATATAAACTGACTTTTCAAAATGTTCAAACATTTTTCTATTTCATTAAAACAGAAAGTAGACTTTTAGCATTCCATAATATTTATATTTAATATATAATAACTAATAATATATAACTTTTAAAAAAAGTTTTTTGATTTTCAATAAAAAGTTTTTAATATAGGGGTAAAATGGTATTTCAACTTTACACTTTGGAGCTTCTCACTTATAATAATATATATGATATGATATATGATATATGATTTAATTCATAAATAGTACTTATGAGGAAAAAGGATCCTGTTTTTAATTCACCTCACAAGTTAGCTTATGAGATGGGGATCGACCCAAAGAAGGAAACAGCCCATCTCTCTCTCAATGAATGTGGTACACTCTAAAGAATGCAAGATACTATCAATAGGTCAAGAACAAAATTCCTAGAGTCGAAAGATCCAATTAAAGCGGAATAAATGGATATACATGATAAATCTCCTACTTGGCTACAAGATTGTTTGCAATTTGCAACATATGAGAAACGTCAAATTTGCAAGCAAACTTTCAAGAAAATAAAGACTTACATAATCTACAGAAATATTCAAGGACTGAAGATAAGTGAGCATCTCCTCAAGCATCGGGGATGCCATATCAAATGCTGTTGTATGGCACTTCCTCCACTTGTCCGATGATTCAAACTCTTCTTTGTCATTCCTGTGTGATTTAATTATACATATTTAGCGTAACATGTTTAGAAGAGAGCTCGAGAAACATATGTGATGGAAGACTATAAACAAAACTATTATAGGAAGCGTTCTCTCACATACTTTATTACACTCTCCAGAAGGTAAAATTCAACTTCAAAGCCTGCAGTCATGACCTAAAAATGTATATACACGTTAGATCAATAAATTTTCAACTCTTTGCTGCACAAGAAATTAGCCATACCAAGCCAAATTCATCTTTTAAAATTTGAGAGACTCTGCGCAAAGCTTCTCTTGGACAATAGTCCCATGCTTCACCTGATTTAGTACACATGTCAGCCAATACCATTTCTTGTTGTTTTGCCCTGGACCAAAAAGTGCACATTAGAACATGATTGCAAATGTTTTTCAATATAATGACCAAGTTACAGAAAAAGTATTAAGCCCACTGCATGGTTGCCATTCAGAGGTCCATACACTTCATATGTGAACCCACAATTACAATGGTCTCAACTGTAAGAAATAAGATTGAACACCTCAAATAAAATCCTAAATCTGCTTCTGCAGACAAGCAAAAACACTATAGCATTCAACAGCCATGTGTGTACAATCTTAGACAAGTCACTAAGTAAGTGTTCCTTCAGTTTCCTATTGCGTTCTCAAAGTATATGACGATCCAATAGCAGTTAATCTCTCCTCCATGATAAGCAGTGCACCTAATGGAGTTCTGCCCTTTAGATCTGGTTGTTAATAATGGTATATTTGGATAGTGCAGATATGAGAATATTTTAATATGGTACGATCAAATAGTCTAGCTATAAGAATATTTCAGAATCCCTTTAATAAGGCAGTTAGAAGATTGTGTAACCTTTTATTATTTTCATTCCTTATTTACATTCACTGTAACAACTATTTAATGCCATCAAGTTGAGGGAATGATCAATCAATTCAATTTCTAATATCTCCTTTTCTTCTTCTAATTTCTCATGGTATCAGAGCCACTGGGTGTTTAGCCCCCTCTCTAAATGTTCTTCTATTTCAGTAATAGAAAATGAAAGGAAAAAGACAAAAATAAATAGAGGGATTGATCAACTGGTTGCTAAATCAACTATATCAGAAAACTATCGAGCCTCATCTCTCTTTTTCTTCAGTACTTTTTTTCGTGACAAAAAAAGTCTCATAATGGATAGATCATCTCAATCTATCACTTTAACTTGAGCAGATTATAATGACTACTTTTAGTATCAAATATCAAGGCAACGATCATCAATTGCTTGCACAATACAACTTGGTAACTCTTTTGCTTATGTCACACATTCTTCGTCTCAGGAATAATGGATTCTTGATTTTGATTCTTCTGACCATATTTCTGGTAACAAAAACACTTCCTCTACTCTTACAACCCCTTCTACCCTCTCTACTGTTACTTTGGTGAATGGGTGAAAGACGATATAGTAAAAGGGATAGGTATAGCTCATCCTTTGCCTTTCATACCTTTAAAGTCAGTCATTTTTGCATCTGAATGTCCATATAATCTTATTTCATTAGCAACCTAATAAAAAGCCTGATATGTGTTTTAACCTTTTTTGATGATTTTGTTATTGTGCAGGATCGGAGTACCGAACAGGTGATCGGAAAAGGATATGAATCACAGGGATTGCAATTTGTACCTACTCTCTATCCTAACACCACATGTTGCTTTCACTTTTGTTGTTTCTTCAGAAAAAATTGCTCCATAGTCAGTTGGGTCATTCAAGTCTATTCAAATTGCAAAAGACAAGTACCAGTTTATCTAGATTATCTTTGTTAGAATGTGATTCGTGTCAGCTCAGTAAGCACACTCATGCTTCTTTCTCAAAACACGTAAAGCCACCTCCATGTTTGAAATCGTTCATTCAGATATATGGGGTCCAAGTCGTGTCACTTCTTCCTTAGGCTTTCATTGTTTTGTTACTTTAATTGATGATTATTATCGATGCACGTGGTTATTTTTAATAAAAAGAAATTGATCTGAGTTACTCTCTATGTTTCAAACTTTTCATGCTGAAATTCACAATCAATTTGGTATTTCCATTAAAAAGTTAATCAATGATAATGCACAAAAATACTTCTCTACTTCTCTCTTCCTTTATGTCATCCCAAGGCATATTGCACTTGTCTTCTTGTGCACATACTCCTCAACAAAATGAAGTTGTTGAGCGAAAGAACAAACATCTAATTAAAACATCTCGAACATATCTCATTCACAATCATGTCCCTTTACGTTTTGGGGTGATATCGTTATTACTGTTTGTTATTTAATCAATCGATGCCTTCGTTTGTTTTGCAATACTAGAGTCCTCACTTAGCCGGGCAAAAATTTGTTTCCCCTTCCTCCACGTGTATTTGGCTGCATGTGTTTTGTTCATACCCTTACTCCCGGAAAAGATAAACTTCAACACAAGGCTTTTAAATGTGTCTTTCTCGAGTATTTTCGTCTACAAAAAGGTTACAAATGCTTTATTCCTCTACCAATAACTTGATTTGCAGATGTTACATTTTTTGAGACTTCTCCGTATTTTTCTCCTAATACGGAAAATCAGAAGGCCATAGTGGTCCTTCCTATTCCAACTATTCTAACCCCAGCTCCACCTCCAACTCTGAAGGTCTATTTTCGACAATCTCAACCTCCTACCCTTACTAATCCAATTGGTATAACTCATATTGGTCAACAAAGCAATCTTGGTGACTCATTACTTGCTCCAACCTAAGTTGCTCAAACTCTCCAAAAATGTTGCCATGACTGTGTCAGATCCTTCAAAATTACACTATCTTTGGAGGATCCGACATGCACAAGTCGACACTTTTGAAGGTTTCGAGCTACATAGGCTCCAACAATGTCTTCTGCTTCGGTCGAGCACTTATGTGATGATCTTC
This sequence comes from Solanum sitiens, assembly GCA_016801875.1. NCBI lineage: Eukaryota > Viridiplantae > Streptophyta > Magnoliopsida > Solanales > Solanaceae > Solanum > Solanum sitiens. The sequence continues at coordinate 576,550 of JABWTJ010000451.1, read as the reverse complement.
CCATTAGAACTACTGCCAATCAAACTCCTATTTATTCTTATTTAAGTTATCATTCATCGTTTCCACCTTGATATCATGTCTCCCTTACTAGTTTATCATCATCCAAAGTTCCTAAGACCGTGGCATAAGCACTGGTTCATCCAGGTTAACGTCAAGCTATGATTGTGGAGACGATTGCTTTGCATGATAATGATACTTGGGAGACCACAGTTGGTTGCCATTGGGTATTCATAGTTAAGGTAGGCTTGGATGGAGCTATTGATCGTCTCAAAGCAAGATTGATTGCTAAGAGATATACTCAAGTTTATGGCACCAATTATGGAGATACTTCCTCACCGGTTGCCAAGAAGGCTTTTGTCCGTCTTCTCATCTCTATGGTAGCAATGAATCATTGGCCCCTTTTTCAGATGGAACATCAAAAATGCATCCCTACATAGAGAGCTTGTTGAAGAGGTATATATGGAGCAACCACCAGGGTTTGAGAGTTGCTCAAGGGAAGTCTAAACTAGTTTGTAAACATCACCGATCCCTCTATGGTCTCAAGCGATCTCGCAGAGCATGGTTTGGTAGTTTTCAAGCGGTTGTCCAATAGTTTGGAATGATCTGAACAGAAGTTGATCACTATGTATTCTATAGGCATTCATCTCATGGCAAAAATATCTTTTTAATTGTTTATTTTGATGGTATTGTCATCACAGGAGATGATCATGAAGGTATTGCTCAACTCAATAGCATCTCTCAAGTCACTTTCAGACTAAGGATTTGGGCAAGTTGAAATGCTGTCTAGGCATTGAAGTGACACAGTCTGGACATGGTATTGCTATTACTCAAAGAAAATATGTCTTAGACATTTTGAAAGATGTTGGTATGTTGGATGGACAGTCCAATGGATACAAATACTAAGCTTATTCTAGGATAGGGCAGATCCTAGCATATACCAAATACTTGTTGGCATACTCAACTATCTTACGATCATGCGACCAGACATCTCATTTGTAGTTAGTGTAGTTAGCCAGATTTTGCAACCACCTAGTGATAGTCACTGTAATTCAGTGATTTGCATCCTGCAATATATCAAAAGCTCTCCCGGACAAGATTTACTGTATCAAGATAAAGGACACACCAACATTGTCAGATATCCTGATACAGCTTGGGCAGGATCTCCTTCTGATAGGCGGTCCACTTCAGGTTATTGTGTTCTAATTGGAGTCAATCTAAGATCTTGGAAAAGTAAAAAGCAAGTTGTCGTAGCTAGATCAAGCGAGGCAGAATATCGAGCTATGACACTAGCTACGTGTGAGCTTATATAATTGAGACAACCTCTCCAAGAATTGAAGATGGAAAGAGTTGAACCGATGACATTAATCTGTGATAACCAAGTTGCACTACATATTATTTCTAATGCCGTGTTCCATGAAACAACGAAGCACATTGAGAAAGATTATCACTTCATTCGAGAGAGAAGATTGAGTCTAGATATATCACCACAAGTTTTGTCAACTCAAAAGATCAATTGGCAGAAATTTTCAGAAAATCACTCCGAGGATCCAAAATTGACTAAATTTGTGGCAAACTAGGAGCATATGACTTATACACTCCAACTTGAGGGGGAGTGTTAATTATGGTATCTTTGGATAGTGTAGATATGAGAATATTTAAATATGGCATGGTTAAATAGTCTAGATATTAGAATATTTCATAATCCCTTTATTTAGGCAGTTAGAAGATTGTGTAATATGTTATATCATCTTTCCTTATTTACATTATCTGTAACAACTATTTAATCCCATCAACTCGAGGGAATGATCAATCAATTCAATTCCCAATATCTCCTCTTCATCTTCTTCTTCTAATTTCTCATTGGTTAACAAGATATTGGATAGATTTGAAAAGGTTTTGTATTGTTTCTAAGAGGCAATATAAACAAAGTTGAGAACTCCCTATTGTCAAAAATTGAACAAATAAAAGAGACTCTTCCCTAATTGTATAATACATGGTTTCTCAGGGAAATTAATATAGACAACCTACAGTCCATATGCAAATAATAAAACATAAATTCATGAGGTTAAAAATAATAGACAGGTACAATACAAGCAGTACCATGGAATTCTGCATTTGGTTGATAAATCAGGAACAATTGTTATCAAACCCGAACAGGTGAGATTAGTGTCCTCTACTGGTGAATCAGATACTGAACTTATCCCCATACACGCACGAGGCAAGCCTATACCATGCTTTTTCACAAAGTTATAGAAACGCTGTCGTGGGACACCCTGCAAGTGATGCAGAAGAAAAAATCAAATTCAATAAGTACACTTTTTCCACCAGACTAAGAGAGCACCAATCATTATCTCTCATCATGTAGTGAAGGTAATCAAAATGGCTGAACATTATACTGATGAACTACCTTGTCGTATCACAATATGAATGTTTTACAAAGTCAAGTTCTCAAATTTCACCAAATAAAGAATCATCTTACTTTTAGCTGACAACAACTTCCTATTTGAGGTAAGATGTTCTTATGGTGAAACAACCTTTCACCTGATTCATCATACTTGTTTTCTTAGCAGTATGTCTGAGAGCATTGATCCAATAAAATAAGGAGCTAGGTCAGATTGAGCTCAATTCCAGTGGTTATTAACCTTCCCAAATGTGATCCTAACAAAATATCCAACGTTTCCGATTTTTGAATCAGAAAATGAATTATAAACCGATGGAACAATTGCCATTAGGACTGCCTAATTTTTTCTCATGATGAAGGAAAATCTATCCACAACAAAGAAAAGAGCCAAAGACTGACATCAAAGCCATATGAGGCTTGATAAGTTGGTAGAATAATTCTAGTCCAAGTCCAATCATTTGTGCTAAGGCTAAATGTGTGATCACTTGTTGGTTTGAATGGCCTAATCTCCACATATGCTCTTAATTGAACAGAAAGAGGCAACTATGCTGCTTGTCCAAGAAACACACTAGGCATAGCAAAAATTTCAGTGGTAAATAATGCTTTCTCCTTGTATCCAGAGTGCTCTTGAAAAAACACTTTCTGGTTTACTATTCAGATTACACATTTGGAATTTAATATTATAGTTTATCCCTGCCTTATAATTAAATAACATACATATTTATCTGTTATAAGATGATGATCACATTCTTTACGCAAAATTTTTGATGTTCTGCTTGAGCCCAATAAGTAGTCCCATGGTCAAGTATGTCAATGCAAATTGCAATTAACCATACAGGCTGCTAAACCAACTGCTTTAAAAGAGATATCTAGGTAAATGTAAATTAAAAATAACTTGGGCAATTCATCATCTGAGGTTCAAACTCCTTTCCTGTCTCGTTATGGAATAAAGACACACTTGTCCCTGCTTACACACAGGGTACAGGAAGACCTAGTTTCTTACAATTTTGAGTGCAGAAATGTGCTTTATCATCAAACTGCCTTATTAAATTTGGCCTGTCGTGTGCATTGTAAAGATTATAATTAAATAATTCATTATCATAAGGAAAAATCAGTAACTTAAAAATAAAGGTAAAGCTTACTCGGCATCTATGCTGGCCAGAAGCATCTATCCAAATCAAGCGAACAAGGGTAACATCCTTTGATGAACCATTTAACTCTTCATTCTGGAAGGAAGATGATACATGAGGTTCTACATCAGACTCTGTTGAAGAATTCTTTACTGAGCCATGTAACTCTTCCTTCATGAAGGGAGATGATATATGAGGTTCGTTAGAATCTTTTGAAGAGTCATCAAGTTTGTGTAATTTGTACAACTTCTTTGCATTTTCTGCAAATATATCTCTAACAGCTGCGACAGCTTTTGTAATTGAAAGATCACCCTCAACCATCGCATCTCGTAGAACAGAGAATACCACTTCACGTGCTCTCTTTGCACCTGCATTAGAACCAAGTTTAGATAATTTAAGGAGCATATCAGTGTCTACATCTGAGAAATAGTCTACATTTGCAGACACATTTATAAATTTTAATAACATCATCTATCACCAATAGTCTATATACAATATTTTGCAATAGGGACTCAGCGTCATTGTTGAGGTTTGCCTCACTGTCACCTCAAAGATGTAGGATTCGCCTAAATTCGGTTGAATGGTGAGGTTTGCCCCACCATCACCCAATGTTGCAAATGGAGTGGCTTTGTTACCAGTCCATCCCATTAGTGATATTATCCGCTTTGGGCCTAGGTCTACACGGCTTTAAAACACGTCACTAGGGTCCAAGACTTGTTTCCTTATATACCCAACATTTGTCTCATATTTTGCCAGTGTACCCTCTTTCTTCCTTCCACTTCCTATTCTATTTTATTGGGTAATCCGACTATGCAGTCTAAATATAAATATCCTAAAATGAATTACACATTGATACTAAGAAAAGATACATATTAACAGTGAAATACCAGAAAAGATATGGAAACAGTCAAAAATGTGTATCAAACATCCTCAATTGTTGAAACTCTAATGATATTATGTTTGACAAAGTGTGGGAGAGGGACATGCCATCCTGTGAAGAGTGATGAGTAATTCTATTTTTTTAGCTGGCCAGATTAAATAAGTATTTTAGATTCGTTGAAGCAAAACCTTGTTATATATATTTTCCGAAAACCAACAGTGCAAATACTTGTCATGCCATACTTCAAGGATACAAGATAAGTTCAAGTTTGGCCAAACCTAGATAGAAGGCTTCAGCAAATGCGATGGCGTCTGTGCTGAACATAACCTGTTGATATCCGAACATTAGTTAGGAAAATATTATCTTTAAATGGGGCCTGAAAGAGCAGTAAACTATGAATAAACAGAAATCCTTAGCCTGAACTGGAGAACATAATGTATCTGTAAGTACATTAACAACCTTATTCATTGGAGCAAGCTTCAGGAGCTCTTTCACTGATGATATCATCCCATGGAAGCTTAGTTTAGGAATTGCAAACCCAAAATCAAGATATACCTATATTAGAAGACAATCGTCGTGTTATGGAAACACAAGAAAAGATACGTCATCACTAACAATAGATGTGAAGAAGTCTCAAATTTGGCCGGTAATTCCTACTGCACAAGTAAAATCCATGTCTTAACATCAGAGCAACATGTTAATAGTTTCAGATAGAAGATTAATGATCTTACTTGAGGGTAAGCAGAAGCCAGATGTGAAGCTTCCTTTGAGAATGGGTAGGACGCATGCAAAAGCACTAATCGGCTATCAGTGAATCTCTTGTCCTCAAGGAGATTGTGAAGATAAAGGGGATTAGCCAGCATCATATCAAAATCCTTGTCCCCAAAACTGAAATGAAGAAACAAAACAATCTTTCTTATAAGAACTGAAAAAATACTATAAAAAGTAAAACCAAATGCATCTCCCTCGTAGGGTTTCTAATGTTGAATAAGAAAATTAACATGCAACAAAGGGCAGAAAGACTATAGACTTGATTCAGTTCTAGAGAAGCTAGAATAAAATGAGGTCAAGCATTTACACCAAAACATTAGTTTTCTTACCCCATGTGTATCTGCATGGGCAAGTCATAACTCTGAGCCAACTCCAAAGCATGCATAAAGATATAATCAATGAAGCTCTTGTTCGAGATCCGCAGGGGATTCCCAGCTGGAAAGAGAGGAAATATCAGAATCAGCTGCTCAATCATGGTGCATTACAAGCCCACATCGTGCAAGACTCACCGCGTAAAACATCATTCAGGCCCTCTTCAGCCTCATTTTTGGTGACTTCTGTATTAATTGCAAGTCCGCTACGGCATGCAACCATACTTTTAAAGGCAACAACCTTATTAGCTACTGTGTGAACAAATAGGAAAAACTTTTGGTTTACACATCAAAAGAAACATGTTTTGTACTAATCTGGAATATGTTGACTGAAAATCCAAAGGATATAACTTCAACTCCTTAGTGAAAATTTCCATGAATGAATCCAGTGTCCATGTTGCTCCATCTGAACCCTAAATAGAATAGGATAGGATAAATAGATAAATAGATCTAATAGGGGTCTAAGGCGATGACAAAGACAGAATATTCTTGAGATGATTAGCATGACAAGAAATGAGCTTACACTCCCTGGTGTCACTGATAACAATAGTTACAAAACAACCAACATCCAACTATTCAAGGACTTCAAGCCCCTCCACTCTACCATATTCAATAAAAGTAAAAGATCTTTCAATAATTTAATTCTGTAAAATATTGGAGAACAAACTGTGCAGTAGCAACAGTTTTACATAAATGATTATATAATATCCTAGCTCTTTATATATGTCAGCCTACAAATTCAAGTTCTTTTCCTGATGTATCTGAGGTTCAAGTCGAGCAATGACAACAGATTAAAAAGAATTTCAAGTTTTCACTCATATTTGTCACATTGGTTCATTGACTTGTTCATTCATTTTCCTGATTAGCTCCCATTTTAGTCTCTTCCCTATGTCTGACCAATATCTTTTGGTATTCATTGGGGAATTTTTTACGGCACCTTGAGGTTGAAAACAAGAGTATTTACTTTTCTTGACAGTAAAATTGTACCACATTGCTAACAGGCAATTAGCAGCTCCACTGACATGCAAGTTTTGTGCAACAAGCAATCCAATAAGTTCAATGTTTTGGGTCTGAAGCAAACAATTCATTGAACTGACAAAAATAGCTCCAATAATATAGTTATATATCCTATAATGCCATGAGTTTGCTTTCTTATATATTTATTTCATATGTACCTTTTTCTGTTATTATCTTAAGAAGTTGTAATATGTGAAAACATAAGAGAAAATATTATTTCCTTCCAGCAACAATGGCCAAATAAATAGACAATGCAAAAGCTCTATAAGAGGGGGACAGAATTAAAGTTGGTAAAAAATTAGATAAAGGATGTTTGGTGTAAGACCAGACTCAAAACTTTGTGAACAATAGGAAAATCTTAGTCACGGGAAAAGTAGTGGAAATGTATAAAGAGTTTAGCATCAGCAGATTCCATGATGTCTCTCTGTTCTATTTTTCCTTGAGTACCTTATCAAAATCATGTTTATCTAATAGTCTCCCATTAAATTCTTTCTCCAGTTGCACTCTCCCATGTGGTAGTGCCATCAAGAACAGTTTAAGATGTTAGGCGAACAAGCAATGAATAGTATATTACCTTGACAAGAATCTTCTCAGCTAGATGCTCAACTCGTAGTATTCTACCAACCATTGGTACAACTTTTTTGTGCCATTCAATGTCAACCATTTTATCCAACTCAATTCCATCATCAATAAGTACTGTACAAATTTTTGCAGCCCTGAAGCAAGTTATAGCACTCTGCTCCAACCCTAAGCTCCGGCGAGTTTCTTGAACAGTATGCAAACCTAAACTTAAGCTTAAACTTGGGCCATATAGTTCTGTTAATTCCCTCAGCCCTCTCTGCCAAAACAACAAAAAATTGCTGTAAGAAGAATTGCAAAGAACAAAATATAAATGTCCAGGAATAAAAAGCTAACGTGAAGCAACTGATACAATCGAACTCAATTACCACGATAGTAGTTAGTCTAGGAGCTGGAAGCTCGAAGAAGATGGAACTAATACAGGGTAAGACCGAAATATTAGTTAAAAGATGTAAAAGAAGAGAGAAAGAAGAGATTGATATATTTCATTCATGCTTGAACCAGTACATATGTCATGTATTTATACAACTCATCAATGAGTGAAATGAATTAAAAATGAATACCCAACTAACTAACTAACTACTTTCTTGACATTTGACTAACTAACTTCTTGACAGTGAACAGTGTTAACTATCTAACAATTTTAACAGCTTCCTAACAGTCTCTTTGTGACTTCATATACTTGCATCAATACCCCCTATTTGAAGAATAGCCTTGTCCTCAAGGCTGAAATGAAGGAAATCTATGCTGCAACTCCGTGAAGATTTCCCATGTTGCTTGAGCTGCATCAATGCCCAGCCATTTAACCAACACCTGACAAACAGCCTTATTACCCCTCTTAATCATTCTCCTCTCCAATATAGCCTCAGGCAATGGACAGTAAGGACTAGACATATGTAACACTGGGGGATGATTAAGTACAGCAGGTACTTCATGACATGCTTTCAGCTGTGAAACATGGAAAGTAGGATGGATCAATACATCTGCAGGAAGCAAAAGCTTATAAGCAACTTCCCCAACCTTAGCATCAATCAGATAAGGACCAAAATACTTAGCAGCTAGCTTGTTAAAGGGTCGAGAGGCTACAGAAATCTGCCTTTAAGGCTGTAGCTTCAAATAGACCCAGTCACCTATATCAAACTGTCTGTCAGACCTGTGCTTATTGGCCATATCTCGCATTCTTTGTTGAGCCCTGGACAATTGGAACTTCAACAGTGCAATAATAGCTTCCCTGGCCTCTAATGATCTATCAACCATCTCATTAGAAGATTCACCAGCTAAGTAGGGAAGATGAATAGGTGGCTTTTGACCATAAAGAACCTCAAAAGGGGAGCATTTAATAGCAGAATGATAGGTTGTGTTGTACCACCATTCAGCAAGAGGTAAGTGAGCAACCCACTCCAAGGGTTTATCTGAACAAAAACACCTCAAATAAGTCTCCAAGGTCCTATTCAAAACCTCAGTCTGACCATCTGTTTGAGGATGGTAGGCAGTAGACTTATGCAGCTGAACTCCTTGCAAGTTGAACAATTCTTGCCAGAAGGAACTCAAGAATACAGGGTCTCTATCACTGACTATAGTAGAGGGCATTCCATGCAGCTTAAACACATTGTCCAAGAATTTTTGAGCTACAGTTTGAGCAGTGTAAGGATGCTGCATGCAGATAAAATGACCATACTTACTCAACCTATCAACCACCACCAAAATGACATCCTTGCCTTTAGATTTAGGTAAACCTTCAATGAAATCCAAGCTAATGTCAGTCCAAACACCTTCAGGAATAGGTAGAGGTTGAATTAAGCCATGATAAGCTGAGGCATCATATTTGTGTCTTTGGCACACATCACATTTATTAATGAAGCTCCTAACATCTGTAACCATGTTTTTCCAGTAAAAGAGGGACTGCAATCTCCTGATGGTAGCATCCATCCCAGAATGGCCACCCTGAGGTGTAGAATGCCACAACTGAATAATGTGGTCTCTCAATTGTTGGTCAGACCCTACCACCAATCTTCCCTTCCACCTGAGCTGAGAGTTAATCCAAGTAAAGGATTTATAAGGGTGCACTAGCAGCTTAGTGATCAAGGTCTGTAAAACATCATCAGAAGTCCAAGATTGCTGAATCTGACAGAAGAGTGTGTCATGGGGTGTAAGCAATGACAAGGCCAAAAGCTCTGCACCTTGATTTCGAGAGAGAGCATTAGTAGCCTTGTTGTCCAATCCTTTTTTGTATTCTATAGTGAAGTCAAAAGCCATAAGCTTTGAGATACTAGCCACTTGAAAGTCAGTGTGTATAGTTTGTTCCAGTAGATGTTTCAGTGCCTTCTGATCAGTCCTGACTATGAAGGGTCTACTTAACAAATAATGTGACCATTTGGTCACAGCAAAAACCAATGCCAACAATTCTCTATCATAAACACACATGGACTGATGTCTAAGGGCTAGTGTTTTACTAAAATAAGCAATAGGGTGCCCCTGCTGCATTAGGACAACACCAATACCTGTACCACTTGCATCAGTTTCAATAATAAAAGGTTCATCATAATTTGGCAGAGCCAAAACAGGAGCAGTCACCAAGGCTTCCTTGAGAGTAAGGAAGGTTGCAGTAGCTTCTTCATTCCAAGAAAAATTGTCCTTTTTAAGTAAGTCATGTAGAGGCCTGCATATAGTTCCAAATCCTTTGATGAATCTTCTATAATACCCTGCTAGACCAATAAATCCTCTAAGGTGCTTGATGGTAGTAGGTAGTTCCCAGGCTTGAACTGCAGAAATTTTCTTAGGGTCAGTTGCTACTCCTTTAGCACTGATAAAATGTCCTAAGTACTCCACTTCTTTTACCCCAAAAGCACACTTAGATGCCTTAGCATACAGCTGATGCTTCTTCGTCAATTCAAACACAATTCTTTAATGATCCACATGAACAGACATATTTCTGCTATAAACCAAAATGTCATCAAATAAAACTAACACTGATTTTCTGAGTAATGGTTTGAAAACTGAGTTCATTAGGCTTTGGAATGATGAAGGAGCATTGGTTAACCCAAACAACGGCATTACTAAGAATTCATAATAACCCTCATGAGTTTTGAAGGCTGTTTTATGCACATCTAATTCTGCCATTCTTAGTTGATGATAACCAGCTCTAAGATCAATCTTAGATAATACCTCAGCATCCCCCAACTCATCCAATAAATCTTCAATAATTGGAATTGGAAATTTATCCTTCACTGTTATGTGATTCAAATCCCTGTAATCAATACAAAGTCTCCAACTACCATCCCTTTTCCCAACTAAAACAACTGGGGATGCATATGGACTAGTACTGTGCTGCACAACTCCTTGATCTAGCATCTCCTGCACCAACTTCTCAATAATATCCTTCTTCACTCCAGGAACCTATAAGGCCTCTTACTAATAGGTGTTGCATTGTTAATGAGTGGTATTCTGTGATCATAAGGTCCTCTGTGACGAGGTAAAGCAATAGGAATATCAAATATACCTTTGTACTGTTCCATTAAAGGAACTAAAACAACTGGAATGTCATCACCTGTGGCTGTGATAGCTTGGATGTGATTACACTGGAAGGTAACAGGTGTGTTCAAGGACAACATATAGAATTGTACTTGTTCTCCAGGTTTTTTATTCAACGCCTTAGCTTTGGTAGTCCTGACCTGAGTGGTTGCCCCCCTCAACACATGTTTCTTCCCTTAGTGCCTGAACTCAATAGTCCTTTTGCTAAAATCAAAGAGAATTCTTCCCAATGTATTCAACCATTGGACCCCCAATACTATATCAATATTTCCTAATGGCAGTAATAGGAAATCAGAAGTAAATGTAGTTCCCTGCAACAACCACTGCATATTTCTACAAATGGAAGCAGTTTGTACCTTCCTCCCATCAGCTACACTAATAGACTGCTCCATGATTGTGCTAGCCTTGCATCCTAGCAGTCTTGCCATTTCTTCATCAATAAAATTGTGTGTACTTCCTGTATCAATAAGGATCTGTAATGGTTTTTTTTCATGATAACCAGTGACTGTAATAGTCTGGTACCCCGTGACCCCAGTGAAAGCTTGTAATGAAATTGTCATACATTCCTCGGGACTAGCAGTGCTATCAATTAGTTCTTGGTCTTGGAACTGATCTGGTTCCATACCCTCTTCCATAGTTATATCTTCCTCCTCACACAATTCTACTAAGAACAACTGCTTCTTGGCTTTACACACATGCCCCCTTACATACTTCTCATCACAAAGGAAACACAATCCTTTGGCCCTTTTTTCATCCATCTCTGCTGCAGTTAAGAGCTTCCTTCCATTCACATTGCCCTGAAATCCACTAGGCTTGTTATAGGAATTATCAAAAGGTTTCTTGTAACTAATATTAGTTGGTATAGGCCTTTGTGAATTCTGATTTTTATGGAAGTTTGGAGTTGGTAAAATGGAATTCTGAAATTTTCCAGAAGGTCTAATTCCCCAAGATTGAGCTTGTGCTTCAAAGACTTCCTCCTGCAATCTAGCCAACTTGTAAGCCTGCATCAAAGTTTTTGGAGCCTGCATCCTTACTGATTTGTTCAATTCAGGTTTGAGACCTCCCAAAAAACAACTGATGGCATTCTCATTAGACAAATTCACCCCAGTTAACAACCTATCAAACTCAGCTTGGTAAGCTCTTACATTGCTAGTCTGTTCTAGATGCTTCATGGATTCCATTGAATCTTTATAACCATCTCCAAACCTTTCATTCAAAGCTAAAATATACTCTGTCCAAGTAGGATCTACAGCAGTGTTCCTAGCTTTCATATAAGACCTATGCCAAGCAATAACTTCCCCATCCAAGTGAATTGATGTAACCTTGACCCTCTGACTATAAGGAATTTCATCCATCGAAAAGAACTGATCCACCTTATACAACCATGTTTTCAGATCCTGCCCAGAAAATTTGGGAAAATCTAACCTAGAGCATCGAGAAAGGAAATTACCAATTACTTCAGTTTGAATGTCTCGACTGGTGTTCAACTGCCTCAATTCTCCAGAATTGTTACCTCCAGCAGAAGATTCATCTCTGCAATTATCCAATTCCGTGTCTCTCTGCTTCATATCACCAATGGCTTGCTTGATTTCCAACAATTCCTTATCCGTTCTTACATTTCGATCATTCATGCTCTCCATCAATTTCTGCAATTGTTCTTGAATCTGCAAAAAATTGTTGTCTGCCCCCTCTGACGATCCTTCTATGTTCTTATTGCGAGTCAAAGCCATGCCGAGGAACGAAAGCTCTGATACCAATTGATATAATCAAACTCAATTACCACGATAGTAGTTAGTCTAGGAGATGGAAGCTCGAAGAAGATGGAACTAATACAGGGTAAGACCGAAATATTAGTTAAAAGATGTAAAAGAAGAGAGAAAGAAGAGATTGATATATTTCATTCATGCTTGAACCAGTACATATGTCATGTATTTATACAACTCATCAATGAGTGAAATAATTTAAAAATGAATACCCAAATAACTAACTAACTACTTTCTTGACATTTGACTAACTAACTTCTTGACAGTGAACAGTGTTAACTATCTAACAATTTTAACAGCTTCCTAACAGTCTCTTTGTGACTTCATATACTTGCATCAGCAACATAAGTAAAAGGGAAATGCCTGTAACACATTTATCCATGTGATTGCACAAAAAACTGGTGAAACTAATTGCAATCCCAAAACATTGAGCCTACTGATTGGGAACATAATTTTGCACTAAAGCTGTTCGACATATTTCCCCAATGAATCTTGCAAGTGATTTTAGCTTTGCTAGTGTGAAATTTTCCTGAATTGATATACCCTACGTAATATTTCAAATAGTATCACCAATTACTTTTTTTGGGTTCCCCCTGAATTGATATTCCCTCGCGTTCCCTAAGCCTGTACAAAGGACTTTGAACCCGAGACCTTTGTGTTAAGAATGAAGTACTTACCCCTCACAATCCTTATTATTGTATTAGCCATTGTTGATTAGACATTATTTTTTTTTAAAAAAAAAGATTGCACAGCAGGAGGGAAATACAGCATGGTGGACAAAAGTATGTCATCTACAAAATGAAAATGTAGTTAAGGGATTGTCTACTTTGTTGACAAGTTAATGTTTAGATTAATTACATTGAATTAGTTGTTTTTGACAATTTTGTTTGTTGTATATTAAAAAGAAAAATGAATGGCATGATTTTTAAAAAAATTGTTTTATATTTACTGGTATGCATTGGTCGGTTCGATTCGATTTGATTTTATGTATTATCGACTGAATTTATCGATTTCAAATATGCTAAATCAATATCAAACCAACAAGATATCGACTTTTGGTTATTAATGATTCGATTTTTGATTTACCAAAAATGAAAAATGCTCATAAAATAAATATATGATTTCTCACTTTCCTAGCAATTTGGCATGATATGTGAGACAAGCAAATGACTTGTAAATGTTTTTGAAATAGTGAAACAAAAAAAATAAAATATAATGAGAAATTACATCATGTAGTGTGAAAGCTACAATAGCATGTTACAACCAAAACATAATGTGGAATTTCTTATGTGAAGTAGAAGTACTATATGACAAGTGAAGTGTGTAGGACGTAGTGTAAAGTACTGATATAGTGTCCAGTAATGTTAAATCATTAATATTTACTAATATTTATGAAGGGTATTGTAGTAACTTACTATCGTCTTAATGGGTTATCGATTTACCCAGTAACCTAATATTAAAAATCGATACCAAACCAATCACTCAAAAATTTTGCTTATAAAATCATTAAAGACTCATTAACCCAATAACTTTTTTTCGATTTGATTTTCACAGGCCCCTAGTCACTCTACACCAACACTTGCCTTTATTAAGTAGAAAATATTGTTTGAAGAATTTCAGTGGTATTTTCTTATATTCTTATTCATGGATAACTAATTTCCATACTATAATTTTATGATTTGACAGGTATATTGATAGTCATGACTTTGATGTTCAAGTTATAATAGAATTAGTAACCAAACTAGAGATAAGATAGTACTAAATTTATTTTAAAACTATTTATACTTGTATAACATGCCGAATATTTCTTTTATTATCCCCAATTCATATATCCAAGTTTAACCTAATTGATTTGTCATCCATTTGTTGACTTGACGTAACAAGCTAAACTAAAAATAACTCATCAATTTTTTGGGTTAAAATGTAACTATAATTTGCAGTTTTAAACATAAAACTAAATTTCGAAATTAAGAATTATGTAAGTTTGGAAGAACTTATACTAATGATTTAGGATGTATATATCAGCTTTCGCATTTTTTAACACATAAAAATTGAAGGTTAAATTATGCCAGTTAGTTGATTTAACTCATTTGATCTAAGAAAATATTGAACAGATTGAACTATGATTACTTTAATAAATTATAATTAATTTCCTTCTGGTGGAATATATAATTTATCGGGAAAAGATGCACTTGCTAAATTAATCAGTTTCATAATGCTCCCAGGAGAATTTTATTAATAGTTTTATTAACAATAAAAATAAAATGAAATGTTGCTAGGTTGAGGAATCATATTCCTAATTGATATTAGAAATATTGGTTATATGGATAAAGCCAGATTCTGATTGGGTTAAACTTAACTTTGATGATTGTTGCAAAGGAAATTCTGGATGTTTGGTGCTAATGATATAATCAGACACCAAAATGGAAATTTCCTCATTGCATATGCTAATTTCTATGATTATTGCACTAATAATATGAAGTCCTTACCCCCAGGATTGAAAATATGTCTTGATGAAGGATATAGTTTTGTGATTGTTTAGTCTGACTTTCAAGTTATCATCAACATGATTAACAACAAAAATGAAGACTTTTATCCCTTAACTAAAGTTAGTTAATGCACACTCTTACCTTCAATTTATTATTTGTACCAAAATCATTAATTTTATTTAAAAAAAACAAAAATAGTATTTAGCTTTACCTAATAAGTATCATAAAATTTAGACACTGAATTTTTATTCTTTATAAAACAAAAATCAATTAATTTTACTCAAGCAAACAAAAATCTATAGATAAATTACAATACTTCTGTCCTATTTAATGTGGTATTCTTTCATTTTAGTCATTTTAAAAACAGAATATCACATTTCTATAATTTGAAATAATTTAACTTAAGGCTCTTCTTTTATCCTTAGTGAAATGATTTGTAACTAAATAAATATATAATGATTGTCTTAGACCACAACTTTTAAAAATCTTATTTTTTGTTTCCTAAATATCTTGTTAAATCAAATGGTGTCACATAAAATGGGACGAAGAAATATATATTACACCTATGTTGAACATCTGATAACAAAGACACCGTAGCACATGCTTCAAATGTAAAGTACTGTGAAACAAGTTCCAACGTGCTAAAAATGCATTCACATTTTATTTAATTACTTCGATGCAATATTAATATGTGGGTTCATGGGCACCAATAATATTTACCTATATTTTATATCTGTAATAAAATTCACTAAATCGCTGTAAATATTTGATAGTAAACCCAGTTATCAATAAGAATTAGGTTTTCTTTTGTGAAATTAGAAAAAAATAAAACAAAATTTGTCCTTATTTACTGTATATTAATTTGAGATTTGTTGTAAACTTTAAAACTTGAATTTGCCGTCTATGTACTCATATATCTATAGAATGCATGCGAGGATCTAACAAAATATGTGATTTCAGAAGGATTTATTCAACCTAATAGTGTACGCCACATAATTTTTTAATCAAGTAAAATAAGAACAAACCTTGAAGTTAAGAGTGTGGGGCGTGTTATACAAAGCATCACCAGTAGCATCGGAGAACAATTTGAGAAAAGGGTAATCTGTGTCGATGGGAACAATGTTGTGGGCGTGAGCATCGACAATTTCCACAGCATCCACTGCTTTTTTGAGTTCAATAAGTAATTTGTCTGTTTTCATCTTCATGATTTCCTAATAATCTTCAAACTCTAAATTTGTTTTGTTTGAAAAAATGCACATGATTTTGTCCATGCAATTAATTACTTATTTCTATTTGTTTGGATAAGCTTGAAAATCGTGTTATATTATTACGCTTGTTGATAAATGGTTTGAGTATATGAAAAAATTGGTAGTTAGTTGAAATCGTCTCAATGTATCTAATTTTTTTTTTTTTGTGTGTGGTGATGACTACTTCAACTTGGGAGCTCAGCCTCTGCAATGCTTAAAGTTTGCTAGATGAGGGGTAAAAACTTTTTAGTATTTAATATTTATATTAAATTAATATAATAATTATTATGGTTAAGTAATTAAAAGTAGTAAACATTCATATTACTGATATTAGTTATATACTTTGTTGGTGTTTATGCATTTTAATATAAAAATTAAAATATTTAAATGCATATGTTAGTGGTTATAAATTGATAAGAATGTGGTCATTATTTTAGTGTAACTTTTATCGCCAATATTGTCACGATTTATCACTAATTTCACCCATTATTTTACCTCATTATATGTTGTAACTTATGTACCTTTAGACCATTGATTTACCTACATTTTTCTTATTCAATACAAAGAACAATTCCTCCCCCATAAATAGTGGTATTTCTTCCTTTGTGAAGTGTATGTCAAAAAAGATGAGAAGTCTGAAAAATACTTTAATGTGTAGTGAAAGAAAGCTGAGACAAAGAAAGTATTCTTAACTTCAACTATATTCACTATATAAAAAAGAATATTCATGTTGAAGGAAGGTGTTCTTATGTAGAGCTTCAAACTCTTCAACTAAAATTGGAGTTGCTTGAGTTATACGACATTGTTGGGTTGTTGTTACCTGGAGGGGATGAGTCAAGTGTGATACTGTCGGATCTGTGTAGATGATGTTGCAGTAGACTTGAATCTCCTTGAAGAGAGCGAGATATCAGCGCCTCAGCCTGAATGATATTTTATTCATTTTTATTATTATTTTTTCAACTGTAATTTTTTGTGTTTGTAGTTATTACACCTATAATTTTAAGGAGACTCATATTTTATTATAGTTTTAAAAATGCGGATATCAAGATAGAGGTCTCAACATCATTCCGCTCAAACGTCACTCTCTTCAAGAGATGGAAGAGAAGAGGTGTACGGTAAGATATTTTTCTACTTGCTCAATTCAAGCGGAGAATATGTAATGAATTTTTTTTACCTATATTTTCATGAATAAAGTGATACTACTTGTAATGAAAATGATATATGAATTCTTAAAATAGTTGGGGTTCATGAAATGATGAAAAAAATATTTATGAAATTGTGATTTGTGCACCTCTGAGAACTTCTAAAAAACAGTGTTACAAACCCATATATTTATTATGGAATAAACCACATGTTGTAGTTTCGCTATAATGGGATGATTTTTGAATCTAACATGAGAGTTGTAAATAATTTATGAAAAATATGTCGGGTAGTCATTTAACATGAAATGTTTGGCGAGATAAATTTTGTTCTTGGAATGAAAAAATGCCATAAAATATGTGATGGAAATTTCCTTGTGAAGTCTTGCAACTCTTTTTGATTCAATTGTGAAAATGGTGTAACAATGAAAGAAGGAGTTTGCTAGCATAATAAAAACATGAGATTTGTGACTGACAACTAAAGATGATGTTGTGTTTGCAGTAAAAGTACTTAGCAAGTATAAGTAATTCAAATGAGAAAATTTGGTGCTAATTGTTGAAAATGAGAAAAGCATATTGGATTGTTTGCTAACTTTACTATGGAGGTTGATGTAATAGAAGAAATTAAGCTTCAACTAGTGAAAAAGTGAACTAATTTTACTATATCAAACACTTTATTTTGAGAAATTAATTTTTCTAATTTTTATTAATTGTGACAACATTAACATTATTAGTAGAATACATAATTGTTATTTATAACGGTATATTTAGACTCATGAGAAGAAAACACAACATTGTTAGATATATTGATCATTGGTATACTATCAATATAATTGTGTTAAATCTTGTAGATTCATAAACTAAGGCCTTAGCAATATAAGAGTTTGAAGCATATAGAGGGGGATGAGACTGAAGCTCATAAAATTTTAAGTCATATATGAGGAAATCCAACCTGAAGACTAGAAATTCCATAACCAGGTTCAATAGAAAAAACGAATCATATGATCACTTGTTGTGAAATTCCCTAGTATTATTTTTTTTCAATCCCTATGATGTGATTGTATTTATACTACAATGATTTGTGGAGGTTGAGTCTTTAAATTCTTAAAGAAATTTTATATCTTGTATAGTGGGGTGTAAAATTATAAGAGCACCCTTAACAAATTTGTCAA
Organism: Solanum sitiens; assembly: GCA_016801875.1. Lineage (NCBI taxonomy): Eukaryota > Viridiplantae > Streptophyta > Magnoliopsida > Solanales > Solanaceae > Solanum > Solanum sitiens. The sequence continues at coordinate 558,060 of JABWTJ010000451.1, read as the reverse complement.
TATGAGTGTGAAAGTAGGTCGCTTTCTATGAAAATGAACTTACTCTAAAAAACGCTCATGTAAATCGGGATAACTCATGACCATAATGTGTTGCTGCGGAAGCTTATGTCAATACCTAGATTATTTTGTGTAAATAGTGATACTTTATTTATTTAACCAATCATAGTTCAAGTCTAAAACCGTTACTGACTCAGAATTTAAGGTTATTGTTTTACTAAATGAAGGTTCAATGCAGAACACATTTTCATTATGCATAATAGTCTACCTTCAACTAAATTGTTAAACACTCTCTTATTTTAATATTGAAATGAGTGGGATTGTTGGTATTTATGCATTTTAATACTAAAATTAAAATACTAAGTGCATATGTTAGTGGATATATGTCGACAAGAATGTAGTCATTATTTTGGTGTAACTCTTCTAACCACTATTGTCATGATCTATCACTAATTCCACCTATTATTTTACATCATTATACATTGTAACATATATAACCTTTAGACCATTCACTTACCTACATTATTATCCACATTATTTTTATTCAATACAAAGAAGAATTATTCCCCTATAAATAGTGGTGTTTCTTCCTTTGTGAAGTGTATGTCAAAAAAATGAGAAACATGAATTTTTTTTTAGTGTGTAGTGAAAAGATAGAAGTTAGATAAAAGAAATGTTCTAAGTCTTCAACTATATTCACTATACAAAAGAAAATATTTATATGTTGAAGGAAGGTGTTCTTACGTACAATTTTTGGCTCTTCAACTAATTTCTGAGTTGCTTGAGTTATACGACATTGTTGAGATGTTGTATCCTCGAGGGGACGAGTCAAATGTGATACTGCTGGATCGGGGTAAATTATAGCGCATCTAACTTGAATCTCCCTAATGATATTAGCGCCTCAGCCTGAATGATATTTTATTCATTTTTTTTGTTTTATTTTCAACTGTAATTTATTGTGTTTATGGTATATTACACCTACATAATTAAGTAAAAAAGATTAATTCTATTTTCAAAGTTATGACATGCATATATTGACTTGATGTAAATACTCAATGTCGATAAGTTTAGCGATGTGATAGAATGATAATAAATATAGATTCAGAATTTTATACTAAATATAATAATATTTTCAAGTAAGTGATTTATCATAACAAATTCTTATAAATTTTCTCTTATTGTTGAACAAAGTCATAGTCTTAAATAAAGAAATCTGTCGTTCTCGGCTTCTAATCATTGTACAAATACAAAAAAAAAATAGAAAATCTAGTAATCTATTTTAGACAACATACATATGAGAGACGGTAAATAAATATTATTACAGTAAAATTTCCTAGAATTGCGGTCTCGTATCGTCAATAGTCCCCCTCAAGTTGGTGTATCGATATCTATCATGCCCAACTTGTCGATCGCTTTATGATATTTGTAAGGACATTTGCGAGTTGGTTTATAGACTTCACATATGGAAACAATACGATCTTCTAATCAAGTTTTTCTTTAATGAAATGACGATCCACTTCGACATATTTAGTGTGATCATGTTGCACTGAATTTTGTGTTATTCGAATTGCAGATTTATTATCACAAAACAATTTCACAGGTCAAGAGCTTTAAAACCCAAGATCATGCAGATGTCATACCTCGAGGCTACCCCTGAATGTAAACACGAAACATAGGATCACGAGTGATCCCAAGCTAACCTAAGCTGACATATCATAAGCATACTAAAGGAATTATGAATGAAATATATTATGCGGAAGCTTAAAACCATAACTAACTGAAAATGGAGAATACCCAACACTAATCTGAATATACATAAAATTCTAAGAGTTTAGTTATACTCAACAATCACTCAAAATCTAAAACTGAATCTAATACTATGTGAAAAAAGCCTCTACTGACTAAAGTTGTTAGGACATGCCCCCAACTTACATTAGCAAAATTGAAACTGAAATGAAAAGACTAAATTTGAAGAAAACATGTCTAGTGTCCTCGAAGTATGAGGACTCACCATTGAAGTTTCTGAAGTGAAGATTGAGAATTAATCTATGCGTGATTTGAATGTTGAGTACCTAAACCTATATCATGAAAGAATGTATCACAGAGTATGTGTCAATACTTGGAATGTATAGAGCATGCAGGATACAGAGTATAAATGAATTAAATAATAATACTGGTCAAGGCATAATGAGCAATAACATAATATGAACTGATGTAAATGCTGGAATATACTGAAGACTGAACGAAATGCAATGACCAAGTACTAATTCTGAACATGACATACTGAGACTAAATGCTGAAATATAACTAAGAACCTGGTCAAATGCACTAAAGTTTGACTGTGGGAGCTACTATTAACCAACATAAAATTACGTGAGTTAAATGCTGAGTATGATAGATTCGCCCCATCGAGAGGACCCAATATACCTTGTCAGGATATAAAGACATAACTGACATGATCACTAAATCTGATGCCAAAAGAAGGGACTTATATACCTACGGGGGCATATAATTCTGGGACTATGAGGGTACTGAACCCTAGTCCAACTCGGTCTAAGCCTACTCCCAATTGGAATGTGTATAAACAACATAACTGAAATTACTGAATAGATTAATGTTCTAACATACAAAATCTAAGAATGCAATATTTAACTACTAACAATGAAGCATTTGTAACTGGAGCATGTATATCTGTTTAACTAACCTTGCAAGTGCAATTTATGAACTCAAGTATCTACACAACTAGTGTTTTGAATTTCATGCAAAGAACTAAGCAACGATTTTTCAAGAACATGATAATATGATTAGGAATACTATAACAACTAATTTAGAACAATTTTGCAAGGTTGTAGAGATCCTAGGTCTAAACATGATACAAAGAACCAAAATCTGATTGAATTATAGTGACCTAGTGGATGAAAGGAACCCACTAGTGAAATCCCACATGCCTGGTGAAGAAATTTCAACATAGCCCTAGATGGTCAACTAAACTACGGGGTTTTACATTATCTCCCTCTTGGTGACATCCTTCCTCGAATGACAATTCTAAACACTTCTTAACGAAAATGACTCTAGACTAGCAACCCATCATGCATGCAACACATTAAATGCACACAACTAAGGAAGAAAACTTCAATTTTAAGATAAATATACTCAATGCAATATATAAGGAAGTAGGAACTACATCTATCAACACAAAATGAACGCAAATTCTATATCTACTCATATACATGGAGAACTATAATCTCAAGCTAAACATTCTCAACACACACTCATGGAGCCCATATGGAATTTATTCTAAATAAACATTTATTCAAGGAGCAAAACTAAGGCATGCTCATTAATTTATCTCATGAAGTCTATATGTAACTCTACTCAATGCACTACAACACGAGGCAAAACAATGAACACAAGTCATTTCTACCAATACCTTATTTGTTTTAACATTTATAAAGAAGTCATGGCCACACATAGACACACAATGGCCTTGCTATCTAGGTACACCATCAGAGAAAGCTTAGGTTGACTTCCTAAGCACCATCTATAACATAAAAGCAACAACGAAGCTCATTCACACTAAAGACAACATAAAAGTCCACCATATCAAATATACTAAGTAATAAAAGACCAAACAATACCGGTACCAAATAAAGCATGAAAAAGATACCGATAGTCACACTAGGAGGTCACTCTTGATAACTTTTAGTTTGGAGGACATAGAGCCTATTCTTCTTTTGAGCACTCTTATCCAGACCACTAGTGGAAACTTGTTTACCCTATCTTCTAGTAGCCCTTTCCTTTGGAAAATATTTCATCTTGTGGCCACTCTCACCAAAACAAAAGCAACGCTCTCTACCGGCCAAACACCTACCCTCATGTCTCTTACCACACCTAGCACAAGTAGATCATATGGACTCATTTATAATTCCTTGTGGCTAAGGTTTAGAAATCCTCTCCTCCTTAAACTAAGGATTATTAGAAGAACCTTGTCCGAAAAACCTTTGTCGCTTCGTAGAGAGACCATGTCCATCGAACTCCTCAGGAAAGGACTTATCATCGCCCATCATAGCCCTTTTTTTTATCCCTAGATATATCCTTGAGTTTAACCTCCTTCATTTTATTATCATACACTATAAGACGTGAGATATACATATCATGATAAATAATCTTTGTACGACATTCTTTTGCTACAAAGTTGGACACCCCCATCAAGAACCTACTCATCCTATCTCTCGAATCCGCTACCATAGATGGAGCTTACTTGGATAGTTGGGTAAACTTCAAGGCATACTCTTTAACACTCATGCTACCTTGCCTAAGGTTAATAAACTCTTCCACCTTAGCCTCCCTCAACATTCAGGGAAAAAACCTATCAAGGAATGCTTCTTTGAACCCCTCTCACTCTATTGGGCCCTCTCCTACCGGCCTATTGTCTTTCCATTGTTCATACCAAATTTGTGCTACACCCCTCAATCAGTAAGCGACTAACTCCATTTTCTCTCCCGAGGTCAACCCATGATAGCTGGCACCTTATATACTTCATCAATAAACTCTTGAGGATCTTCCTCCATCTTGGGCCATAAAACTCTAGAGGGTTCATCCTCAAAAACTCTCTCACTCTTAAAGCCGTGTAATTTTCATTAGGGTTTACTGGATGGAGCTATCATCTTTCTATTGGCTTGAGCCAGCAATTGGAAGGCCGACCTAAACTCTGCATGAGTCACATTATCCCCTGTAGGGTCTATTGGAGTTTTATGAGGATCTTGGGGTGGAAATTGGAGTGGAACCTCTTGCTCCTCATTGCCTTCCTCATTCCTCAGTTTCCCTTGTATTAGAAATACCCATAAAAACCATAGGGCGAGGATTAAAAGAAGGAAGTACTAGAGCCAAACTATATGGCACGTCTAAGAGAATGAAGAAGTAAGATTTCCTATACATGCTGGAGCCTTCTATCATAAATGTGGCACGCTTCACATATATGAACAAGACATTACTAGATGTGGTTTGAGACAATCCTAGAACCATTCTAAACCTGACTCTCTGTTTACAAAGTAAGTCATGACCCAGGGGTACACCCTAGATGTAAATGACATACTTGAACTCAAAGGGGTCTCATACAAGCCCTTAGCATATCATAACATAAGATATTAGAAAAGTGCAGAATTTTAAAACATAAAAGTCTTTATAAACTGATGCGGAAGTCTTACAACACTTTTGTGTCTAATCATCTTACATAATATTTTGAATGACTCTTGGGAAAAAGCCCATACAATAGTCTCAAGACATGAAAATAAAAGACAACATGGAAATGGTAGCTTCATCCTTGAATCTATGAGGACTCACCAAGTCTTGAACTCCTTGCACTGGTAGAAACCTATATTCAAGAATGGAACTCAAATCTTCGAACCCTACATTTGAAGAGAATGCAGACAAAAGTATGCGTTAGTATAAAAGTACTAAACATGATAGCTAGCATAACATCATAAGAGAATAACATATGGGTTAGTCAACATAAGACATAATCACTCAATATATGAGATACTTCATGAAACATAAACTATAAATATAAGAGACAATATCATAATCGTAAGCAAAGTCTCCAACATAATCATGATATAAGCGTTATTAGACTCTTAGTCCTTCATATCATTAGAGAACTACTTATTAAGTAACCTCACCTAATACTTGTGCAATGCATGAATGAGACCCCATAATCCCATCCACATTGAGTACCACTTTTAGGTCATCATAATCATACTTACCATCTTAGAATCTCATCCTTCCCTTATATCTCATTGATAAGAAAACTTTCACCCTTAATCATATAGACAAATCTTACAATAGGACATGCTCAGATTACTTTCTTGGATTAATATAGTTCCATCATACACATGCTACTTAGATTAGGGACTTGCCCTCATATTCATAATAGTCATGGAAGATTACCTCTTTACAAGCACAATACTAGTCATTACTTATAAATGGTCATAAGTCAAATATTCAAGGCTAGCAAGGAAAAGTACTATTACTCAACCCAAGATAAGAATGCAACACATACAAGACATACTTCATAAGTATCTTCAAGTTATACTTGTGCAATACGTGAATAAGACCCAATAATCCTACCCATGCTAAGTACTATTTTAGTCTATCATACTTTAGTGAGTATCATTTATCATTCTAGACAAACAAGGAATAACACCCTATTAGGCTAGACCAAGCTATCATGGAAGCTACATGAATCATGCAAGTCCAAGCTATTCAGGGAGGGTACAAGTGTTCCCTCAAAGATACCATGAAATAATCTCAGACCAAGTAAGTCATGCTACCATACAAACACCCTATGATGCTAATGTAAGCTACCCTTGAGAGGGTATGATTTCTCAATCCCATTCTACCATGAAAAAGTCTTGGCATAACCAAGTCCTGCAACCATGAAAGCATTCTATGATGCTACTTCAAACTACCCTTAGTAGAGTATGATTCCTCAATTCTAAGATACAATGAAATACTCCTAACTCCAGCTACCAAACATGGTCTTATCTTACCAAGTAAGTGTATTCATGAAGGGACCTTAAGTACCTACTTTAAGTTGTTCTATTCGAACATGCTTTGATTAACTTTAGGTTAGTAAACCTTTCAACCTAGAATTATTCTATGTGAGAGAACCTTTTATCTCTTAGAATATTAATGACTTAAGTGTGTAAGTGCGAATATCTTTTCAATAATACACAAAAACATCACATCATATTAGCTTTACTCTCGAAGCTCTAACATTCATACTTCATCATATTAGTTTTATTCTCAAAGCACTAGGAAAAAACATTCATAACAACAAGAGTTACTCTGAAAGATTTAATTCTTACAATCATCATTCATACCTAGATTTCGAGGCAGTCTAATCACATTCTTCATTATGAAGTGATTCTAGTCATAATTCATCATAAAAGTTCAACTTTAACTTTTCTAGTCAGGACCTATCATATATATGATAATCTAGTTCGATTCATTCTTACGTGTTCATATTCTTTAACAGTTACTACTCATAACATCAATTCTACAAGATCATCTATGAATCCTCAATTTCACCTCTCATGTCATAAATACACATAATTCAATTTCACAAATTAGACTAGGGTTAACCATGGAAAACATATAAATTCATCATACAAGTAATATCCACACAATTAAATTTATACTTAACACTACCCACAATAGGAAGAATCCCTAGCTAGAATTGGGGTTTGTCTTCACAATTTAGGAAAATTTATAGGGATCGACGGATGGAAGATCCCATGGATGAATAACCTATCATACCTTGATTATAAGACCCTAATATTGCTTGCAACAATGGAGAAATTGTTCCTAGCTTCTTCTTCTTCTTCTTCTTCTTCTTCTTCTTCTTCTTCTTCTTCTTCTTCTTCTTCTTCTTCTTCTTCTTCTTCTTCTTCTTCTTCTTCTTCTTCTTCTTCTTCTTCTTCTTCTTCTTCTTCTTCTTCTTCTTCTTCTTCTTCTTCTTCTTCTTCTTCTTCTCTCTTCTTCTTCTTCTTCTTCTTCTTCTTCTTCTGTCTTCTTTCTTCTTCCTTTCTTATCTTCTTCGTCTTCCTCTTCGTTCTTCGTCGTCTTCTTCTTCTTCTTCTTCTTCTTCTTCTTTTACGGTCGATTTCTTCTTTCTTCTCTTACCTTCTTCTTTCCCTTCTTTCTTCTTCCTTCTTCTTCTTCTATCTTCTTCTTACTTCTTCTTCTTCTTCTTCTTCTTCTCTTCTTCTGCTTCTTCTTCTTCTTCTTCCTTTCTTATTCTTCCCCTTCTTCCTTCCTTCTCCTCTTCTTCTTCTTCTTCTCCTTCTTTCGTCTTTCTTCGTCTTCTTCCGTCTTCTCTTCTTCTCTTCTGTCTGCTCTCTTCTCTTCTCTTCTTCCTTCGTCTTCTTCTTTCTTCTTCTTCTTCTTCTTCTTCTCTTCTTCTTCTTCTTCGTCTTCTTCTTCTTCTTCTTCTGTCCTTCTTCTGCGTCTTCTTCTTCCTTCTTCTTCTTCTTCTCTTCTTCTTCTCTTCCTTCCTCCTTCTTCTTCTTCTTCTTCTTCTTCTTCTTCTTCTTCTTCTTCTTCTTCTTCTTCTTCTTCTTCTTCTTCTTCTTCTTCTTCTTCTTCTTCTTCTCGTTGGAGTTTTCTAGAGAAAGGATTTTTGAGATGAAGAACAGAACTTTTGTATCTTTTGGAATTTTAGAATTAATGACTTAATTGGGGTGGTTAGAGACTTAAAATAGTTTATATAGGTGTATAAATATCATACGAAATAACCCCCACTCAATACTAACTAAAAAGTTATTTACGAGAAGACCCCTCAGTAGGAAGCCATGGTGTGAGGCACCCCGACAGAGCTCACGAGTCGTGGTCAAGACCATGAGCCGTGGTCTTGACTGTGGTCCTTGGGAAGTTGTTAAAGCTTGAGGTATTTTGGACTCCACAATCTAAGAAATCTTCACGATTCTTCCCATGAACTATGGTCCTCACCACTGCCGTGAAATGTCTCATGAAGATGACATTTTTTGGGTAACTTTGGAGGGTATACTGCATAACCACCACGAGTTTCCCCACGAGCCGTGAAGTATCTCGTGGTCCAAGGAAGTGCCATGGTAACTTGGGGAAGCCTTGACTCTTTCCTTGTCCCTTGCACATTTTCCTTGTCTCATGCCTCCTTGGCCTTGACTTGTAGCCTTCAACTTAGCCCTAGATGGCCTACTATACTACGGGGTGTTATAGAAAAGGAATTGATCTTAACTCTGGCTTCTATAGACATTATGGGATATGGATAATGTAACAGTAAGTCAGTGTAAGGATTTGAATTCTGGGCTATGGGTCAGTTCTAAGGGTTGAGGTCAATTAAATGTTCATTTTCATATAAATTCTTGAGATTCTTGTGAATAATTATCTTTACTACATGTTTTAGATTATGGACACTCAATCATATAGATGTATATTATTAGTCATAGTGATCTTTGTTTTGTAATGTATTCTAGGTTAAGTTGTTAAGGATGAGTTAGCCTAAGGTGCTAGTTTTATATACTAATCTAAAAGGGTCAGGAATTGGCATTAGAAATTGAGAAATACTAGTAAATATGTTGATAGGGATAGTGATGGCCTAGTATTCATGGATATTAATGTGATAGAAGAGTTAGGGTATAATTTGACAATTGTGATATAACATGTAGCATTGGGAGGCCTTAGGGTTATTTAATTGATGTGCTTTGTCATAGTATTTACCAGCAAAGGGTATGAGTATGTGAGTAGAGAGTTGGGGTGGTGTAAATCTTATATTTCATGACTTTTTGATTAACTATATTATGTTGTGTGGTTTTCTCGTGTTGACTAAAGACGCCTATAAGTACGTGTTGTTTTTAATGTGACTACTCTTGCTATGACAGTTGGCATAGTCTAGTTGCAAAAATTCAGTGATCTTCATTAGTCGAAGTCGATGATGATCTCTTATAGACTCTACTCCTTTTTTTTAATTATGGTTGGATCTATGTTTATTTTAAATTATACTTTTAGAAGCTCTGAGCCATGAAAGCACCTACATACTACCACATAAGTAGGAGAACCCTCATATCCCAATAGTCAAAACATGCAGAAATGTAAATAAATAGTGATAAATGAAATAACCGGATTTCATAAATAAGAACTTTAAGACAATTTTGAGTAAAGTATTGTAAAGTAATTAAACCCCCAATGATCTACTCTAAACAGGTAAAAGAGCTACTAAGAATACATACTGGATATAATAAATAAACGAAACAACTCCCACCATGCGGAAGGAAAGGTAAAAGCTGCTGGAGAATATATTCTTCGTCTTCAGTTAATGAAACATCATTGACCCTGCACCAGACTATGCCAAAAAGGCGTAGAAAGAGTAGTATCAGTACAAAACCACACGTATTGGTAGACATCATCGGTCCACCCGATGCCCACCGCATAAAATAAGATATCAACTAGCAAGAATGTGCAATAAAACACTCGTTTCTCCACCTTTACCCTCTCAAGAATACCTCAAAATTACATTAGCTCCCTAACTAATAACAACCGTCTCAGTCAACCTACTTACTAGGTGCTTGAATCTTGGCCTAACCCTATTAACACATAATAGAATCCAGCATTACAACTACTCACACCCCCTATCTATCCCACACAACTTACCCTTGCCTTCTCTTAATATTACCCAACCCTTTCCATAAGGTACATACATCAAGGACTCTAATTATTAGCATCAAACCCCATTTTCCAAGATGTGATCTACCTAAGTATTTTTTTCATGTACACTACCTCCCTGTTTCACCCTTGCAACATACCTACGCCAATATGACATAATAATACCATGCATACACTGAATACTTGCAATATTCTCATCATTTACGAACCATATAAAACTTCACATTTCAAGATATACAATTATGTTAAATCAATGGTCCTCTCAAGGACCTAAACCCAAATTTTAAGCATACGAGAATTTGTTACCCATTCCAATGTTAATGATAGAACATGGATAACGATCCCATATTTATGCCAGAATATGCAACCGATCCAAGTTAGTGTGTCAGACCGCAACCTCCGATCCATTCTACTAGCCACAATGACAATAAAAAATATATTCTCAAAATCATAGAATCAAGTCATGATCCATGGCATACCTTATTCAATTGTTCTCAAATACGATTAGTGTGATCCATAATGAAGCTTTTTGCATACATACATGTATTATAACTAACCAAGAACAGAATATATCACACAATCATGAAATCACAACTATCATAATAAAGTATTATCGACGTATATCACATAAACAATAACCCGACCATACTAGACCTAGTTCATCATCTAACACTACTTCCCATGATTTAATCATGTATTGTTTGACGCACGAAGGTCTACACATAAATCCTACCATTGATTTACATTATATTACACAGTGATCGCAGATCAATAACTACTAAATTAAAAAAACATAGCCTACTTGGACGTCAATGTAACACCCCGATTATCAAAATAGGGTGCATTAGTGACTCACATGAGTGTCTTGAGTTAATAGCTTGCTAAAATAATGAGAAATAACTTTTAATAGTTGTTTTAAAGAGTTTTGAGGTCAAACGTCAAGGGACGACCAAGACGTCCTGAAACTAGTCTTTTGCGTGCTAGTGTGTTCTAGTATGTTTTCCTTATTTCGGTGTGTCGTTTGGAGTCTAAAATTAGTGGAGATGACCCTATCATTTAGATGTTAGTGTTTAGGGTCAAAACTTTTAGGTACGACTCCCCAAGGACCACCCTAGGTGTCCTTGAGGAGGACCCAAACGTTGGCCAAAATGTTGTCAAGACTGCCTTGACCTACGCCCCTAATCGATGCCCCATCAAGTGGTTGACGCTGCCTAGGAAAGGGGCGTGGCTCCACACTTAGTCGTGGTATCTTAAACCCAACTTGAGGAGCCTCAGTCACAATCAATGGATGACCAGGATGAGCCGTCAAATCATCCACGGTCAGTGGATGGTGGCCATCGTTTGGTCCCCTGTTTCACTGCCAAGAATCGGTCAAGCCAAGGGTTTTTTGTTAAATTCAACCCTTGGCCAATTTAATATGGGGACGGTTATTTTTTTGTATTTTAGGGTATTTTAAGTTAGTTAAAACACTTAAACCTAGAATTAGACTTCATTATTCAAAACTCAAAACCCTTCTCTCCCAAAAGTTCTCTCAAAATTGGAGCTAGGATTGAAGATTTCCATTTATTTATTCTTCAATTTCGTGGAATTCCTAATACTATGGTATGGTGATCCTTTATCTAGAGTTAGATTTCACTCTAGAGCCAATTCTCAAATGGTTTTCAAGTCATCCTAAAGATGATCAAAAACCCTAATTCTTTGTCAAACTCATGAGTTCTTGCATTAAATGGTTTCAAACAAATTGTTATGATTATACTATGGTTTAATTGATTTTTTTAGATGAAAAACTCCATGAACCCATTATCTTCCCTAAATCTTAAATTTGGCTTACAAAGTGGGTTTGACGAATGTGATTAGATATTGTTAGAATTGTGCTTATATTATGTTGTATTATTATTATCTATTGCTATCCATGTAACAACCCTAAAAATGGATATGATAAGTAATGCTTAATGTGTCAAGAATGCCTACGATTAGACCAGGGTTCACACGGATTGATGCGCGTAGAACCAGACCTCGGAACCCCTTGCTACAACCAAGACAACTAACTTGGGGAGTTAGTTGCGCTTGGAAAGGTTGGGTCCAACCATGTGGGGCTCTCGAATACGAAGATTTACTCTAGGAGTCTTTACCGGACTTAAAAAGGGAAAATCTTAGGTTTGAAAGGTCTAGGGGTAAAATGGTCTTTTTCCAGGCTAAGGATAGTATCGTAATTACCCTAAATATATAATTAATTATTTAATTAATAAGGTGGAGGGGCAATTTGGGGAGAGACGGCTGAAAATGGGCTCTTGAAGTGAAGTCTTGCTCCACCCGGGTTCGAACCTAGGTGGAAGCAATGAATGAAAATTGTTTTTAATTTAAGTTGGTAAATTAATATAATTAATTTATATTTACTATTTATTAGTAAAAATAAAATAAATGAAAAATGTAAGTGTTGTCCAAGGGATTCGAAACCGGGTTTCCCTTGCCCAAATTCCGTATTGATACATAAGTCATACGTGAATTAAATGTTCAAGAATAATGCCGCCTACTTAGATCGAAATCGAGATCTTGGCATACATACAAGATACATAAGTCTTGTACTACATAATCTTAGGAAGATATGAATCACTTAAACGAACTATGAATGAAGCCTCATGGCTTGTATGTATAGACCCATAAGTCTAGCATACGTTTAAAAATAAGTGAACCTAAGATGTATGTAATGAAATGATGTAACCCTAGAAGGGTTAAGTACGAGTGTGAAACACATAAATGGCCAAGTGCATTGTCATACGATGAAATGATTATTATGTAATGAAATGATGTAACCCTAGCAGGGTTAAGTAAGAGTGTGAAACACACAAATGGCTAAGTGCATTGGCATATGATGAAATGAACATTCACGTAAAAAGGGGTGAGTAATTATGAAGAGCAAATGTGCTAATGTTAATGAATGTGGTTACAACATGAAATGAGGCTAATGTAAAAGATGAGAACAATCTCAAATGAGCCTAAGTAAATGTTACCAAAACGTACTCACCTATGAGAGTGTAAAGTTAATGAAGAGACCAGTCTCTATGAACACTCTAATGAAAGTATTGAGATTAACACACTTAATACTAATGATGAGATGAGAAATCATCTATTGATCTATGATGTCCTCATACTAGAAGCCAGCTTCCATGACGTGTGAGTTGAATGTAATGGAACTTTATACTGAGCACCGATAGACTAGCTATGAGCGGTGATGCCTTCTTTCGGGAAGGGCGGAGGTTCACGTAACTCTCATGAGATGAGACTGTACGGCATGCCGGGTATGGGTCTCCTTATATCTCCTAGTCTTCGAACCTATACTGCCAATATAGGGATCTAGCGGGGTTCAATTCCCATGTACGCTAGCATGTTTTGGGTAACTTTGGCCGGTGATTCCACCTCTTTTCAGTATGGGGGAGACACTGGATTTCATGATGCTCACATGATCTATGTCGGTTAAAGTTAAAGTTCCCAATGAATGAATGAGGCCAGCCTCAAATGATGCACATAATGAAATGAACGATACCAAAGGTGTTAGGATAGGATAATCAAGTGGTGATCTAGACTCAAGTAATGACACTAGGTTATTCTTGATCATTGCACAACAAACCCGATGAAAGTCTTCAACTACATCCTAGGTATAGCTGGTGTTCACACTAGCCTATGAACGAAATGAAATGAAGTACGTATAAATGAATGAAGCAGACTCTGTGTTTGCTAATGAAGACTCCCTAGTTGAGGTCCCATATGTTGAGCCCACATTTTGGGAAGTCTTAATGTCGAGTCCATGATTCCAAGGTCTCATGGCATATGAATGAATGTTATGAAAGATGTTATGTGCTATATACAATATGATATATGGTATGTGTAAAATGTTATGTGCTGTGTGCAATATGATAAGTATGATGATGCATGTTACTCTCATGGCATGACTTTCCTAATCCAAATTTGGAAAGCTCACTGACTTTTCTAATCCAAATTTGGAAAGCTCACTGACTTTCCTAATCCAAATTTGGAAAGCTCACTGACTTTCCTAATCCAAATTTGGAAAGTTCACTAACTTTCCTAATCCAAATTTGGCAAGTCCACTGACTTGACTTTCCATAATCATGTTGTTTGGAAAGAGCTATTCTTACTCATGCATGTCCTTGGTGTGTGCTTGCATATACCCATACTTAGTACAAGTGTGTACTAATCCCATACAACTCTATATTTTAGGTGCAGGCACAGGTGGACGCTAGAGCTTACAGGTTGACGTTGCAGCTATCCGGACGTGGAGCTTTCATCCAGACTTGGTAGGCCCTCATGCTTTCGAGGATGTATACCATTATTATCTAGCTTAGATGTGGACTTTAGCTAGTGGAGCATGTTCCACTAGTGTTTTTTTCCACTTTCATTTAAGACTTTGTATTGGTGCCGTTTTGGCAAAAATACGTTTAATGCAATTATGAACTGTTTCTTTCATTTGATTATCTCTATATTAGATGGTTGATTTGTGAACGCCTATGATGTTAAGTTTAAAATGTTTAGCTTGAAATAAGAAATCAAAAAGTTCGAATTTTCCGCTAAAATTAACCTAGATGAAGTAAGAATGACGTATGTAGGCTTGTCTGCGACCTCTGAGAGGTCAACGACGCCGGTCTCGTCTGGTGTCTAGATTCCGATCGTGACAATCCATGTCTAATTATGATGAATTGTTGGAGAATATAGAAAGGCTGATCATGACTTGGATGAAGGGTAAGTTGACCTAAATTACTCTAGTCTTATTGAATTGTTCTTGTGTGGTATGATCCACTTATGGTGGCCGTGTTTAGCTATTGTATATGTATATGTATGTGTATTGTGATCATGGCCTTGAAGGCATTGGATGTTAATTGAGGTAATGTTATGCTGCATATGTATAGAAGTGTATTATGAAGTTATGTATGTGATTCTTGAAGATAGTATGACCATTAGAGCATAATGTGAATGTGAAGTATTTTTGTGTGTGAATTATGATGAATAGAGTAGGATCATATTTAGAAGGTAATGTCATTAATGATGGTGGTTATGTGAAAGGCTTTCTCATATGTGCACTCACAAACATGAAGAATGAAGCTAATGATAATGTAATGAATGTGGGTCTATTGAAATGTTTTCTCAATAGAACTCTAATGAATGAATAGGGGGTGTTGTGATGGACACTTTCCCATGAGTAGAGGTGGAGTGTCTAGTAGCAATCTCAATATTCCTACGAGCTTTCCAATGAATGAATGATAGGTTAGGATGGGTGCTCTCCGGTTAGTAGAGGTAGAGTATTTAGTAGAACTCCTTTAACATATATCTAATAAATGCAATAAAAGTCTAATACTCCATAGGGATTAATGTTAAGCACCGAGAGGAGATGATAGAGACAAGTGCTCTCCCGTGAGTAGAGGCGGGGCACTTAGTTGCAATCTCTTGAGGTGGGTACCCTCACGTTAGTTGAGGCGGGGTATCTTGTAGAAATATCCCTATCCCTTAAATATGTGCCCACATGGGACTAGCTAGTGGTTTTCCACGTAAAGGCTAAAAGATTGACCCTACCTTAGGCAAGTAGGGATCCCTCATCCAGTAAGGGTTAATACCAGATTTCCATGTTAAGCGCTTATGGTCTATGTCGGTTAAGCTTACACCCATAAAAGAATGTAATGAACTAGGTCTTTCTAAGGGTGTATTACTTGGGGTAGGTGGTGGAATGAGACCCCATCTATGCATTGGACAAGTAGGCATTTGAAGGGGGTCTTGGTGTGTCCTTATAGTGTTAATGAATGAATGGGTTTATATATGATGTAAATGAAGTATGTTGATGATATGTCTAATGTTAATGAAGGTATTATGACTTGTTGAACGTGATGTGCCTAGTCTAGGGTTACTCCAAAAGAGAACTAAGTGGGACTAGTAGTATGAGATGCTACTTTCACATTGCACTAGTGTAACTTGGAGTTATCCTAGGGGCTGGTCCTTATGTGATGATTATGATTAGGTCATGTCTATGTATTTATGCAAGAATATGGTTGATTTCAAGGAGGTAGCATGTGAGTCCATCTTAGGTGGCCTTGGAGTGTTGCTTGAGGGTGGATGGTGGTATGGGACATTATCCATTCATTGTACCAAGTGATGCTTGAGGGTTACTTGAGGTGAAGAGGTAAATGAAAGGTAACGATCTATATGTAATGAATGTATCTAAATGTCTCATGAGAATTTTACTAAATTGAGAAAAGGCATTGTTTTCAACTAAATGTCCTCTTTAAAGCATGTTTTTGCATGACCATCATACTTCGTGCTTAATTGTACTAATTCCATATTTCCCTCTATTTTCTAGTAGTGTAGGTGTTGGTAAGTGAGGTGATCTTTAGTGTTGAATCTTGGGAAGTAGGAATTCTTTCAAGATTCGGATATGTCCTCGTATGTCTAGGACAAGACTTCTTATTTATAGTTTTCCTTTATTAAGACATTTGTATAAGACTTGTATCTTTCTTTCAATGTAAGGGCCGTGTCCCTTTGATATTGAGATATGTCTAAGATGGCTGTGTCGAGACTTAGTTCTTCTTACATTTTATGAAAAAAGTTTGACTTATTGACTTTATTGTGAAAAGTTTTAATTCTGCACTACTTGTCATGCCTATGTGATGAATGAATGCTAAGAGGCTTGTATAAGACCTCTTCGAGGTCGAATACGTCGGTTACGACTAGGTGGTGATCTCGAGTCGTTACAACCAAGCAACTCCACTATGCTTTTGGCCTTGATACTTGTTTCTAGACTTCGTGATGGTGATGTTGACCAGAAATCTGCAATTCATCGATCTCTTTACGCTAAAAATCTCATTATCCTACCTTTCCAAGCTTAGAGAATCTTTCTAAGGGTTTCTATGGTGGTTTACGTCTAAATTAGGTATCGTAGAAAGAAGGGGAAAATAATATTTCATGTTATTTATGTTATTTTTCACCAATCCTGCTCTGGAGACTACTTGCCCCGCTGTGGAGCTGCCGCCCTAGCGGCACCTTGCTCGCCCTAGTAGGACAGTGCCTAGTAATTTCTCGAATTTATGTTTTTCCTAAATAACGATGGTTTGAGTTGTTACAGTTGGCCACTTATAAGTACCTTGAAGGTTTAAAAACAATTAAAGGTGTTTTCCTATTTTATAGGGTGTTAAATGATGCTGCACTTATTTTCGACATGGCTCAAAGTAAGTTGAGGGTGAGGGTAGTTTTATCTATGTGTTATATTAGGTACCCGCACAACCCTGTGGTTGGGTCATGACAAAACGTCATGACCCAGATTGTCGTTATTGGCACCCACACTAATCCTACGGTAGGAGAATCATTAATACTAATTAGCTAACCATCTAAATTAAATTACTAAGCATTTAAAGTGTAAACAACAAGGGTTACAACCCCAAACTAATGAACTAATAACTAACTAGAAAGTCTAAGTTCGGAATAAGGACATAGATTAAAGGAGAACTCATGGCAACCCGGAAGAACATGGCTCAAAGTAAGTTGAGGGTGAGGGTAGTTTTATCTATGTGTTATATTAGGTACCCGCACAACCCTGTGGTTGGGTCATGACAAAACGTCATGACCCAGATTGTCGTTATTGGCACCCACACTAATCCTACGGTAGGAGAACCATTAATACTAATTAGCTAACCATCTAAATTAAATTACTAAGCATTTAAAGTTACGGAAACAAGTTTAAATAGCTAAAACTGAAATTTGAACTTCTAAAAGATCTAAAAATGAATTGCGGAATTAAATTCATAGAACCTAAAAGTCAATGTACCAAAACATCTAACAATGAACCGAAAGTGTAAACAACAAGGGTTACAACCCCAAACTAATGAACTAATAACTAACTAGAAAGTCTAAGTTCGGAATAAGGACATAGATTAAAGGAGAACTCATGGCAACCCGGAAGAACATGCTCACCCTTGAATTCGAACGATGATCACTGATATTCTAAGCGAGGTCTGTCAATAGACTCCTGAAGATACCCTCTACTCAACAAAGAAAGAGCAAGTGCAGTATCTGTACACAATCATATTGTACTAGTAGGATCACACGGCTATCCCACTAAGTGCAACATACATAAGCCATTACAATAAAGTTATCGCATGCATATATCAAACATATACAATATTATCAACAATTACAAACAAGGTGCAGTTTCACATTTCTCAAGATACACAATTATATCAAATCATAGGTCCTCTCATGGATCCCAAACCAAACTGTTAGCATACTGGAACGTGGTACCCCGATCCAATGTTTATGTCGGAACGTGTCAACCGATCACATGAACGTGGAAACTGATCCAAGTTACTGTGTCAGAATGCAACACCCAATCAATTAAAAAAGCCACAATCACAATCACATATATATTCTCAACATCATATAATTAAGTCATGATTCATGACATTCATCATCCATCTATCCTCATTTAGAATTAGTGTGATCAATAATGCAACATTCGCATACATGCACATATTATAATGAAGCAAGAACAAACATATATCACACAATTATAAAATCACAACCATCACCTACCTTGAAACAAGCTTGAATCCCCTAGAAAATTGATTCTTCCCTTTCTGGATTAATTCTGCCTTTTCATGGTCTATAAACAATCAATATAGTACAAAAATTAATAAATAATAACTAATTACCCGAATGATCAAGAATTATAACATCCCTAGATCAAAATCTTGATACTCATATCCAGATTAGGACTTTTTCCACAATAATTTCCAGATCAAAACCCTTCCCTATCGATAATTACCCATTAGATTACGTTCGACAAATCAGAAAATGGATTTGGTTTGTGAAAAAACTTGACTTTAGCCCCAAGAATGGTGAAAATTTCCAAGAAAATCCCTGGGTTTGTTTCTTAGATCTAATGTTCGAAATGTGTAGAATAAAACATTTCGGGGGTTTATTTCTGACTTTAAGTTGTGTCTGCCTTGTCATGGCAGCACTAACCTCATTACAACGGCCCGACCCTATTGGCAGAAATCCCACCTCAGCAGCTTGAATGGAAAAAGTGAGAAATTTTAAGAATTTCAAACCCCCATTTCACAATACACCTTCCTCCAACAATATGAAGAAACTACTTGTTCACGCTAAGATTGATTTCGAGAGTTCTATTCGGCCGAATTCAATTTTGTAAAGTTGTACGGGTTCCTTAACGTTTTATCTATCTAATGATATGATCAAATTCATAATTAGATCACCCAATTGCAACCAAATTTCCCTAGGCTTTAATGAATCTAATTTCTTCCAGATCTGGACTAAGTTGGAAAATTCCAATGACTGCGAAAAAGTTTTCCGACCCAAAATTTTTCTTCATTGATTTTTCTATAACGACGAAACTCGGTCTTTACACAAAATGTTTTCCTTCTTTGTATTATTCTCAAGATAAATTTTTCACACCATGTTCATTAATTACATGAAATATTAAATTATCAATAGAATTAGTCGAACAATATAATATCTATATATCTATATATCTATATATCTATCTATCTATCTATCTATCTATCTATCTATCTATCTATCTATCTATATATATATATATATATATATAGAGAGAGAGAGAGAGAGAGAGAAAGAGAAATTTTAAAAGGGTACTCATTTTAGAGTTGTTAAAGAAACAACTGATTGGGGGCGATCTCACTGACCCTTGGCTTCACCACACCAAATCTAGAGGTTAAGTAGAGAAGAATAAGAGGAAGGAGATACCACTCATCAAAAGCTTGGTTGAGTCTCCAAGATTTTAGGCTGAGGCCATGTTTGAGAAACTGGTGTACCATAGGTTAGTACATTCAACCTTGGTTGTGTGGTTTGGTTGGACTGATAGTTACTTCATCATGAGTGTCTTGTTTGAAGTCTAGTGATGTATGAAATTGCATTTGCTGTTCATTTTCACAATTTCTGTGGTTCTATCCTAGCTCATGAGCTCATAATATCATTCATGTTGAAATATTTTTTTCATTGAACTTTTATTCTAAAAAAGTTTTAATGAGAGTCGTATCACCTGGATAACTTGAATTATAGATTCTTACATTCATGAGGCGTATGTGACATGCTCCCTTTTTACTTAAGATAATAGAGGAATCTTGGATGCACTAACTTTCAACATTACTATCCAGCATATGAACACCATTTTCTTGCATGATTTTTACTACTCATGACCTTCTATAGGGTTGATTACAATATTGGTTGCCTGACTCTCTTGGGAGTTCATATGCGACGAGAGGTTTGGGCTCTATTCTCTTTAGCTGGGTGGCTCTTATTGATTGATCATTAACTATTCGCAGGTTGGAGGACCAGAATTATCCTATTAAGAGTTGACATGCCCTCGGGAGCTTATTCCTTTTTTGGACTGAAACACCTTGAACTTTGAGAAAGGGTAAAAGTGGAAATTTGGAGAAGTCCACGAATCCAAAATTGACCATGGCCACTCAGTTAAGGATATGTTGAGTTTCCATCCAGGAATTCCCTGGGAGGGGTCACCTAGATAGCACCCTACACGGCCTGCAATTACTTGAACGACCTATCTAGGGGTCCATACATGTCCTCTAGTTAAGGAAGTTGCACCCAAGTCATGACTTAAGTGTTGGGGAAACATCAAACTATCTCATCATTTAGTACAAAAGGAATTTTGTGACCCAAGACCTATCTACTTAAAGGTCTTTGAGACCTCTTTCCAACGCTACCATATTTTTCTAATTTTAATCCTAGAGTATAAAGTTATGCTAGTTTAGTGAAGCCCTATCACGCAGCGCAGCATGACGACACACTAGACGGTTCACATGCCTTAGACGCCATGTAAAGCCCATCTTAAAGGACAAATTATGAGCTCAAGTGAGGTTGTACCCCTAAGGCCACTGTGAAGAACCACATCCACCTCGACTGTCCGTGAAAATTTAAATGGATCGTATATTCATCCTTGAAGGAGACTTATCAGACTTGGAGCTTAGAGTCAACCTCAAACGATCATATCTTTCAGCACAAAATTAATTAGGTGTCCCATGACCTATGAAATTAAATATCTCTGAATCCTTATTTCAACGCCATTGAGTTTGGCTTATTCTAAATTCAGAGTAAAATGGTACGCCTAAAATAGTAAAGCCTTGTAAGACAGAGTATCTTCATGACCCACTTAACAGACCGTGGTGATCTGGTTGGTCCGTGAAGCCTGTCTTGCAGTCTCTTCATCAGATTTTAAGTCAGGTTCACATTGGTTTTTTCCCCTATACGTTTGGTACCGTAACTATGTCATGAAATGCTTAAAGTGCATCAATTTACTTAGTATTGGCCTAATAATCTAGATAGAAATTTCCCTGAATCCTCATTCTCTTATAATCATCTATCTTACAATGAAAAGAAGAGAAAAGAAGCGATAGTTTTCCCAAGAACAAGCATAGGTCTTCTTCAAATCCAGCCCCTAAATCCGAAGGATTTCTCCGTAGTTATCGTCACCAGTATGTGGGATTTCACTAGTGGGTTCCTTTAACCCATTGGGTTCCTAGAATTCAATTAGTTCTTCCAGTTCTCATAAATGTAGGGTTTCCAAAATCTTGGAGATTCATGGTGACTTTAGTTGCTTTAGATTCCACGATCTAAATAACATGTCTCTTGGAATATTTGTGTAGTTCCATGAATAGAATTTAGAACTTTAGCATGTAATAACTATCAGCACTCATGAATTATACTTTCTCAACACATAAATCAGAAAGTCATGCTCCAGATCTGAATATCATATCTTTCAGTATATTTATACTTCTTTCTCATATAGCATGTCAAATTTTGAGCTACTCATTACTTCAGTTGAATTTTATCTTTAAATTCAGTTGGGAGTAGACATAGCACAAAGTTGGACTTAGGGTTTAGTGTACCCTCAAAGTCCCAGAATGACGTGTCAATGTATGTCTAGAAGACCCCTCTTGTAACAGAACAAAATTTTTTAGGCTAAACGAGAGGTTAACGTGAGGGTTAGAGTCATGAATGTAAATCCCCATACTAAATAGAGGATTTCGTGTTAGAATGTTAAGGTATATACCCCTTAAAGACCAACCATAGGCCCTTGAGGAGGACCCCTGGAAACTGCCCCAAAAAGTAAACCAGAGCACGCCCCACGCCCCGTGGGTAAGTCCACTCCTCGTGGGTGGGGATGTATGTCCAAGCCCAAATTCATACTCCCAGAACCCAAACCACGGTTCACCAGCAGGGACCGTGGGTCTAACCATGGCCGTTGGTGTTGTCTCCTGGATGGTGACCTAGGAGAATTTTTGATGGTTAAAGCTTAGGGGTATTTTGGGTCTTTCGAGTTTTAATTAATATTAAGTGGTGTCGTTTTAGACTAATTTAGATCACCTATATACGAATTTCAGACTCCTAAATTATGTCACTCAACTCATTATTCCTAAAATCCAAATCAATTCCCAAAGCTTCATCCTCACAAAAAATTCTCAATCTAGAAGTATAAGAAAAAAGGAAGTTGGAGCTAAGGTTACAGAAGGAAGGTTCTTAACACCAAATTCATTAAGCTTCATTGATAAGGTATGTTAGCTCTTCCTCTATGGGTATAATTCATCCATGGCGCCCCTTTAAAATCACAATTTCAAAGGTAGAAATTCCAAAAGTTAGGGCTTGATTCCAAAGTCATGGGTTCCTTTCAAAATCGATTCTAATGATTGAATTATGTTATATTATGTATAAATTGATGATTTGATTATGATTTTCATGTTTTAATCCCCCAGAACCCATGAAACCTCCATATTTCTCAATTATGATCTTGTGATGTGGTTTTTTGTTAATGAAAGATGAATGTTATGAAATTATGCATGTAGTAATTGGGTTACTTGAATTATAATGATATACATGTATAATGTGTTGAATTATATATGTGTTGATGTGATATAATCTTTGACCTTGAAAGGGCAAGGTATGTGGATCATGCATGTTTGTTGAAATCTATGTAAATGCTTCAAGAACACTTTGAGAGTGAAGTGTCCATCATTATGATAATGTTGTTGTGTTGATAGAAAGACTATTCTCATGAGCACATAATGAACATGATGTGAAGTGTTTTCTCACATAATGAAGATTCTAGGTTGAAAGGCTTTCTCACCTAATTGAATCTTATACTTACATGTGGACATGATGTGAAAGGTTTTCTCACCCATGATTCAAGAGCTATCCTAATGAACTAAGTTGGGTGGATGAAGACATTCCTCCATGAAACAAGTTATGATTTAATAAGCACTCTATCGGATTAATGCTTAGCACCGAGTGGATATTGAATACGAGATGTAATCTCTCCCAAGAGAAAGATTGGGTTTCTAGATGAAATCTCTTGAGATGGAAGATCCCCAATAAAAAGGTCGGGTTTTTAGTAACAATCTCCTTATATGATAAACTGCGCGCCCCTATAGGATATTTAGCTAGTGGATCCACCTAAGCTAACAAAACATTATAATAGATGGCTATATTGGGACTTAGTGTCTAGATATCCTCTTTCGTTTATGAAAACTTAGACTTGAGTTGTGTCTTTACTCTTAATGTTCTATTGATTATGTTATGAGGAGTGGCTTGTATGGAGTCCTTCAGGGTTCTATACGCCATGTTACATCTAGGGGGTACCCCTAGGTCGTGGCAAACTTGATAATTAGAGAACAAGGTTTAAAATGAACTTAGGATGATGTCTCATAATCCACGTCTATTAGAGACTTGTTCATGTGTGTGAAGCGCACCACATTGATGAATGAGAAACTATAATATGTTTAGGAAATTCCACTTCTTTCATTACTCTTGAGTCGTGCTATAGAGTTTAACTCTATAAAGTCTTTCTTCTAATCCTTACTCAAAGGTCTATAGGATATGACTACCCGAAGGACTTTCCCTAAAAGAAATGAGGAAGAAAATGTGAACAAAGGAGCTCCTCCTCTAGCTCCTGTTGATCCTTTGGTTGAGAATGTTACTCATGTGGAGTTTAGGGCAACTCTTCAAGTTTTGGATCATGCCGTGATGACTCAAGCCAATAAAGAGGTGATTTCTCCCGTGAACCATGATGTGAATTATGCGCCATCAAGAGTAAGGGACTTTGCAAGAATTAACCCCCCCCCCCCAAGAATTTCATGGCTTAAAAGTTGAAGAGGATCCTCTTAGGTTCATCGACAAGGTCTACAAGGTACTTGATTTTATGGGGGTGATTTGAAAGAAAAGGTGGAGTTATCCATTTATCGATTGAAAGATGTTGGTCATGTGTGGTATGATCAACGGAAGGGAGAGAGACCAGTCGGAACGGATCCCGTAGAATGAGAATTATTTAAATCGACATTTCTTGATAGGTTCTTTCCCATTAGAGTTGAGGGAAGACAAGGTGCAAGAGTTCATTAACCTCCGTCAAAGAAGTATGGGCGTGAAGGAGTATGCCCTAAAGCTCACTCAATTGTCAAACTACTCTCCAACTATGATTGTGGATTCGAGGGCTAAGATAAGTAGGTTTTGTGGGGCGTGTACAACATGGTAAAATTAGAATGTTGTACAAGAATGATCCTCCATGATATGGATATCTCATGTCGTATTGTGTACGCCCAAAAAATTGAGGAATCAAAACTAAAGGAAAAAAATAGGTAGGTCAAACAGGATAGGATCGTTGATGGGAACTATTATACACTAGTAGGTAAGCCAACCCATAAGCCAGAATGTTAAGTAATAGGTCTAAGGGCAGAAAAAATAACGTGAATTGCAAGATATAATTAAAAGGCAGAGGTCCCAAAAGTCGAAAAAACTATAGAGACTTGTCTCAAAAGAAAGAAACTAGCAAAAACATAACAGAAGGAAATAGGTATGATCCAAAATATCATAAGCTCACCCTCATCTCTGAGTCGTCTTGTAATTTTCTCCATATGAGTGTTGGTAATTTTTGTAGGGTCTTGTATCACCAAAGTATATATAAACTCTAATATGAGTACCAAACAACATGTACTAATAAGCATCATAGGCCGACTAATCTTGTTAAAACAAAAATTTGAAGTGGAAAAGTTAATATCTATAAGATAGAGAAAAGAAAGAGTAACAAAAATTTTATCTAAGAAACACACGAGATAAGGAATAAAATATTCTTAAAGTAAATATCTACCTAATGTATAACTTGATCCCTTCGGCCTAGAAGATACACCCGTGCTCCAATTCAAATAAATAATCCAAACAAGCACCTTTAAGAGTGATAGGTACACTAAACATATGAAACTAATAAAAGAATTGATGATTCCTCCTAAGGTGGCACGACCTTCTACAGACCTGAAACATTGAAAAAACAACCAAGAACACAATAGCATCACTTAGTAAAAACGCAAAAATGGCTAAATATTGGTTTATGCATATAGGCGATGATTGTATGTTTCTTGTTTATGTATGCATACACGTATACTGTTAGTAGTATCATTTGTGCAATGTATAGTAGGGAGATATATGAAAGGGAATCATGCATATAATCTCATTAAATGAACTTGCTATTGTGACTTGTGGTTTTTAAGTGGTATTTCTCATTATTATATGTGATTTTTCATGATTATTTGTAATTCTTTGTAGGATCGGGTATCACAATAGTACACTAACAATGAATAGCTTGGGTACCACACCGGTATAAAAACTAAGGATTGCTCACGTACCACATCCGTACACTATCATGATGCTTTGGGTTCCTTAAGAAGTACTACCATATAATAGTTGCATGGTGGACCGTTGAGCGGTCTGGGTTACTTTGAATATGTCACGACCAAGGGCTACACCCTACATGTAACATGGCGTACTTTACCCCAAAGGGGTCTCATACAAGCCCTTAGCATATCATAACATAAGATAATAGAAAAATGTAGTATTTTAAGACATTTTTTCATACAATTAAAGTCTTCATAAAACGAAGTGGAAGTATTACTATACTTTTGTCTGAAACCATTAAACATAATATTTTGAATAACTCTTGGGACAAAGCCCATACAATAGTCGCAAGACACGAAAATAAAAGACATAAATGAAGGGTGGGTTCATCCTCCACGCTATGAGGACTCACCAAGTCTTCAACTCCTTGAACTTCTAGAATTCTATCTACAAGAATGGAACTCAAATCTCCGAACCCTACATTTGATGAGAATGTAGGCAAAAATACGTGTTAGTAAAAGAGTGCTAAATATGATAGCTAGCATAATGTAATGGTTAGTCAACATAAGGCATAATCCATCAACGTAAGATATACTTTATGAAACATAAACTATAAGAACACAAAAAAATATCATAATCATAAGTAAAGTCTCTAACATAAGCATCATATAAACATTATTTAACTCTTTAGTCTTTCATTTCATAAGATAACTACTTCTCAAGTAACCTCAAAGAATACTTGTGCAATGCATGAATGAGACCCCATAATCCAATCCACAGTAAGTACCACTTTTAGGTCATCGTAGTCATACTTACCATTATAGGATATCATTCTCAGCTTATCTCTAATAGACCAGTGAACTTTCACCTTTAGTCAAACATATTCAAGGAAGGGCAACTATGGCAATATTCCAATCTAAGCATTTATAATATAGGAAAATCTCACATTACTTCATTGAAGTAATTTAATTCCATCATACACATGCTAGTTAGATTAGGCACTTGTCCCTCATATTCATAATATTCATGGAATAGTACCTATTTACTAGCCCAAGGCAAGAGAATACTCATGAATGGTCATAATTCACCGATTAAAGGCTACCACATAAAGGTACAGTATGAAACCCAAGGTAAGCATGAAACACATAAGACACATACATCATAAGTACCGTCAAGTTAAACTTCTGCAATGCGTGAATAAGAATCCATAATCCTACACATGCTAAGTACTACTTTAGGCTATCATAATTCAATGATTACTATTTGTCAGTCTAGATTTCCAAGGAATATCACACTATTAGGATATACAAAGCTATCATGGAAACTACATGAATCATGAAAGTCAAAGCTATTCAGAAGGGTACAAGAGTTCCCTCCTAGCTTCCATGAAATAGTCTTAGACCAACTAAGTCATGCTACCATACAAGCACCCTATGATGCTAATGTAAGCTACCCTTAGGAGAGTAAGATTTATCAATCCTAAGCTACAATGAATTGGTATTGGCCACAAGTCATGCTACCGTTCAAGAATTCTATGATGCTAGTTCAAGCTACCCTTAGGAGAGTATGATTCCTCAATCCTAAGATACCATGAAATACTCCTAACATAAGCTACGAAGCAAGGTTTTACCAAGTCAATCTATTCATGAAGCAACCATAAGTCACAACTTCAAGTTATTCTAACATAACATGCTTTGATTTTAGGTTAGTAAGCCTTTCAACCCAGAATCATTTTATGTGAGAGAACCATTCATCTCCTAGCATATTCATTCCTAAGTATGTAAGTGACAATATCTTTTCAACAATACACAACAAGATCACATCATATTAGCTTTTCTCTCAAATACCTAACATTCATAGTTCATCATATTAAATTAAATCTCAAAGCAATAGGAACCAACATTCATAACTACAAGTCTTACTCTAAGAGTTTTACTCCTTACATTCATTATACATACCTAGATTTTGAGCCATTCTAACCACATTCTTGATTATCAAGTGATTCTAGTCATAATTCATCATAAAGGTTCAACTTTAAATTTTATATTCATTACCCATCATATATAACATAATATAGTTCAATTCACTTCTACATGTTTCTATTCTTGAACAATTACTACTCATTACACTGAAGATCATCTATAAATCCTCGATTTCACCTCTCATTGCATAAACACACATAATTCAATTCCATTAATTAGACTAGGGTTAAACATTAAAAACATATAAATTCATCATAACATCATGATCCATACTAAAACAATCATAAACAAGTATTTTCCTCTCAATTGGATTCATACTCAACACTACCCCTAATATATGAAGAAACCCTAGCTAGAATTGGGGTTTATCTTCACAATGGGGGGAATCTAGGGGGATCCAAGGATAAAAGAATCCATGGATGAATAAGATATAATACCTTTATTATAATTCCCTCATAATCCTTGAAACAATGGACGAATTTGACCTAGCTTAGATTCTTCTTCTGTTTCTTGGAGTTTTCTAGAGAGAGGATTTTTGAGACAACCATGGTGCCAGGGATAAGGTTTGAGGTATTTGTCCTCCACAAACTAAGGCTTTTTCACGAGCCTTCCCATGATTTGTGGTTCTCACCACTGCTCGTGAAGTGGCTTGTAAATATGAGCTATTTTAGGGCAGCTTTCGAGGGTACACTATCTCATCACCATGAGTGGTTCCATAAGCCGTGGAGGTCACCACGAGATGTGAAGGCTATCGTGGTCCAATCTAGTGCCATAGAAAGCTTGAGACAACCTTGGCTCTTTCCTATGACCTTGCCCCTTTTCCTTGGCTCATCCCCTCTTGGCCTTGACTTGTAGCCTTCAACTTAGCTCTAGATGGTCTACTAAACTACGGGGTGTTACATTATCTCCCCCTTGGGGAAATTCTTCCTTGAATGACGATTCTAAGCACTTATTTATGAAAATGACTCCATACTAGAAGCCCATCATGAATAAAAACATTAAATGCACACAACTATGGAAGAAACTTTTAACTTCAAGATAAACATACTCAATGCAACATAAGGAAGCAGGATCTACATCTATCAACCCAAAATGCATGTAAATTCTATATTTACTCATATACAAGGAGGAACTACAATCTCAAGCTAAACATTCTCAACAAACACTCATGGAGCCTATATGCAATTTACTCTCAAAAATCATTTATTTAAGGAGCCAAACTAAGGCATACTCATTAATTCATCTCATGAAGTCTATATGCAACTCTACTCAATGCACTACAACATGAGACAAAACAGTGCATATAAGTAATTTCTACCAAGACCTAATATTTTTTTAACATGCATATAATGAAGTCATGGCAAACATAGACACATAATGGCTTTTCTATCTAGGCACACCATCTCCCCCATTGGAGTAAGCCTAGGTTGACTTCGTAAGCACCATCTATAACATAAAATAAATAGTGAAGCTCATTAATACTACAGACAATATCAAAGTCTATCATATAAAATATAGTAAGTCATAAAAGACCAAATAATACAGGAATCAAATAAAGCATGAAACACATACCGTTAGTCATATTTGGAGGTTACTCTTGATCATTTTTAGCTTGGAGGACGTAAAACTTATTATTCTTTTGAGCACTTTTATTCGGACCACTAGTGGGAACTTGTTTACCCTCTCTTCTTGTAGCCCTTGCCCTTGGACAATCTTTCATCTTGTGGCAACTCTCACCACAACTAAAGAAACCCTCTCTACCATCAAAATCCTTCCGTCATGTCTCTTACCATACTTAGCACAAGTAGACCATAGGGAATCATTGCTAATTCCTTTTTGCTTAGTGTTAGACACCCTATCCTTTTATACTTAGGAGTATTAAAAGAACCTTGTCCGGAAAACCTTTGTCGCTTCCTAGAGGGACCATATCCATGGGACTCCTCATGAAAAGACTTATCATCGACCATCCTAGAACTCTTTTTCTCCCTAGATTTATCTTTGAGTTTATCCTTATTCATTTGCTTAGCCTACACCAGAAGACATGAGATATCAATATCATGATTGAAACACCTTGAAAATCAGACCTAGAGAAAAAATGCCAAAAATTACCAAGTGTAGTGGACCACGACAGAGTTCACGGACCGTGAAGTGGTCCACGGTCCGTAGACCTGCCCGTGGTGGTTAACTAGTAGACCCCCCAAGCCTAGCCTCAGACCACCAAATCCTAAGTGGGGACCACAAGTAACTTTACGGTCCATGGTCCTCCACACGGGCCATGGTGGCATCCTTGAAGGCCCTTTCAATGAGCCTCTAGCCAGTCCCTTCAGACCCTGAGACTTTGTGAAGACCATAGATGACTTCAGAGTCTGTGGTCCTTCACATAGGCCATACGAAAGTTGGTGGGAGTCTAGGCAGTGAATCCCTAGATTTGGACCTCCTGGCCACTACCCAAGTGAATACCACCAACGACTTCACGGTCCGTGGTACTTCACATGGGCCTTGGTAATGCCCTTGAAGTTAGACCCCCATCATTTCCATCTAAGTGTAAGATTACGACCGAATTCACGGTCTGTGGTCCCTTTCATGGTCCGTGAAGATTTTCGTGCTTACTCCATCTGCATCTTTAAGTCAAGGTTTCTTTCTTTTTTAGACTTTTAAACCTCGTCGTTTTTACCATAATTTCTTGGTTTTGGTAAATTTAGCCTATAAACATAACTAGAACTTACCTAAGTCAAATCATTAATCAAACATAGAAAATTAGAAGTAAGAAAGGATATAGAGTCGCCCAGCCTTAGCTCAAAGAATACAACAAGTTTTCATAAGTTTCAGTCCTAAAATCGAAAGATTTCTCCGTGGAATTCATTAACAGGGATGTGGGATGTCACTAGTGGGTTCCTTTCATGAATTAGGTCCCTATTTTTCAGTCAGATTGTTGATTCCCTTAATACCGTCTGAACTTAGGGTTCTTGAATATTAGAATTGTTGGGTTTTTAGCTATTAGAATGATCCAAATCAGATTACTATGTTACTAATCAGTCTATTGCATGAAATTTTAGAACCCTAGCTATGTATTGCTTTAGTTCTTGAATTACACATGCTAGGTCAGATATTTCAGTTAGCTCAGTTATTTCAGATATACATGTCTCATCATATGAATGTGTCGTTATAAGTTTATTTATGCACATTCTAAGTTTGCATGTCATTTTGAGCTATCCAGTATAATCCAAAAATGCAGTCATAATCACTTAATCATTTAATCATTTGGGAGTAGCATATTACTGAGTTGGAGAGGGTTCAGCATAACCAAATAGTCCAAAACTACTAGCCACGTAGGTTGTAAGTCTCCTTTGTGGGCATCGTTTTAGTTATAACACCAACATGCCTCAATACCTTTGGTTGGGTATATTGGGTCTTCCCGATGGGGCATATACATCAGACTCCACAGTTAGCTCATATGGTTTTATTATCGGTCATTAGTAGCTCCCACAATTTAGTTATATTCTAATGCATTGACCATGTTCCAGTATTCAGTCTCAGCATGTCATAACTTGGTCATTGCATTGAGATTAGTCATGTTCAGTACATTAACATCTATATCATGTTCAGACTATTTCATTGCCCATTTTCTTTGTTAAGTTATATGTTTATTTTAGCTTTACTCTATCCCTCATGCTTAGTACCTTTCATATGTCTGACATAGTTAAATTCTGATTGGTATTTGAATTTGATATTATCTTGTATTAGAAACTCTCATTTTATCATATATTTTGTTTAGTATATGGGTATTTCCCATCATTTTAACTTTCATGATATTTAGCTTCCGCCCATTTTATTTAAGTTTCCGCATGAGTTTTGTTATCATAGTATGCTCATGTAATGGAAATTGGGTTAGCTTGGGATCACTTGTGGTCCTAGGTCTCATGTCCATATCTCAGGTTTAGCTTGGGGTGTGACATGATGGAGCATTGTCATATGACATTCTTTTGCTACCATGTTGGACATACCCGTTAAGAACCTACTCATCCCATCTCTCAAATTCTCTACCATAGATGGAGAATACTTAGACAGTTAGGTATATTTCAAGGCACACTCCCTAACACTAATCCTACCTTGCCTAAGGTTAATAAACTCTACCACCTTAGCCTCCCTCAAATCTCGGGGAAAGAACCTATGAAGGAATGATTCTTTGGACCCTTCCCACTCTATTGGTCCTGCTACTACCGACCTATTCCATTGTTTATACCAAATTTGTGTTACACCCCTCAATTGGTAAGTGAATAACTCCGCTTTATCTCCCGAGATCAACCCCATGATAGCTAGCACCTTAGACACTTCATCAATAAACTCTGAGGATCTTTCTCCACCTTGGATCCATAAAACACTGGAGGGTTCATCCTCAAAAACTCTCTCACTCTTAAAGTTGCAAAATTTTATTAGGTTTTACTGGAGCTATCATCTCCTTATTGGATTGAGCCATTATGGCTTGAGACAACAATTGGAAGGCCGACCAAAACTGTACATCAGTCACATTCTGCCCTATAGGGTCATTTGGAGTTTGAGGAGGAACTTGGGGTGGATATTGGAGAAAAAAACACTTTCTCATCATTTCCTTCCTCATTTCTCCTAGAAATTGCCCTTGTATTATGAATAACCTGAAAAACCATTGGGCACGTATTAGAAGAAGGACCAACTAGAGCTGAACTCTATAGCATATCTTAGAGAATGAATAAGTGAGATTTCCTATACATCAAATAGCCTCGTAACTGTCACACCCGGAATCTAGACCCCATATGAGACCGGTATCGTTAACTTCTCAGAGGTCGCAGACAAGCCTCTTCTTAGCTTTCATCACAATCATACAGTTAAATTTGCGGAAAATTTAAAACTTTATTGAAGTATACATAGACTTCATATAACTGCGTAGAGTGATATACTAATAGCTCAACATAAGAAACCATCTATCAATAGATTAAACAATTGAAACGAAGAATCATAATAATAAAAAAGTTTGCCAAATCAGCCTTATTACAAACGCTTGAACAATTGTTTGAAATGAAATGCTAGGGACAACATCCACTAGCTATGTCTAATGTACTAAGCTAGAATAATAAGCGTAGGCATCCTCAAACTCAAGAGACCTACCAAAGTCTGGAGATCGCTAATCCAAACTGCTTCAACGAATCTTCAGTCTTCTCAAGAACCTGCACCTATAAAAATAGTAATAGTATAGGGGTTAGTACACACTTGTACTAAGTATGGGTGTATGCACAAAAACACATAAGGACTATGCATGATCAAGGAAAGCTCTTCCTATAACAACATGCCGTTTTGGGAAAGTACTTCACTAACTTTCCTAGTTTGTTATTCGTGAATCATGGAATGAATATGACATGTTTTCATGCATTTAAAGCTAACAACTCATTTTCTATATGAACATAAGACCTTGGAATCATGAACATAATTTTGGAACAACTCAAACAAATCTTAATAATTTTGCTCTCTTAGGCCGAGAGCTCTCTTTCCCAGCCTTAGATTTTTTTGTCAGTCTTTTCTTCTTTCTTGTTGTGTAGTTCAATGATCTCCTTTGATCCTATGTTTTACTTACAAGTACAATGATTCAATGTAGTCCCATACCTACAATGAATCGAGTAAGTAATCCAAAAGACTAAGGAAATCAATTGGCTACCTTACTTACAAGTTAGATTTTTCATTCTTCTTAAATTGGGTATGAATGTATTTATAAGCCAATCTTTATTGGGTATGCCCATTATTTTATTATTTGCATAATATATAGATCTTGGGGCATATATTCATACTCCAATATTGGCATAAACCAATAACTGTTAAGACTTCATTCTTATCAAACACTAATGATTGATATACTTATGCTTTTGCTTACTTAGTTCACTTTGAATTTACATTTCTTCTTCTTTGATCTGTATTCACTTTCAACATGCTACTTTCTTTCTTTCTTACTTTCTTAAAGAAATCTTTAGCATTAACTGATATAGATCATGTGAGCTTACATGAAATCTAGTGTCTTCCCCACACCGAAAGGAGGTGGTTCACCGGCTAAGGTGAAACCGAGTCCAGTGTCTTCCCAACACCGAAAAGAGGTGGTTCACAGGCTAAAGTGAAACCGAGTCCAGTGTCTTCCCCACACCGAAAAGATGTGGTTCACGGCTAAAGTGAAATCGAATACTTTCTTGATCATTTAACCGACATAGATCATGTGAGCTAAACATGAAATCCAGTGTCTTCCCCATACCGAAAAGAGGAGGTATCACCAGCCAAAGTGAAATCGAATACTACCTAGCATTGTTAGGTGGAATCATCCACTAGATAGTTCCTATGCTGGCAACATAGTTCAAAGATTGGGAGACTTCGGAGACCCTGATCCACCTTGGTGGTGATCTCTTCTCATGAGGCTTACATGTGCTGGCACAAGCTCATTGCTAGTCTATGGGTGCTTAGCTCAGATTTATTATACTTTACAACTTTTAGAGTTGACTCAAACATTATGGAAGATGGCTTCTAGTATAAGGTATACTTAGCTCAACTGGTCACCCCTTTCTTTTATACTTGATGAATGTGAATTTAATTTTACATTATCATCATGGTGCGAGTGAGACTTATCTCACGGTTTCTAGCACCCTCTTATATGAGTATATTTGACATAATTGTTTTAAGTGCAAGTGAGACTTGTGTCACTTCCTTTAACACCCTGTATTAAGTCAATTTCATAACTCATAAGCTTTTAGTTATTTCATTACTCACATTATCTTGTTCAACGTTAATTGATAGTCTTGTACCATTCTTTATGAAGGTTATAATGACTTACTCAACATGCTATTATGTTCATAAGTCCGTGCAGATAGGGTATGTTGGGACTTGTCCCAATTATTGATATACCCTATGTTATGAGTTCATTGAGTTAAGATTGGTATGACTTCACATATTTTGGAAATAATATTGCTGGCCAATTTGTTGGCATAAATCAAACTATGATATTATCACTAGCCAATTCAATTACTTCATGAATACATTATAGAAATCTCATCATGATAACAAGCCAACTTTTAACCTTTTATTAGCCTATAAGAACAATTCAATGAACAACTTATAACCATTTCATCTTCTCGAACACAAGTAGGCATTACAACCTTTATTATCTTATGTAAATAATACCCTAATCATACAGATCTAACCATTAGGTCTCATTCGACATTATAAATCACATAAACCTACAAATAATGATCAGTTAGCACCACATACCAATAACATGCTCGATATTTACATCATACATACTACAAGAATCGGAAATAAGGAGAACTAGGGATATGAACATTCGATTCATTGGGAACAACCCTAGTTTTGGTATTTCTTGAATTAAAAACGTTTGAAAAGCCTCCTGGGGAAAGAAATCCAAGAGATAAAACCCATACCTTACTTTAGAATTGAATCTATGAAGATCACCTTGCACTTTTGCACGGAAACCTTGTAGAACTGCCTTGAAATCGCCTAAGGTTTTTCTTACGTTGTTCACTCTTTTTAGTCGTAGGTTTTCTAATGATTAAGACGTGAGTCTAAGTCTTAGGAACTGAATATGACTAATTCAACTTAGACTAATTAGCTTAATTAAATAAATCAATTAGTTAATTACCAAAATTCCCCTCCTAAATTGACTAAAAATAGGAGAACACTTTACTTAATCGAAATCTGGAAATTGCTTAAGGGTTTCAGTTTGACCATTTAAATTAATTAATTAAGTTGATAATTTAATTAATTAAGTAACCTAGGGTGATTAATAAAATACCCCTAAGTTGTTAGGACCATAACTAACCCGTTGGACCATCCTAGGTTAGGTACTAGGATGTTTCTTTGGTTAGTTACTCGGTTAGTGTCACCCGATTTGGTCTTAGGATGTCGTGCACACTAGTTAGTTATTTTTGGTTAGTCCTAGGTTAGTTAGCTAGTTAGGTCAGTTATTTAGAGCCTAGAACCAGTTAGGAATCTTGGCCCCACGTGGCTTGACCCGAACGTGCGCCTGTCCCCTAACCGCTCTAATCGAATCGGTTAGCTTGGTCTCTCGGCCAGTAGCACATGTGCTTTCCTAACTTGCATTCTGGAAAGTTCACTTATTGTCCAAGGATCCTCACTATGTCCTTGGGCACTGCTTAATCTACATGATTATTTTAAATGATCATGTGCTATGGTACCTAGGCTTGACACTTGGATGCCTAGTACCTAATGTGTTTGAGCGATGGAAATAAGAATTTTAGGTTAGGGTCTTTATTGCAGGTACAATTTCTAAACAAGCTTGGATTGTATTTTAAGTTACTTGTGTATACATAGAAATTGTGTCACACCCTTAAGCCAATATTCTCTAATATGCCCAATATTACTCAATATTGGGCATTGTGATGACTATGTACCCCAATACATATTCTTAAAACCTAATAGGCTCTTCACTAGACAAGTACATTTTCTGGAATGTAACATTATCCCCCCCTTAGGAACATTCGTCCCCGAATGACACTACACATCATTTGAATCAAAGAGGGTATTTCTGAAAAACACATTAACATACTTGAAACTTTACTATTTATGAATATCTCATTCACAACTTACTTTGGATGATGCACATCAGTCAAAGCTTATCTGAAGCTTCATATCTGAGATCGAGGAACTTCCTTCTCAATCTCACTATAACTTAATGCACATCACAACTCATGCAGCACAAAAATCATGTCAACGCTATACAAAAACAACAACCTAAATGCAAGCATGAACTCATATTAACTCATATAGTGCAAGTATAAAACACACAGTTATGGACTTAAAACACAAAAACCGACTAATGCATTTAGAGTTTCCTAAACAAAAATAAGACTTAGGAAGAGTATATCTAACCTCAAGAACTGAACAAGTGAGGGTAACAGGATCTCATATTGGCCTCGACCTCCCATGTTGCTCCCTCAACAAGGTGGTTCCTCCATAACACCTTTACGGTGGCAATCTCCTTGTTCCTCAACCGCTTCACTTGGCGGTCTAAAATTACAACTGGAACCTCTTCATAAGAAAGGTTCTCATCGACTCCTAACCCCTCAACATGTAGGATGGATGTTGGATCACCTAGACACTTTTTAAGCATCGAAACAAGAAACACTGAATGAACAGAAGCCAAGTCATTTGGTAACTTTAGTTCATAGGCAACATTTCCTAATCGCTGTAGGATCTTATAAGGACCTATGTACATCAGACTAGACTTCCCTTTCTTACCAAACCTCATCACCCCTTTCATGGGTGATATCTTCAGGTAGACTTGATCACCGACTTCGAATTCAAGAGCTCTCTTTCTGTTATCAGCATAGGATTTCTGACGACTGTATGCAGTAGCCAATCTATCCCTGATCATTCTCACCTTTTCCATGGCCTCATGTATGATCTCAGGCCCAAGGATGGAAGAATCTCCTACTTCAAACCACCCAACTGGGGACCTACATCTCCTGCCATACAGTGCTTCAAAAGGTAGCATCCCAATACTGGAATGGTAGCTATTATTATAAGAGAACTCAATCAATGGCAAGTGATCATCCCAACTACCCTTGAAGTCAATAACACATACTCTCAGCATATATTCAAGGGTCTGAATGGTACGTTCTTCTTGTCCATCCGTTTGAGGGTGAACAACAGTGCTGAGTTTCACTTGTGTACACAATCTCTTTTGGAAAGATCTCCCAAAGTGAGAAGTGAACTGGGCTCCCCTATCCGAAATGATAGATAAAGGGATCCCATGCCACCTCACTATCTCATCTATATACATCTTGGCATAATCTTCGGCTCTGTAAGTAGACTTCACAGTAATGAAGTGAGCAGACTTAGTCATCCTGTCAACAATGACCCAAATGGAATCATGCACTTTTCTGGTCTTGGGCTGACCAACCACAAAGTCCATATTAATAGCCTCCCACTTCCATGTTGGGATCTCAATCGACTGGGTAAGACGTCCAGGCTTAAGGTGTTCGGCCTTAACCTGTTGGCAATTGGGACACTCCTCCACAAACTTAGAGATATCTCGCTTCAAACCTTTCCACCAATAAATTTCCTTGAGATTATGATACATCTTGGTGGAACCTGGATGAATGGAATACCTAGATCCATGAGCCTCTGCAATAATATTGGGTCTAGAGATCATCAATATTTGGTACGCACAATCTTCCATGGTACCTAAGCATACCTTTCCCCCCTAGGGAGAATGATTCATTCAGCTTACTCAACACTGAACCTTTCAACTCCACGAGTATTGGGTCGAGATGCAGATTGGCTTTAGCATCTACAACAAATGAGGATTTAGAACTGGAATGAACCGAAACACCCCCATTTGGTGTACCTACCAGCCTTACCCCTAACCTAGCCAATTGGTGTACCTCTTTAACCAAATCCTTCTTCTCATCATCGGTATGTGACACACTGTCCATGCTCAATCGGTTCAAAGCATCGGCCACTACATTGGTCTTACCTGGGTGATAGTGGACACTCATGTCATAATCCTTTAGTCACTCTAGCCATCTTCTCTGACGAAGATATAATTCTCTCTATGTAAAAACGTACGGAAGACTTTTATGGTCAGTAAATACATTAACATGTACACCATATAAGTAATGCCTCCAAAGTTTCAACGCGAATACCACAACAGCTAACTCAAGATTATGGGTAGGGTAATTCTTCTCGTGGGTTTTCAACTGTCTTGATGCATATACAATCACTGTAACATTCCAGAAAATGTACTTGTCTAGTAAAGAGCCTATTAGTTTTAAGGATATGTATTGAGGTACATAGACATCCCATTTTCCAATATTTAGTAATATTGGGCATATTGAAAAATATTGGCTTAAGGGCGTTAGCCAGTTTTTGTATGTATTCACAAGTAAATGAAAATATATCTTGATGTTCAAATGCTCCAAGCCAAACTTCTTTAGAAATTGTACCTGCAATAAAGACCCTAAGTTAAATACAATATTCTTCACATACACGCATTAGGTACTAGGCATCCAAGTGTCAAGCCTAGGTACCATAGCACATTATGAATTAAAATGACCATGTAGCTTAAACAGTGCCCAAGGACATAGTGAGAATCCTTGGACAAGGAGTGAACTTTCCAGAGTGCAAGGTTTGGGAAAGTACACGTCAACACATGTGCAAGCACATGTGCTACCAACGGCCAAGAGACAAGCCCCAACCGAATCGATTAGGGTGGTTAGGGGGCAGGCGTGTAAAATCACGTGGGCCAAGCTCCCTAACTGATTCTAGGTCCTAACTAACGTCCCTAACTAACTAACTAACCTAGGACAACTAAAATTAACTAACTAGGGTGCCCGAAATCCTGAGACCTAACCGGGTGACGTAACCGAATAAATAACTAAAGAAACATCCTAGTACCTAACCTAGGATGGTCCAAATGGGTTGTTTATGGTCCTAACAACTTAGGGGTACTTTAGTAATTACCCTAGGTCACTTAATTAATTAAATTAGCAACTTAATTAATTAAAAATCATGGTCAAACCCGAATTAGGCTAGGTCAAATGTTCTCCTATTTGTAATCAAATTAGGAGGAGCGTTTTAGGTAATTTAAGTAGAAAGTCTTTAGGGAAATATATGGGACATCTATAAATAGATATTAAGTCAGTTTTAGACCAAATTACACGTCCCAAACCAGAACCACACGAAATTCTCTTAATCTCTCAAGAACGCTCTCTTTTCCAAACTCCATTGAAGAACTAGAAAATGCTTAAGGAAGAACACTAAGGTTTTGAAGTTTCCAACCTAGATTTCGTGGATTCTTCATCTATAAGGTATGGTTATTCATCCTTGAAATCTCTTTCTTCAAGGAGTCAATTCAAATGATTTTTAAAAGATGATCAAAAATATGATTTGTCCAATTTTCATTATCTAGCCATGGGTTCTTGCATAAAAGGTTTTTAATCAATGTTTTAGAATTGAATTGATGTTAATGCAATGTTTTAAAGCTATAATTCTTATGAACCCATGCAAGCCATGTAAATTCCGATTTTGACTATTTATTGGGTTAAGTGATCATGTTTCTATACTTATGAATTAATGAGTAGTTTCTTATGGTCTTTCTAATGATGTAAGAATTGTATTCAATTGATGTCTAATTGGTCTTAGATTTTTAAATATATACTGAATTGACCTAGTTTCGTCTAGTGTTATGATTTATACTTTGAATTGATATTCATGCCATGGGTAAGGGCCTTATGATATTGAATTCGATGATTTAGACATGATTTAAAGTGGTAAGAATAGATTGGTGGTACACTGCCCTAATTCTATTTATTTTATGTTAATTAGACTTCAATTATTTTGTGAAGTATGATTATATCTATCTACATGCGATTAAGTGTAAGTATGTGTTCTTCTATGGATATTAGGTGATCATGTTGGATTATGACTATGTGTTTATGTGTTAAGTCTTAAAATTGATACATGATTATTCTTACTTGACTATATGAGTATATGATGGTTATATTGATGATGTTATAGTAACGTATAGGATGATATAAAGATGATAAGGATCGTTCCTAAGTGCTTCAAAGAGTGATATGTTATATGTGCTAATGTGAATTAATGATGTGTCTTGTTTTGGTATATTATGTCCCTTACTTGATACACGAATATGATGAGTATGAACGTCTTGACTTAGTAGGCTTAGGCACCTTTGTCTTGTATGTGTATGGATGAATGTATAATGAAAGTCTAGGATCGGTAGACCTAAGATGGTGCCCTTCTAAGCATGACTAATACGTGGAATCTTCTATATAGAAAGAAGGTTAAGAATGAGCTATCCTTACAGACCATTGAATGGCAGCGCTAGTGGACCCATTTTTTCTAGGTGCATTGTGACTAGGTAATGACTAAGAGATGATACCTTTTCATATGTACCTTATATCGAACTTACTCTATGAGAACAAAGGCTAGCACCGAGTGAATATGTTATGGTTTGTAGCTCTACTTGAGAAAGAGAGTAGAGTACAATATAGCTCTACTTGAGAATGAGACTAGAGTACATAAAAGACCTTATATATTCCTTAACCGTGTGCCTACATGGCATGTATCCTAGTTCTACCTTTGGCAAGTAGAACACCCTCCATCGGAGTAGGGTAAACTGTGGATTCCATACCTAGCTTGTATGGTCTATGTCGGTTATTGCCTATTCTCATCATGTGGGATACATACTAGTGTTGGATAAGTTTAGGAAGTTTAGGTAGTTGTATGGGACGCTATCTAGACATTGCACGACTAGACTTTGAAGATGTTAGTATATGAGTCCCTAGGTCTTTCCAAGACCATTATGTGAATTCTATAATGAATGAAATGTCTTCTAATTGAATTAAAGAACGATCACGATATTAGCTAACGTATGAGGAATAGAATATGCTCTATCTAGGGTAGCTTTGAGGGTTGCTTAGGTAAGCTTGAAAAGGGTGTATGGGCGGTCTCTTCTTGTCCTACTTAGTTGAATGTTAGAGTAGCCTTAGGTGGGGAGTTAAAAAAAGGAAAAAGGGAATGATCTTATCTTAGGATAACCTTTGGTGAGAAGAATGCAAATTAAAAGAGGTTACTGTAAAGTTGAACTTAGTTCACTGTAATGTTCTTCAATATTTGATAAAATGCTTATGTGATGTCTTGTATGTTTCTAAGGTGTTAAATGTTGTTCTTATACTTATATTATGAAGTTTTCATCAAAAAGAACATGTTTTATACGAAAGTCCATTTTCATGATTTTATGCATTACGCATAATTAGTACAAGTGTTTGTACTAATTCTATACTTTTTGTCTATCTCTAAAGGTGTAGGTGGCGTTTTAAAGGAGTCTCGAAGTTGAAGCTTGGATTAGTGTTCATTTAAGCAAAGAGTTTGGTATGTCCTCACTAGATCCGAGGACATCTTGATGTTTAGTTTTCCTTATTGAAAGTATTGTAATAGACTTAGCTATTTTCTATATTCATATGTCTAAGATGGTGACTTTGAGACTTAGCCTTTCATTATGTTTTTCTATAAAAGATATATTTTGGAGTATTATTATTTCGTATGAAAAGTTTTAAATCCGCACTACTTTTCATACATGTATGCAATAAAGGGTACGAAAGGGCTTATCTTAGACCTCCGAGAGGTCGACGATGCCGTGCATTGTTCCAGGAATTTCCTTAACTTCTAGGGGGTACTCTCGAGTCGTTTCAAACTTGGTATCAGAGCATAAGGTTATGAAGTGTTTTAGGAATCAAAAAGTCTCAAAAAGCCACGTCTAGTAGAATCTTGACTATTGGTGTGAGTCGCGACACATCTATGGGAGAGAGGCTATAGGACGATAGAGTTTCGATTCTTTTCTACTCCTATGTAGTGCCGTAGAGTGAAATGTTATGAGATTCTTTTGCACTCCGTACTAGAGGAACAAAGGCAGCTGAGGGTGATGATGATGCCGGTAAGTTATAGTTTTCTCTCTTTATTGTTGTCTCATCTCTTCTATTCAATTCAAGCTTGAGAGATAGAATGTCATAGTAGCATGTAGCATGTTGCATTGTGTTTAGGAGTCTAGTTGAAATTGAAGTTCATTGATTCCTTGCATTGTGCATTTCATGAAGTTATGATTATGTTTTAAAGTGAGTTTATATGGTCTTATCTCTTATATTGTCGTGCTTCCATCATAAATTGCTTAAGAGTTGCATTGTTGGAAAATTGAGCATGTTTCACTGTAAAGAATTGGTGCTTACTGAAGGTTTTGAAAATTTGGCTAAATTGTTCTTTCATGAAAAATGGTTATGATATGTATATAACTGATGTATATGAGCATGTTATTATTTGGAGAAGGAAGTTCCTACTATATGAATTTAAAATGTGAGTTTTATAGCATGATGAGTTGTAGAATTGTTTCTAT
The DNA here is from genome assembly GCA_016801875.1 of Solanum sitiens. Lineage (NCBI taxonomy): Eukaryota > Viridiplantae > Streptophyta > Magnoliopsida > Solanales > Solanaceae > Solanum > Solanum sitiens. The sequence continues at coordinate 515,220 of JABWTJ010000451.1, read as the reverse complement.
CATCTTGTGTTGTGAGTCTCTTAAAGGTATGTGAAATTGATGTCTTCCCTTCTTGTGTGTATTGTGTATTGTATATCGTGTTGTATGGTTATGAGCTGTTAGTATTTGAGTCTTAACCCTAAAAAAAATGATCAAAGTGTGGCAAGTGTGTCATGACCGGAATCTAGACCCCAGACGAGACCGGCGTCGTTGACCTCTCAGAGGTCGCAGACAAGCCTACTTACGTCATTCTTACTTTACATAGGTTAATTTTAGCGGAAAATTTGAAACTTTTTGTTTCTAAACATTACTTACTAAACACTTCTAATACATTCGTAATTCGTTCAACATCAACCATCTAAACATTAAGAGATAATCAAATGAAAGGAATAGTTCAATAACATAATCGTATAATTGCCAAAATGGCACCCATACATAGTCTGAATAAAATAAGAAAGAAACGCTATTGGAACATGCTCCACTAGCTCAACTCCTAAACTAAGCTAGAACATAAACGGTAGCATCCTCGAAAGCATGAGGACCTACCAAAACCGGATGAATGCTGGACGTCCGGATAACTGCAGCGATGATCCTGTAGCTCTACCGTCCACCTGTGCCTGCACCTAAAATAGTAGAATTTGTATAGGGTTAGTACACACTTGTACTAAGTATGGGTATATGCAAGAACACACCAAGGACATGCATGAGAAAGAATAGCTCTTTCCTAACAACATGATTTTTGGAAGTCAAGTCAGTGGACTTGCCAAATTGAGATTAGGAAAGTTTCCTAATTTGGATTAGGAAAGTAAATGATCTTTCCAAATTTGGATTAGGAAAGTCAGTGAGCTTTCCAAATTTGGAATAGGAAAGTTTTGCCATGAGAATAACATGCATAATCATACTTTTCACATTTGCCACAGCACATAACATTTACACATAGCACATAACTTCGTTCATATCATTCATTCATATGCCATGAGACCTTGGAATCATGGACTTGACATTAAGACATCCCAGAAATGAAGGCTCAACATATGGGACCTCAACTGGGAGTCTTCGTTAGCAAACACAGAGTCTGCTTCATTCATTCATATGTACTTCATTTCATTTCGTTCATAGTCCAGTGTAACCACCGGTTATACCTTAAATGTAGTTTAAGACTTTCATTAGGTTCGTTGTGCAATGACCAAGAATGACCTAATGTCATTGCTTGAATCTAACTCACCCGTTGATTATCCTATCCTAACACCTTTGGTATTCATTCATTTCATTATGTGCATCATTTGAGGCTGGCCTCAATCATTCATTGGGAACTTTAACTTTAACCGACAAAGATCATGTGAGCATCATGAAATCCAGTGTCTCCCCCACAACGAAAAGAGGTGGAATTACTGGCCAAAGTGATCCAATAACATGCTAGCGTACATGGGAATTTAACCCCGCCAGATCCCTATATTGGCAGTATAGGTTCGAAGACTAGGAGATTTCAGGAGACCCATACCCGGCAAGCCGGACAGTCTCATCTCATGAGAGTTACGTGAACCTCCGCCCTTACCGAAAGAAGGCATCACCGCTCATAGCTAGTCTATCGGTGCTCAGTATAAAGTTCCATTACATTCATCTCATACGTTATGGAAGCTGGCTTCTAGTATGAGGACATCATAGCTCATTAGATGATTTCTCATCTCATCATTCGTATTGAGTGTGTTAAGCTCAATACTCTCATTAGAGTGTTCATAGAGACTGGTCTCTTCATTATCTTACACTATCATAGGTGAGTACGGATTGGTAACATTTACTTAGGCTCATTTGAGATTTCTCTCATCATTTACATTAGCCTCATATCATGTTGTCACCACATTCATCATTACTAGCACCTTTGCTTTTCATAGTTATTCACCTCTTATTACGTGAATGTTCGTTTCGTCTTATGCCAATGCACTTGGCCTTTTGGTGTGCTTTACACCCTTACTTAACCCTTCTAGGGTTTCATTATTTCATTGTTCATTTCATTATTTCATTGTTCATTTCATCATTTCATTGTTCATCCCATCATATGCCAATGCACTTGGCCATTTAATGTATTTTACACTCATACTTAACCCTTCCAGGGTTCATCATTTCATTTCATACATCTTAAGTTTACTTACTTTTGAACGTATGTTAGACTTATGTGTCTGTACATACAATCCATGAGGCTTCATTCGTAGTTCATTTAGTGACTCATACATTCCTAAGAGTTTATAGTACAAGACTTATGTATCTTGTATATATGCCAAGATCTTGATTTCGATCTAAGTAGATGGCATTATTCTTGGATGATTTGTTCACGTATGACTTATGTATCAAACGGAAGTTTGGGCAAGGAACCCAAGTCTTGAATCAATTGGATATCATTTATATTTTTAATTGACTTTATTCTAATATTCATAACATTTTAACTCTAAGTTAAATCACAATTTTAACATTGAAGGATTACTTTTCTATTTAACCCTCTTCTGAAATTTGGCCGATGGGTTGTGGGTTCGAGCCCCCACAACCCCATTTTCATTTTTCATTAACATGTTACTCTCCCCTTTTTCTTAAACCAAGAGGTTGTGGGATCAAACCCCCACAGCCTCTTTTATTTTATTCTTAATTTCGCCCAAGTAAGGAGGTTGTGGGTTCGAACCCCCACAGCCTCCTTCTTTTTAATTAAATTTCGTTTAAGGGCTGTGAGGTGGTGGGTTCGAACCCCCACAGCCCCATAATTATATTTTTAATATTTTCTCTAAGTTAGGAGCATGTACAGTGAGGTCGTGGGATCGAACCCCCACGGCGTCACTTGTTTTATCAATGAATTTCACGGGCAGTAGCTAAGGGGTTCGAATCCCCTTAGCCCCAACATTTTTTTTATTATTTTCCCTTCTACTCTTCATGAATTCTGACCGAGGGGTGGTGGGTTCGAATCCCACTCCCCTCATTAATTTTTCTCTTATTCATGCCCTTGTTCAGACCCAGGATCGACCCCCCCAGCCCTCACCCTTTTCCGTGTCTATTTCGCCCAAGGATGAGGTCACGGGTTCAATTCCTAGTGTCCTCATTCTTTTATTTTGTAGTAAATTTCCAGATTCATATGCATTTTTATTTAGCCTAAATTAACTTGTACAATGCTGGAAATTTTGGTCACTTTCTAACTCATAACATTAATGCATTTCTTAGTACAAAGTTACATTCATGGATTCCGTTTTGACGTAATTTCAAGTGCATCATTCATAGAATCAATTGACTATGAGATTCTCATTCAAATCAGCCTCATTTCCTTTTTATGAACATCACAATCTTCATGACTTTATGTACGAAAAATTAACAACCACAACATTCACAACTAAGGCAACAAGGCCGAAACTATTGTCATGTTCACACACACTTTTACACAATTCCGAAACACATACATGGATTGTCATTTTTTTCATAAATTAACGTACATACAACACATTCAGATCCAGCCAAACATCACATAATCCTAAGTCTACCAGCATTCATACCAACCTACGAATTCGTTGGGAGCTAATGACAGGGACATGCAACGGGGAAAACAACCTTAGTTTTGAGCCGAATATTCTGAGTCCTAGGGGTCTCTTGGGAAAGGGACCAAGAGTAAGAAGACCCATACCTTGTGTTCTTGTTAAATGTCCAGAATGCTGCCCAAGAAACTCCTCCACAAATCAGTCCAAACGCCCACACTCACACCTCACCCGACTAGTGTAGTAGTTCTGCTTAACGTTACCGGATTGTTTTTCTCTTTGAGTTTCTATCTTTCAAGTTCTTGATGAACTTTTTCCTTTATTTTTCTTTTGCTGATTGTTTTCTCACGTTTACAGCCAAGAAAAGAGAGTGAAAGAGAGAGAGAAATCGTGCAAAGAGAGTGGGGGAAATGGGAGATAGAAGTCTAGTAGAAGTAGGACTTTGTGGTATGAATTAGTCAACTTAGTAATTAATCAAAATTAATAAAAATCTGATTTGTTTTTCCTAAATCAGCTATTATTAATTATTTATTAAAACTAAGTTAACACATTAAAATAAAAGCAAGTTAAATCTTGCTTCTAGTGGGGTTCGAACCCGGGTGACCCCAGTTTTGCGAAAATGGGTCACTTCTGGTTGCCCCACCCGAATTTCTTTATTTTTATAACTTAATTAATTAAATAATTAATTACTCAGGGTAATTACAATATTACACTTGGCCTGGAAAAGACCATTTTACCCTTGGACCCTCAAAACTTAAAATTTCTTCTTTTGAGTTCGGTAAAAAACTCTTTCGATTAAATCTTCGTTTTCGTGAGCCTCACATGGTTGGTTCCAACCTTTCCAAGCTCAGTTAACTCCCCAAGTTAGTTGGCTTGGTCGTAGTAAGGGTTCTGAGGTCTGGTTCTACGCGTATCAATACGTGTGGACCTTGGTCTAATTGCAAGCATTCTTGTAACACCTAAGTCTTGATCCTATTCATTTTTAGGGTTGTTACAAAGTGTCAATCGGGGACGAATGTTCCTAAGGGGGGGATAATGTATCATTCTAGAAAATGTACTTATCTAGTAAAGAGCCTATTAGGTTTTAAGAATATGTATTGAGGTACATAGACATCCCATTTTCCAATATTTAGTAATATTGGGCATATTGAAGAATATTGGCTTAAGGGCGTTAGCCAATTTTTGTATGTATTCACAAGTAAATGAAAATATATCTTGATGTTCAAATGTTCATAGCCAAACTTGTTGAGAAATTATACCTGCAATAAAGACCCTAAGCTAAAATACAGTATTCTTCACACACACATTAGGTACTAGGCATCCAAGTGTCAAGCCTAGGTACCATAGCACATGATCAATTAAAATGACCATATAGATTAAGCAGTGCCCAAGGACATAGTGAGAATCCTTGGACAAAGAGTTAACTTTCCAGAGTGCAAGGTTAGGGAAAGTACACATCAACACATGTGCAAGCACATGTGCTACCAACGGCCAAGAGACGAGCCCTAACCGAATCAGTTAGGGTGGTTAGGGAGAAGGCATGTAAAATCACGTGGGTCCAAGCTCCCTAACTGATTCTAGGTCCTAACTAACGTCTCTAACTAACTAACTAACTAGGTTGCCCAAAATCTTAAGACCTAACCGGGTGACCTAACCGAATAACTAAATAAAGAAATATCCTAGTACCTAACCTAGGATGGTCCAAATGGGTTGGTTATTGTCCTAACGACTTAGGGTTACTTTAGTAATTACCCTAGGTCACTTAATTAATTAAATTAGAAACTTAATGAGTTAATTTAATTCCTAGTCAAACCCGAAGACCTTAAGTCAAACGTTCTCCTAGTTGTAGTCAATTTAGGAGGAGCGTTTTAGGTGATTTAAATGGAAGATCTTTAGGGTAATATATGGTACGTCTATATATAGATATTAAGTCAATTTTAGACCACAATTACACGTCCCAAACCAGAACCACACGAAATTCTCTTAATCTCTCAAGAACACTCTCTTTTCCAAACTCCATTGAAGAACTAGAAAACGCTTAAGGAAGAACACTAAGGTTTTGAAGTTTCCAACCAATATTTCTTGTATTATTCATCTATAAGGTATGGTTATTCATCCTTGAAATCTCTTTCTTCAAGGAGTCAATTCAAACGATTTTTAAAAGATGATCAAAAACATGATTTGTCCAATTTGCATAATCTAGCCATGAGTTCTTGCATAAACGGTTTTTGATCAATGTTTTAGAATTGAATTGATGTTAATGCAATGTTTTAAAGCTATAATTCTTATGAACCCATGCAAGCCGTGTAAATTCTGATTTTGACTATTTATTGGGTTAAGTGATCATGTTTCTGTACTTATGAATTAATGAGTAGTTTCTTATGGGCTTTCTAATGATGTAAAAATTGTATTCAATTGATGTCTAATTGGTCTTAGATTGTTAAATATATATTGAATTGACCTAGTTTCGTCTAGTGTTATGATTTATACTTTGAAATGATATTCATGGCCATGGGTAAGGGCCTTATGGCATTGAATTGGATGATTTAGACATGGTTTGAAGTGGTAAGAATGGATTGGTGGTACGCTGCCCTAATTCTCTTTATTTTATGTTAATTAGACTTCAATTATTTTGTGAAGTATGATTATATCTATCTACATGCGATTAAGTGTAAGTATGTGTTCTTCTATGGATATTAGGTGATCATGTTGGATTATGACTATGTGTTTATGTGTGAAGTCTTAAAATTGATACATGATTATTCTTACTTGACTATATGAGTATATTATGGTTATATTGATGATGTTATAGTAACGTATAGGATGACATAAAGATGATAAGGGTCGTTCCTAAGTGCTTCAAAGAATGATATGTTATATGTGCTAATGTGAATTAATGATGTGTCTTGTTTTGGTAGATTATGTCCCTTACTTGATACAAGAATATGATGAATATGAACTTCTTGACTTAGTAGGCTTAGGCACATTTGTCTTGTATGTGTATGGATGAATGTTTAATGAAATTCTACGATCGGTAGACCTAAGATGGTGCCCTTCTAAGCATGACTAATTCGTGGAATCATATAGAAAAAAGGTTAAAAATGAGCTATCCTTACAGACCATTGAATGGCAGCCCTAGTGGACCCATTTTTTGTAGGTGCATTATGACTAGGTAATGACTAAGAGATGGTACCTTTTCATATGTCCCTTATATCGAACTTACTCTATGAGAACAAAGGCTAGCACCGAGTGAATATGTTATGGTTTGTAGCTCTACTTGAGAAAGAGAGTAGAGTACAATGTAGCTCTACTTGAGAATGGGACTAGAGTACATAAAAGACCTTATATATTCCTTAACCATGTGCCTACATGGGATGTGTCCTAGTTCTACCTTTTGGAAGTAGAACACCCTCCATTGGAGTAGGGTAAACTCCGGATTCCATACCTAGCTCGTTTGGTCTATGTTGGTTATTGCCTATTCTCAACATGTGGGATACATACTAGTGTTGGATAAGTTCTAGGAAGTTTAGGTAGTGGTATGGGACGCTATCTAGACATTGCACAACTAGAATTTGAAGATGTTAGTGTGTGAGTCCCTAGGTCGTTCCATGACCATTATGTGAATTCTATAATGAATGAAATGTCTTCTAGTTGACTTAAAGAACGATCACGATTTTAGCCAACGTATGAGGAATAGAATGTGCTCTATCTAGGGTAGCTTTGAGGGTTGCTTAGGTAAGCTTGCAGAGGGTGTATGGGCGGTCTATTCTTGTCCTACTTAGGTGAATCTTAGAGTAACCTTAGCTGGGGAGTTAAAAAAAGGAAAAAGGGAATGATCTTATCTTAGGATAACCTTTGGTGAGAAGAATGCAAGTTAAAAGAGGTTACTGTAAAGTTGAACTTAGTTCACTGTAATGTTATTCAATATTTGATAAAATGTTTATGTGATGTCTTGTATGTTTCTAAGGTGTTAAATGTTGTTCTTATACTTATATTATGATGTTTTCATCAAAAACAACATGTTTTATACGAAAGTCCATTTTTCATGATTTTATGCATTACGCCATACTTAATACATGTTTTTGTACTAATTCCATACTTTTTGTCTATCACTAAAGGTGTAGGTGGCGTTTGCACGGAGTCTCGAAGTTGAAGCTTGGATTAGTGTTCATTCAAGCAAAAAGTTTGGTATGTTTTCACTAGATCCGAAGACATCTTGATGTTTAGTTTTCCTTATTGAAAGTATTGTAATAGACTTAGCTATTTTCTATATTCATATGTCTAAGATGGTGACTTTGAGACTTAGCCTTTTATTATGTTTTTCTATAAAAGAGATATTTTGGAGTATTATTATTTCGTATGAAAAGTTATAATTCCGCACTACTTTTCATACATGTATGCAATGAATGGTACGAAGGGCTTGTCTTAGACCTCCGAGAGGTCAATGACGCCGTGTATCGATCCAGGAATTGCCCTAACTTCTAGGGGGTACTCTCGGGTCATTACAATCACCTTGCCATCTTGCATAAGAACACATCCCAAACCTACTCGTGAAGCATCACAGTACACCACATACCCTTCACCACTCCTCAACAACGTGAGAACTAGGGCCAAAGTGAGTCGGTCTTTGAGCTCTTGGAAGCTCTTTACACAAGTTTCAGACCACTCAAACTTCACCTTCTTCTTTGTTAAAGCAGTTAATGGAGCAACAATTGTGGAAAAGCCCTCAACAAACCTGTGATAATAATTAGCCAAACCCAAGAAACTCCGAATATCGGTAGGAGTGAGGGGTCTAGGCCAATTCTTTACTGCCTCAATCTTTTTTCGATCCACCTCTACACCCTGGTCGGACACAACATGACCAAGAAAGGTCACTGATCTCAGCCAAAACTCACGTTTGCTGAATTTTGCATACAACTGATGTTCCCTGAGTACTTGCAATGTCATTCTCAAATGATGTTCATGCTCTTCTCTGGTCTTAGAGTATATGAGGATGTCATCTATGAATACTATGACAAAAGAATCAAGGTATTCACGGAAGACTCTATTCATAAGGTCCATAAACGCGACTGGTGCATTAGTGAGACCAAATTACATGACAAGAAACTCGTAATGACCATACCTAGTACGGAAGGCAGTCTTAAGAACGTCCTCTTGTATCACTCTAAGTTGGTGATACCCTGACAGAAGATCTATTTTAGAAAAGAACCTTGAACCTTGAAGCAGATCAAATAGATCATCAATTATGGGAAGAGGGTATTTGTTCTTTATAGTGACTTTGTTGAGTTGCCGATAATCGATACACATTCTAAGAGTTCTATCCTTTTAACTGCAACGTCAACTCTTTGAGTTCCGCTGGAGCCATTCTATAGGGAGGAACAGAAATCGGTTTGATGTTGGAATCTAAGTCAACACCAAAGTCAATTTCGCGTTCAGGAGGGATTCCTGGTAAATCCTCCGGATAGACATTTTGAAACTCATTTACTACGGACACAGAGTCTATGGAAGGAACTTCATGTTCTTAGTCATTGACTCTAACTAAGTGGCATAAGTACCCCTTAGATAACATATTATTGTCTTTAAGATGGAAAACTATTTGGCCTGTTGGATTTGAACCACGCCCTTCCCATTTCAGCTCTAACTCATTTGGAAACTGAAACCTTAATACCCTTTTTCGATAGTCTATGGTAACATAGAATTCATGGAGCCAATCCATACCGAAAATTATATCAAAATCAAGTATGGTTAATTCTATTAGGTCAGCATATGTAACTCTATCAAGAATAGTTATTGGGCAATCTCTATATACCCTTTCGGCCCTAATGCTGTCTCCTATGGGAGTACTAAACAGAAAAGGTTCATGCAAGATCTCAGGAAGAAAGTCAAATTTACTAGCTACTAAAGGAGTAACAAAAGACAAGGTAGACCATGGATCTAACAATGCATACACAGGAAAAGAAAAGACATACAAGGTACCTGTGACCACATCAGCCGACTTCTCCTGCTCCTCTCTACCTTTTAGAGCATATAACCTGTTCCTCTTGGGAAGTTCGGCTGTAGCATTAGGATTAGGCCGAGGCTGAGTATCTGTCTTGGCCTGATTCCTCACATGTGGGCAGTCCCTGACCACATGCCCACTCTTGCCGCACCCATAGCAGGCATTAGAACCTACCATACATTGACCTCCATGCGAACGACCACACATACAACACGACTTTCTATCACGCTGGGCAATTCTATCATTGCCCTTCTTGGCATTAGTGTTCCTGTAATGAGTAGGATTACCTAAGTTCTTGTGCCCCTTATTGAACTTGGGCATGTCCTGGACTCCAAACGAACTCCTACCACTGTTAGAACCAGTCTGATCCGAGGGCCTAGACTCTTGCTTTCTCGCCCTCTCTTTCTCCGGAGACTTTCCCAAGGCCCGACAATCCTCCTCCAAATCCTTCGATACACCAGTCACAAACCTGCTCATCTCATCCCTTCTATTGGACACCAGAGAAGAAGCATATTTGGAAAGATTAACAAACTTCAAGGAGTATTCCTTGACTGACATACCTCCCTGACGTAAGTTAATGAACTACTCAACCTTACCCTCTATCTGCTCTCTGGGAAAGAACCTCTCCAGGAATATAGTCTTGAGAATGTCCCAAGTGATGGGGACTTCTCCTGGTGCTCGGCCATCTCCCCACATCCTGTACCACACCTGAGCCACATCCTTGAGCTGGTATGCAGCCAACTTAGCCTACTCCTCTTCACTAACACCCATAGCACAGATAATCTTGTGAACCTCGTTCACAAACTCTTGGGGATCCTCATTGGTGTTGGACCCGAAGTAGACTGGAGGATTCATTCTGGTGAAATCTCTCAGTCTACTAGCCAGAGTGCTAGCATGCGGGTTCTCCCTAGGAGCACCCTCTCTAGTGGCCTGGGCTGTGATAGCCTGTGCCTGAACAGTGATGGATTGGGCCATCTGAACTAGTGTTGATCTCACTTTTCCATCCGTCAACGCAGCTTGGTTGACAGGCACTTGCTCTCCAGCAGCTCGGGCTTGAGGAGGAGCTTGGTTTCCTCCAGCAGCTTCTTTTTCAACTCTCCTGCCTGTATTTCTCCTTGTGTTAATTTTTCTATACATTCAAACAAGAAGGAAGTTAGATGCTAGAATTACACAAAATGTCAAAACTCTAGACAGCACGATAAAGAGTAGAAGAAGGGATGATTCGTAACATCACTTAGTATCTAAGTCATGATTGTGGTGTACTCCAAAACCATAAGCTAGAAACTACGCAATGTGGTTGTTTTGAGCCTTAGTTCCTAGGTAATTTAACCTCATGCTCTGATACCAAGTTTGTCACACCCGGAATCTAGACCCCAGATGAGACCAGCGTCATTAACTTCTCAGAGGTCACATACAAGCCTCTTCTTAGCTTTCATCACAATTATACAGTTAAATTCCAGAAAATTTAACTTTATTGAAGTATACATAAACTTCATATAGCTGCGTAAAGTGATATACTGATAGCTCAACATAAGCAACCATCTATCAATAGATTAAACAATTGAAACGAAGAATCATAATAATAATAATAGTTTGCCAAATCGGCCTTATTACAAACGCTTGAACAATTATTTGAAATGAAACGCTAGGGACAACATCCACTAGCTATGTCTAATGTACTAAGCTAGAATAATAACCGTAGGCATCCTCGAACTGAAGAGGACCTACCAAAGTCTGGAGATCGCTAATCCAAACTGCTTCAACGAATCTTCAGTCTTCTCAAGAACCTGCACCTATAAAAATAGTAATAGTATAGGGGTTAGTACACACTTGTACTAATTATGGGTGTATGCACAAAACAAATAGGACTATGCATGATCAAGGAAAGCTCTTCCTATAACAACATGCCATTTTTGGAAAGTACTTCACTAACTTTCCTAGTTTGTTATTCGTGAATCATGGAATGAATATGACATATTTTCATGCATTTAAAGCTAACAACTCATTTTCTATATGAACATAAGACCTTGGAATCATGAACATAATTTTGGAACAACTCAAACAAATCTTAATAATTTTTGCTCCCTTAGGCCGAGAGCTCTCTTTCCCAGCCTTAGATTTTTTTGTCAGTCTTTTCTTCTTTCTGGTTGTGTAGTTCAATGATCTCCTTTGATCCTATGTTTTACTTACAAGTGCAATGATTCAGTGTAGTCCCATACCTACAATGAATCGAGTAAGTAATCCAAAAGACTAAGGAAATGATTTGACTACCTTACTTACAAGTTAGATTTTTCATTCTTCTTAAATTGGGCATGAATGTATTTATAAGCCAATCTTTATTGGGTATGCCCATTATTTTATTATTTGCATAATATAAGATCTTGGGGCATATATTCATACTCCAATATTGGCATAAACCAATAACTGTTAAGACTTCATTCTTATCAAACACTAATGATTGATATTCTTATACTTTTGCTTACTTAGTTCACTTTGAACTTACATTTCTTCTTCTTTGATCTGTGTTCACTTTGAACATGCTACTTTCTTTCTTTCTTACTTTCTTAAAGAAATCTTTAGCATTAACTTATATAGATCATGTGATCTTACATGAAATCTAATGTCTTCCCCACACCGAAAAGAGGTGGTTCACCAGCTATGGTAAAACCGAGTCCAGTGTCTTCCCAACACCGAAAAGAGGTGGTTCACAGGCTAAAGTGAAACCGAGTCCAGTGTCTTTCCCACACCGAAAAGATGTGGTTCACGGCTAAAGTGAAATCGAATACTTTCTTGAGCATTTAACCGACATAGATCATGTGAGCTAAACATGAAATCCAGTGTCTTCCCCACACCGAAAAGAGGTGGTATCACCGGCCAAAGTGAAATCCAATACTACCTAGCATTCTTAGGTGGAATCATCCACTAGCTAGTTCCTATGCTGGCAACATAGTTCAAAGACTAGAAGACTTCGGAGACCCTGATTCACCTTGGTGGTGATCTCGTCTCATGAGGCTTACATGTGCTGGCACAAGCTCATTGCTAGTCTATCGGTGCTTAGCTCAGATTTATTATACTTTACAACTTTTAGAGTTGACTCAAACATTATGGAAGATGGCTTCTAGTATAAGGTATACTTAGCTCAACTGGTCACCCCTTTCTTTTATACTTGATGAATGTGAATTTAATCTTACATTATCATCATGGTGCGAGTGAGACTTGTCTCACGGTTTCTAGCACCCTCTTATGTGAGTATATTTGACATAATCGTTTTAAGTGTAAGTGAGACTTGTTTCACTTCCTTTAACACCCTGTATTAGGTCAATTTCATAACTCATAAGCTTTTAGTTATTTCATTACTCACATTATCTTGTTCAACGTTAATTGATAGTTTTGTACCATTCTTTATGAAGGTTATAATGACTTACTCAATGTGCTATTATGTTCATAAGCCCGCGTGGATAGGGTATGTTGGGACTTGTCCCAATTATTGACATACCCTATGTTATGAGTTCATTGAGTTAAGATTGGTATGACTTCACATATTTTGGAAATAATATTGCTGGCCAATTTGTTGGCATAATCAAACTATGATATTATCACGAGCCAATTCAATTACTTCATGAATACATTATGGAAATCTCATCATGATAACAAGACAACTTTTAACCTTTGATTAGCCTATAAGAACAATTCAATGAACAACTTATAACCATTTCATCTTCTTGAACACAAGTAGGTATTACAACATTTACTATCTTACGTAAATAATACCCTAATCATACGGATCTAACCATTAGGTATCATTCAATATCATAAATCACAGAAACCTACGCATAATGATCAGTTAGCACCACATACCAAAAACATGCTCGAGATTTACATCATACATACTACAAGAATCGGAAATAGGGAGAACTAGGGATATGAACATTCGATTCATTGGGAACAACCCTAGTTTTGGTATTTCTTGAATTCAAAACGTTGGAAAAGCCTCCTGGGGAAAGGAATCCAAGAGAGAAAACCCATACCTTAATGTATGATTGAATATATGAAGATCACCTTGCACTTTTGCACGAAAACCTTGAAGAACTACCTTGAAATCGCCTAAGGTTTTTCTTACGTTGTTTACTGTTTTTAGTCGTAGGTTTTCTAATGATTAAAACGTGATTTTAAGTCTTAGAAACTGAATATGACTAATTCAACTTAATTAAATAAATCTATTAGTTAATTACCAAAACGGCTCTCCTAAATTGACTAAAAATAGGAGAACACTTGACTTAACCGAAATTTGGAAATTGCTTAAGGGTTTCGGTTTGACCATTTAAATTAATTAATTAAGTTGATAATTTAATTAATTAAGTAACCTAGGGTGATTACAAAAATACCCCTAAGTTGTTAGGACTATAACTAACCCTTTGGACCATCCTAGGTTAGGTACTAGGATGTTTCTTTAGTTAGTTACTCGGTTAGTGTCACCCGATTTGGTCTTAGAATATCGGGCACACTAGTTAGTTATTTTTGGTTAGTCCTAGGTTAGTAGCTAGTTAGGTCATTTATTTAGAGCCTAGGACCGGTTAGGAAGCTTGGCCCCACGTGGCTTGACCCGGACGTGCGCCTGTCCCCTAACCACTCTAACCGAATCGGTTAGCTATGTCTCTCTGCCGGTAGCACATGTGCTTTCCTAACTTGCATTCTGGAAAGTTCACTTATTGTGCAAGGATCCTCACTATGTCCTTGGGCACTGCTTAATCTACGTGATCATTTTAAATGATCATGTGTTATGGTACCTTGGCTTGACACTTGGATGCCTAGTACCTAATGTGTATGAGCGATGAAAATAAGAATTTTAGGTTAGGGTCTTTATTGCAGGTATAATTTCTAAACAAGCTTGGATTGTATATTAAGTTACTTGTGTATACATAGAAATTGGCTAACACCCTTAAGCCAATATTCCCTAATATGCCCAATATTACTCAATATTGGGCATTGGGATGCCTATGTACCCCAATATATATTCTTAAAACCTAATAGGCTCTTCACTAGACAAGTACATTTTTTTTGGAATGTTACATTATCCCCCCCTTAGGAACATTCGTCCCCGAATGACACTACACATCATTTGAATCAAAGAGGGTATTTTCGAAAAACACATTAACATACTTGAAACTTTACTCTTTGTGAATATCTTATTCACAACTTATTCTGGATGATGCATATCACTCAAAGCTTATCTGAAGCTTGATATTTGAGATTGAGGAACTTCCTTCTCAATATCAATATAACTCAATGCATATCACAACTCATGCAACACAAAAATCATGTCAATGCTATACAAAAACAGCAACATGAATGCAAGCATGAACTCATATTAACTCATATAGTGCAAGTATAAAACACACAGTTATGGACTTAGAACACCAAAATCGACTAATTCACTAAAATTTAGAATTTCCTAAACAAAAATCAGACTTAGGAAGAGTATATCTAACCTCAAGAACTGAACAAGTGAGGGTAACAAGATCCCATATAGGCCTCGGCCTCCCATGTTGCTCCCTCAACTAGGTGGTTCCTCCATAACACCTTTACGGTGGCAACCTCCTTGTTCCTCAGCCGCTTCACTTGGCGATCTAAAATTTCAACTGGAACCTCTTCATAAGAAAGGTTCTCATCGACTCCTAACCCCTCAACAGGTAGGATGGGTGCTGGATCACCTAGACACTTTTTAAGCATCAAAACGTGAAACACTGGATGAACAGAAGCCAAGTCATTTGGTAACTTCAGTTCATAGGCAACATTTCCTACTCGCTGTAAGATCTCATAAGGACCTATGTACATCGGACTCAACTTCCCTTTCTTACCAAACCTCATCACCCCTTTCATGGGTGATATCTTCAGGTAGACTTGATCACCTACTTTGAATTCAAGAGCTCTTTTTCTGTTATTAGCATAGGATTTTTGACGACTGTAAGCAGTAGCCAATCTATCCCTGATCATTCTCACCTTTTACACGGCCTCATGTATGATCTCAAGGAGAAGGATGGCAGAATCTCCTACTTCAAACCACCCAACTGGGGACCTACATCTCATTCCATACACTGCTTTAAAAGTTGCCATCCCAATACTGTAATGGTAGCCATTATTATAAGAGAACTCAATCAGTGGCAAGTGATCATCCCAACTCCCCTTGAAGTTAATAACACATGCTCTCAGCATGTATTCAAGGGTCTGACTAGTACGCTCTTCTTGTACATCCGTCTAAGGGTGAACAACAGTGCTGAGCTTCACTTGTGTACCCAAGATCTTTTGGAAAGATCTCCAAAAGTTAGAAGTGAACTGGGCTCCCCTATCCGAAATGATAGATAAAAGGATCCCATGCCACCTCACTATCTCATCTATATACAGCTTGGCATAATCTTCGACTCTGTAAGTAGACTTTAGAGGAATGAAGTGAGCAGACTTAGTCATCCTGTCAACAATGACCCAAATGGAATCATGCACTTTTCTGGTCTTGGGCAGACCAACCACAAAGTCCATATTAATAGCCTCCCACTTCCATGTTGGGATCTCAATCGACTGGGTAAGACCTCCAGGCTTAAGGTGTTCACCCTTAACCTGTTGGCAATTGGGACACTCCTCCGCAAAGATAGAGATATCTCGCTTCATACATTCCCACCAATAAATTTCCTTCAGATCATGATACATCTTGGTGGAACCTGGATGAATGGCATACCTAGAGCCATGAGCCTCTGCAATAATATTGGGTCTCAGATCATCAATATTTGGTACGCACAATCTTCCCTGGTACCTAAGCACACCATTCCCCCCTAGCGAGAATAATTCATTTAGCTTACTCAACACTGAATCTTTCAACTCCATGAGTACTGGGTCGAGATGCTGCTTGGATTTAGCATCTACAACAAATGAGGATTTAGAACTGGAATGAATTAAAACACCCCCATTTGGTGTACCTACCAGCCGTACACCTAACCTAAACAATTGGTGTACCTCTTTAACCAAATCCTCCTTCTCATCATCGGTATGAGACACATTGTCCAAGCTCAATCGGCTCAAAGCATCGGCCACTACATTGACCTTACCTGGGTGATAGTGGACACACATGTCATAATCCTTTAGTAACTCTAGCCATCTTCTCTGAAGAAGATTCAATTCTCTTTGTGTAAAAGCATACTGAAGACTTTTATGGTCAGTAAAGACATCAACATGTACACCATATAAGTAATGCCTCCAAAGTTTCAACGCGAATACCATAGAAGCTAACTCAAGATCATGGGTAGGGTAATTCTTCTCATGGGTTTTCAACTGTCTTGATGCATATGCAATCACTGTAACATTTCAGAAAATGTACTTGTCTAGTAAAGAGCCTATTAGGTTTTAAGAATATGTATTGAGGTACATAGACATCCTATTTTCCAATATTTAGTAATATTGGGCATATTGAAGAATATTGTACCTGCAATAAAGACCCTAAGCTAAAATAAAATATTCTTCACATACACACATTAGGTACTAGGCATCCAAGTGTCAAGCCTAGGTACCATAGCACATGATCAATTAAAATGACCATGTAGATTAAGCAGTGCCCAAGGACATAGTGAGATTCCTTGGACAAGGAGTAAACTTTCCAGAGTGCAAGCTTAGGGAAAGTACACGTCAACACATGTGCAAGCACATGTGCTACCAACGGCCAAGACACAAGCCCCAACCAAATCGATTAGGGTGGTTAGGGGGCATGCATGTAAGATCACGTGGGGCCAAGCTCCCTAGCTAATTATAGGTCCTAAATAACGTCCCTAAATAACTAACTAACCTAGAACCAACTAAAATTAAATAACTAGGGTGCCCGAAATCCTAAGACCTAACCGGGTGACCTAACCGAATAACTAACTAAAGCAACATCGTAGTACCTAAGCTAGGATGGTCCAAATGGGTTGGTTATAGTCCTAACGACTTAGGGGTACTTTAGTAATTACCCTAGGTCACTTAATTAATTAAATTAGCAACTTAAGTAATTAAAAATCATGGTCAAACCCGAATTAGGCTAGGTCAAATAATCTCCTATTTGTAGTCGAATTAGGAGGGGCGTTTTAGGTAATTTAAGTAGAAAGTCTTTAGGATAATATATGGGACGTCTATATATAGATATTAAGTCAGTTTTAGACCACAATTACATGTCCCAAACCATAACCACACGAAATTTTCTTAATCTCTCAAGAACGCTCTCTTTTCCAAACTCCATTGAAGAACTAGAAAACGCTTAAGGAAGAAGACTAAGGTTTTGAAGATTCCAGCCAAGATTTAGTGGATTCTTCATCTATAAGGTATGTTTATTCATCCTTGAAATCTCTTTCTTCAAGGAGTCAATTCAAACGATTTTTAAAAGATGATCAAAAACATGATTTGTCCAATTTTCATAATCTAGCCATGGGTTCTTGCATAAAAGGTTTTTAATCAATGTTTTAGAATTGAATTGATGTTAATGCAATGTTTTAAATTATAATTCTTATAAACCCATGCAAGCCATGTAAATTCCGATTTTGACTATTTATTGGGTTAAGTGATCATGTTTTTATACTTATGAATTAATGAGTAGTTTCTTATGGGCTTTCTAATGATGTAAGAATTGTATTCAATTGATGTCTAATTGGTCTTACATTGTTAAATATATATTGAATTGACCTAGTTTCGTCTAGTGTTATTATTTGTACTTTGAATTGATATTCATGGCCATGGGTAAGGGCCTTATGGTATTGAATTGGATAATTTAGATATGGTTTGAAGTGGTAAGAATGGATTGGTGGTACACTGCCCTAATTCTCTTTATTTTATGTTAATTAGACTTCAATTATTTTGTGAAGTATGATTATATCTATTTACATGCGATTAAGTGTAAGTATGTGTTGTTTTATGGATATTAGGTGATCATGTTGGATTATGGCTATGTGTTTAGGTGTGAAGTCTTAAAATTGATACATGATTATTCTTACTTGACTATATGAGTATATGATGGTTATATTGATGATGTTATAGTAATGTATAGGATGACATAAAGATGATAAGGGTCGTTCCTAAGTGCTTCAAAGAATGATATGTTATATGTGCTAATGTAAATTAATGATGTGTCTTGTTTTGGTAGATTATGTCCCTTACTTGATACATGACTATGATGAATATGAACGTCTTGACTTAGTTGGCTTAGGTACATTAGTCTTGTATGTGTATAGATGAATGTTTAATGAAAGTCTAGGATCGGTAGACCTAAGATGGTGCCCTTCTAAGCATGACTAATATGTGGAATCTTCTTATATAGAAAGAAGGTTAAGAATGAGCTATACTTACAGACCATTGAATGGCATCCCTAGTGGACCCATTTTTTGTAGGTGCATTATGACTAGGTAATCACTAAGAGATGGTATCTTTTCATATGTCCCTTATATCGAACTTACTCTATGAGAACAAAGGCTAGCACCGAGTGAATATGTTATGGTTTGTAGCTTTACTTGAGAAAAAGAGTAGAGTACAATGTCGCTCTACATGAGAATGAGACTAGAGTACATAAAAGACCTTATATATTCCTTAACCATGTGCCTACATGGGATGTGTCCTACTTCTACCTTTTGCAAGTAGAATACCCTCCATCGGAGTAGGGTAAACTCCGGATTCCATACTTAGCTCGTATGGTCTATGTCGGTTATAGCCTATTCTCATCATGTGGGATACATACTAGTGTTGGATAAGTTCTAGGAAGTTTAGGTAGTGGTATGGGACGCTATCTAGACATTGCACGACTAGACTTTGAAGATGTTAGTATGTGAGTCCCTAGGTCTTTCCAACACCATTATGTGAAGTCTATAATGAATGAAATGTCTTCTAATTGACTTAAAGAACGATCACGCTATTATCTAAAATATGAGGAATAGAATGTGCTCTATCTAGGGTAGCTTTGAGGTTTGCTTAGGTAAGCTTGAAGAGGGTGTATGGGCGGTCTCTTCTTGTTCTACTTAGTTGAATATTAGATTAACCTTAGGTGGGGAGTTAAAAAAAGGAAAAAGGGAATGATCTTATCTTAGGATAACCTTTGGTGAGAAGAATGCAAGTTAAAAGAGGTTATTGTAAAGTTGAACTTAGTTCACTGTAATGTTCTTCAATATTTGATAAAATGCTTATGTGATGTCTTGTATGTTTCTAAGGTGTTAAATGTTGTTCTTATACTTATATTATGATGTTTTCATAAAAAAGAACATGTTTTATACGAAAGTCCATTTTTCATGATTTTATGTATTACGCCATACTTGGTACAAGTGTTTGTACTAATTCCATACTTTGTGTCTATCTCTAAAGGTGTAGGCGGCGTTTGAAAGGAGTCTCGAAGTTGAAGCATGGATTAGTGTTCATCCAAGCAAAGAGTTTGGTATGTCCTCACTAGATCCGAGGACATCTTGGTGTTTAGTTTTCCTTATTGAAAGTATTGTAATAGACTTAGCTATTTTCTATATTCATATGTTTAAGATGGTGACTTTGAGACTTAGCCTTTCATTATATTTTTCTATAAAAGATATATTTTGGAGTATTATTATTTCGTATGAAAAGTTTTGATTCCGCACTACTTTTCATACATGTATGCAATGAATGGTACGAAAGGGATTGTCTTAGACCTCCGATAGGTCAACGACGCCGTGTATCAATCCGGGAATTGCACTAACTTCTAAGGGGTACTCTCGGGTCGTTACAAACTAGGTTCAGAGCATAAGGTTATGAAGTAGTTTTAAGAATAAAAAAGTCTCAAAAAGCCGCGTCTACTAGAATCTTGACCATAGGTGTGAGTCGCGACACATCTATGGGCGAGAGGCTATAGGACGATAGAGGTTCCCTTCTTTTCTACTCCTATGTCGTGCCGTAGAGCGAAATGTTATGAGTTTCTTTTGCACTCCCGACTAGAGGAACAAAGCCGGATGAGGGTGATGATGATGCTGGTAAGTTATAGTTTTCTCTCTTTAGTTATATGAGTTCCTTCTAAGTGGGGGAGTATCGTGAGTAGTTTTGTTGTAGATTGTTATCTCATCTCTTCTATTCAATTCAAGCTTGAGAGATAGAATGTCATAGTAGCATGTTGCATGTTGCATTGTGTTTAGGAGTCTAGTTGAAATGAAGTTCATTGATTCCTTGCATTGTGCATTTCATGAAGTTATGATTATGTTTTAAAGTGAGTTTATATGGTTTTATCTCTTATATTGTCGTGCTTCCATCATAAATTGCTTAATAGTTGCATTGTTGGAAAATTGAGCATGTTTCACTGTAAAGAAATTGGTGCTTACTATAAAGGTTTTGAAAATTTGGCTAAATTGTTCTTTCATGAAAAATGGTTATGATATGTATATAACTGATGTATATGAGCATGATATTATGTGGAGAAGGAAGTTCCTCCTATATGAATTGAAAATGTGAGTTTTATAGCATGATGAGTTGTAGAATTGTTTCTATCTTCTTGTGTTGTGAGTCTCTTAAAGGTATGTGAAATTGATGTCTTCCCTTCATGCGTGTATTATGTATTTTATACCGTGTTGTATGGTTATGAGCTGGTAGTATTTGAGTCTTAACCCTAAAAAAATAATAAAAAAAATGATCAAAGTGCGGGATGAATGTTCCTAAGGGGGGGCGGGATAATGTAACATTCCAGAAAATGTACTTGTCTAGTAAAGAGCCTATTAGGTTTTAAGAATATGTATTGAGGTACATAAACATCCCATTTTCCAATATTTAGTAATATTGGGCATATTAAAGAATATTGGCTTAAGGGCGTTAGCCAATTTTTGTATGTATTCACAAGTAAATGAAAATATATCTTGATGTTCAAATGCTCCAAGCCAAACTTGTTTAGAAATTGTACCTTCAATCAAGACCATAAGCTAAAATACAGTATTCTTGACATACACACATTCGGTACTAGGCACCCAAGTGTCAAGCCTAGGTACCATAGCACATGATCAATTAAAATGACCATGTAGATTAAGCAGTGCCCAAGGACATAATGAGAATCCTTGGACAAGGAGTGAACTTTCCAGAGTCAAGGTTAGGGAAAGTACACGGCAACACATGTGCACGCACATGTTCTACCAACGGCCAAGAGACAAGCCCCAACCGAATCGGTTAGGGTGGTTAGGGGGCAAGCATGTAATATCACGTGGGGTCAAGCTCCCTATCTGATTCTAGGTCCTAACTAACGTTCCTAACTAACTAATTAACCTAGGACCAACTAAAATTAACTAACTAGTGTGCCTGAAATCCTAAGACCTAACCGGGTGACCTAACCGAATAACTAACTAAAGAAACATCCTAGTGCCTAACCTAGGATGGTCCAAATGGGTTGGTTATGGTCCTAACGACTTAGGGGTACTTTAGTAATTACCCTAGGTCACTGAATTAATTAAATTAGCAACTTAATTAATTAAAAATCATGGTCAAACCCGAATTAGGCTAGGTCAAATGTTCTCCTATTTGTAGTCGAATTAGGAGGGGCATTTTAGGTAATTTAAGTAGAAAGCCTTTATGGTAATATATGGGACGTCTATATATAGATATTAAGTCAGTTTTAGACCACAATTACACATCCCAAATCAGAACCACACGAAATTCTAATCTCTCAAGAACGCTCTCTTTTCCAAACTCCATTGAAGAACTAGAAAATGCTTAAGGAATAAGACAAAGGTTTTGAAGATTCCAACCAAGATTTAGTGGATTCTTCATCTGTAAGGTATGTTTATTCATCCTTGAAATCTCTTTCTTCAAGGAGTCAATTCAAACGATTTTTAAAAGATGATCAAAAACATGATTTGTCCAATTTTCATAATCTAGCCATGGGTTCTTGCATAAAAGGTTTTTGATCAATGTTTTAGAATTGAATTGATGTTAGTGCAATGTTTTAAAGCAATAATTCTTACGAACCCATGCAAGCCATTTAAATTTCGATTTTGACTATTTATTGGGTTAAGTGATCATGTTTCTATACTTATGAATTAATGAGTAGTTTCTTATGGGCTTTTGAATGATGTAAGAATTGTATTCAATTGATGTCTAATTGGTCATAGATTGTTAAAAATATATTGAATTGCCCTAGTTTCGTCTAGTGTTATGATTTGTACTTTGAATTGATATTCATGGCCATGGGTAAGGGCCTTACGGTATTGAATTGGATGATTTAGACATGGTTTGAAGTGGTAAGAATGGATTGGTGGTACAGTGCCCTAATTCTCTTTATTTTATGTTAATTAGACTTCAATTATTTTGTGAAGTATGATTATATCTATCTACATGCGATTAATTGTAAGTATTTGTTCTTATATGGATATTAGGTGATCATGTTGGATTATGACTATGTGTTTAGGTGTGAAGTCTTAAAATTGATACATAATTATTCTTACTTGACTATATGAGTATATGATGGTTACATTGATGATGTTATAGTAACGTATAGGATGACATAAAGATGATAAGGGTCGTTCCTAAGTGCTTCAAAGAATGATATGTTATATGTGCTAATGTGAATTAATGATGTGTCTTATTTTGGTAGATTATGTCCCTTACTTGATACATGAATATGATGAATATGAACGTCTTGACTTAGTAGGCTTAGGCACATTTGTCTTGTATGTGTATAGATGAATGTTTAATGAAAGTCTAGGATCGGTAGACCTAAGATGGTGCCCTTCTAAGCATGACTAATACGTGGAATCTTCTTATATAGAAAGAAGGTTAAGAATGAGCTATACTTACAGACCATTGAATGGCATCCCTAGTGGACCCATTTTTTGTAGGTGCATTATGACTAGGTAATCACTAAGAGATGGTATCTTTTCATATGTCCCGTATATCGAACTTACTCTATGAGAACAAAGGCTAGCACCGAGTGAATATGTTATGGTTTGTAGCTCTACTTGAGAAAAAGAGTAGAGTACAATGTCGCTCTACATGAGAATGAGACTAGAGTACATAAAAGACCTTATATATTCCTTAACCATGTGCCTACATGGGATGTGTCCTAGTTCTACCTTTTGCAAGTAGAATACCCTCCATCGGAGTAGGGTAAACTCCGGATTCCATACTTAGCTCGTATGGTCTATGTCGGTTATAGCCTATTCTCATCATGTGGGATACATACTAGTGTTGGATAAGTTCTAGGAAGTTTAGGTAGTGGTATGGGACGCTATCTAGACATTGCACGACTAGACTTTGAAGATGTTAGTATGTGAGTCCCTAGGTCTTTCCAACACCATTATGTGAAATCTATAATGAATGAAATGTCTTCTAATTGACTTAAAGAACGATCACGCTATTATCTAAAATATGAGGAATAGAATGTGCTCTATCTAGGGTAGCTTTGAGGTTTGCTTAGGTAAGCTTGAAGAGGGTGTATGGGCGGTCTCTTCTTGTTCTACTTAGTTGAATATTAGATTAACCTTAGGTGGGGAGTTAAAAAAAGGAAAAAGGGAATGATGTTATCTTAGGATAACCTTTGGTGAGAAGAATGCAAGTTAAAAGAGGTTACTGTAAAGTTGAACTTAGTTCACTGTAATGTTCTTCAATATTTGATAAAATGCTTATGTGATGTCTTGTATGTTTCTAAGGTGTTAAATGTTGTTCTTATACTTATATTATGATGTTTTCATAAAAAAGAACATGTTTTATACGAAAGTCCATTTTTCATGATTTTATGTATTACGCCATACTTGGTACAAGTGTTTGTACTAATTCCATACTTTGTGTCTATCTCTAAAGGTGTAGGCGGCGTTTGAAAGGAGTCTCGAAGTTGAAGCATGGATTAGTGTTCATCCAAGCAAAGAGTTTGGTATGTCTCACTAGATCCGAGGACATCTTGGTGTTTAGATTTCCTTATTGAAAGTATTGTAATAGACTTAGCTATTTTCTATATTCATATGTTTAAGATGGTGACTTTGAGACTTAGCCTTTCATTATATTTTTCTATAAAAGATATATTTTGGAGTATTATTATTTCGTATGAAAAGTTTTGATTCCGCACTACTTTTCATACATGTATGCAATGAATGGTACGAAAGGGATTATCTTAGACCTCCGATAGGTCAACGACGCCGTGTATCAATCCGGGAATTGCACTAACTTCTAGGGGGTACTCTCGGGTCGTTACAAACTAGGTTCAGAGCATAAGGTTATGAAGTTGTTTTAAGAATAAAAAAGTCTCAAAAAGCCGCGTCTAGTAGAATCTTGACCATAGGTGTGAGTCGCGACACATCTATGGGCGAGAGGCTATAGGACGATAGAGGTTCCCTTCTTTTCTACTCCTATGTCGTGTCGTAGAGCGAAATGTTATGAGTTTCTTTTGCACTCCCGACTAGAGGAACAAAGCCGGATGAGGGTGATGATGATGCTGGTAAGTTATAGTTTTCTCTCTTTAGTTATATGAGTTCCTTCTAAGTGGGGGAGTATCGTGAGTAGTTTTGTTGTAGATTGTTGTCTCATCTCTTCTATTCAATTCAAGCTTGAGAGATAGAATGTCATAGTAGCATGTTGCATGTTGCATTGTGTTTAGGAGTCTAGTTGAAATGAAGTTCATTGATTCCTTGCATTGTGCATTTCATGAAGTTATGATTATGTTTTAAAGTGAGTTTATATGTTTTTGTCTCTTATATTGTCGTGCTTCCATCATAAATTGCTTAATAGTTGAATTGTTGGAAAATTGAACATGTTTCACTGTAAAGAAATTGGTGCTTACTATAAAGGTTTTGAAAATTTGGCTAAATTGTTCTTTCATGAAAAATGGTTATGATATGTATATAACTGATGTATATGAGCATGATATTATGTGGAGAAGGAAGTTCCTCCTATATGAATTGAAAATGTGAGTTTTATAGCATGATGAGTTGTAGAATTGTTTCTATCTTCTTGTGTTGTGAGTCTCTTAAAGGTATGTGAAATTGATGTCTTCCCTTCATGCGTGCATTGTGTATTTTATACCGTGTTGTATGGTTATGAGCTGGTAGTATTTGAGTCTTAACCCTAAAAAAATAATAAAAAAAATGATCAAAGTGCGGGACGAATGTTCCTAAGGGGGGACGGGATAATGTAACATTCCAGAAAATGTACTTGTCTAGTAAAGAGCCTATTAGGTTTTAAGAATATGTATTGAGGTACATAGACATCCCATTTTCCAATATTTAGTAATATTGGGCATATTAAAGAATATTGGCTTAAGGGCGTTAGCTAATTTTTGTATGTATTCACAAGTAAATGAAAATATATCTTGATGTTCAAATGCTCCAAGCCAAACTTGTTTAGAAATTGTACCTTCAATCAAGACCATAAGCTAAAATACAGTATTCTTGACATACACACATTCGGTACTAGGCACCCAAGTGTCAAGCCTAGGTACCATAGCACATGATCAATTAAAATGACCATGTAGATTAAGCAGTGCCCAAGGACATAATGAGAATCCTTGGACAAGGAGTGAACTTTCCAGAGTCAAGGTTAGGGAAAGTACACGGCAACACATGTGCACGCACATGTTCTACCAACGGCCAAGAGACAAGCCCCAACCGAATCGGTTAGTGTGGTTAGGGGGCAGGCATGTAATATCACGTGGGGTCAAGCTCCCTAACTGATTCTAGGTCCTAACTAACGTTCCTAACTAACTAATTAACCTAGGACCAACTAAAATTAACTAACTAGTGTGCCTGAAATCCTAAGACCTAACCGGGTGACCTAACCGAATAACTAACTAAAGAAATATCCTAGTGCCTAACCTAGGATGGTCCAAATGGGTTGGTTATGGTCCTAACGACTTAGGGGTACTTTAGTAATTACCCTAGGTCACTGAATTAATTAAATTAGCAACTTAATTAATTAAAAATCATGGTCAAACCGAATTAGGCTAGGTCAAATGTTCTCCTATTTGTAGTCGAATTAGGAGGGGCATTTTAGGTAATTTAAGTAGAAAGCCTTTACGGTAATATATGGGACGTCTATATATAGATATTAAGTCAGTTTTAGACCACAATTACACATCCCAAATCAGAACCACACGAAATTCTAATCTCTCAAGAATGCTCTCTTTTCCAAACTCCATTGAAGAACTAGAAAATGCTTAAGGAATAAGACAAAGGTTTTGAAGATTCCAACCAAGATTTAGTGGATTCTTCATCTATAAGGTATGTTTATTCATCCTTGAAATCTCTTTCTTCAAGGAGTCAATTCAAACGATTTTTAAAAGATGATCAAAAACATGATTTGTCCAATTTTTATAATCTAGCCATGGGTTCTTGCATAAAAGGTTTTTAATCAATGTTTTAGAATTGAATTGATGTTAGTGCAATGTTTTAAAGCAATAATTCTTACGAACCCATGCAAGCCATGTAAATTTCGATTTTGACTATTTATTGGGTTAAGTGATCATGTTTCTATACTTATGAATTAATGAGTAGTTTCTTATGGGCTTTTGAATGATGTAAGAATTGTATTCGATTAATGTCTAATTGGTCATAGATTGTTAAAAATATATTGAATTGCCCTAGTTTCGTCTAGTGTTATGATTTGTACTTTGAATTGATATTCATGGCCATGGGTAAGGGCCTTACGGTATTGAATTGGATGATTTAGACATGGTTTGAAGTGGTAAGAATGGATTGGTGGTACAGTGCCCTAATTCTCTTTATTTTATGTTAATTAGACTTCAATTATTTTGTGAAGTATGATTATATCTATCTACATGCGATTAATTGTAAGTATTTGTTCTTATATAGATATTAGGTGATCATGTTGGATTATGACTATGTGTTTAGGTGTGAAGTCTTAAAATTGATACATGATTATTCTTACTTGACTATATGAGTATATGATGGTTACATTGATGATGTTATAGTAACGTATAGGATGACATAAAGATGATAAGGGTCGTTCCTAAGTGCTTCAAAGAATGATATGTTATATGTGCTAATGTGAATTAATGATGTGTCTTATTTTGGTAGATTATGTCCCTTACTTGATACATGAATATGATGAATATGAACGTCTTGACTTAGTAGGCTTAGGCACATTTGTCTTGTATGTGTATAGATGATTGTTTAATGAAAGTCTAGGATCGGTAGACCTAAGATGGTGCCCTTATAAGCATGAATAATATGTGGAATCTTCTTATATAGAAAGAAGGTTAAGAATGAGCTATCCTTACAGACCATTGAATGGCAGCCCTAGTGGACCCATTTTTTGTAGGTGCATTATGACTAGGTAATGACTAAGAGATGGTATCTTTTCATTTGTCCCTTATATCAAACTTATTCTATGAGAACAAAGGCTAGCAACGAGTGAATATGTTATGGTTTGTAGCTCTACTTGAGAAAGAGAGTAGAGTACAATGTAGCTCTACTTGAGAATGAGACTAGAGTACATAAAAGACCTTATATATTCCTTAACCATGTGCCTACATGGGATGTGTCCTAGTTCTATCTTTTGCAAGTAGAACACCCTCCATCGGAGTAGGGTAAACTCCGGATTCCATACTTAGCTCGTATGGTCTATGTCGGTTGTAGCCTATTCTCATCATGTGGGATACATACTAGTTTTGGATAAGTTCTAGGAAGTTTAGGTATTGGTATGGGACGCTATCTAGACATTGCACGACTAGACTTTGAAGATGTTAGTATGTGAGTCCCTAGGTCTTTCCAAGATAATTATATGAAGTCTATAATGAATGAAATGTCTTCTAATTGACTTAAAGAACGATCACGATATTAGCTAACGTATGAGGAATAGAATGTCCTCTATCTAGGGTAGCTTTGAGGGTTACTTAGGTAAGCTTGAAGAGGGTGTATGGGCGGTCTCTTCTTGTCCTACTTAGTTGAATCTTAGAGTAACCTTAGGTGGGGAGTTAAAAAAAGGAAAAAAGGGAATGATCTTATCTTAGGATAACCTTTGGTGAGAAGAATGCAAGTTAAAAGAGGTTACTGTAAAGTTGAACTTAGTTCACTGTAATGTTCTTCAATATTTGATAAAATACTTATGTGATGTCTTGTATGTTTCTAAGGTGTTAAATGTTGTTCTTATACTTATATTATGATGTTTTCATAAAAAAAAACATGTTTTATATGAAAGTCCATTTTTCATTATTTTATGCATTACCATACTTAGTACAAGTGTTTGTACTAATTCCATACTTTTTGTCTATCTCTAAATGTGTAGGTGGCATTTGAAAGGAGACTAGTTGAATCTTGGTTTAGTGTTCATTCAAGCAAAGAGTTTGGTATGTCCTCACTAGATCTGAGGACATCTTGATGTTTAGTTTTCCTTATTGAAAGTATTGTAATAGACTTAGCTATTTTCTATATTCATATGTCTAAGAAGGTGAATTTGAGACTTAGCCTTTCATTATGTTTTTCTATAAAAGAGATATTTTGGAGTATTATTATTTTGTATGAAAAGTTTTGATTCCGCACTATTTTTCATACATGTATGCAATAAATGGTACAAAAGGGCTTGTCTTAAACCTCCGAGAGGTCAACGACGCCGTGTATCGTTCCGGGAATTGCCCTAACTTCTAGGGGGTACTCTCGGGTCGTTACAAACTTAGTATAAGAGCATAAGATTATGAAGTAGTTTTAGCAATAAAAAAGTCTCAAAAAGCCGCGTCTAGTAGAATCTTGACCATCGGTTTGAGTCACGACATATCTATGGGAGAGAGGCTTTAGGACAATAGAGTTTCCCTTCTTTTCTACTCCTATGTCGTGCCGTATAGTGAAATGTTATGAGTTTCTTTTGCACTCTCGACTAGAGGAACAAAGCCAGATGAGGGTGATGATGATGCCGGTAAGTGATAGTTTTCTCTCTTTAGTTATATGAGTTCCTTCTAAGTGGGGGAGTATGGTGAGTAGTTGTGTTGTAGATTGTTGTTCTCATCTCTTCTATTCAATTCAAGCTTGAGAGATAGAATGTCATAGTAGCATGTTGTATGTTGCATTGTTTTCAGGAGTCTAGTTGAAATTGAAGTTCATTGATTTCTTGCATTGTGCATTTCATGAAGTTATGATTATGTTTTAAAGTGAGTTTATATGGTTTTATCTCTTATATTGTCGTTCTTCCATCATAAATTGCTTAAGAGTTGCATTGTTGGAAAATTGAACACGTTTCACTGTAAAGAATTTGGGCTTACTATAAAGGTTTTGAAAATTTGGCTAAATTGTTCTTTCATGAAAAATGGTTATGATATGTATATAACTGATGTATATGAGCATGATATTATGTGGAGAAGGAAGTTCCTCCTATATGAATTGAAAATGTGAGTTTTATAGCGTGATGAGTTGTAGAATTGTTTCTATCTTCTTGTGTTGTGAGTCTCTTAAAGGTATGTGAAATTGATGTCTTCCCTTCATGCGTGTATTGTGTATTTTATACCGTGTTGTATGGTTATGAGCTTGTAGTATTTGAGTCTTAACCCTAAAAAAAAATAAAAAAATGATCAAAGTGTGGCAAGTGTCATTCGGGGACGAATGTTCCTGGGAGGGGGGAGGGGGGGGGGAGGGATAATGTAACATTCCAAAAAATATACTTGTCTAGTAAAGAGCCTATTAGGTTTTAAGAATATGTATTGAGGTAAATAGACATCCTATTTTCCAATATTTAGTAATATTGGGCATATTAAAGAATATTGGCTTAAGGGCGTTAGCCAATTTTTGTATGTATTCACAAGTAAATGAAAATATATCTTGATGTTCAAATGCTCCAAGCCAAACTTGTTTAGAAATTGTACCTTCAATAAAGACCATAAGCTAAAGTACAGTATTCTTGACATACACACATTCGGTACTAGGAATCCAAGTGTCAAGCCTAGGTACCATAGCACATGATCAATTAAAATGACCATGTAGATTAAGCATTGCCCAAGGACATAGTGAGAATCCTTGGACAAGGAGTGAACTTTCCATAGTGCAAGGTTAGCGAAAGTACACGGCAACACATGTGCAAGCACATGTTCTACCAACGGCCAAGAGACAAGCCCCAACCGAATCGGTTAGGGTGGTTAGGGGGCAAGCATGTAAGATCACGTGGGGCTAAGCTCCCTAACTGATTCTAGGTCATATCTAACGTCCCTAACTAACTAACTAACCTAGGACCAACTAAAACTAACTAACTAGGGTGCCCGAAATCCTAAGACCTAACCGGGTGACTTAACCGAATAACTAACTAAAGCAACATCCTAGTACGTAACCTAGGATGGTCCAAATGGATTGGTTATAGTCCTAACGACTTAGGGGTACTTTAGTAATTACCCTAGGTCACTTAATTAATTAAGTTAGCAACTTAATTAATTAAAAATTATGGTCAAACCCGGATTAGGCTAGGTCAAATGTTCTCCTAATTGTAGTCGAATTAGGAGGGGCGTTTTAGGTAATTTAAGTAGAAAGTCTTTAGGATAATATATGGGACGTCTATATGTAGATATTAAGTCAGTTTTAGACCACAAATACATGTCCCAAACCAGAACCACACGAAATTCTCTTAATCTCTCAAGAACGCTCTCTTTTCCAAACTCCATTGAAGAACTAGAAAACGCTTAAGGAAGAAGACTAAGGTTTTGAAGATTCCAACCAAGATTTAGTGGATTCTCATCTATAAGGTATGTTTATTCATCCTTGAAATATCTTTCTTCAAGGATTCAATTCCAACGATTTTTAAAAGATGATCAAAAACATGATTTGTCCAATTTTCATAATCTAGCCATGGGTTCTTGCATAAAAGGTTTTTAATCAATGTTTTAGAATTGAATTGACGTTAATGCAATGTTTTAAATCTATAATTCTTATGAACCCATGCAAGCCATGTAAATTCCGATTTTGACTATTTATTGGGTTAAGTAATCATGTTTTTATACTTATGAATTAATGAGTAGTTTCTTATGGGCTTTTGAATGATGTAAGAATTGTATTCAATTGATGTCTAATTGGTCTTAGATTTTTAAATATTTATTGAATTGACCTAGTTTCGTCTAGTGTTATGATTTGTACTTTGAATTGATATTCATGGCCATGGGTAAGGGCCTTATGGTATTGAATTGGATGATTTAGACATGGTTTGAAGTGCTAAGAATAGATTGGTGGTACACTGCCCTAATGCTCTTTATTTTATGTTAATTAGACTTCAATTATTTTGTGAAGTATGATTATATCTATTTACATGCGATTAAGTGTAAGTATGTGTTCTTTTATGGATATTAGGTGATCATGTTGGATTATGGCTATGTGTTTAGGTGTGAAGTCTTAAAATTGATACATGATTATTCTTACTTGACTATATGAGTATATGATGGTTATATTGATGATGTTATAGTAATGTATAGGATGACATAAAGA
The DNA here is from genome assembly GCA_016801875.1 of Solanum sitiens. NCBI lineage: Eukaryota > Viridiplantae > Streptophyta > Magnoliopsida > Solanales > Solanaceae > Solanum > Solanum sitiens. Next base: position 483,349 of record JABWTJ010000451.1, on the reverse strand, counting down.
TGATAAGGGTCGTTCCTAAGTGCTTCAAAGAATGATATGTTATATGTGCTAATGTAAATTAATGATGTGTCTTGTTTTGGTAGAATATGTCCCTTACTTGATACATGAATATGATGAATATGAACGTCTTGACTTAGTTGGCTTAGGCACATTAGTCTTGTATGTGTATAGATGAATGTTTAATGAAAGTCTAGGATCGGTAGACCTAAGATGGTGCCCTTCTAAGCATGACTAATACGTGGAATCTTCTTATATAGAAAGAAGGTTAAGAATGAGCTATACTTACAGACCATTGAATGGCATCCCTAGTGGACCCATTTTTTGTAGGTGCATTATGACTAGGTAATGACTAAGAGATTGTCACGACCCGAAAGCACCCCCTAGAAGTTAGGGAAAACCTTCGAATCGTGACCGGCGTACTTGACCCCTTTGGGGTCTCGTACAAGCCCTCTAACTAGCATTCATAACATAAAGCATGAAAAGTAGTGCGGAATTAAAACTTTTCACGATAATAATAATAAAAGGAGTCTTTTCATAAATACTAGGAAATCTTATCGTCACAAGCCAACTTAAAGACACGACTTAGAATCTTAGGGACACGGCCCTTTACAATAGAGTAAATACATTTTTAAGTCTTAATAAGGAAACTAAGAAACATAAAAACTATGTCCTCGAATATATGAGGACATACCCAAGTCTTGAGAGATAGAATTCCCAAGCTTCAACTTCGATCCTCCAAAGGCTTCCAACCTATACTCATAAGGTATAAAAAGTATGGGGTTAGTACAACAATGTACTAAGTATGGCATATGCAAAAACATGCAAAAAGGGACATTTTAGTAAAGATAGCTTTTTATGCAATTCAAATATAACCTTCATGAATCTAGAAGCAAACCCACATAAGAATCAACAATTTAACACTTTATGACTATCTTACCAAACTTAAAGTAAACAAAAGGAACATTTCAATTAACTTTGCTAAACTTGCAATAAAATTGAATAAAGCATCATAGTGAACATTTTGAATTCTTACAATGAAGACCTTACAGTGAAAGGCACGGTCCAAGTCATATGAACCCTTTTTCTTTGAAGTTGCCCTAACCCAAGGTTATTCTAAGACTCCCTAAGGTGAGCCAAGAAGGGACTCTCATTACACCTCCCTTCAAAGCACACCAAAGCGACCCTTAAAACTACCAAATCTTAGGCTTACTTCGTTAGAAATCAAATCCACGCCCTTGGCTAACATATGCAAAACACTCATGGAAATATAGGTCATACCAAGTGCAATGTGAGAGTAGCATCCCATACTCCCACTCCCACTTAGTACTCCTAATGGATTCCATTTACTCAAGTACTCCACAATAATCCTCCATAACACTACACCATATTACTCATTCACACAGATTTCATGAAAGTACTCTTCTCCCATAGTAGGTATAGGTCACACCAAGTGCAATGTGAGAATAGCATCTCATACTACTACTCCCACTCAATGCTCCTACTTGGTAACTAATGTGGATTGAGCACTTCACGACATACATACACAATTTCAACAATACACAAGATAATTAGTTTCAAATCAATTCTTTTGTGGGAGTTAACTTAACCGACAAAGACCATGAGAGCTAGACATGGAATCCCGATATTAACCCCTATCGGATGAGGGATCCTTACTTGCCTAGTGTAAGGTCATGCTTCTTAGCGTTTACATGGCTTTTCCAATAGCTACACCTATGCGGGCACATAGTTAAGGGATAAGGAGATTGTTACTAAGTAACTCACTCTCTACTAACGAGGAGTACTCATCTCAAGAGGTACTTTGGATTACAACATCTCAACTAACGAAGTGCAATCCACCTCCCCTTCATATCCTCTCGGTGCTAGGCATAACTCCACACGGATTTCTCAACATAATAGTTTATCTTAGAAAGCTCACTAGGAATAGAGAGGTTGCTACTAGACACTACATCTCAACTCACGAAGTGTGTCCACCTCAAGATTTCCCCTTTTTGCTCAACTTGGCATAATACGATCTCTAAAGAGTGTGTGTGTACATGTGCACACCTTGCATATAAGCATCATTTCATTATCATCAAGTTCTACTCATACTTTAACCTTGATTCATCAAGCTACACACTCTACATACTTCTCATAATCATATACTTCATTTAGACATAAAGTAGGTCAAACATGCAATTCAAGCTACATCATAGACAACACAAGACCCATTTAAAATATATATCTTCATTCCACATATTAGATCTTCAATATCACATACTCAAACCATACTAAGTAACATCAAGTTCATCAATTAGCACCGCCACCCATAATGTGGACCATACCACTCAAATAGCAATTCATAATAAGAATTATAAAATGAGAGAAACTCATCAACAAATCAAACCATCATTTCCCATAAGCAATTTATCAATATTTCACCATATGAAGCCCTTAGGGCAGTAGCTACACCAACATGACAAATACAAGAAGACCCAAGTTCATACCCTACTAAAATCATGCTCACATAACCCATTTTCAAGTCAAAATTGAAGTATGCATAAACAAGAGTTTCATGGAGTTTTAACATCAAAACCATCTATTCAAACCAAGATAAATACATTTAAACCATTAGAACTTAGTTACAAGAATACCCATAATAGAAATCAAAGTTTAGAAGAAGTTGAGTTTAAAACCCCTTTTTGAAAACCATTTTGGAAGTTGGCTTCTTGAATGGAAAGGTATTCAAGAATGGATACCATACCTTTAAGAGAAAGAAACCCATGAATTTTGATGAAGAAACACGTCCAAAGCAGCCCTCCTTTCCTTCCTTAACCTCTAGCCTTCAATGGAGTCTTGGAGAGAGTTTCTTTAGAGAGAGAGATGAATTTAGAAGTGAGGGGATTTGTCTAGGTCTAGGGTTTAAAACTAGTTTAATATAACCTAAAAACACCAAAATTATACACCTAGGGTCTTATAAGACTTGGGGTGTATTTACATAAAACACCCCAAGTTGGCAGCCTTAAGTCGTGCACTGGCTGGCCTCGTCGACGAGACCTCCTCGACGGACCGTCACGTTCACCACGGACCGTCATGGAGTCCCGTCGAGGAACACTTGGCTCCAACTGGAGCCTGTCCAAGTTTCCACTCTCTGTCACTCGCGACGCCCTGGATCGACGGACCGTCCTGAGTGCGACGGACCGTCGCCATGGTCGTCGTGAGCCACTGATGGGCAGACTTTGCCCAAGTCTTGGGCCCTTCATCTAGGGCCCCTTGTGGGTCCTAGGTGGGGTCGTGCCCGGACGTCAAACCCCTAAACTAAGTCGTCTAGGTCTAAGGAACATCCGACGCATGTTTCAAGTAAAACGAACACATAAAACTCATCCAAACTCGCCAAGACATACAAGTACATTCTAAGGCATACCATCCGAACGTCATGGACGTTTTTGGTCGATTGAACTCCAAACTTAACCAAACTTTGCACACTGCCTAAGGACACCAAACTAACTCCGTTTAACTTAAAATTAACTCAAGAAACAACCATGAGGCTCTAGTTCACCTTAGTTCATTTTGGGGCGTTATATTCTCCCCCACTTGGAATAACATTCGTCCTCGAATGACACTTAAATTTTAAGAACAGCAAGGACTCACTTAGCATCATATAATACACTTAGATCATGATCAAAACATCAACAATCAAAGCATCCATTAGCAAGGAGCATCATTTCACACTTTCAACACTTATCAACACAGACTACTTTTGCCAAACTTCACAAAGTCAAAACTCAACCTTAAACTTCTTTTATGGAGGAACTACCTTCTCCAACATTAAACATGCTCATATACAACAATTTTGCACATAATTAAACTTAAATTAAGGCAAGGCAAATTTTTCTCAAATTGCAAATTTTTTTCACAGTGAATATTCACTGTAACATTGTCAAATATACAAAACTTTCAAAATTCCACTCTTTGAGCAATTTATCAAGATGACATGATCATATGAACTATAAAACCATATATACTCATTTCATAACACAAAAGCAACAATAACCAAGAGTTGAGACTTACCAAAACCATCAATCCGGATTAATTATCCTTTCTAGCCCCCATCCCATAGGAAGGGTTCTTCTTGGGAGCATTAGGATCTAGGGAAGCTTGATTGACATCTCTCCCCCTTGATTTAAGGTTTGGGCAGTCCCTCATCTTGTGGCCTCTATTACCACATGCAAAACAACCATCCGATCCGGCAAGACACTTACCCCCATGTTGCTTGCCACAAGTAGGGCACCTAGCCCTTTCATAGGAATGACCACCACCTTGAGAAGATTGATTTGGAGCCCTATCCTTGTTTCCCATAGAAGAATCTTGGGGATAAAACCTCTTCTTAGGCCTTTGGTGACTAAAATCATCCGACCTAGGTCTCTTACCCTCTTGCCTTATCTCCCTAATTTTGGACTCCTCAATTTGTTGCGCATAAACCATGAGCCTAGAGATATCCATGTCATTAAGAAGCATAGCCGTACGACACTCTTTTTCCACCAAGCTAGACACGCCCATCACAAACTTGTTCATCCTAGCCCTAGGGTTGGCTACCATGTTTGGGGCATACTTAGAGAGTTGGGTGAATTTGAGAGAGTACTCTTGCACACTCATTCCCCCTTGACGGAGGTTCATGAATTCAACCATCTTCTTCTCCCTCCACTCTAAAGGAAAGAATCTATCTAGGAAAGCCTCTTTGAATTCCTCCCAATCAACCGGTCCTCTTTCTAAGGGTCTCTCACCCCTCCATTGCTCATACCACACTTGAGCAACATCCTTAAGTTGGTAAGCGGCCAATTCCGCTTTCTCCCTAGGGGTCACACCCATAGCATCTACCACCTTGAAAACCTCATCTATGAAGCCTTGTGGATCTTCATCCACCTTAGTGCCATGAAAGGTAGGAGGGTTCATCCTCATGAAATCCCGAATCCTAGAAGCGGGAGTACTAGCATTTGGTTGGGGCCTATCTCCTAGGTTAGCTTGGCCCACAAAGTGATTGTTGACAACTTGAGCTTGAGCCGTCATGAGTTGGGTCAAGTTCATTAGGGCAGCCCTCAACTCCGCATTAGTCATATCACCCTCAACAAAAGGAGCTTGAGGCATAGGAGGCACTTGAGGTCCTTGAGGTTCCGGAGGCACTTGAGGTTCTTGAAGAGGAACCTCCTCATTTTCCTCCCCTAAGCCAACAATAGGAACTTGGTCAACATGGGGAAGGACTCTCTCATTTTGTACACCTCCCTCCTCCCTTCTAGCGGTCGATCTCCTCGTATTCATGTCCTAAAAACACAAAAGAAGAGGTTGAGAATAGACACCTTATATACTCAACTCTAAGGCACGATACTAGAATAGAGAAGAAAGTGAAACTTCTAGCATCCTATAGCCTCTTGTCCATGGATGTGTCGCGACTCACACCAATGACCAAGATACTACTAGATGTGGCTTGTGAGACTTTCAGACCTTAAACTATTTCCCAAAACCTTATGCTCTGATACCAAGTCTTGTCACGACCCGAAAGCACCCCCTAGAAGTTAGGGAAAACCTTCGAATCGTGACCGGGCGTACTTGACCCCTTTGGGGTCTCGTACAAGCCCTCTAACTAGCATTCATAACATAAAGCATGAAAAGTAGTGCGGAATTAAAACTTTTCACGATAATAATAATAAAAGGAGTCTTTTCATAAATACTAGGAAATCTTATCGTCACAAGCCAACTTAAAGACACGACTTAGAATCTTAGGGACACGGCCCTTTACAATAGAGTAAATACATTTTTAAGTCTTAATAAGGAAACTAAGAAACATAAAAACTATGTCCTCGAATATATGAGGACATACCCAAGTCTTGAGAGATAGAATTCCCAAGCTTCAACTTCGATCCTCCAAAGGCTTCCAACCTATACTCATAAGGTATAAAAAGTATGGGGTTAGTACAACAATGTACTAAGTATGGCATATGCAAAAACATGCAAAAAGGGACATTTTAGTAAAGATAGCTTTTATGCAATTCAAATATAACCTTCATGAATCTAGAAGCAAACCCACATAAGAATCAACAATTAACACTTTATGGCTATCTTACCAAACTTAAAGTAAACAAAAGGAACATTTCAATTAACTTTGCTAAACTTGCAATAAAATTGAATAAAGCATCATAGTGAACATTTTGAATTCTTACAATGAAGACCTTACAGTGAAAGGCACGGTCCAAGTCATATGAACCCTTTTTCTTTGAAGTTGCCCTAACCCAAGGTTATTCTAAGACTCCCTAAGGTGAGCCAAGAAGGGACTCTCATTACACCTCCCTTCAAAGCACACCAAAGCGACCCTTAAAACTACCAAATCTTAGGCTTACTTCTTTAGAAATCAAATCCACGCCCTTGGCTAACATATGCAAAACACTCATGGAAATATAGGTCATACCAAGTGCAATGTAAGAGTAGCATCCCATACTACCACTCCCACTTAGTACTCCTAATGGATTCCATTTACTCAAGTACTCCACAATAATCCTCCATAACACTACACCATAGTACTCATTCACACAGATTTCATGAAAGTACTCTTCTCCCATAGTAGGTATAGGTCACACCAAGTGCAATGTGAGAATAGCATCCCATACTACTACTCCCACTCAATGCTCCTACTTGGTAACTAATGTGAATTGAGCACTTCACGACATACATACACAATTTCAACAATACACAAGATAATTAGTTTCAAATCAATTCTTTTGTGGGAGTTAGCTTAACCGACAAAGACCATGAGAGCTAGACATGGAATCCCGATATTAACCCCTATCGGATGAGGGATCCTTACTTGCCTAGAGTAAGGTCATGCTTCTTAGCGTTTACATGGCTTTTCCAATAGCTACACCTATGCGGGCACATAGTTAAGGGATAAGGAGATTGTTACTAAGTAACTCACTCTCTACTAACGAGGAGTACTCATCTCAAGAGGTACTTTGGATTACAACATCTCAACTAACGAAGTGCAATCCACCTCCCCTTCATATCCTCTCGGTGCTAGGCATAACTCCACACGGATTTCTCAACATAATAGTCTATCTTAGAAAGCTCACTAGGAATAGAGAGGTTGCTACTAGACACTACATCTCAACTCACGAAGTGTGTCCACCTCAAGATTTCCCCTTTTTGCTCAACTTGGCATAATACGATCTCTAAAGAGTGTGTGTGTACATGTGCACACCTTGCATATAAGCATCATTTCATTATCATCAAGTTCTACTCATACTTTAACCTTGATTCATCAAGCTACACACTCTACATACTTCTCATAATCATATACTTCATTTAGACATAAACTAGGTCAAACATGCAATTCAAGCTACATCAAACACAACACAAGACCCATTTCAAATATATATCTTCATTCCACATATTAGACCTTCAAGATCACATACTCAAACCATACTAAGTAACATCAAGTTCATCAATTAGCACCGCCACCCATAAGGTGGACCATACCACTCAAATAGCAATTCATAATAAGAATTATACAATGAGAGCAACTCATCAACAAATCAAACCATCATTTACCATAAGTAATTTATCAATATTTCACCATATGAAGGCCCTTAGGGCAGTAGCTATACCAACATGACAAATACAAGAAGACCCAAGTTCATACCCTACTCAAATCATGCTCACATAACCCATTTTCAAGTCAAAATTGAAGTATGCATAAACAAGAGTTTCATGGAGTTTTAACATCAAAACCATCTATTCAAACCAAGATAAATACATTTAAACCATTAGAACTTAGTTACAAAAAGACCCATAATAGAAATCAAAGTTTAGAAGAAGTTGAGTTTAAAACCCCTTTTTGAAAACCATTTTGGAAGTTGGCTTCTTGAATGGAAAGGTATTCAAGAATGGATACCATACCTTTAAGAGAAAGAAACCCACGAATTTTGATGAAGAAACACGTCCAAAGCAGCCCTCCTTTCCTTCCTTAACCTCTAGCCTTCAATGGAGTCTTGGAGAGAGTTTCTTTAGAGAGAGAGAGATGAATTTAGAAGTGAGGGGATTTGTCTAGGTCTAGGGTTTAAAACTAGTTTAATATAACCTAAAAACACCAAAATTATACACCTAGGGTCTTATAAGACTTGGGGTGTATTTACATAAAACACCCCAAGTCGGCAACCTTAAGTCGTGCACTGGCAGGCCTCGTCGACGAGACCTCCTCGACGGACCGTCACGTTCACCACGGACCATCATGGAGTCCCGTCGAGGAACACTTGGCTCCAACTGGAGCCTGTCCAAGTTTCCACTCTCTGTCACTCGCGACGCCCTGGATCGACGGACCGTCCTGAGTGCGACGGACCGTCGCCATGGTCGTCGTGAGCCACTGATGGGCAGACTTTGCCCAAGTCATGGGCCCTTCATCTAGGGCCCCTTGTGGGTCCTAGGTGGGGTCGTGCCCGGACGTCAAACCCCTAAACTAAGTCATATAGGTCTAAGGAACATCCGACGCATGTTTCAAGTAAAACGAACACAGAAAACTCATCCAAACTCGCCAAGACATACAAGTACATTCTAAGGCATACCATCCGAACGTCATGGACGTTTTTGGTCGATTGAACTCCAAACTTAACCAAACTTTGCACACTGCCTAAGGATACCAAACTAACTCCGTTTAACTTAAAATTAACTCAAGAAACAACCATGAGGTTCTAGTTCACCTTAGTTCATTTTGGGGCGTTATAGAGATTGTATCTTTTCATATGTCCCTTATATCGAACTTACTCTATGAGAACAAAGGCTAGCACCGAGTGAATATGTTATGGTTTGTAGCTCTACTTGAGAAAGAGAGTAGAGTACAATGTAGCTCTACTTGAGTATGAGACTAGAGTACATAAAAGACCTTATATATTCCTTAACCATGTGCCTACATGGGATGTGTCCTAGTTCTACCTTTTGCAAGTAGAATACCCTCCATCGGAGTAGGGTAAACTCCGGATTCCATACTTAGCTCGTATGGTCTATGTCGGTTATAGACTATTCTCATCATGTGGGATACATACTAGTGTTGGATAAGTTCTAGGAAGTTTAGATAGTGGTATGGGACGCTATCTAGACATTGCACGACTAGACTTTGAAGATGTTAGTATGTGAGTCCCTAGGTCTTTCCAAGACCATTATGTGAAGTCTATAATGAATGAAATGTCTTCTAATTGACTTAAAGAATGATCACGATATTAGCTAATATATGAGGAATAGAATGTGCTCTATCTAGGGTAGCTTTGAGGTTTGCTTAGGTAAGCTTGAAGAGGGTGTATGGGCGGTCTCTTCTTGTTCTACTTAGTTGAATCTTAGATTAACCTTAGGTGGGGAGTTAAAAAAACGAAAAAGAGAATGATCTTATCTTAGGATAACCTTTGGTGAGAAGAATGCAAGTTAAAAGAGGTTACTGTAACGTTGAACTTAGTTCACTGTAATGTTCTTCAATATTTGATAAAATGCTTATGTGATGTCTTGTATGTTTCTAAGGTGTTAAATGTTGTTCTTATACTTATATTATGATGTTTTCATAAAAAAGAACATGTTTTATACGAAAGTCCATTTTTCATGATTTTATGTATTACGCCATACTTAGTACAAGTGTTTGTACTAATTCCATACTTTGTGTCTATCTCTAAAGGTGTAGGCGGCGTTTGAAAGGATAAGAATGTCATAGTAGCATAAGCTAAAATACAGTATTCTTGACATACACACATTCGGCACTAGGCACCCAAGTGTCAAGCCTAGGTACCATAGCACATGATCAATTAAAATGGCCATGTAGATTAAGCAGTGCCCAAGGACATAGTGAGAATCCTTGGACAAGGAGTGAACTTTCCAGAGTGAAGGTTAGGGAAAGTACACGGCAACACATGTGCAAGCACATGTTCTACCAACGTCCAAGAGACAAGCCCCAACCGAATCGGTTAGGGTGGTTAGGGGGTAGGCATGTAAGATCACGTGGGGCCAAGCTCCCTAACTGATTCTAGGTCCGAACTAATGTTCCTAACTAACTAACTAACCTAGGACCAACTAAAATTAACTAACTAGTGTGCCTAAAATCCTAAGACCTAACCGGGTGACCTAACCGAATAACTAACTAAAGAAACATCCTAGTGCCTAACCTAGGATGGTCCAAATGGGTTGGTTATGGTCCTAACGACTTAGGGGTACTTTAGTAATTACCCTAGGTCACTGAATTAATTAAATTAGCAACTTAATTAATTAAAAATCATGGTCAAACCCGAATTAGGCTAGGTCAAATGTTCTCCTATTTGTAGTCGAATTAGGAGGGGCATTTTAGGTAATTTAAGTAAAAAGTCTTTACGGTAATATATGGGACGTCTATATATAGATATTAAGTGAGTTTTAGACCACAATTACACATCCCAAATCAGAACCACACGAAATTTTCTTAATCTCTCAAGAACGCTCTCATTTCCAAACTCCATTGAAGAACTAGAAAACGCTTAAGGAAGAAGACAAAGGTTTTGAACATTCCAACCAAGATTTAGTGGATTCTTCATCTATAAGGTATGTTTATTCATCCTTGAAATCTCTTTCTTCAAGGAGTCAATTCAAACGGTTTTTAAAAGATGATCAAAAACATGATTTGTCCAATTTTCATAATCTAGCCATGGGTTCTTGCATAAAAGGTTTTTAATCAATGTTTTAGAATTGAATTGATGTTAATGCAATGTTTTAAAGCAATAATTCTTATGAACCCATGCAAGCCATGTAAATTTCGATTTTGACTATTTATTGGGTTAAGTGATCATGTTTCTATACTTATGAATTAATGAGTAGTTTCTTATGGGCTTTTCAATGATGTAAGAATTGTATTCATTTGATGTCTAATTGGTCATAGATTGTTAAATATATACTGAATTGCCCTAGTTTCGTCTAGTGTTATGATTTGTACTTTGAATTGATATTCATGGCCATGGGTAAAGGCCTTATGGTATTGAATTGGATGATTTAGACATGGTTTGAAGTGGTAAGAATGGATTTGTGGTACAGTGCCCTAATTCTCTTTATTTTATGTTAATTAGACTTCAATTATTTTGTGAAGTATGATTATATCTATCTACATGCGATTAAGTGTAAGTATGTGTTCTTATATGGATATTAAGTGATCATGTTGGATTATGACTATGTGTTTAGGTGTGAAGTCTTAAAATTGATACATGATTATTCTTACTTGACTATATGAGTATATGATGGTTATATTGATGATGTTATAGTAACGTATAGGATGACATAAAGATGATAAGGGTCGTTCCTAAGTGCTTCAAAGAATGATATGTTATATGTGCTAATGTGAATTAATGATGTGTCTTGTTTTGGTAGATTATGTCCCTTACTTGATACATGAATATGATGAATACGAACGTCTTGACTTAGTAGGCTTAGGCACATTTGTCTTGTATGTGTATTGATGAATGTTTAATGAAAGTCTAGGATCGGTAGACCTAAGATGGTGCCCTTCTAAGCATGACTAATACGTGGAATCTTCTATATAGAAAGAATGTTAAGAATGAGCTATCCTTACAGACTATTGAATGGCAGCCCTAGTGGACCCATTTTTTGTAGGTGCATTATGACTAGGTAATGACTAAGAGATGGTATCTTTTCATTTGTCCCTTATATCGAACTTATTCTATAAGAACAAAGGCTAGCAACGAGTGAATATGTTATGGTTTGTAGCTATACTTGAGAAAGAGAGTAGAGTACAATGTAGCTCTACTTGAGAATGAGACTAGAGTACATAAAAGACCTTATATATTCCTTAACCATGTGCCTACATGGGATGTGTCCTAGTTCTATCTTTTGCAAGTAGAACACCCTCCATCGGAGTAGGGTAAACTCCGGATTCCATACTTAGCTCGTATGGTCTATCTCGGTTATAGCCTATTCTCATCATGTGGGATACATACTAGTTTTGGATAAGTTCTAGGAAGTTTAGGTAGTGGTATGGGATGCTATCTAGACATTGCACGACTAGACATTGAAGATGTTAGTATGTGAGTCCCTAGGTCTTTCCAAGACCATTATGTGAAGTCTATAATGAATGAAATATATTCTAATTGACTTAAAAAACGATCACGAGTTTAGCCAACATATGAGGAATATAATGTGCTCTATCTAGGGTAGCTTTGAGGGTTGCTTAGGTAAGCTTGAAGAGGGTGTATGGGCGGTCTCTTCTTGTCCTACTTAGTTGAATCTTAGAGTAACCTTAGGTGGGGATTTAAAAAAAGGAAAAAGGGAATGATCTTATCTTAGGATAACCTTTTGTGAGAAGAATGCAAGTTAAAAGAGTTACTGTAAAGTTGAACTTAGTTCACTGTAATGTTCTTCAATATTTGATAAAATGCTTATGTGATGTCTTGTATGTTTCTAAGGTGTTAAATGTTGTTCTTATACTTATATTATGATGTTTTCATAAAAAAGAACATGTTTTATACGAAAGTCCATTTTTCATTATTTTATGCATTACGCCATACTTAGTACAAGTGTTTGTATTAATTCCATACTTTTTGTCTATCTCTAAAGGTGTAGGTGGCGTTTGAAAGGAGTCTCGAAGTTGAAGCTTGGATTAGTGTTCATTCAAGCAAAGAGTTTGGTATGTCCTCACTAGATCTGAGGACATCTTGATGTTTAGTTTTCCTTATTGAAAGTATTGTAATAGACTTAGCTATTTTCTATATTCATATGTCTAAGAAGGTGACTTTGAGACTTAGCTTTTCATTATGTTTTTCTATAAAAGAGATATTTTGGAGTATTATTATTTTGTATGAAAAATTTTGATTCCGCCCTACTTTTCATACATGTATGCAATGAATGGTACAAAAGGGCTTGTCTTAAACCTCCGAGAGGTCAACGACGTCGTGTATCGATCCGGGAATTGCCCTAACTTCTAAGGGGTACTCTCGGGTCGTTACAAACTTAGTATCAGAGCATAAGGTTATGAAGTAGTTTTAGGAATAAAAAAGTCTCAAAAAGCCGCGTCTAGTAAATCTTGACCATCGGTGTGAGTCACGACATATCTATGGGAGAGAGGCTTTAGGACGATAGAGTTTTCCTTCTTTTCTACTCCTATGTCGTGCCGTATAGTGAAATGTTATGAGTTTCTTTTGCACTCTCGACTAGAGGAACAAAGCCGGATGAGGGTGATGATGATGCCGGTAAGTGATAGTTTTCTCTCTTTAGTTGTATGAGTTCCTTCTAAGTGGGGGAGTATGGTGAGTAGTTGTGTTGTAGATTGTTGTTCTCATCTCTTCTATTCAATTCAAGCTTGAGAGATAGAATGTCATAGTAGCATGTTGCATGTTGCATTGTTTTTAGGAGTCTAGTTGAAATTGAAGTTTATTGATTTCTTGCATTGCGCATTTCATGAAGTTATGATTATGTTTTAAAGTGAGTTTATATGGTTTTATCTCTTATATTGTCGTGCTTCCATCATAAATTGCTTAAGGGTTGCATTGTTGGAAAATTGAACATGTTTCACTGTAAAGAATTTGGGCTTACTATAAAGGTTTTGAAAATTTGGCTAAATTGTTCTTTCATGAAAAATGGTTATGATATGTATATAACTGATGTATATGAGCATGATATTATGTGGAGAAGGAAGTTCCTCCTATATGAATTGAAAATGTGAGTTTGATAGCATGATGAGTTGTAGAATTGTTTCTATCTTCTTGTGTTGTGAGTCTCTTAAAGGTATGTGAAATTGATGTCTTCCCTTCATGCGTGTATTGTGTATTTTATACCGTGTTGTATGGTTATGAGCTGGTAGTATTTGAGTCTTAACCCTAAAAAAATAATTAAAAAAAATGATCAAAGTGCGGGATGAATGTTCCTAAGGGGGGGCGGGATAATGTAACATTCCAGAAAATGTACTTGTCTAGTAAAGAGCCTATTAGGTTTTAAGAATATGTCTTGAGGTACATAGACATCCCATTTTCCAATATTTAGTAATATTGGGCATATTAAAGAATATTGGCTTAAGGGCGTTAGCCAATTTTTGTATGTATTCACAAGTAAATGAAAATATATCTTGATGTTCAAATGCTCCAAGCCAAACTTGTTTAGAGATTGTACCTTCAATAAAGACCATAAGCTAAAGTACAGTATTCTTGACATACACACATTCGGTATTAGGCATCCAAGTGTCAAGCCTAGGTACCGTAGCATATGATCAATTAAAATGACCATGTAGATTAAGCAGTGCCCAAGGACATAGTGAGAATCCTTGGAATAGGAGTGAACTTTCCATAGTGCAAGGTTAGGGAAAGTACACGGCAACACATGTGCAAGCACATGTTCTACCAACGGCCAAGAGACAAGCCCCAACCGAATCGGTTAGGGTGGTTAGGGGGCAAGCATGTAAGATCACGTGGGACTAAGCTCCCTAACTGATTCTAGGTCATATCTAACGTCCCTAACTAACTAACTAACCTAGGACCAACTAAAATTAACTAACTAGGGTGCCCGAAATCCTAAGACCTAACCGGGTGACTTAACCGAATAACTAACTAAAGAAACATCCTAGTACCTAACCTAGGATGGTCCAAATGGGTTGGTTATGGTCCTAACGACTTAGGGGTACTTTAGTAATTACCCTAGGTCACTGAATTAATTAAATTAGCAACTTAATTAATTAAAAATCATGGTTAAACCGAATTAGGCTAGGTCAAATATTCTCCTATTTGTATTCGAATTAGGAGGGGCATTTTAGGTAATTTAAATAGAAAGTCTTTACGGTAATATATGGGACGTCTATATATAGATATTAAGTCAGTTTTAGACCACAATTACACGTCCAAAACCAGAACCACACGAAATTCTCTCAAACTCTCAAGAACGCTCTCTTTACCAAGCTCCATTGAAGAACTATAAAACGCTTAAGGAAGAAGACTAAGGTTTTGAAGATTCCAACCAAGATTTAGTGGATTCTTCATCTATAAGGTATGTTTATTTATCCTTGAAATCCCTTTCTTCAAGGATTCAATTCAAACGATTTTTAAAAGATGATCAAAAACATGATTTGTCCAATTTTCATAATCTAGCCATGGGTTCTTGCATAAAAGGTTTTTAATCAATGTTTTAGAATTGAATTGATGTTAATGCAATGTTTTAAATCTATAATTCTTATGAACCCATGCAAGCCATGTAAATTCCGATTTTGACTATTTATTGGGTTAAATGATCATGTTTCTATACTTATGAATTAATGAGTAGTTTCTTATGGGCTTTCTAATGATGTAAGAATTGTATTCAATTGATGTCTAATTGGTCTTAGATTGTTAAAATATATTTAAATTACCTAGTTTCGTCTAGTTTTATGATTTATACTTTGAATTGATATTCAAGGCCATGGGTAAGTGCCTTATGGTATTGAATTGGATGATTTAGACATGGTTTGAAGTGGTAAGAATGGATTGGTTGTACACTGCCCTAATTATCTTTATTTTATGTTAATTAGGCTTCAATTATTTTTTGAAGTATGATTATATCTATTTACATGCGATTAAGTGTAAGTATGTGTTCTTCTATGGATATTAGGTGATCATGTTGGATTATGACTATGTCTTTAGGTGTGAAGTCTTGAAATTGATACATGATTATTCTTACTTGACTATATGAGTATATTATGGTTATACTGATGATGTTATAGTAACGTATAGGATGACATAAAGATGATAAGGGTCGTTCCTAAGTGCTTCAAAGAATGATATGTTATATGTGCTAATGTGAATTAATGATGTGTCTTGTTTTGGTAGATTATGTCCTTATTTGATACATGAATATGATGAATATGAACGTCTTGACTTAGTAGGCTTAGGCACATTTGTCTTGTATGTGTATAGATGAATGTTTAATGAAAGTCTAGGATCGGTAGACCTAAGATGGTGCCCTTCTAAGCATGACTAATACATGGAATCTTCTATATAGAAAGAAGGTTAAGAATGACCTTTCCTTGCAGACCATTGAATGGCATCCCTAGTGGACCCATTTTTTGTAGGTGCATTATGACTATGTAATGACTAAAAGATGGTATCTTTTCATATGTCCCTTATATCAAAATTACTCTATGAGAACAAAGGCTAGCACCGAGTGAATATGTTATGGTTTGTAGCTCCACTTGATAAAGAGAGTAGAGTACAATGTAGCTCTACTTGAGAATGAGACTAGAGTACATAAAAGACCTTAAATATTCCTTAACCATGTGCCTACGTGAGATGTATCCTAGTTCTACCTTTGGCAAGTAGAACACCCTCAATCGGAGTAGGGTAAACTCCGGATACCATACCTATCTCGTATGGTCTATGTCGGTTATTGCTTATTCTCATCATGTGGGATACAAACTAGTGTTGGATAAGTTCTAGGAAGTTTAGGTAGTGGTATGGAACGCTATCTAGACATTGCACGACTAGAATTTGAAGATGTTAGTATGTGAGTCCCTAGGTCTTTCCAAGAACATTATGTGAAGTCTATAATGAATGAAATATCTTCTAATTGAATTATAGAACGATCACGATGTTAGCCAACGTATGAGGAATAGAATGTGCTCTATCTAGGGTAGCTTTGAGGGTTGCTTAGGTAAGCTTGAAGAGGGTGTATGGGCGGTCTCTTCTTGTCCTGCTTAGGTGAATCTTAGAATAACCTTAGGTGGGGAGTTAAAAAAAGGAAAAAGGGAATGATCTTATCTTAGGATAACCATTGGTGAGAAGAATGCAAGTTAAAAGAGGTTATTGTAAAGTTGAACTTAGTTCACTGTAATGTTCTTCAATATTTGATAAAATGCTTATGTGATGTCTTGTATGTTTCTAAGGTGTTAAATGTTGTTCTTATACTTATATTATGATGTTTTCATCAAAAAAAGCTTGTTTTATACGAAAGTCCATTTTTCATGATTTTATGCATTAAGCCATACTTAGTACAAGTTTTTGTAAATATTCCATACTTTTTGTCTATCACTAAAGGTGTAGGTGGCGTTTGAAAGGAGTATCGAAGTTGAAGCTTGGATTAGTGTTCATTCAAGTAAAGAGTTTGGTATATCCTCACTAGATCCGAGGACATCTTGATATTTAATTTACCTTATTGAAAGTATTGTAATAGACTTAGATATTTTCTATATTCATATGTCTAAGATGGTGACTTTGAGACTTAGCCTTTCATTATGTTTTTCTATAAAAGAGATATTTTGGAGTATTATTATTTCGTATGAAAAGTTTAATTCCGCACTACTTTTCATACATGTATGCAATGAATGGTACGAAAGGGCTTGTCGTAGACCTCCGAGAGGTCGACGACGCCGTGTATCGATCCGGGAATTGCCCTTACTTCTTGGGGGTACTGTCGGGTCGTTACAATCACCTTGCCATCTTGCATAAGAACACATCCCAAACCTACTCGGGAAGCATCACAGTACACCACATACCCTTCACCACTCCTCCGTAACATAAGAACTGGGGCCGCAGTGAGTCGGTCTTTGAGCTCTTGGAAGCTCTTTTCACAAGTTTCAGACCACTCAAAATTCGCCTTCTTTTTTATTAAAGTAGTTAATGGAGCAACAATTGTGGAAAAGCCCTCAACAAACCTTTGATAATAATTAGCCAAACCTAAGAAACTCCGAATATCGTAGGAGTGAGGGGTCTCGGCCAATTCTTTACTGCCTCAATCTTTTTCGGATCCACCTCTACACCCTGGTCGGACATAACATGACCAAGAAATGTCACTGATCTCAGCCAAAATTCACATTTGCTGAATTTTCCATACAACTGATGTTCCCTGAGTACTTGCAATGTCATTCTCAAATGATGTTCATGCTCTTCTCTGTTCTTAGAGTATATGAGGATGTCATCTATGAATACTATGACAAAAGAATCAAGGTATTCACGGAAGACTCTATTAATAAGGTCCATAAACGCGGCTGGTACGTTAGTGAGACCAAATGACATAACAAGAAACTCGTAATGACCATACCTAGTACGGAAGGCAGTCTTAAGAACGTCCTCTTGTCTCACTCTAAGTTGGTGATACCCTGACCGAAGATCTATTTTAGAAAAGAAACTTGAACCTTGAAGCTGATAAAATAGATCATCGATTCTGGGAAGAGGGTATTTGTTCTTTATAGTGACTTTGTTGAGTTGCCTATAATCGACACACATTCTAAGAGTTCCATCCTTTTAACTGCAACTTCAACTCTTTGAGTTCCGCTGGAGCCATTCTATAGGAAGGAATGGAAATCGGTTTGATGTTGGGATCTGTCACGACCGGAATCTAGACCCCAGACGATACCGGCGTTGTTGACCTCTCAGAGGTCGCAGACAAGCCTACTTACGTCATTCATACTTTACATAGGTTAATTTTAGCGGAAAATTTTAAAATTTTTGTTCCTAAACATTTCTTACAAAACATTTCTAATAAATTCGTAATTCGTTCAACATCAACCATCTAAACATTAAGATATAACCAAATGAAAGAAATAGTCCAATAATATAATCGTATAATTGCCAAAATGGCATCCATACATAGTCT
Source organism: Solanum sitiens (assembly GCA_016801875.1). Taxonomy (NCBI): domain Eukaryota; kingdom Viridiplantae; phylum Streptophyta; class Magnoliopsida; order Solanales; family Solanaceae; genus Solanum; species Solanum sitiens. Next base: position 464,749 of record JABWTJ010000451.1, on the reverse strand, counting down.
GAATAAAATAAGAAAGAAAGGCTAGTGGAACATGCTCCACTAGCTTAACTCCTAAACTAAGCTAGAACATAAACAGTAGCATCCTCGAAAGCATGAGGACCTACCAAAACCGGATGAATGCTGGACGTCCGAATAACTGCAGCGATAATCCTGTAGCTCTACCGTCCACCTGTGCCTGCACCTAAAATAGTAGAGTTTGTATAGGGTTAGTACACACTTGTACTAAGTATGGGTATATGCAAGCACACACCAAGGACATGCATGAGAAAGAATATCTCTTTCCTAACAACATGATTTTTGGAAGTCAAGTCAGTGGACTTGCCAAATTGAGATTAGGAAAGTTTCCAAATTTGGATTAGGAAAGTAAGTGAGCTTTCCAAATTTGGATTAGGAAAGTGATACTATGAGAATAGCATACATCATCATACTTTTCACATTTGCACACAGCACATAACATTTACACATAGAACATATCATATAGCATACAGTACATTTTACATGTAGCACATAATTTCTTTCATATCATTTATTCATATGCCATGAGACCTTGGAATCATGGACTTGACATTAAGACATCCCAGAAATGAGGTCTCAACATATGGGACCTCAACTAGGGAGTCTTCATTAGCAAACAAAGAGTCTGCTTCATTCATTCATACGTACTTCATTTCATTTCGTTCATAGTCCAGTGTAACCACCGGTTATACCTAGGATGTAGTTTAGGACTTACATTAGGTTCGTTGTGCAATGACCAAGAATGACCTAATGTCATTACTTGAATCTAACTCACCTCTTGATTATCCTATCCTAACACCTTTTGTATCATTCATTTCATTATGTGCATCATTTGAGGCTGGCCTCATTCATTCATTGGGAACTTTAACTTTAACCGACATAGATCATGTGAGCATCATGAAATCCAGTGTCTCCCCCACACCGAAAAGAGGTGGAATCACTGGCCAAAGTGATCCAATAACATGCTAGCGTACATGGGAATTTGACCCCGCCAGATCCCTATATTGGCAGTATATGTTCGAAGACTAGGAGATATAAGGAGACCCATACCCGGCAAGCCGGACAGTCTCTTCTCATGAGAGTTACGTGAACCTCCGCCCTTCCCGAAAGAAGGCATCACCGCTCATAGCTAGTCTATCGGTGCTCAGTATAAAGTTCCATTACATTCAACTCATACGTCATGGAAGCTGGCTTCTAATATGAGGACATCATAGCTTAATAGATGATTTGTCATCTCATCATTAGTATTAAGTCTGTTAATCTCAATACTTTTATTAGAGTGTTCATAGAGACTTGTCTCCTCATTATCTTACACTCTCATAGGTGAGTACGGGTTGGTAACATTTTCTTAGGCTCTTTTGAAATTATTCTCATCATTTACATTAGCCTCATATCATGTTGTCACCACATTCATTATCATTAGCACCTTTGCTTTTCATAGTTACTCCCCTCTTATTGTGTGAATGTTTATTTCATCATTTCATTGTTCATCTCATCATATGCCAATGCACTTGGCCATTTAGTGTATTTACACTCATACTTTAACCCTTCTAGGGTTTATCATTTCATTTCATACATCTTAGGTTCACTTACTTTTGAACGTATGTTAAACTTATGTGTCTATACATACAAGCCATAGACTTCATTCGTAGTTCATTAAGTGACTCATACATTCCTAAGATTTTATAGCACAAGATTTATGTATCTTGTATATATGCCAAGATCTTGATTTCGATCTAAGTAGATGGCATTATTCTTGGATGATTTGTTCACGTATGACTTATGTATCAAACGGAAGTTTGGGCAAGGAACCCCAAGTCTTAAATCAATTGAATGTCATTTACATTATTAATTGATTTTATGCTAATAGTCATAACATTTTAACTCTAAGTCAAATCACAATGTTTACATTGAAGGTTTACTTTTCTACTTAAAGTCTCTCTCACATTGGCCGATGGGTAGTGGGTTCGAGTCCCCACAACCCCACCTTTTTTTTTTTTATTAACATAATATTCTCCTATTCTTTCTTAAACCAAGAGGTTGTGGGATCAAACCCCCACAACCTCTTTTATTTTTCTTTTAATTTCGCTCAAGTAAGGAGGTTGTGGGTTCGAACCCCCACAACCTCCTTTCTTTTAATAAATTTTCGCTAAGGGCTGTGAGGTGGTGGGTTCGAACCCCCACAGCCCCATAATTATATTTTTATATTTTGTCTAAGTTAGGAGCATGTACAGTGAGGTCATGGGATCGAACCCCCATGGCCTCACTTGTTTTATCATTAAATTTCGCGGCAGTAGCTAAGGGGTTCGAATCCCCTTAGATCCAACATTTTTTTTCTTTTTAGTTTCCATTCTACTCTTCATGAATTCTGTCTGAGGGGTGGTGGGTTCGAATCCCACTTCCCTCATTAATTTTTTTCTGTTGTTCATACCCTTGCTCAGACCCAGGATCGAACCCCCCAGCCCTCACCCTTTGCCGTGTCTATTTCGCCCAAGGATGAGGTCACGGGTTCAATTCCTAGTGGCCTCATTCTTTTATTTCTTTAGTAAATTTTCCAGATTCATGTGGATTTTGATTTAGTCTATATTAACTTGTACAATGCTGGAAATTTTTAGTTACTTTTAACTCATAACATCAATGTTTTACTTAGTTCATACATTCTTTCATAATTCCACTTCAACGTATTTTTAAGTGCATCCTTTAGAGAATTTATTGGCTATCAAGTCCTTTTTCAAGTCAGCCACATTTCTTAATTATGAACATCACAATCTTCATGAGTTTGGGTACGTAAATTAACAAACACAACATTAGCAATTTTAAGCCTCAAGGCCGAGACTCCAAATATGGCATACATTTTTCTTAATTTCGAACACACACATGGTTTGTCTTTTCATAAATTAACGTACATCCAACACATTAACATTCAACACAAACATCACATAATCCTATGTCTACCAGCATTCATACCAACCTACATTCGTTGGGAGCTAATGACAGGGACATGCAATAGGGGAATCAACCTTAGTTTTTTTTTAGCCGAATATACTGAGTCCTAGGGGTCTCTTGGGAAAGGGACCAAGAGTAAGAAAACCCATACCTTTTTTTCTTGTTAAATGTCAAGAATGATGCCCAAGAACCTCTCCAAAAATCAGTCCAAACACCCACACTCACACCTCACCCGACTAGCGTAGTACGTTTTGCTTAACGTTACGGATTGCTTTCTCTTTTGTGTTTCTATCTTTCAAGTTCTTGATGAACTTTTGCCTTTACTTTATTTTTCTTTTGCTGATTGATTCCTCACGTTTTCAGCCAAGAAAAAGAGAGTGAACGAGAGAGAGAAATCGTGCAAAGAGAGTGGGGAAAAGGGAGATAGAAGTCTAGTAGAAGTAGGACTTTGTGGGTTTGAATTAGTCAACTCAATAATTAATCAAAATTAATAAAAATCTGATTTCTCTTTCCTAAATCAGCTAATATTAATTATTTATTAAAAACTAAGTTAACACATTAAAATAAAAGCAAATTTAATCTTGCTTCTAGTGGGGTTCGAACCCGGGTGACCCCATTTTGCGAAAATGGGTCACTTCGGGTTGCCCCACCCGAATTTCTTTATTTTTTTAACTTAATTAATTAAATAATTAATTACTCAGGGTAATTACAATATTACCCTTGGCCTAGAAAAGACCATTTTACCCTTGGACCCTCAAAACTTAAAATTTCTTCTTTTGAGTCCGGTAAAAACTCTTCCGATTAAATCTTCGTTTTCGTGAGCCTCACATGGTTGGTTCCAATCTTTCCAAGATCAATTAACTCCCCAAGTTAGTTGGCTTGGTCGTAGTAAGGGTTCCGAGGTCTGGTTCTACGCGTATCAATACGTGTGGACCTTGGTCTAATCGCATGCATTCTTGAAAAACCTAAGTCTTAATCCTATTCATTTTTAGGGTTGTTATAGGATCTAAGTCAACACAAATGTCAATTTCGCGTTCAAGTGGGATTCCTGGTAAATCCTCCGGAAAGACATCTTGAAACTCATTTACTGCGGACACAGAGTCTATGGAAGGAACTTCATGTTCTAAGTCATTGACTCTGACTAAGTGGCATAAGTACCCCTTAGATAACATCTTATTGGCTTTAAGATGGGAAACTATTTGGCCTGTTGGATTTGAACCACGCCCTTCCCATTTCAGCTCTAACTCATTTGGAAACTGAAACCTTACTATCCTGTTTCGATAGTCTATGGTAGCATAGCAATCATGGAGCCAATCCATACCCAAAGTTATATCAAAATCAAGCATGGTTAATTCTATTAGGTCAGCATATGTAACTCTATCAAGAATAGTTATTCGGCAATCTCTATATACCCTTTAGGCCCTAATGCTGTCTCCTATAGGAGTACTAACCAGAAGAGGTTAATGCAAGATCTCAGGAAGCAAGTCAAATTTACTATCTACTAAAGGAGTAACAAAAGACAAGGTAGATCCTGGATCTAACAATGCATACACAGGAAAAGAAAAGACATGCAAGGTACCCTGTGACCACATCAGTCGACTTCTCCTGCTCCTCTCTACCTTTTAGAGCATATAACCTGTTCCTCTTAGGAGGTTCGGCTGCAACATTAGGATTAGGCCGAGGCTGAGTATCTGCCTTGGCCTTATTCCTCACATGTGTGCCATCCCTGACCACATGCCCACTCTTGCCGCACCCATAGCAGGCATTAGAACCTACCATGCACTCAGCTCCATGGAACTGCCACACTTACCACACGACTTTCTATCACGCTGGGCATTTCTATCATTGCCCTTCTTGGCATTAGTAATCCTGGAAGGAGTAGGATTAAATGAGTTCTTATGCCTATTCTTGAACTTGGGCATGTTCTGGACTCCAAATGAACTCCTACCGGTGTTAGAACCAGTCTGATCCAAGGGCCTAGACTTCTTGCTTTCTCGGCCTCTCTTTCTCTGGCGACTTTCCTCAACCTGCTGTGCATGCACCATCAACCTACCAAGGTCCATGTTATCATGCAACATGGCTGCCCGACAACCCTCCTCCAAATCCTCTAATACATCAGTCACAAACCTGATCATCTCATCCCTGCTATTGGACACCAGAGAAGAAGCATATTTAGAAAGCTTAACAAACTTCAAGGAGTATTCCTTGACTGACATACCTCCCTGATGTAAGTTAATGAACTCCTCAACCTTAGCCTCTCTCTTCTCTCTAGGAAAGAACTTCTCCAGGAATGCAGTCTTGAGAACGTCCCAAGTGATGGGGACTTCTCCTTGTGCTCGGCCATCTCCCCACATCCTGTACCACACCTAAGCCACATCCTTTAGATGGCATGCAGCCAACTCAGCCTTCTCCTCTTCACTAACACCCATAGCACAGAGAATCTTGTGAACCTCGTCCACAAACTCTTGGGCATCCTCACTGGTCTTGGACCCGAAGTAGATTAGAGGATTCATTCTGGTGAAATCTCTCAGTCTACTAGCCGTGGTGCTAGCATGCGGGTTCTCCCTGGGAGCACCCTCTCTAGTGGCCTGGGCTGTGATAGCCTGTGCCTGAATAGTGATGGCTTGGGCCATCTGAACTAGTGCTGATCTCACTTCTCCATCTGTCAACGCAGCTGGGTTGGTAGGAACTTGCTCTCCAGCAGCTGGGGCTTGAGGAGGAGCTTGGTTTCCTCCAGCAGTTGCTTCTTCAACTCTCCTGCCTGTGTTTCTCTTTGTGTTCACTTTTCTACACGTTCACAGAAGAAGGAAGTTAGATGCTAGAATGACACAAAATGTCAAAACTCTAGACATCACGATAAAGAGTAGAAGAAGGGAAATTCTTAACATCACTTAGTATATAAGTCATGATTGTGGTGCACTTCACAACCATAAGCTAGAAACTACGCAACGTTGTTGTTTTGAGCTTTAGTTCCTAGGTAATTTAACCTCATGCTCTGATACCAAGTTTGTCACACCCGGAATCTAGACCCAAGATGAGACGGGCGTCGTTAACCTCTCAGAGGTCATAGACAAGCCTCTTCTTAGCTTTCATCATAATCATACAGTTAAATTATGGAAAATTTAAAACTTTATTGAAGTTTACATAGACATCATATAGCTTCGTAGAGTGATATACTAATAGCTCAACATAAGCAACCATCTATCAATAGATTAAACAATTGAAATGATGAATCATAATAATAATAATAGTTTGCCAAATCGACCTTATTACAAACACTTGAACAATTGTTTGAAATGAAAGGTTAGGGACAACATCCACTAGCTATGTCTAATGTACTAAGCTAGAATAATAAGCGTAGGCATCCTCTAACTGAAGAGGACCTACCAAAGTCTGGAGATCGCTAATCCAAACTCCTTCAACGAATCTTCAGTCTTCTGAAAAACCTGCACCTATAAAAATAGTAATAGTATATGGGTTAGTACACACTTGTACTAAGTATGGGTGTATGTGCAAAAACACATAAGGACTATGCATGATCAAGGAAAGCTCTTCCTATAGCAACATGCCATTTCTGGAAAGTACTTCACTACACTTTCCTAGTTCGTTATTCGTGAATCAAGGTATGAATATGACATGTTTTCATGCATTTAAAGCACACAACTCATTTTCTATATGAACATAAGACCTTGGAATCATGAAAATAATTTTAGAACAACTCAAACAAATCTTAATAATCTTGCTCCCTTCCGAGAGCTCTCTTTCCCAGCCTTAGATTATTTTTCAGTCTCTTCTTCTTTCTTGTTGTGTAGTTTAATGATCTCCTTTGATCCTATGTTTTACTTACAAGTACAATGATTAATTGTAGTCCCATACCTACAATGAATCGAGTAAGTAATTCAAAGACTAAGGAAATGATTTGCCTACCTTACTTACAAGTTTGATTTTTCATTCTTCTTAAATTGGGTATGAATGTATTTATAAGCCAATCTTTATTGGGTATGACCATTCTTTGATTATTTGCATAATATATAGATCTTGGGGCATATATTCGTACTATAATATTGGCATAAACCAATAACTTTTAAGACTTCATTCTTATCAAACACTGATGATTGATATTCTTAAACTTTTGCTTACTTAGTTCACTTTGAACTTACATTTCTTCTTCTTTGATTTGTGTTCACTTTGAACATGCTACTTTCTTTCTTACTTACTTTCTTAAAGAAATCTTTAGCATTAACTGATATAGATCATGTGAGCTTACATGAAATCCAGTGTCTTTCCTACACCGAAAAAGGTTGTTCACCAGCTAAGGTGAAATCGAGTCCAGTGTCTTCCCCACAACGAAAAGAGGTGGTTCACCAGCTAAAGTGAAACTGAGTCCAGTGTCTTCCCCACACCGAAAAGTGGTGGTATCACCGGCCAAAGTGAAACCGAATACTACCTAGCATTCTTAGGTGGAATAATCCACTAGCTAGTTCCTATGCTGGCAACATAGTTCAAAGACTAGGAGACTTCGGATACCCTGATCCACTTTGATGGTGATCTCGTCTCATGAGGCTTACATGTGCTGGCACAAGCTCATTGCTAGCTATCGGTGCTTAGCTCAAATTTATTATACTTTACAACTTTTAGAGTTGACTCAAACATTATGGAAGCTGGCTTCTAGTATAAGGTATACTTAGCTCAATGGATGACTGGTCACCCCTTTCTTTTATACTTGATGAATGTGAATTTAATCTTACATTATCATCATGGTGAGAGTGAGACTTGTCTCATGGTTTCTAGGACCCTCTTATGTAAGTATCTTTGACATAATCGTTTTAAGTGTAAGTGAGACTTGTCTCAATTCCTTTAACACCCTGTATTAGATCAATTTCATAACTCATAAGCTTTTAGTTATTTCATTACTCACATTATCTTGTTCAACATTAATTGATAGTCTTGTACCATTATTTATGAAGGTTATAATGACTTACTCAATGTGCTATTATGTTTATAAGTCCGTGTGAATAGGGTATGTTGGGACTTGTCCCAATTATTGGCATACCCTGTGTTATGAGTTCATTGAGTTAAGATTGGTATGACTTCACATATTTTGGAAATAATATTGCTGGCCAATTTGTTGGCATAAATCAAACTATGATATTATCACTAGCCAATTCAATTACTTCATGAATACATTATAGAAATCTCATCATGATAGCAAGCCAACTTTTAACCTTTGATTAGCCTATAAGAACAATTCAATGAACAACTTATAACCATTTCATCTTCTCGAACACAAGTAGACATTACAACATTTATTATCTTATGTAAATAATACCCTAATCATACGGATCTAACCATTAGGTCTCATTCGACATTATAAATCACATAAACCTACACATAATGATCAGTTAGCACCACATACCAACAACATGCTCGAGAGTTACATCATACATACTACAAGAATCGGAAATAGGGAGAACTAGGGATCTGAACATTCGATTCATTGGGAACAACCCTAGTTTCGATATTTCTTGAATTAAAAACATTTAAAAAGCCTCCTGGGGAAAGGAATTCAAGAGATAAAACCCATACCTTACTGTAGAATTGAATCTATGAAGATCACCTTGCACTTTTGCGCGAAAACCTTGAAGAACTACCTTGAAATCGCCTAAGTTTTTTCTTACGTTGTTCACTATTTTTAGTCGTAGGTTTTATAATGATTAAAACGTGAGTCTAAGTCTAAGGAACTGAATATGACTAATTCAACTTAGACTAATTATCTTAATTAAATAAATCAATTAGTTAATTACCAAAATGCCCCTCTTAAATTGACTAAAAATAGGAGAACACTTGACTTAACCAAAATCTGGAAATTGCTTAAGGGTTTCGGTTTGACCATTTAAATTAATTAATTAAGTTGATAATTTAATTAATTAAGTAACCTAGGGTGATTACAAAAATACCCCTAAGTTGTTAGGACCATAACTAACCCTTTGGACCATCCTAGGTTAGGTACTAGGATGTTTCTTTAGTTAGTTACTCGGTTAGTGTCACCCGATTTGGGCTTAGGATGTCGGGCACACTAGTTAGTTATTTTGGTTAGTCCTATGTTAGTTAGCTAGTTAGGTCAGTTAGTTAGAGCCTAAGGCCGGTTAAGAAGCTTGGCCCCACGTGGCTTGACCCGGACGTGCGCCTCTCCCCTAACCGCTCTAACCGAATCGGTTAGCTTGGTGTCTCGGCCGGTAGCACATGTGCTTGCACATGTGATTTCCTAACTTGCATTCTGGAAAGTTCACTTATTGTCCAAGGATCCTCAGTATGTCCATGGGTACTGCTTAATCTACATGATCATTTTAAATGATCATATGCTATGGTACCTAGGCTTGACACTTGGATGCCTAGTACCTAATGTGTATGAGCGATGAAAATAAGAATTTTAGGTTAGGGTCTTTATTGCAGGTACAATTTCTAAACAAGCTTGGATTGTATTTTAAGTTACTTGTGTATACATAGAAATTGGCTAACACTCTTAAGCAAATATTCTCTAATATGCCCAATATTACTCAATATTGGGCATTTGGATGCCTATGTACCCCAATACATATTCTTAAAACCTAATCTGCTCTTCACTAGACAAGTACATTTTCTGGAATGTTACATTATCCTCCCCTTAGGAACATTTGTCCCCGAATTACACTACACATCATTTGAATCAAAGATGGTATTTTCGAAAAACACATTAACATACTTGAAACTTTACTCTTTGTGAATATCTGATTCAGAACTTACTCTAGATGATGCACATCACTCAAACCTTATCTGAAGCTTCATATGTGAGATTCAGGAACTTCCTTCTCAATCTCACTATAACTATATGCACATCACAACTCATGCAACACAAAAATCATGTCAACGCTATACAAAAACAGCAACATGAATGCAAGCATGAACTCATATTAACTCATATAGTGCAAGTATAAAACACACAGTTATGGACTTAAAACACCAAAACCGACTAATGCACTAAAATTTAGAGTTTCCTAATCAAAAACCAGACTTAAGAAGAGTATATCTAACCTCAAGAACTGAACAAGTGAGGGTAACTGGAGGGTAACCTCAAGACTTAGGTACTAGGCATCCAAGTGTCAAGCCTAGGTACCATAGCACATGATCAATTAATATGACCATGTAGATTAAGTAGTGCCCAAGGACATAGTGAGAATCCTTGGACAAGGAGTGAACTTTCCAGAGTGCAAGGTTAGGGAAAGTACACGGTAACACATATGCAAGAACATGTGCAAGCACATGTGCTACTAACGGCCAAGAGACAAGCCCCACCCGAATCGGTTAGGGTGGTTAGGGGGTAGGCGTGTAAGATCACGTGGGTCCAAGCTCCCTAACTGATTCTAGGTCCTAATTAACGTCCCTAACTAACTAAATAACCTAGGACCAACTAAAATTAACTAACTAGGGTGCCCAAAATCCTAAGACCTAACCGGGTGACCTAATCGAATAACTAACTAAAGAAACATCCTAGTACCTAACCTAGGATGATCCAAATGGGTTGGTTATGGTCCTAATGACTTAGGTGTACTTTAGTAATTACCCTAGGTCACTTAATTAATTAGATTAGCAACTTAATTAATTAAAAATCATGGTCAAACCTGAATTAGGCTAGGTCAAATGTTCTCCTATTTATAGTCGAATTAGGAGGGGCATTTTAGGTAATTTAAGTAGAAAGTTTAACAACCCTAAAATGACTATGCTAAGTAATGCCTAACGTATCTAGAATGCCTAGATTATACCGGGTTCACACGGATTGATGCGCGTAGAACCAGACCTCTGAACCCTTGCAACAGCCAAGCCAACCAACTTGGTGAGTTAGTTGAGCTAGGAAAGGTTGGTTCCAGCCATGTAGGGCACCCGAATATGAAGATTTACCCGGATGAGTCTTAACCGGACTTAAAAAGGGGTAATCTTAAGTTTGGACCGTCTAGGGGTAAAATGGTCTTTTACAGGCTAAGGGTATTATTGTAATTACCCTAAATATTTAATTAATTAATTAATTAATATGACGGAAGGGCAATTCGGGTAGAAGTTGCCGAATTTGACCCTTTAAGCAAAATCTAGCTCCACCCGAGTTCGAGCCTTGGTGGAAGCAAGGATTAAATTGATTTTAATTTTATTAAGTGAATTAGTTGAATTAATTAATATTTAAAAAGCTTAGTTAAGTAAGGAAAAAATCAGATTTTTAATAAAAAAATAATAATAATAAAATTAATAAATAATGAGGAGTCCTAGTTTGACTTAGTCTCCACCTAACTCTCCTAATCCTAATCATAATCCTAATCCTCTCATTCTCACGTCTCTCACTCTCATTCTCACGTTTTTTTATCATTAAAAGAACTGAAAATAATAGTTCTTCACTCTTGAAGAACTTACACACAAAAACTCAAATGAAAAGCTAAGCTAAAATAAAAAATCAACAACATTCTTCTCGACGTATTGTGTTTGGGATTTTGGTGGTGAGGCAGTGGTGTCGTGGGAATTGGAAGCATTGAAACAAGTGTTGAACGACATTAAGGTATGGGTTTTCTTCTCTCTTGGTCCCTTTCCCAAGAGACCCTTAAGTTTCAGTTTAAATCGCGATTGAAAGACTAAGGTTGTCCCCGTTGCATTCCCCTGTCATTAGCTCCTTTGAACAATTCAAAGCATGCGTTGGTATGTCTTCTGGTAGATAATGATAGGTCTGGTTGTGATTATGTGTTGAATGTGTGGTAAGAAATCATGTAAAGGATGAAAAATATATTCCGGAAAATTGCATTAAGTGGACTGTTCTGAGCATGTGTGTGCTGAAAATTTGACTATGCTTGCTGCCTGAAATTTGTATGTTAAATGTTGTGTTTTGCGTGTGTAAAAATGTTAAAAACGTGATGTTCATAAAAGGTTAAGGTGTCTGACTGAATGTCACTCAGAATGCTATAAAAAAATCAACAAAAGAATGAGAGATAAATGGATTGGAAGAGTCAAATTTCCATCTTGCTGGAAATTTGTAGTCTCGACCAAAATGACTAATTTTAAAAAAAAAATAAAAATTGTGAGGTCATTGGGAATTGAACCTAAGACCTCACCAAATGTAAATTACATAAAAAATTTATGAAAAAAAATGAAAGGAAAAATAAATGTGGAGAGGGGATTGAACCCCCAACCTCTTGAATGGATGAGAGAGTTAGGAGAAAAATAAAGGAGCAAAATAAATGTGGAGAGTGGGGATTGAACCCCCAACCTCTTGAATGGATGAGAGAGTTAGGAGAAAAATAAAGGAGAAAAATAAATGTGGAGAGTTGGGATTGAACCCACAACCTCTTGAATAGATGAGAGAGTTAGGAGAAAAATAAAGGAGAAATATAAAATGAGGTGAATGGAGATTGAACCCACAACCTCTTGGATAGGTGAGAAAGTTAAAAGATAAATTAAGAGAAAAAGAATGAGCTTGTGGGGGATTGATCCCAAAACCTCCATGCCTTGGACGAAAAATAGAGGAGAAAAAGAAAGGAAATATTATGGGGCTGATGGGGATCGAACTAGGGTCCCCCAAATCTGAAAAATCCAATCACCAAGTTTAATATAAGATTAAGTGTTGCCCAAGGTATTCCAAATCGGGTTCCCTTGCCCAATTTCGTATTAACACATAAGTCGTACGTAAACAAATATTTAATGAATGCTGCCTCTAAAGATCGAAATCAATATCTTGGCATACCTACAAGATGCATAAGTCTTGTACCACATAATCTTGGGTAAATATGAATCACTTAGATACTCTATGATTGAATCCTCATGGTTTGTATGTGTGGACTCATAAGTCTAGCATACGTTTAAAAGTAAGTGAGCCTAAGATGTATGTGATGAAATGATGTAACCCTAGAAGGGTTAAGTAAGAGTGTGAAACAGACTAAATGGCCAAGTGCATTGGCATATGATGAAATGAATATTCACGTAAAGGGGTGAGTAATTATGAAAAGCAAATGTGTTAAAGTTAATGAATGAGGTGACAATATGATAATAGGCTAATGTGAAAGATGAGAGCAATCTCAAATGAGCCTAAGTAAATGTTACCAAAACGTACTCACCTAAGAGAGTGTAAAGCTAATGAAGAGACCAGTCTCTATGAACACTCTAATGAAAGTATTGAAGTTAATGCATACTTAATACTAATGATGAGATGAGAAATCATCTAATGAGCTATGATGTCCTCATGCTAGAAGCCAACTTCCATGATGTATGAGTTGAATGTAATGGAACTTTATACTAAGCACCGATAGGCTAGCTATGAGCGGTGATGCCTTTCTTTGGGAAGGGCGGAGGTTCACGTAACTCTCATGAGATGAGACTGTCCGGCAAGCCGGGTATGGGTCTCCTTATATCTCCTAGTCTTTGAACCTATACTGCCAATATAGTGATCTAGCAGGGTTCGATTCCCTATATACGCTAGCATGTTTTGGTTCACTTTGGCCGGTGATTCCACCTCTTTTCGATATGGGGATCACACATTGGATTTCATGATGCTCACATGATCTATGTCGGTTAAGGTTAAAGTTCCCAAAGAAAGAATGTGGCCAGCCTCAACGAATGCACATAATGAAATGAATGATACCAAAGGTGTTAGGATAGGATAATCAAGAGGTGAGCTAGACTTAAGTAATGACACTAGGTTATTCTTGGTCATTGCACAGCAAAACCGACGAGAGTCTTAAACTTCATCCTAGGTATGAATGGTGATTGCACTAGTATATGAATAATGAAAATAAAGTACGTATGAACGAACGGAGCAGACTCTGTGTTTGCTGAAGATGGCTCCCTAGTTGAGGTCCCATATGTTGAGCCCTCATTTTGGGAAGTCCTAATGTCAAGTCCATGATTCCAAGGTCTCATGGCTATGAAAGAATGATATGAACTACGTGATATGATATGTGCAATATGTTATGTGCTGCTTGCAAAATGATAAGTATGATGATGCATGTTACTCTCATGACATGACTTTCCTAATCCAAATTTGGCAAGTCCACTGACTTTCCTAATCCAAATTTGGCAAGTCCACTGACTTTACTAATCCAAATTTGCCAAGTCCACTGATTTGACTTTCCATAAATCATGTTGTTAGGAAAGAGCTATTCTTACTCATGCATGTCCTTGGTGTGTGCTTGCATATACCCATACTTAGTACAAGTGTGTACTAATCCCATACAATATCTACTTTTAGGTGCAGGCACAGGTGGACGTTAGAGCTTACAGTACGACGTTGAAGCTATCCGGACGTGGAGATTTCATCTGGATTTGGTAGGCCCTCATGCTTTCGAGGATGTCTACTGTTATTATCTAGCTTAGATGTAGGCTTTAGCTAGTGGGGCATGTACCACTAGTGTCTCATTTCCCATTTCATTTCAGACTTTGTAATGGTGCCGTTTTGGGCAAGGATACATTTAATGCAATTATGAACTGCTTCTTTCATTTGATTATTTCCATATTAGATGATTGATTTGTGAACACCTATGATGTTAAAAATAATATGTTTCACATGAAATAAGAAAACAAAAAGTTCAAATTTTTCGCTAAAATTAACCTAGATGAAGTAACGATGACGTATGTAGGCTTGTCTGCGACCTCTGAGAGGTCAATGACGCCGGTCTTATCTGGGGTCTAGATTCTGGTCGTGACAAAGTTCGTATCAGAGCGTTAGGTTAAATTCCGAGGATAATGAGTTCACATCAACCACATCGAGTAGTTTCTAAGTCATGGTAGTGAAGTGCACCACTATCCTGAATTAGAGACTGCATGATGCATAGGAAAATTCCCTTCTTCTAATCTTATCGTGCCTTCTCTAATGTCTATTTCTTGGTGTTAAGAGCGTATATAACATCAACTCTTGAGATTCAGAAAGATGAATACGAGGAGAAACGAAGGCGGAGCAACAAGGTGTTCCCAGGAAGAACCCACATGCCAGCACTATGGCTAGCAGGTTAAGGGACTTCACGAGGATGAATCCTCCCATTTACACTAAATCTAAGATTGTTGATAATCTCGAGGAGGAGTGTAGGGCAGCTATGCTGCATGCCAGCATGGGCCTTTCCAGGCTTATGGTCCATGTCCAACAAGTGGAGGACTGCAGGAAGAGGAAGCATACTAGGGCAGGGAACAGGTCAAGGAAAGCTGAGAAGAATTTTTCAAGGAAGAGTAGTACTGAAATCAGGGATAAGCCCAGGTTTAAGAAGGGATTATCCCACCAAGGGGAGTCAATTTCATCCAAGGGTCGCTATGAAAGAGATTCCGAGCCCAGAGTTAAGAGAAACAGTGAAGTAGATACACCTCAGGAAAGACCAACTTGTAGGAAGTGTGGCAAACTTCATGGAGGAGAGTGTAGGAGGGGATCTAACGCTTGTTACAGTTGTGGAAAACCGGGTCACATGATGAAGGATTGTCCGTATATTAGAGGTCCAGAAAAAGGGAAGGAGAAAGTTCAGCCGAATGGTCCAAGTGAAGAGGCTCCAAGGAGGCAATGATTCTTTGCACTCAAGTCTAGAGGTGTAGGGGAAGACACCTCTGGTGATGTCTCAGGTGCGTAGCCTAAATTAGTTTTTTATGTGTATGGTTTTATGCACTAGTATGAAGTTAATATGTTGGAGTCATCATGTTGGTTGCTGACTTATGTGACTTATGTGTTTAATTATGTTGTATGCTTTGATGAGACTAGTTTAGGAAGGAGTTCCTTAGTCTAATAATGCGAAGCTGCTAGAAGGTTTCAAGGATGTGCACAGACCTACTAATATGTGAATCAGATATTCACCAATAAAAGGCATTGAATAGCTTAGGTATGGATTTTCTCCATAAGTGTTATGCTACCATAGACTATAAAACCAGTGTAGTGAGGTTTCAGTTGCCAAATGAGATAGGGTATAAATGGGCAGGGCGTGGATTAATCCAACAAATCCATATAATTTCAAATCTTAAGGCCAACAAGATGTTATCTAAGGGTTAGATATACTCCTCATAAGGCTGGTTTTGTTTAAGAAACTCTAAGTTTTAGTGTAATAGTCGACTTGGTGTTGTAAGTCCATAATCGTATGTGTAGTAATTGCACTATGTGAGTTAAAATGAATCATGTTTGCATTTCATGTTGCTGTTTTGTATAGCGTTGACATGATTTTTCAGTTACATGAGTTGTGAGGTGCATCAAGTTAAGTGCGATTGAGAAGGAAGTTTCTCAATCTCAAATATAAAGCTTCAGATAAGCTTGAATAATATGCCTTATACAGAGTAACTGTGAAACAGAAATTCACAAAGAGTAAAGTCTCTAGTATGTTAAAATATTTTCGAAAATCACCCTCTTTATTTTAAAATGATGTGTAGTGTCATTCGGGGACGAATGTTCCTAAGGGGGGGATAATGTAACAACCATAAAATGACTATGCTAAGTAATTCCTAACGTATCTAGAATGCCTAGATTAGACCGGGTTCACACGGATTGATGCGCGTAGAACCAGACCTCTGAACCCTTGCAACAGCCAAGCCAACCAACTTTGTGAGTTATTTGAGCTAGGAAAGGTTGGTTCCAGCCATGTAGGGCACCCGAATATTAAAATTTACCCGGATGAGTCTTAACCGGACTTAAAAAGGGGTAATCTTAAGTTTGGAGGGTCTAGGGGTAAAATGGTCTTTTCCAGGATAAGGGTATTATTGTAATTACCCTAAATATTTAATTAATTAATTAATTCATATGGTGGAGGGGCAATTCGGGTAGAGGTTGCCGAATTTGACCCTTTAAGCAAAATCTAGCTCCACCCGGGCTCGAGCCTTGGTGGAAGCAAGGATTAAATTGATTTAATTTTATTGAGTGAATTAGTTGAATTAATTAATATTTAAAAAGATGATTTAAGTAAGGGAAAAATCATATTTTTAATTAAAAAATAATAATAATAAAATTAATAAATAATGAGGAGTCCTAGTTTGACTTAGTCTCCACCTAACTTTCCTAATCCTAATCCTAATCCTAATCCTCTCATTCTCACGTCTCTCACTGTCATTCTCACGTTTTTTATCACTAAAAGAACTGAAAATAATAGTTCTTCACTCTTGACGAACTTAGACACAAAAACTCAAACGAAAAAGTAAGCTAAAAACGAAAATCAACAACATTCTTCTCGACGTATTGTGTTTGGGATTTCGGTGGTGAGGCAGTGGTGTCGTGAGAATTGGCAGCATTGAAACAAGTGTTGAACGACATTAAGGTATGGGTTTTCTTCTCTCTTGGTCCCTTTTTCAAGAGACCCTTAAGGTTCAATTTAAATCACGATTGAAAGACTAAAGTTGTCCCCGTTGCATGCACCTATCATTAGCTCCTTTGAACGATTCAAAGCATGCGTTGGTATGTCTTCTGGTAGATAATGTTAGGTCTGATTTTGATTATGTGTTGAATGTGTGGTAAGAAATCATGTAAAGGATGAAAAATAAATTCCGGAAAAGTGCATTAAGTGGACTGTTTTGAGCATGTGTGTGCTGAAAATTTTACTATGTTTGCTGCCTGAAATTTGTATGTTAAATGTTGTGTTTTGCGTGTGTAAAAATGCTAAATCGTGATGTTCATAAAAGGTTAAGGTGTCTGACTGAATGTCACTCAAAATGCTATAAAAAAATCAACAAAAGAATGAGAGAAAAATGGATTGGAAGAGATAACATTTCCGGCTTGCTGGAAATTTGTAGTGTCGGCCAAAATGACTAATTTTTAAAAAAAATTTAAAAATTGGGAATTGAACCCAAGACCTCACCAAATGTAAATTACATAAAAAATTTATGAAAAAAATGAAAGAAAAAATAAATGTGGAGAGTGGGGATTGAACCCCCAACCTCTTGAATGGATGACAGAGTTAGGAGAAAAATAAAAGAGAAAAATAAATATGGAGATTGGGAATTGAACCCCCAACCTCTTGAATGGATGAGAGGGTAGGAGAAAAATAAAGGAGAAAAATAAATGTGGAGAGTGGGGATTGAACCCACAACCTCTTGAATAGATGAGAGAGTTAGGAGAAAAATAAAGGAGAATTATAAAATGAGGTGAATGGGGATTGAACCCACAACCTCTTGGATAGGTGAGAAAGTTAAAAGATACATTAATAGAAAAAGAATGAGCTTATGGGGGATTGATCCCACAAGCTCCATGCCTTGGACGAAAAATAGAGGATAAAAAGAAAGGAAATATTATGGGGCTGATGGGGATCGAATTAGGGTCCCCCAAATCTGAAAAATGCAATCACCAAGTTTAATATAAGATTAAGTGTTGCCCAAGGGATTCGAAATCGGGTTCCCTTGCCCAATTCCGTATTGACACATAAGTCATACATAAACAATTATTTAATGAATGCTGCCTCTAAAGATCGAAATCAATATCTTGGCATACCTACAAGATGCATAAGTCTTGTACCACATAATCTTGGGTAAATATGAATCACTTAGATACACTATGAATGAAGCCTCATGGCTTGTATGTGTGGACTCATAAGTCTAGCATACGTTTAAAAGTAAGTGAGCCTAAGATGTATGTGATGACATGATGTAACCCTAGAAGGGTTAAGTAAGAGTGTGAAACACACTAAATGGCCAAGTACATTGCCATATGATGAAATGAATATTCACGTGAAGGGGTGAGTAATTATGAAAAGCAAATGTGTTAAAGTTAATGAATGAGGTGACAATATGATAAGAGGCTAATGTGAAAGATGAGAGCAATCTCAAATGAGCCTAAGTAAATGTTACCAAAACTTATTCACCTAATAGAGTGTAAAGCTAATGAAGAGACCAATCTCTATGAATACTCTAATGAAAGTATTAAAGTTATTGCATACTTAATACTAATGATGAGATGAGAAATCATCTAATGAGCTATGATGTCCTCATGCTAGAAGCCACCTTCCATGATGTATGAGTTGAATGTAATGGAACTTTATACTGAGCACCGATAGGCTAGCTATGAGCGGTGATGCATTCCTTCGGGAAGGGCGGAGGTTCACGTAACTCTCATGAGATGAGACTGTTCGGCATGCGGGGTATGAGTCTCCTTATAACTCCTAGTCTTTGAACCTATACTGCTAATATAGGGATCTACCAAGGTTCGATTCCCTATATACACTAGCATGTTTTGGTTCACTTTGGCCGGTGATTCTACCTCTTTTCGGTGTGGGGATTACACACTGGATTTCATGATGCTCACATGATCTATGTCGGTTAAGGTTAAAGTTCCCAAAGAAAGAATGAGGCCAGCCTCAACGAATGCACATAATGAAATGAATGATACCAAAGGTGTTAGGATAGGATAATCAAGAGGTGAGCTAGGCTTAAGTAATGACACTAGGTTATTCTTAGTCATTTCACAGTAAACCTGATGAGAGTCTTAAACTTCATCTTAGGTATGACTGGTGATTGCCCTAGTATATGAATGAATGAAAATGAAGTACGTATGAACGAACGAAGCAGACTCTGTGTTTGCTGAAGACGGCTCCCTAGTTGAGGTCCCATATGTTGAGCCCTCATTTTGGGAAGTCCTAATGTCAAGTACATGATTCCAAGTTCTCATGGCATATGAAAGAATGATATGAACTACGTGATATGATATGTGCAATATGTTATGTGCTGCTTGCAAAATGATAAGTATGATGATGCATGTTACTCTCATGGCATGACTTTCCTAATCCAAATTTGGCAAGTCCACTGAATTTCCTAATCCAAATTTGGCAAGTCCACTAACTTTACTAATCCAAATTTGGCAAGTCCACTGACTTGACTTTCCATAAATCATGTTGTTAGGAAAGAGCTATTCTTACTCATGCATGTCCTTGGTGTGTGCTTGCATATACCCAGACTTAGTACAAGTGTGTACTAATCCCATACAATATCTACTTTTAGGTGCAGGCACAGGTGGACGTTAGAGCTTACAGTACGGCATTGCAGCTATCCGAACGTGGAGCTTTCATCTGGATTTGGTAGGCCCTCATGCTTTTGAGGATGTCTACTATTATTATCTAGCTTAGATGTGGCTTTAGCTAGTGGGGAATGTTCCACTAGTGTTTCATTTCCCATTTCATTTCAGACTTTGTATTGGTGCCGTTTTGGCAAGGATACATTTAATGCAATTATGAACTGCTTCTTTCATTTGATTATTTCCATATTAGATGGTTGATTTGTAAATGCCTATGATGTTAAGAATAATATGTTTCACATGAAATAAGAAAACAAAAAGTTCAAATTTTCCTCTAAAATTAACCTAGATGAAGTAACGATGACGTATGTAGGCTTGTCTGCGACCTCTGAGAGGTCAACGATGCCGGTCTCGTCTGGGATCTAGATTCCGATAGTGACAAGTCTTTAGGGTAATATATGGGACGTCTATATATAGATATTAAGTTAGTTTTATACCACAATTACACGTCCTAAACAAAAATCACACGAAATTCTCTTAATCTCTCAAGAACGCTCTCTTTTGCAAACTCCATTGAAAAACTAGAAAACGCATAAGGAAGAAGACTAAGATTTTTAATTTTCCAACCAAGATTTCATAGATTCTTCATCTATAAGGTA
Organism: Solanum sitiens; assembly: GCA_016801875.1. Taxonomy (NCBI): domain Eukaryota; kingdom Viridiplantae; phylum Streptophyta; class Magnoliopsida; order Solanales; family Solanaceae; genus Solanum; species Solanum sitiens. Next base: position 444,172 of record JABWTJ010000451.1, on the reverse strand, counting down.
TGGTTATTCATCCTTGAAATATCTTTCTTCAAGGAGTAAATTCAAACGATTTTTAAAAGATGATCAAAAACATGATTTGTCCAATTTTCATAATCTAGCCATGGGTTCTTGCATAAAAGGTTTTTAATCAATGTTTTAGAATTGAATTGATGTTAATGCATTGTATTAAAGCTATAATTCTTATGAACCCATGCAAGCCATGTAAATTCCGATTTTGACTATTTATTGGGTTAAGTGATCATATTTCTATACTTATGAATTAATGAGTAGTTTCTTATGGGCTTTTGAATGATGTAAGACATGTATTCAATTGATGTCTAATTGGTATTAGATTGTTAAATATATATTGAATTGACCTAGTTTCATCTAGTGTTATGTTTTATACTTTGAATTGATATTCATGGTAATGGGTAAGGGCCTTCTGATATTGAATTGGATGATTTAGACATGGTTTGAAGTGGTAAGAATGGATTGGTGGTACGCTGCCCTAATTGTCTTTATTTTATGTTAATTAGACTTCAATTATTTTGTGAAGTATGATTATATCTATCTACATGCGATTAAGTGTAAGTATGTGTTCTTCTATGGATATTAGGTGATCATGTTGGATTATGACTATGTGTTTATGTGTGAAGTCTTTAAATTGATACATGATTATTCTTACTTGACTATATGAGTATATGATGGTTATATTGATGATGTTATAGTAACGTATAGGATGACATAAAGATGATAAGGGTTGTTCCTAAGTGCTTCAAAGAATGATATGTTATATGTCCTAATGTGAATTAATGACGTGTCTTGTTTTGGTAGATTATGTTCCTTACTTGATACATGAATATGATGAATATGAACGTCTTGCCTTAGTAGGCTTAGGCACCTTTGTCTTGTATGTGTATGGACGAATGTTTAATGAAAGTCTAGGATCGGTAGACCTAAGATGGTGCCCTTCTAAGCATGATTAATACGTGGAATCTTCTATATAGAAAGAAGGTTAAGAATGAGCTATCCTTACAGACCATTGAATGGCAGCCCTAGTGGACCCATTTTTGGTAGGTGCATTATGACTAGGTAATGACTAAGAGATGGTACCTTTTCATATATCCCTTATATCGAACTTACTCTATGAGAACAAAGGCTAGCACCGAGTGAATATGTTATGGTTTGTAGCTCTACTTGAACAAGAGAGTAGAGTACAATGTAGCTCTACTTGAGAATGAGACTAGAGTACATAAAAGACCTTATATATTCCTAAACCATGTGCCTACATGGGATGTGTCCTTGTTCTACCTTTGGCAAGTAGAACACCCTCCATCGGAGTAGGGTAAACTCCAGATTCCATACCTAGCTCGTATGGTCTATGTCGGTTATTGCCTATTCTCATCATGTGGGATACATACTAGTGTTGGATAAGTTCTAGGAAGTTTAGGTAGTGGTATGAGACGCTATCTAGACATTGCACGACTAGACTTTGAAGATGTTAGTATGTGAGTTCCTAGGTCTTTTCAAGACCATTATGTGAAGTCTATAATGAATGAAATGTCTTCTAATTGACTTAAAGAATGATCAAGATTTTATCTAACGTATGAGGAATAAAATTTGCTCTATCTAGGGTTGCTTTGAGGGTTGCTTAGGTAAGCTTGAAAAGGGTGTATGGGTGGTCTTTTTGTAACATTCCGGAAAATCACATGTCTAATGAAGATCCAGTATGTCCTTAAGAAAGCCTATTAGGGGTACATAGGCATCCCAATGCCCAATATTGAGAAATATTGGGCATAGCATAGAAACAATTGGCTAAGAATATTGGCCAATTTTCTATATACGAATATGACATATAATATTTGGGTTGCCATACCCCAATCCAAGATTGACGTTTAAGAAACGTACCTGCAATGAAGACCCTAAGCTAATAAAATATCGTTCGTCCAACTCCCAAAAGGTATGAGGCATCCAATTGTCAATCCTAGATACCATGGCACATGATCTATTAAAATGATCATGTAGATTAAGTAGTGCCCAAGGATATGGTGAGGGTCCTTGTGACAATAAGTAAACATTCCCAAATGATCCATTAAGATAAATTAGTTAGGAAAGTGTAACAAACCCATGTGCAAGCACATGGGCAACACACATGAAGGAACCGGCCAAGGGGGACCACGGAACCACCCTAAACGAATTCGGTTAGGGCGGTTAGGCAAGACACGCACGGGCGGGTCCCTCCATGTGGGACCAGCCAACCTAACTAACTCTAAGACCTAACAAACTATCCTAACTAGCCAACTAACCTAGGACTAACCGAATTGAACCCCCTAATGCACCCGACAACCTAGGACAAATCGGGTGGAACCTAGTACTAGTTAAGGGGACAACCTAGTACCTAACCTAGGATGGTCCAAAAAGGGTTAGCTATGGTCCCAAAGACTTAATTAATTAAAATTCAAAATGTTGACCGAATGAAGGGTCAATGCCGATTTCCAGATTTCGGTCAAAGTCAACATCTTCCTATGTTTAGTTAACTTACTGAAATAGCCTTAGTTGAATAAGTCAAAGTCAGTTCCTAAACCTAATCATTCACGATCAAAACACTTAGACTTTAACAGAACACAAAAGCAGTAATCTAGAACTCTAAAACGTGAAAAAGGTTCCTCGATCTCTAGGGCGAATTTAAGGTAGTTTCAAGGTCTCGTTCAAGTAGTCTTCGTAAATTAATTTCTACTCAAGGTATGGGTTTCTCTCTTGGACATCTATCTCCAAGAGAAATTTCTTTCCAACGATTCAAAGATCTTGAGAACTAGGGTTGTTCCCGTGTTCTCGTCGAACTCCTTGTCCCTAGTATCCTTTTCGATTCCATGTTGAATAGGCTAGAGATCATGTTGTTGGTATATGGTGCTGGATGATCTTATGTGTAATGTTCTTGAATTATGAATGCCGAATGAACTATGAATTGAACTCTTTTGATGCTAAGGGTTCCTTACGTGAATTAAAGAACGATGTATTACTAAGCTATGTTCGAAAACATTATGTGTGATGTGTGACGTCTTAATGCTTACTTATTGTGACTTTATGAGATGTTATATTCATCAAATGTAAATATGATGATGTCCAAGATTCTTAAAAATGTTATGCCTAAAGTCGTAAACTAAGCTTGTCTTAAAAGACAACTATGAAATCACATCTTAAATGAATTGACTATCTGATGCCAATAAAATTGGCTAACACTACTTTGTCAAAATGAATGCAGGCTAATGGCTAGGATCTTATGTAAATGATTAAAAGATTGGCTAAAGGTTCATACATATTCAATTTAAATATGAACTTACGTCAAATTGGCTTATGCCAATAAAAATGATTTGCTAGTTTAACATCCCAAATGTTCAGGCCAATACTAATCATAAGCCAATCTTGTGTAGTTAGAATATCAAATGATATTATAAGAACTTCTAAAGTAAGTCAATGAATCCATAACCAAGGGCATGCCATTCATTGGGACAACTCCCACATGCTCTAAAAGAATGAACTATGAACATATGTAACTCATTGAAAGAAGTGCTCATCGTCCATAAACGATGAAATGAAACTACTACACTAAAGTAAAGAAGTAACGTGAGTTATAACATAATTAAAGGGGTCTAAATTAAGTAAGTGACCAGAATGGGGCGTTAAATAAAGTGAGACAAGTCTTACTTACACCTAAGCTACTATGTTGAAAGAATACTCACGAATGAAGGTGTTAGAATGTGTGAGACTAGTCTCATTAACACCTAAGGATGATATGTAAGGAAAATTCACATTTCATCAATGTAAAGTAAGGATGATATGTAAGGACAATTCACATTTCATTAATGTAAAGTAAGGATGATATGTAAGGACAATCCACATTTCATCAATGTAAAGTAAGGATGATATGTAAGGACAATTCACATTTCATCAATGTAAAGTAAGGATGACAAGTCATCAAAATAGTAATTAAATCTCAATCTAGAAGCAAACTTCCATAATGCTTGAGTCAACTCTAAAAGATAAAGAACATAATGAAAGTGAGCACAACACCGATAGACTAGTTATGAGCATGTGCTTGCATGTGTAAGTCTCATGTGACGAGGCTACCACCGAGGTGGATAAGTAGTCTCATTAAGTCCCTAGTCTTTGAACTATGTCTAGCCAACATAGGAACTAGCCAGTGGTTTCCACCTAAGCGAGCTAGGCATGTTCGATTTCACTTCGGCCGGTGATTCCACCCCTTTTCGGTGTGGGGTAGACACTGGATTTCATGTTTAGCTTACATGATCTATGTCGGTTAATGCTCACGATATGTTCTTGGTTCACTATAGCTGTGAGCCACTCCTTTTCGGTGTGGAGTGAACACTTGAGATGGATTCTACTTAGACGGGGATCACCCCTTTCCATGTGTGGGGAAGACACTGGATTTCATGAGTAGCTCACATGATCTAGATTCATTTTAACCGGTGAATCACCCCTTTTCGGTGTGGGGAAGACATTGGATTTGATGTTAGCTAACATTATGTTATTGCCTATGATGTCTCTATGAAAGTGAGAATGATGATGATGATGGAACTTATGTTCAAAGTGAGCAATGAAGAAGAGCTTAAGAATGTCAATTGCCAATGTCACACTCATGAAGTTTCAGCAAATAATGGGCAAAGCCAAATAAGATTAGCTTATAATGACTTCTTATATGATGCCAATAAAGGGAAGGAGGAACGTAATGTTAACTAAATACCTCATAACTTCCCTAGCATGAAAGTAATGAAATAAATGGCAAGACCAATAGAGAATGGTTTATGAAATGTAATGAATATATAGTGTAAAGAATGACTCACTATAAGGTAGGGAAATCATTCCTTTGTCCTTAAATTATTTACATCGATTCATTGTGGGTATGAGACTACAATGGATCATTGCACTTGTAAGTAAAACATAGGACTAGAGGAATTATTAAACTACACAACAAGAAGAAGAAAAAGACAAAAACATAAACTAAGTATGGAAATGGGAGTTCTCGGGTTTGGAGGATAAAATTTTCAAATCTTCGCTCGAGTTGTTCTAAAATTATGTTGATGATACTAATCTTTTGTAATCATATATCATATTCATACCACAATTCACAACTAACGAATTAGGAAAGTCTAAAGCCTAGACTTTTCAGAAATGACATGTTGCTTAGGAAGAGCTTTCATTGATCATGAATAGCTTTATGTGTATGCGTGCATACACCCATACTTAGTAAAAGTGGTGTACTAACTGTAACAACCCAAAAATAACTATGCTAAGTAATGCTTAAACGTACCTAGAATGCCTGGATTAGACCGGGTTCACACGGCTTGTTGCACGTGGAACCAGACTTCAGAACCTATGCACTATCCAAGCCAACCAACTTGGTCAGTTTGTTGAGCTAGGCAAGGTGGGAACCAACCATGTAGGGCACCCAAATTGAAAAGATTCACCGAATGAGTTTTTATCGGAGTTAAAAGGGGTAATCTTAGGTTTGGAGGGTCTAAGGGTAAAATGGTATTTTCCAAGCTAAGGGTAGTATTATAATTACCCTAAGTATTAATTAATTAATTAATTAATGTGAGTAAGGGGCAATTCGGGTAGGGGTTGACCGAATTTGACCCTTTATGCGAAATCTAGCTCCACCCGGGTTCGAGCCTTGGTGGTAGCAATGATTTAATTGATTTAATTAGTATTTAGTGAATTAGTTGAATTAATTGATATATAATTTTATGATTTAAGTAAAGGAAAATCAGATTTTTATTAATAAAATTAATAAAATATGGGGAGTCCTAGTTTGACTAAGTCTCCACCTAATCTCCTAATCCTAAGCTAACTCATTCTCACGTTTCTCTCTACTCTCACCTTATTTACACGCTTAAATTCTGTAAAACAAAAGAACAGAACAAAAATAAAATATAAATTTCATCAAGAACTTGAACGCTCAAACTCAAAAAGCAAAGCAAGCTTCAAAACGAAAAGCAAAAACCAAGTTCTCTACGGATTGTGCTTGTGATTTTGGTGGTGAAACGTTGGCTTAGTGGGGGATTTTGGCAGCACGTAAGAACACTTTGAACTACATTAAGTTATGGGTTTTCTTCTCTCTTGGTCCCTTTACCAAGAGACCCCTAAGTTCAGCTTAATTCCAGCAAAAAAAAACTAAGGTTGTCCCCGTTGCATGCCCCTGTCATAAGATCCTTTGAAAGATTTAAAGTATGCGTTGGTATGAATTCTGGTAGATGATTTTAGGGCTGGTTGTGATTACGTGTTTGAATGTGTATTCGGAAATAATGTGAGAAATGAAAGATGTGTTCCAAAAAAATGAATTACGTTAACTTGATTGTGCATGTGTGTGCCGTGAGTTAGCCATGGTTTGAAGCCTGGATTTTTACATGTTTAAATGTTGTATTTTACGTATATAAATAGGTTAAAAACTTGATGTCAATATGAGTTCAAAGTTGCTGAATTGAATGATAATTCTTGATTGAAAGTAACCTTGAAAATGCACCTAAAGATCTCCCTAAAAACTACTCAAAATGTCTTGATGTTTAACGTGAAAGAGGGTGAGAAAATGGACTGCAAAAAGGTGATTAAATTCTCGAAATTAACCATGAAAACTCACCTAAAGATTCACTAGATGTTACACGAAAAATTATCCTAAATCTAACATCTAAAAGTTGAGAAAATGGACTACAAAGAGGATGAACAAATTTCCAGCATTCTGGAAATTTGTTTTTGGGCAGCTTACTGTAAACAAATCACGTTCTAAAATATTTTTTTAAATGCTTGAGGTCAGTGGGGATTGAACCCGAGACCTCACCATATACATGTCATAAAAAATTAAATAATAAAATGTGGTAAGGGGGATTCGAAATGGGGTAAAGCTCAAGTGAAAAGTTAGGGGAAAAATGAAAGAAAATGAAGTGAGGCGTGGGGGGTTCGAACCCACAACCTCTTGGACGGATGAAGGAGAGAGGAGAAGAATGAAATAAAGAAATAATAAAAATGAGGTATGTGGGATTCGAACCCACAACCTCTTGGCAGAATGAGAAGGTAAGGAGAAAAAGTAAATTAAAATAATGTGAGGCTGTGGGGGTTCGATCCACACCCTCTTAATCTAAGCGAATAAACCAAGTAAATAAAGGAAAAAGAAAAGAATGTGGGTGTGGGGATTCGAACTTGGGTCCCCCGGGCCGAATTGATTAAGGCAAAAATCAAGAAAAAAAAAAGAGAAAGAAAGTGTAGGTGTGGGGATTTGATCTTGGGTTTCCTAGCCAAGAAGTATGTCAACGAAAATCATAAGGAAAATTTACTAAGTGTTATACAAGGGATTTGAAATAGGGTTCCCTTGCCCAATTCCGTATTGACACATAAGTCTTACGTGATTAAATAATTAATGAATGCTGCCTATAGGAATCAAATTGAGACCTTAGCATACATACAAGATGCATAAGTCTTGTACCACATAATCTTGGGCAATATGAATCACTTAGATAAACTATGAATGAAGCCTCATGGCTTGTGTGTGTGGACTCATAAGTCCAGCATACGTTTATAAAGAAAGTGAACCTAAGATGTTATGTGATGAATGATGAGACCTCAGAAGGGTTAAGTAAGAGTGTGAAACACACTAAAAGGCCAAGTGCATTGGTATATGATGAAATGAACATTCACATAAAAAGGGGTGAGTAATTATGAAGGGAAAATGTGCTAAGACTAATTAATGTGGTGACAACATGATAAGAGGCTAATGTGAAACATGAGAGCAATCTCAAATGAGCCTAAGTAAATGTTACCAAAACGTACTCACCTATGAGAGTGTAAAGTTAATGAAGAGACCAGTCTCTATGAACATTCTAATGAAATTATTAAAGTTAATGCATACTTAATACTAATGATGAGATGAGAAATCATCTAATGAGCAATGATGTCCTCATGCTAGAAGCCAGCTTCTATGATGTATGAGATGAATGTAATGGAAGTTTATACTGAGCACCGATAGGCTAGCTTTGAGTGGCGATTCCTTATTTCGGGAAGGCAGAGGTTCATGTAATTCTAAGAGATAAGATTCTCCATCCAGAAAGGTATGGGTCTCCTTATATCTCCTAGTCTTTGAACCTATGCAGCCAACATAGGGATCTAGCAGGGTTCAATTCCCTATATACGCTAGCATGTTTTTGGTTTCACTTTGGCCGGTGATTCCATCTCTTTTCGGTGCGGGGTAGACACAGGATTTCATGGAGCTCACATGATCTATGTCGGTTAAAGTTAAAGTTCCCAAAGAAAGAATGAGGCCAGCTTCATATAATGCACACAATGAAATGAACGATACCAAAGGTGTTAGGTTAGGATAATCAAGAGGTGAACTAGACTTGTGTAATGACACTAGGTCATTCTTAGTCATTGCACAGTGAACCCAATGAGAGTCTTAAACTACATCCTAGGTATAGCTGGTGTTTACACTAGCCTATGAATGACATGAAATGAAGTACGTATGAATGAATGAAGCAGACTGTGTGTTTGCTAAAGAAGGCTCCCTAGTTGAGGTCCCATATGTTGAGCCCTCATTTTGGGAAGTCCTAATGTTAAGTCCATGATTCCAAGGTCTCATGGCATATAAATGAATGAAATGAAATATGATATGTGCTATATGCAATATGTTATGTGCTATATGTAATATGTTATGTGCTGTGTGCAATATGATACGTATGATGATGCATGTTACTCTCATGGTATGACTTTCCTAATCCCATTTTGGCAAGTCCACTGACTTGCCTTTACATACCTCATATCGTTAGGAGAGAGCTATTCTAAATCATGCATGTCTGTGGTGTGTGCTTGCATATACACATAATTAGTACAAGTGTGTACTAATCCCATACATTTATCTACTTTTAGGTGTAGGTGCAGCTGGACGTTAGATCTTATGAGTCGACGTAGAAGTTATCTGGACGTGGAGCTTTCATCCGGATTTGGTAGGCCCTCATGCTTTCAAGGATGCTTAATGGTTTATTCTAGCGTAGACGTGGGCATGAGCTAGTGGAGTATGTTCCACTAGCGTTTCTTTCGCATTTACTTTCAGACGTTTCTTGATTTAGATGGGTCTTGTGAATGCTTATGAGTTTACGTAAATAGTATTATGCGAGATCAATATTTTCCAATATAAAGTTTAAATAACAAATCTTTAAATTTTTTCGCTAAAATTAACCTAGATGAAGTAACGACGACGTATGTAGGCTTGTCTGCGACCTCTGAGAGGTCAACGACGCCGGTCTCATTTGGGGTCTAGATTTCGGTCGTGACACTAACCCCCTACTATTTACTACATTTATAGGTGCAGGTCAGAAGGCAGATTGACGACACTTGCAGCTGTTTGGACTTCAGCGTTTTTCTCCAGACCATTTAGTAGGTCCTCTTGATTTTGAGGATTCTACACGCATTAGTCCAGCTTTAGATATAGACATAGCTAGTGGATGTTGTCCCTAGTGTTTCTTTCACATTTCATTTTGAACCTTTTGATGTAAGGCCGTTTTGACAACTTAATATATTCTATTCATCGTTTGTTGTGAAATGCTCTTAATATTAGATGGTTGTCTATTGATGTGGAGCTTAGTAAATAATATTTAATACGTAATGACTATATGAAGTCTAAGTAAACTTCATACATATAAAAAGTTTTAAATTTTCCGCAAATTTAACTAGATGAATGTGATGAATGGAAGATGAGGCTTGTCTGCGACCTCTGAGAGGTCAACGACGCCGGTGGCGATTCGGATTCCAGAATCCGGGTCGTTACAAACTTGGTATTAGATCATGAGGTTAAATTACCTTTGATCTAAAGCTCAACACAACCACGTTACGTAGTTTCTAGCTTATGGTTGTGAAGTGCGCCACAATCATGACTTAGAGACTACACGATGATAGGAAATTTCCCTTCTTCTACTCTTTATCGTGCCATGTAGAGTGGTGACATTTTATGTCATTTAAAGGATCTAACTCTCTTCTTGTGTATACGTGTAGAAAATGAACACAAGGAGAAATGCCGCGAGGAAAGTTGAGAAAGCAACTGCGGAAGGGAATCAAGCTCCTCCTCAAGCCCCAACTGCTGCTAAACAAGTGCCTGTCAATCCAGATGGGTTGACATATGGTGAAGTGAGAAATGCTTTGCTACAGATGGCACATGCCATCATGACTCAGGGTAAAGCCATCACGGCTCAAGCCGCGAGAGAGGGTTCTCCCAGAGAAAACCCGCATGCTAGTACCATGGCTAGCAGGCTGAGGGAATTCACCAGGATGAATCCCCCGGTGTACTACGGGTCCAAGGCCAGCAAGGATCCTTAGGAGTTTGTAGATGAGGTCTACAAGATTCTGTGTGTCATGGGAGTTGATGAGGAGGCAAAGGTTGAGTTGACTGCATATCAACTTAAGGATATGGCACAGGTTTGGTATCGAATGTGGACTGATGGCCGAGCTAGAGGAGATGTTCTAATCACGTGGGATGTTCTCAAGACTGCCTTTCTGGAGAGGTTCTTCCCAAGAAAGCAGAGAGAAGCCAATGTTTAAGAGTTTATCAACCTAAGACAAGGAGGTATGTCTGTCAAGGAGTATTCCTTGAAATTTGTGAAATTGTCAAAGTATTCTTCTTCTCTGGTGGCAAATAGCAGGGATGAGATGAGCAAATTCGTTACTGCCGTATCTGAGGATCTGGTAGAAGATTGTCGAGAAGCCATGCTGCATGACAATATGGATCTGGGGAGGTTGATGGTGTGCTCAACAAGTGGAGGAGAGTCGGCGTAAGAGAAAGGTTCACGAAGGCAAGAAGCCTAAGGCCGCGGACTAGCCTAGTTCGAGCTCGGGTAGGGGCTCATTTGAAGTCCAAAACAGGCCTAAGTTCAAGAGGCACTCAGGTAAATCTGCTCCTTAAGGTAATTCAAGAGCTAAGGTGAATAAGTGTGGCCCCAGAAAGGGCAATGACTGTAACGTCCAGCGAACCCACATGCCTTGTGGTAAGTGTGGGCGTTCGCATGGAGGTGAATGTTTGGTAGGTACTAACACCTGTTTCGGGTGCGGCAAAAGTAGATACATGGTCCGAGACTGTCCTTAAGTGGGTAATCAAGCCAAGGTAAATGCCAAACCTCGGACGAATGCAAATGCTGCATCCGAACCTCCCAGGAGGAACAAGTTCTATGTGCAGAAAGGTAGAGAAGAGCAAGAGAAGTGAGCTGATGTAGTCACGGGTATGTTGCATGTCTTTACTTTCCCTGTGTATGCATTATTAGATCCAGGATCAACTCTATCATTTGTCACTCCATTGATAGATAGTATATTTGATGTGCTTCCTGAAATCTTGCATGATCCAATTTTAGTATGTACTCCCATAGGGGACGACATTAGAGCTGAGAAAGTGTACAAAAATTGCCCAATTCACGTCCTTGATATAGTCACTCACACTAATCTAGTGGAGTTAGCCATGCTCAATTTTGACGTAATCTTGGGTATGGATTGGCTTCACAAGTGTTATGCCACAATAGAATGTCGAAACAGGGTAGTGAGGTTTCAATTTCCAAATGAGTTAGAACTGGAATGGGAACGGCGTGGTTTAAGTCCAGTCGACCAAATTGTTTCAAACTTAGAGGCAAATAAGATTATAGCTAAGGGGTATTTATAACACTTAGTTAGAGTCAATGACTTAGATCAAGAAGTCCCTTCCATAGATTCTGTGCTAATAGTGAATGAGTTCCCAGATGTCTTTTCGGAGGATTTACCAGGAGTCCCTCCTGAACGTGATATTGACTTTGGTGTTGATTTAGATCACAACACCAATCCAATTTCTATTCCCTCGTATAGGATGGCACCAGCTGAACTCAAAGAGATGAAGTTGCAGTTAAAAGATATACTTGATAAGGGCTTTATCCAGCCGAGCATATCCCCATGGGGTGCTCTAGTATTGTTCGTAAAGAAAAAGGATGGAACCCTTAGAATGTGCATCGATTATCGGCAACTCAACAAAGTCACTATAAAGAATAAGTACCCTCTTCCCAGAATCAACGATCTGTTTGACCAACTCCAAGGTTCAAGTTTCTTTTCCAAGATAGACCTTCTGTCAGGCTACCATCAGCTTAGAGTGAGGCAAGAAGACGTCCCTAAGATGGCTTTTCGTACAAGATATGGGCACTATGAGTTTCTGGTCATGTCATTCGGTCTCACTAACGCACCAGCCGCGGTTATGGACCTTATGCATAGGGTCTTCCGTGAGTACCTTGATTCATTCGTCATAGTATTCATAGATGACATTCTCATATACTCTAAGTCTAAAGAAGAGCATGAGGTACACATAAGAAAGACATTGCAAGTACTTTGAGAACATCAACTGTATGCAATGTTCGGCAAATGTGAATTCTGGTTGAGATCAGTGACCTTTCTTGGTCATGTTGTGACCGACCAAGGTGTTGAAGTTGATCCTAAGAAGGTTGAGGCGGTGAAGAATTGGCCGAGACCCCTTACTCCTACAGATATTCGGAGTTTTCTGAGTTTAGCCAATTATTATCAAAGGTTTGTGGAAGGGTTTTCCACTATTGCTGCACCGTTGACCGCATAGACAAAGAAGAAGGCAAAGTTTGAGTGGTCCAAAAAATATGAAAAGAGTTTTCAAGAACTCAAGGACCGACTCACTTTAGCCCCAGTATTGATGTTGCTAAGAGGTGGTGAGGGGTACGTGGTATATTGTGATGCTTCCCGAGTAGGTTTTGGATATGCTCTCATGCAGAATGGTAAGGTGACTGCATACGCATCAAGATAATTGAAAATCCACGAAAATAAATACCCTACTCATGATCTTGAACTAGCCGCAGTTGTCTTTGCGTTGAAGATGTGGAGACATTATTTATATGGTGTACATGTTGATGTGTATACTGACCATAAGAGTCTTCAATATGTATTCACGCAGAGGGAGTTGAATCTTCGACAGAGGAGATGGCTAGAACTTCTCAAGGATTATGACATGAGTGTGTACTATCACCCAGGTAAGGCCAATATGGTGGCCGATGCATTGAGCAGACTGAGCATGGGCAAAGTTTCACATATTGATGATGAGAAGAAGAAGCTAGTTAAAGAGATGCACCAATTGGCAAGATTGGGTGTACGACTGACAGATGCACCAAGTGGGGGTGTTTGAGTTCACTCAAGTTCCGAATCCTCATTTGTTGTAGATGTTAAAGCCAATCAACACCTTGACCCAGTACTCATGGAGTTGAAAGACTCGATATTGAGTAAGTTGAATGAGTCATTCTCGTTAGGTGGAGATGGCGTACTCAGATTTTAGAATAGATTATGTGTGCCCGATGTTTCGAAGAAGCTCATGGTTCCCGATATTCCATCCATCCAGGTGCCACCAAAATGTACCAAGACCTTAAAGAGGTCTATTGGTGGGAAGGAATGAAGAGAGATATCTCTAAGTTCGTGGAGGAGTGTCCGAACTGCCAACAGGTTAAGGCTGAACACCTTAAGCCTAGAGGTCTCACTCAGACGATTGAGATCCCAAAGTGGAAGTGGAGGCTATCAATATGGATTTTGTGGTTGGCCTGCCAAAGACTAGGAAACTACATGATTCCATTTGGGTTATTATTGACAGGATGACCAAGTCCGCTCACTTCATACCTGTGAAGTCTACCTTCAAGGCCGAAGACTATGCCAAGCTTTATATAGACGAGATAGTGAGATGCCATGGGATTCCTCAATCTATTATTTCGAACAGAGGGGCTCAATTCACTTCTCATTTTTGGAAATCTTTCCAGAAAAGTTTGGGTACACAAGTGAAGCTTAGTACTGCTTTCCATCCACAGACAGATGGGCAAGCAGAGCGTACCATCCAGACCCTTGAAGACATATTGAGAGCATGTGTTATTGACTTCAAGGGGAGTTGGGATGATCACTTGCCGCTGATAGAGTTCTCCTACAATAATAACTACCATTCCAGTATTGGAATGTCACCTTTCGAAGCATTATATGGCCGAAGATGTAGATCTCTGATTGGCTGGTTCGAAGTAGGAGAATCGGCCATCCTTGGTCCCGAGATCGTGCATGAGGCTGTGGAGAAGGTGAAGATGATTAAGAATAGATTGTCTAGTACTTACAGTCGTCATAAATCCTATGCAGATAACCGAAAGAGAGATCTTGAGTTTGAGGTGGGTGATCAAGTCTACCTGAAGATATCACCCATGAAAGGGGTGATGAGGTTTGGTAAGAAAGGCAAGTTGAGTCAGAGGTATATAAGTCCTAATGAAATCTTGCAGCGAGTGGGAAACGTTGCATACGAGCTAAAATTACCTCAAGACATGGCTTCTGTTCATCCAGTGTTTCACGTTTCTAAGCTTAAGAAATGTCTAGGTGATCCAGCATCCAACCTTCTTGTTGAGGGGTTAGGAGTTGATGAGAACCTTTCTTATGAAGATGTTCCAGTCAAAATTTTAGATCGCCAAGTGAAGCGGCTGAGGAACAAGGAGGTTGCCACCGTGAAGGTCCTATAGCACAACCATCTTGTTGAGGGAGGAACATGGGAGACCGAGGCCGATATGAGATCCCGCTACCCTCGTTTGTTCATATCTTAAGGTTAGATATTCTCTTCCTAAGCCAGGTTTATGTTTAAGGAAACTCTAAGTTCAAGTGCTTTAGACGATTTGGTGAGATAGGTCACTAATCATATGTCTTATAATAGCACTATGTGAGTTAAAATTAAGTCATGTTTGCATTTCATGTTGCTGTTTTTGTGTAGCATAGACATGATTTTTGTATTGCATGAGTTGTGATGTGCATTAAGTTAAGTCTGATTGAGAAGGAAATTCCTCAATCTCAAATATGAAGCTTCAGATAAGCATGAATGTTATGCATCATCCAAATAAGTTTGAATCAGATATTCACAAAAGAGAAAAGTTTAAGCATGATAAAGTAACTTTCGAAAATCACCCTCTCTGTTTTAATGATGTGTAAGTGTCATTCGGGGACGAATGTTCCTAAGGGGGGATAATGTAACATTCCGGAAAATCACATGTCTAATGAAGATCCCAGTATGTCCTTAAGAAAGCCTATTAGGGGTACATAGGCACCCCAATGCCCAATATTGAGAAATATTGGGCATAGTATAGAAATATTGGCTAAGAATACTAGCCAATTTCCTATATACGAATATGAAATATACTTTTTGGGTTGCCATACCCCAATCCAAGATTGTCGTTTAAGAAATGTACCTGCAATGAAGACCCTAAGATAATAAAATATATTTCGTCCAACTCACAAAAGGTATGAGGCATCCTAGTGTCAAGCCTAGATACCATGACACATGCTCAATTAAAATGATCATGTAGATTAAGCAGTGCCCATGGACATGGTGAGGGTCCTTGGGACAGTAAGTAAACATTCCCAAATGAGCCATTAAGATAAATTAGTTAGGAAAGTGCAAAAAACCCATGTGCAAGCACATGGGCAACACACATGAAGGAACCAGCCAAGGGGGACCACGGAACCACCCTAAACGAATTCGGTTAGGGCGGTTAGAAAAGACATGCATGGGCGGGTCCCTCCATGTGGGACCAGCCAACCTAACTTACTCTAAGTCCTAACCAACTATCCTAACTAGCCAACTAACCTAGGACTAACCGAATTGGACCCCCTAACGCACCCGACAACCTAGGACAAATCGGGTGGAACCTAGTACTAGTTAAGGGGACAACCTAGTACCTAACCTAGGATGGTCCAAAAAGGGTTAGCTATGGTCCCAAAGACTTAGGGGTATTTTATTAATTTCCCTAGGTCGCTAAATTAATTAAATCTAATTTAATTAATTAATTAAAAGTCAAAATATTAACCGAAACAAGGGTCAATGCCGATTTCCAGATTTTGGTCAAAGTCAACATCTTCCTATGTTTAGTCAACTTAGGAAGGGAATTTTGGTAATTTACTAATCAGTTGGTTAATTTACTAACATAGCCTTCGTTGAATAAGTCAAAGTCAGTTCCTAAACCTAACCATTCACGATCAAAACACTTAGACTTTCACAGAACGCAAAAGCAGTAATCAAGAACGCTAAAATGTGAAAAAGGTTCCTCGATCTATAGGGCGAATTCAAGGTAGCTTCAAGGTCTCGTTCAAAGTGGTCTTCATAGATTAAGTTCTACTCAAGGTATGGGTTTCTCTCCTGGACATCTATCTCCAAGAGAAATTTCTTTCCAACGATTCAAAGATCTTGAAAACTAGGGTTGTTCCCGTGTTCTAGTCGAACTCCTTGTCCCTAGTATCCTTTTTGATTCCGTGTTGAATAGGCTAGAGATCATGTTGTTGGTATGTGGTGCTGGCTGATCTTATGTGTAATGTTCTTGAATTATGAATGCCGAATGAACTATGAATTAAACTCGTTTGATGCTAAGGGTTCCTTACGTGAATTAAAGAATGATGTATTACTAAGCTATGTTCGAAAACGTTAAGTGTGATGTGTGATGTCTTAATGCTTACTTACTTTGACTTTATGAAGATGTCATATTCATCAAATGTTAATATGATGCTGTCCAAGATGCTTAAAAACTTTATGCCTAAAGTCATAAACTAAGTTTCGCTTAAAAGACAACTATGAAATCACATCTTGAATGAATTGACTATGTGATGCCAATAAAATTGACTAACACTACTTTGTCAAAACGAATGCATGATAATGGCTAGGAGCTTATGTAAATGATTGAAAGATTGGCTAAAGGTTCAGACATATTCAATTTAAATATGAACATACTTAAAATTGGCTTATGCCAATAAAAATGATTTGCTAGTTTAACATCCCACATGTTGAGGCGAATATTAATCATATGCCAATCTTGTGTAGTTAGAATATCAAATGATATTATAAGCACTTCTAAAGTAAGTCAATGAATCCATAACCAAGGGCATGTCATTCATTGGGACAACTCCTAACATGCTCTAAAAGAATGAACTATGAATATATGTAACTCACTGAAAGAAATGCTCATCGTCCATAAACGATGAAATGAATCTACTACACTAAAGTAAAGAAGTAACGTGAGTTATAACATAATTAAAGGGGTCTAAATTAAGTAAGTGACCAGAATGGGGTGTTAAAGAAAGTGAAACAAGTCTTACTTATACCTAAGCTACTATGTTAAAAGAACACTCACGAATGAAGGTGTTAGAATGTGTGAGACTAATCTCATTAAAACCTAAGGATGATATGTAAGGACAATTAACATTTCATCAATGTAAAGTACGGATGATATGTAAGGACAATTCACATTTCATCAATGTAAAGTAAGGATGATATGTAAGGACAATTCACATTTCATCAATGTAAAGTAAGGATGATATGTAAGGATAATTCACATTTCATCAATGAAAAGAAAGGATGACAAGTCATCAAAAGAGTAAGTAAATGTCAATCTAGAGGCAAGCTTCCATAATGATTGATTCAACTCTAAAAGATAAAGAAGATAATGAAAGTGAGCACAACACCGGTAGACTAGTTATGAGCATGTGCTTGCACGTGTAAGTCTCATGTGACTAGGGTACGACCGAGGTGGATAAGTAGTCTCATTAAGTCCCTAGTCTTTGAACTATGTCTAGCCAACATAGGAACTAGCCAGTGGTTTCCACCTAAGCGAGCTAGGCAAGTTCGGTTTCACTTTGGCCGGTGATTCCACCCCTTTTTGGTGTGGGGAAGACACTGGATTTCATGTATAGATCACACGATCTATGTCGGTTAATGCTCACAATATGTTCTTGGTTTACTATAGCCGTGAGCCACTCCTTTTCGTTGTGGAGTGAACACTTGAGATGGATTCGCCTTAGCCGGGGATCACTCCTTTCCATGTGTGGGGAAGACACTGGATTTCATGAGTATCTCACATAATCTAGATTCATTTTAACCGGTGAATCACCCCTTTTTGGTGTGGTCCAGACACTGGATTTCATATTAGCTCGCATGATCTTATTCCCTATGATGTCTCTATGAAAGTGATAATGATGATGATGATGGAACGTATGTTCAAAGTGATCAATGAAGAAGAGCTTAAGAATGTCAATTGCCAATGTCACACTCATGAAGTTTCAGCAAATAATGGGCAAAGCCAAATAAGATTGGCTTATAATAACTTCTTATATGATGCCAATAAAGGGAAGGAAGAACGTAATGTTAACTAAATACCTCATAACTTCCCTAACATGAAAGTAATTAAATAATGGCATGACCAATAGAGAATGGTTTGTAAAATGTAATGAATATATAGTGTAAAGAATGACTCACTATAAGGTAGGGAAATCATTCCTTAGTCCTTGAATTATTTACATCGATTCATTGTGGGTATGGGACTACAATGGATCATTGCACTTGTAAGTAAAACATAGGA
This sequence comes from Solanum sitiens, assembly GCA_016801875.1. NCBI lineage: Eukaryota > Viridiplantae > Streptophyta > Magnoliopsida > Solanales > Solanaceae > Solanum > Solanum sitiens. Next base: position 425,762 of record JABWTJ010000451.1, on the reverse strand, counting down.
CTAGAAGAATTATTAAACAACATAACAACAAGAAGAAAAGACTGAAAAATAAAGGACTACAATGGATCATTGCACTTGTAAGTAAAACATAGGACTAGAGGAATTATTAAACAACACAACAAGAAGAAGAAAAAGACTGAAAAATAAAATAAGTATTGAAATGGGAGCTCTGGGGTTTGGAGGATCTATTTTTCAAATCTTCGCTCGAGTTGTTCTAAAATTATGTTGATGATACTAATGTTTTGTAATCATATAGAAAATGAGTTGTGTGCTTTGAATGCATTAAAATACATCATATTCTTACCACAATTCACAACTAACGAATTAGGAAAGTCTAATGCCTAGACTTTCCAGAAATAACATGTTGCTTAGGAAGAGCTTTCATTGATCATGCATAGCTTTATGTGTATGTGTTCATACACCCATACTTAGTACAAGTGGTGTACTAACCCCCTACTATTTACTATTTTTATAGGTGCAGGTCAGAGGGTAGATTGACGACAGTTGCAGCGGTTTGGACTTCAGCGTTTTTCTCCAGACCATTTGGTAGGTCCTCTTGATTTCAAGGATGCTACACGCATTAGTCCAGCTTTAGATATATACATAGCTAGTGGATGTTGTCCCTAGAATTTCTTTCACATTTCATTTCGAACCTTTTGATGTAAGGCCATTTTGGCAACTTAATATATTCTATTCATCATTTGTTTTGAAATGTTTTTAATATTAGATGGTTGTCTATTGATGTTAAGCTTAGTAAATAATGTTTAATATGTAATGACTATGTGAAGTCTAAGTAAACTTCATACATATAAAAAGTATTAAATTTTCCGCAAATTTAACTAGATGAATGTGATGAATGCAAGATGAGGCTTATCTGCGACCTCTGAGAGGTCAACGACGCCGCTGGCGATTCGTATTCCAGAATCCGGGTCTTTAGACACTTCTTCTCCTACTTAAGTGAATATGAGAGTAACCTTAGGTGGGGAGTTAAAAAAAGGAAAAAGGGAATGATCTTATCTTAGGATAACCTTTGGTGAGAAGAATGCAAGTTAAAAGAGGTTACTGTAAAGTTGAACTTAGTTCACTGTAATGTTCTTGAATATTTGATAAAATGCTTATGTGATGTATTGTATGTTTATAAGGTGTTAAATGTTGTTCTTATACTTATATTATGATGTTTTCATCAAAAAGAGCTTGTTTTATACGAAAGTCCATTTTTCATGATTTTATGCATTACGCCATACTTAGTACACGTGTTTGTACTAATTCCATACTTTTTGTATATCTCTAAAGGTGTAGGTGGAGTTTTAAAGGAGTCTCAAAGTTGAAGCTTGGATTAGTGTTCATTCAAGCAAAGAGTTTGGTATGTCCTCACTAGATCCGAGGACATATTGATGTTTAGTTTTCCTTATTGAAAGTATTGTAATAGACTTAGCTATTTTCTATATTCATATGTCTAAGATGGTGACTTTGAGACTTAGCCTTTCATTATGTTTTTCTATAAAAGAGATATTTTTTAGTATTATTATTTCGTATGAAAAGTTTTAATGCCGCACTACTTTTCATACATGTATGCAATGAATGGTACGAAAGGGCTTGCTTAGACCTCCGAGAGGTCGACGATGCCGTGTATCGATACGGGAATTGCCCTAACTTCTAGGGGGTACTCTCGGGTCGTTACAAACTTTGTATGAGAGCATAAGGTTATGAAGTAGTTTTAGGAATCAAAAAGTCTAAAAAAGCCACATCTAGTAGAATCTTGACCATCGGTGTGAGTCGCAACACAGCTATGAGCGAGAGGCTATAGGACGATAGAGTTTCCCTTCTTTTCTAATCCTATGTCGTGCCGTAGAGTGAAATGTTATGAGTTTCTTTTGCACTCTCAACTAGAGGAACAAAGCCGGATGAGGGTGATGATGATGCCGGTAAGTTATAGTTTTCTCTCTTTAGTTATATGAGTTCCTTCTAAGTGGGGGAGTATCGTGAGTAGTTGTGTTGTAGATTGTTGTCTCATCTCTTCTATTCAATTCAAGCTTGAGAGATAGAATGTCATAGTAGCATGTTGCATGTTGTATTGTGTTTAGGAGTCTACTTGAAACTGAATTTCATTGATTCCTTACATTGTGCATTTCATGAAGTTATGATTATGTTTTAAAGTGAGTTTATATGGTTTTATCTCTTATTTTGTCGTGCTTCCATCATAAATTGCTTAAGAGTTGCATTGTTGGAAAATTGAGCATGTTGCATTGTAAAGAAATTGGTGCTTACTATAAAGGTTTTGAAAATTTAGCTAAATTGTTCTTTCATGAAAATGGTTATGATATGTATATAACTGATGTATATGAGCATGATATTATGTGGAGAAGGAAGTTCCTCCTGTATGAATTGAAAATGTGAGTTTTATAGGATGATGAGTTGTAGAATTGTTTCTATCTTCATGTGTTGTGAGTCTCTTACAGGTATGTGAAATTGATGTCTTCCCTTCATGCGTGTATTTTGTATTATATACCGTGTTGTATGGTTATGAGCTGTTAGTATTTGAGTCTTAACCCTAAAAAAAATAAAAACAAATGATCAAAGTGTGGCAAGTGTCATTCGGGGACGAATGTTCCTAAGGGGGGGGGGATAATGTAACATTCCAGAAAATGTACTTGTCTAGTAAAGAGACTATTAGGTTTTAAGAATATGTATTGAGGTACATAGACATCCCATTTTCCAATATTTAGTAATATTGGGCATATCGAAGAATATTGGCTTAAGGGCGTTAGCCAATTTTTGTATGTATTCACAAATAAATGAAAATATATCTTGATGTTCAAATGCTCCAAGCTAAACTTGTTTAGAAATTGTACCTGAAATAAAGACCCTAAGCTAAAATACATTATTCTTCACATACACACATTAGGTACTAGGCATCCAAGTGTCAAGCCTAGGTACCATAGCACATGATCAATTAAAATGACCATGTAGATTAAGCAGTGCCCAAAGAAATAGTGAGAATCCTTGGACAAGGAGTGAACTTCCCAGAGTGAAAGGTTAGGGAAAGTACACGGCAAAACATGTGCTACCAACGGCCAAGAGACAAGCCCCAACCGAATCGGTTAGGGTGGTTAGGGGGCAGGCGTGTGAGATCACGTGGGGCCAAGCTCCCTAACTGATTCTAGGTCCTAAATAATGTCCCTAACTAACTAAATAACCTAGGACCAACTAAAATTAACTAACTAGGGTGCCCGAAATCCTAAGACCTAATCGGGTGACCTAACCGAATAACTAACTAAAGAAACATCCTAGTACCTAACCTAGGATGGTCCAAATGGGTTGGTTATGGTCCTAACAACTTAGGGGTACTTTAGTAATTATCCTAGGTCACTTAATTAATTAAATTAGCAACTTAATTAATTAAAACTCATGGTCAAACCCGAATTAGGCTAGGTTAAATGTTCTCCTATTTGTAGTCAAATTAGGAGGGGCATTTTAGGTAATTTAAGTAGAAAGTCTTTAGGGTAATATATGGGACGCCTATATATAGATATTAAGTCAGTTTTAGACCACAATTACACGTCCCAAACCAGAACCACACGAAATTCTCTTAATCTCTCAAGAACGCTCTCTTTTCCAAACTCCATTGAAGAACTAGAAAACGCTTAAGGAAGAACACTAAGGTTTTAAAGTTTCCAACCAAGATTTAGTGGATTATTCATATATAAGGTATGTTTATTCATCCTTGAAATCTCTTTCTTCAAGGAGTCAATTCAAACGATTTTTAAAAGATGATCAAAAACATGATTTGTCCAATTTTCATAATCTAGCCATGGGTTCTTGCATAAAAGGTTTTTAATCAATGTTTTAGAATTGAATTGATGTTAATGCAATGTTTTAAAGCTATAATTCTTATGAACCCATGCAAGCCATGTAAATTCCGATTTTGACTATTTATTGGGTTAAGTACTTATGAATTAATGAGTAGTTTCTTATGGGCTTTCTAATGATGTAAGAATTGTATTCAATTGATGTCTAATTGGTCTTAGATTGTTAAATATATATTGAATTGACCTAGTTTCATCTAGTGTTATGATTTATACTTTGAATTGATATTCATGGTCATGGGCTGGCCTTATGTTATTGAATTGGATGATTTAGACATGGTTTGAAGTGGTAAGAATGGATTGGTGGTACGCTGCCCTAATTCTCTTTATTGTATGTTAATTAGACTTCAATTATTTTGTGAAGTATGATTATATCTATCTACATGCGATTAAGTGTAAGTATGTGTTCTTCTATGGATATTAGGTGATTATGTTGGATTATGACTATGTGTTTATGTGCAAAGTCTTAAAATTGATACATGATTATTCTTACTAGACTATATGAGTTTATGATGGTTATATTGATGATGTTATATTAACGTATAGGATGACATAAAGATGATAAGGGTCGTTCTTAAGTGCTTCAAAGAATGATATGTTATATGTGCTAATGTGAATTAATGATGTGTCTTGTTTTGGTAGATTATGTCCCTTACTTGATACATGAATATGATGAATATGAACGTCTTGACTTAGTAGGCTTAGGCACATTTGTCTTGTATGTGTATGTATGAATGTTTAATGAAAGTCTAGGATAGGTAGACCTAAGATGGTGCCCTTCTAAGCATGACTAATACGTGAAATCTTCTATATAGAAAGAAGGTTAAGAATGATTTATCGTTACAGACCATTGAATGGCAACCCTAGTGGACCCATTTTTGGTAGGTGCATTATGACTAGGTAATGACTAAGAGATAGTACCTTTTCATATGTCCCTTATATCGAACTTACTCTATGAGAACAAAGGCTAGCACCGAGCGAATATGTTATGGTTTGTAGCTCTTCTTGAGAAAGAGAGTAGAGTACAATGTAGCTCTACTTGAGAAAGAGAGTAGAGTACAATGTAGCTCTACTTGAGAATGAGACTAGAGTACATAAAAGACCTTATATATTCCTTAACCATGTGCCTACATGGGATGTGTCCTAGTTCTACCTTTGGCAAGTAGAACACCCTCCATCGGAGTAGGGTAAACTCCGGATTCCATACCTAGCTCGTATGGTCTATGTCGGTTATTGCCTATTCTCATCATGTGGGATACATACTAGTGTTGGATAAGTTGTAGGAAGTTTAGGTAGTGGTATGGGACGCTATCTAAACATTGCACGACTAGACTTTGAAGATGTTAGTATGTGAGTCCCTAGGTCTTTCCAAGACCATTATGTGAAGTCTATAATGAGTGAAATATCTTCTAATTGACTTAAAAAACGATCACGAGTTTAGCCAACATATGAGGAATATAATGTGCTCTATCTAGGGTAGCTTTAGGGGTTGCTTAGGTAAGCTTGAAGAGGGTGTAGGGGCGGTCTCTTATTGTCCTACTTAGGTGAATCTTAGAGTAACCTTAGGTGGGGAGTTAAAAAAAGGAAAAAGGGAATGATCTTATCTTAGGATAACCTTTGGTGAGAAGAATGCAAGTTAAAAGAGGTTACTATAAAGTTGAACTTAGTTCACTATAATGTTCTTCAATATTTGATAAAATGCTTATGTGATGTCTTGTATGTTTCTAAGGTGTTAAATGTTGTTCTTATACTTATATTATGATGTTTTCATAAAAAAGAGCATGTTTTATACGAAAGTCCATTTTTCATGATTTTATGCATTATGCCATACTTAGTACAAGTGTTTGTACTAATTCCATACTTTTTTGTCTATATCTAAAGGTGTAGGTGGCGTTTGAAAGGAGTCTCGTAGTTGAAGCTTGGATTAGTGTTCATTCAAGCAAAGAGTTTGGAATGTCCTCAATAGATCCGAGGACATCTTGATGCTTAGTTTTCCTTATTGAAAGTATTGTAATAGACTTAGCTATTTTCTATATTCATATGTCTAAGATGGTGACTTTGAGACTTAGCCTTTCATTATGTTTTTCTATAAAAGATATATTTTGGCGTATTATTATTTCGTATGAAAATTTTTAATTCCGCACTAGTTTTCATACATGTATGTAATGAATGGTACGAAAGGGCTTGTCTTAGACCTCCGAGAGGTCGACGACGCCGTGTATCGATCCGGGAATTGCCCTAACTTCTAGGGGGTACTCTCGGGTCGTTATAATCACCTTGCCATATTGCATAAGAACACATCCCAAACCTACTCGGGAAGCATCATAGTACACTACATACCCTTAACCACTCCTCGGCAACGTGAGAACTGGGGCCGAAGTGAGTCGGTCTCTAAGCTCTTGGAAGCAGTTAATGGAGCAGCAATTGTGGAAAAGCCCTCAACAAACCTGTGATAATAATTAGCCAAACCCAATAAACTTCGAATATCGATAGGAGTGAGGGGTCTCTGCCAATTATTTACTGCCTCAATCATTTTTGGATCCACCTCTACACCCTGGTCGGACACAAAATGACCAAGAAAGGTCACTGATCTCCGCCAAAACTCACATTTGCTGAATTTTGCATACAACTGATGTTCCCTGAGTACTTACAATGTCATTATCGAATGCTGTTCATGCTCTTCTCTGGTCTTAGAGTATATGAGGATGTCATGTATGAATACTATGACAAAAGAATCAAGGTATTCATGGAATACTCTATTCATAAGGTCCATAAATGCGGATGGTGCGTTAGTGAGACCAAATGACATGACAAGAAACTCGTAATGACCATACCTAGTACGGAAGGCATTCTTAGGAACGTCCTCTTGTCTCACTCTAAGTTGGTGAGACCATGACCGAAGATCTATTTTAGAAAAGAACCTTGAACCTTGAAGCTGATCAAATAGATCATCGATTTTGGGAAGAGGGTATTTGTTCTTTACAGTGACTTTGTTGAGTTTCCGATAATCGATACACATTCTAAGAGTTCCATCCTTTTATCTGCAACTTCAACTTTTTGAGTTCCGCTGGAGCCATTCTATAGGGAGGAATGGAAATCGGTTTGATGTTGGAATCTAAGTCAACACCAAAGTCAATTTCGCGTTCTGGAGGGATTCCTAGTAAATCCTCCGGAAAGACATCTTGAAACTCATTTACTACCGTCACAACCCGAGACCATACCCTAGAAGACAGGGTGCAATCTTGGATTGCGACCGGCGTCGTCGAACTCTCAGAGTTCTAAGACAAGCCTCATTCATATCTTTCCTTGCAAATACATAGTGAAAAGTAGTGCGGAATTAAAACTTTTCACTAAAACATAATATAGTCTTAAAAACCTCTTTCATATAAAAGTAATAGAAATGCTAAGTCTCAATCTCATCATCTTAAGACACAAGAGTACTTTAATACAAAAATAGAACTAACATAGTCTTATTACAATACTTCATAAAAGAAACATAAAACGACATATATGCCCTCGATACAAATGAGGACATACTTCAATTCTTCTACTCGGACGATTCTTCTAATGCCCAAGTCTTCTTCTCCAAAGCTCTTTACCTACCAACGACTATAGATAGAAAATAAAGCATGGAATTAGTACAACCACATGTACTAAATATGGCTATATGCATAAAATCATGAAAATGGACTTTATTGGAAATATGCATCTTTTCATATAGAAATCATAGATTAAACATAAGAATATCATTTAGCAATTAAGAAACACATAAGATAACATTTAATCAAAAATAACATTTTAAAGGCTCACTTTACAGTGAGTTACAGTGAAGTCCCTTCACTGTACAGTGAAGTCCCTTCACTGTTACAGTGAAGTCCAAACCTTCCCTTTTAACATCTTTTAGCATGTAATTCCCCCACTTAAAGTCATCCTAAGATTCACTTAAGTCACACAAAGAGAGACCGCCCATACACCCTCTCTAGATGTGCCTAAACGACCCTTAAGATTACCTACGATGAGTCACATACATACTTAGAAACAATCATAAACATCTATATAAGATTCCTCTACCAAAGGTCAATTCCAAGGTTCACTTGAGTAAGTGTGGAGCGACCGCCCATACAATCTCTATCACACACACACAAGAGATCCTATAGACTACCTATAATAGAATCATTCTCACTAAACACACCAACACTTAGATTAGAAGACATTCTCTTTCCAAAGCCTATCAAAAGACCTACTTAAGTAAATCAAGAAGATAAAGTCCATAGTGCAATAACCTCTTCAAGATTACCTAAATAGTCCTTAAGACTTCCTAAGGTTTAGATCATGTCAACAAGATTAACCAACTTCCCTAACTAGAGTCATCCTCAAGACTTCCAAAGATAAGACATGAAGAGACCATCCTTTCATGTCCTCCTCACACTTTAGCTAAGGAATGCTTAAGTCACTTTAGATTAGGTACTCAACTATTTACATAGTTACTACATAGGTCATTAGATCATTAGTTCATTAAGACTCATACATCACGTAAGACACTCACATAAAGCGTCACATAAGACACTCACATAATGGATCACATAATGGTCTTTGGACAAGACCTAGGAACTCCACATAACATTTTCAAAGTCTATTGTGCAATGTCTAGATAGCGTCCCATACCACCAACTAAACCTCATAAACTTTTCTAATGTTAATAGGTATTCCACATGATGAGAATAGGCAATAACCGACATAGACCATGGTAGCAAGACATGGAATCCGAAGTTCTATCCTACTTCGATGAGGTTGTTCTACTTGCCAATGGTAGAACTTGGACACATCCCATGTAGGCACATGGTTAAGGAATATGAAGGGTTTCTTTGCATTCTAGTCTCGTACTTCACTAGAATTACTTCCCTTACCATACTCACTCGGTGCTAGCCTTTGTTCTCATAGATTAATTCACATAAGGTTCATATAATTAGGTCTCTTATCTAGTTCATAACCCAATTACATTCACCCTACCAAGGAAGGTCCACTAGGGCTACCTCACAATGGCGATAAAAAGCTCATAGCAACTTTCCTAAGGTATGATATGATGCCGTTCCAGCCAACCATTCCTAAGTCCATCACTCATAACATGAAGGATATTCATAACCTCGCCACTAAGTACAAGGTTCCACATAACATTGACCTTCTTATCATTAAGGACTTACTTATATTATTATTCAAGACTCTTAACATACTAAGTCAAATCATCACATAATAATATTCATATAAGCATCAAGCAAGGGACATAAGTCTACCTAAACAAGACACCACATATTTCACTTTAACATACAATACAAGTCATTCTAGAAGTACTTAGGAATAACATCTTATAACCTAACATAACTTCATATAAGAACACATATACTTTCACATATAGATAGACATTATCATACATCACATAATCATCATATACTTCAAGTAATGCCGACAAGGGCATGATCATCATATTGCATAAAGTAACGCCGACAAGGCCACATCAATTCACATAACACCGCCACCATAAGTGGACCATACCCATCACAATAGAATCAAAGTATAACTAATATCAAATTAAAGAAAACGGGGCAGCATACCTTCATCCCCATATCCACACCTCAATTCGATGCCAAATCAACCAATTCAACATCACAAGGCCCTTACCCATGGCCATGAACAATAATTCAAAGGATAAACCATAATACTCAATGAATCTAAGTCAATTAAATATAGATTTATCAATCTAAGACCAAATATGCATCAATGAAACACAATACTTACATCAATATAAAACCCATAGAAAACTACACTAGAATTGGTAAGCATTAAGTTCACATCGATTCAACAAGCTTAACATGCAATAGATCTAAGAGTATTCATTATTCAATTAATCAAATTGAACCAGCCTATACATCATTCATACATAATATATACATGAATCAAAAGCCCATAGCAATATACACATGAATTCATCAATCTCAAGGCATAATCACATAACCCATATTTTAGTGAAATTTAGAGATTTTAGAAGATCAAGGGTTCATGGAGAATTTCATTGGAAAACATCAATTAAACTTCAATAATATCATATATTAACAATTTAAAACGTTTCATGCAAGAACCCATGATTTAGAGTAGAAATTAGACAATTCACTTTAGAAAACTTTGAAAAACATCTTGAGAATTGGGCTCCTTGATGAAATAAGTTTCAAAATTCAAAAGTCATACCTCAAGGATGATAATTCTTTTTGATGAAGAATTTCCACTCAAGAACCCCTCACCAAGCTGCCTCTTCAATGGAGTCTTCAATGGAGGTTTTGGGATTTCTAAGGGACATTGGGTTTTGATTTTAGAAGAATAATGAAGTCTCTAGGGTCTTAACCACTTAAATAGTTAATTAAAATACCCATAAGACCCCTAAGCAACCGCCTAAACTCTTATTTAGACATGGGGCAAATTTACCAATTCACCCCTAACTTGGCAGAAAAATCTGCGCAGATGAACTTGGCTGCGACGACCTGACCATGATGGGGCGTCACGGGTGAAACGGAGCGTCATGGCCATCCGTTGCAAGCTCCAGTAGATTGACAAGGGTCCCATATACACCCTTGAACAGGGCCCCCATGACGAGACCCTTGTGACGGGGCGTCACAGCCATGACTGGCCGTTGACAGCTCTGTCGCCAAGGCTGTCTGTGACAGTCTGCCATCTTATTTTGGGTCCTTCCTCAAGGGCCCTTTGATGGTCCTTGGGGATAATTTCCCGGACGTTTCCAACCCAAATATGATCATATATGAGTTTAACACCTCTCACATGAATTTCAACCAAAACGAACACGTAAAACTCAACGAAACTCGCCTAGACGTACAAGGTCGACTCAAGGCATATATTTCGAATGCCTTGGACGTTTTTGGTCGTTTGACCTCCAAACTTCACGAAACTTTAAACACTGCCTATACATGATATATTAACTCTATTAAGAACCTTAAAAAACCATTAAACACACATAAACACATAGAACCACATTTTAGACATTTAGGTGACTTAGTCGTCAAACGTCTTAGTCATCCCTTGACGTTTGACTTCCAACACCTCTAATATTTTAGCTACTGCCTATAAACCACATATTAAACATATTTAGGACCTTATAACACTAAGACCAACATATTAGGCTCTAGATCACCTAAGCTATTTTCAAGGTCTTACAATCTCCCCCACTTGGACACATTCGTCCTCGAATGACACTTGCCACTCTCCGAACACTTCCAAGATTAGAGATTCAATTAGCAGCACATAACCAAATCATACAACACATATCTAAGAAGAAATCATCAGTTTCACATAATCTAGAGATTCACAACACAACAAGAAACTAGAAAACAATTCTATAACTCGTTATGCTACAAAACTCACATGCTTCAATCCAAATAGCAAAAACTCATTTTATACTCAACATCATACTCATATAAATCAGTTATAACCACATAACAAGAATTTTAGACCAAAGAATCAATTAGTTATTTTTACAAAAATTTAACAGTGAGCAGTTCATAAGGCTACAGTGATTTCAGAAACTTTTCCGAAAATGCAATCTTTAGGCAATTCTTTATATAAACATGCTAATATGTAAGATAACATCATGTAAACACATCATACAACATTCTCAAAGCTTCATAAAACACACAATGCAAGAAGTAAATGAAATTCAATTTCAACCAAACTCCTAAACATCATGCACATGCAACAATTCAAAAACTTCTATCCCATCTATAAACCATACTCCCCCACTTAGAAGGAACTCATACTATCAAAAGAGAAACAAGATCTTACCAACATCATCATCACCATCACCCGACTTCTCAATTCTAGTTCGGAGTGCATAAAAATGCCTCTTAGTTGGAGCATCTTCCTTTGGAACACTAGGCTCAACCCTCTTGCCCTCCTTCCTAGAAGCATTTTTTGGACAATCTCTACTTTGTGCCCATCCTTACCACATCCAAAGCAACTATCGGTACCCAATAAACACTCACCATAGTGTTTCTTGCCACAATTTGCACAAGTAGGCTTGCTATCCTTAGAACCACCTCCTTTCTCAAACTTCTTCTTAGGAACTCTAGGTACATCTTGAGATTGAAATCTTTTCTTGAACCTAGGTTGCACTTGATCACTAGCAACACCCATTTTCAAACCTCTAGCCATTCTTCTAAGTTTAGACTCCTCAATAAATTGTGCATACACCATGAGTCTAGATAGGGTCATATTATCATGAAGCATAGCGGTACGACATTCTTCCTTCACCAAATCGGCTACTCCGGTACAAAAGCGACTCATTTCATCTCTTGGATTGGACACAAGAGAAAGAGCATACCTAGACAATGTCGAGAATTTCAAAGAGTACTCCTCAACACTCATATTACCTTGCTTGAGATTAATAAACTCCTCCACCTTGACTTCTCTTCTATCTCGGGGAAAGTACTTGCCAAGAAAAGCTCCCTTAAACTCTTCCCACTCAATAGGACCCGAATCTTCCGGCCTATTGTCCTTCCATTGAGTATACCAAATTTGAGACACATCTGTCAATTCATAAGAACCCAACTCCGCCTTCTCCCTAGATGTAACCCCCATAGCACTCAAAACTTTGTACACACCATCAAAAAATTCTTGGGGATCCTCATTCACCTTAGAGGCAAGAAAGATAGGAGGATTCATCCTCACAAAGTCTCTCAACCTAGATGTCATAGTGCTCTCCATAACCCTAGGCACCATACTCAAATTGATTTGAGTAGTTACGGCTTGAGCTAAAGCCATCAAAGCCTCTCCAATCACCCTATTAGACAACTTCGGTACCTCATCACCTCCATCCACATTAGGAACTTGATCACCTTGGGGAGGCACTTCATCGCCTTGCCCATCTTGGACACCTTGCTCATCTTGAGCAACTTTCTCAACTTACTCAACTTGAGGAACCTCATCATTCACCCTCTCCTCTTCCAATCTTCTAGCGGCCATCCTTCTAGTATTCATCTCCTAGCAAACACAAGGAAACTCATAAGAAGGATAATCATAACATTATTCTATCGCAGGATATATCGCCCATAGATGTGTCGCAACTCACACCGATGGTCAATACTCTACTAGACGTGACTTGATGAGACTTTTTGATACCTAATGCTACTTTCACCAACCTATGCTCTGATACCAACTTTGTCACAACCCGAGACCATACCCTAGAAGACAGGGTGCAATCTTGGATTGCGATCGGCGTCGTCGAACTCTCAGAGTTCTAAGACAAGTCTCATTCATATCATTCATTGCATATACATAGTGAAAAGTAGTGCGGAATTAAAACTTTTCACTAAAACATAATATAGTCTTAAAAACCTCTTTCATATAAAAGTAATAGAAATGCTAAGTCTCAATCTCATCATCTTAAGACACAAGAGTACTTTAATACGAAAATAGAACTAACATAGTCTTATTACAATACTTCATAAAAGAAACACAAAACGACATATATTCCCTCGATACAAATGAGGACATACTTCAATTCTTCTACTCGGACGATTATTCTAATACCCAAGTGTAACAACCCTAAAAATGAATAGGATCAAGACTTAGGTTGTCAAGAATGCTTGCGATTAGACCAAGGTTTGCACAGACTGATACGCGTAGAACCAGACCTCAGAACCCTTACTACGACCAAGCCTACTAACTTGGGGAGTTAATTGAGCTTGGAAAGGTTGGAACCAACCAATTAAGGCTCTTGAAAATGAAGATTTAATCGAAGGAGTCTTTACCGGACTTAAAAAGACAAAATTTTAAGTTTTGAAGGTCTAGGGGTAAAATGGTCTTTTACCAGGCTAAGGGTGATATCGTAATCACCCTAAATATATATATAATTAATTATTTAATAAAATGGAAGGGCAATTTTGAGAGAGAGAGCCGAATGTGAGCTCTAAAAGTGAAGTCTTGCTCCACCCGGGTTCGAACCTAGGTGGAAGTAATGATTTAACTTGTTTTTATTTAAATGGATAAATTTAATTAATTAATTAGTAAATATTAGCTGATTTAAGAAAAAGAAAAATCATATTTTAATTAAAGGTTTAACAAGGAGTCCTAGTTTGACTAATTCCCAAACCAAAACTCCTAACTTAAAGCCACTCTCTCTCTCTCTCTCTCTCTCTCTCTCTCTCTCTCTCACATTTAACCACTCATTCTCACGTTTTATCTCTGCCAAAACAAGTTCAAAATCAGAAAATACATTGAAGTTCTTCACACTTGAAGAACTCACAGGAAAGTTCTAAGAAAAACAAAGTAACCAAACGTTAAAGCAAAGAGAAGTGGTTATCGAGTAGTGTGGATGATTGAGAAAGCTTGGGCTGACTTGTGGAGAGGATTTTGGGCAGAAAATTCGTGTTTGAACAAGGAAATTAAGGTATGGGTCTTTTTACTCTTGGTCCCTTTCCCAAGAGACCCTTAGGACTCAGACGATTTTAATCCGAAAACTAAGTTGTTCCCCGTTGCATATCCCTGTCCTTAGCTCCCATCAAATCATAGGTTGGTATGTTTGCTGGTAGAAATTAGGTGTTGCAATGTGTTTTCGTGATGAATATGTTTATGAACATGTATTTGGAATCATATGAATGACAAGCTTTGTTGCCGAAAATATGTGTGTGCATGTGAAAAAGTTTACTGTAAACTTACTGTGAATGAGTTTTGATTTATGGCTTCAAGTTTGATATGGTTTTAGTTGTCATTTTTAAGTGTATAAACTTATGTAAATGATGATGTTCATTTAAGTGTAATGTGGCTGAATTTAATGAAAAATTCTTGGCCAAAATATGTCCATGAAAATGCACCTAAAGGACTCACTAAACACTACTCCAAATGCATGAACTTTTAACGTTAAAGAGTGGAGAAAATAGGCTGCAAAAAGCTAATCAAAATTTCCAGCTTGTGATGTTGATTTCGGGCAGGTTCTGGAAATTTTGGAAGAGTTTTCAAAGTGATTAAAATAGGAGAGGTCAAGGGGAATCGAACCCAAGACCTCACATGACCAAGAGGCTGGAATTTTTTTAAAAAAAATGTGTTGGGGACCCTTAGCTGCTGCCCACGAAATGAATTAATAAAAAAATGGGGATGGGGGGAATCGAACACATGACTCGTGGGAAGCAAGGAAGAAGGAGAATAAAGAAAAAAAAAAGGATATGAGGCGTGGGAATCGAACCCACGACCTCAAGGCTGGAACTAGAGGAGGGGAAAATAAGTTAATAAAGCAAGTGAGGCTGTGGGGGATTGATCCCACGACCTCACTGCCAATGCCCTCAACTTAGCGAAAAGAAAAAGAAAAATATATATGGGGCTGTGGGGGTTCGAACCCACCACCTCACACCCCCTAGCAAAAATTAATTAAAAGCTGTTGTCATAGTCAACAAGGTTGAAACTTCCAGGAAAAAACTTCGAATTGGGAGGGCGATCCTCCCGGTGAACTGACCGTACCCCAAACCGACACAGGTGAACAAGTAGAGTATACTAGGGCGCTTGAGAGAACCATGTCGAAGGAACTCGGCAAAATGACCCCGTAACTTCGGGAGAAGGGGTGCTCTCCTATCTTTTTATTAGGAAAGCGGCACATACCAGGGGGTAGCGACTGTTTATTAAAAACACAGGACTCTGCTAAGTGGTAACACGATGTATAGAGTCTGACACCTGCCCGGTGCTGGAAGGTCGGAAGGAGAAGTGTTATAAGCTTTGAATGGAAGCCCCGGTAAACGGCGGCGGAAAATGCAAGAAACTTTGAATTGGACGTAGATAGCCTTTTCCATCTTTTCTGATTTCGATAGGCATCCCACCCTCACCTCAGGATGAGACACTACACCATTTTTGGCCTACAGCAACACCACGTAAGTGTAGCCTAAACTAGCAAAAAGTGTGGCCTTTGATAAAAGGCTACACTTTTGGACTTTCAGCAACACTTTTTAGGGGCTGCCCAAAAGAAGCGTAACCTTTGACATTAGGCAACACTTTTTAAATGTTGCCATCTTTGGCTACACTTATAAAGCGTTGCCAAATAGGTATAAGGGCACGCTTTGAAGACGTGCATTAGCAACACCTATTTTTTATTAGACTACACTTAAAGGCGTTGCCTTTTCAGATTTATTGGTGACACTTAAAAAGTGTTGCCTTTTATTGATCATCTATAGCAACACTTATAAAGTGTTACTTTATATCTCATATATAGCAACACTTATAAAGTACATGTAGCACAAATATATATATATTTACATACATACAAGTGACCTAAAACACAAAATTAACTAATCATTAAATCGAAGCTATATATTTTAAATAAACTTCGAGAAATATTTCATGTACAACCAAAACTTAGAAAGTGATTGCTTAAAGATCTCTAATATCAACAAGTTCCAAAAAACCAAAAGTGTCATTCAAACGTATATGACAACAGTACAAAAATTCTTCATCTTTCGCCACAATAGATCGAGTTTACTTGTAGCCAAATTCAAATTCAATTACCGGCATTTTCCTGCACATTCAAAATAAAATTATAAGTTTGTGAAATAATTGTGGAAGTGCATAATCAGAGAGAATTCACTGTAAGACAACCAATCCAAATCTAAATACAATTTCAATGTTAAAATTACACATTATCCAAAGATACTCTAATGCATAAATGTAAATCAGGATAGTAGTCGCAACAAACAAAGCATTGAAAATCGCACCAAATAATGTACTGACTCTCTAGTTAAATATGTATCTATGTAGAACAAAAGGAGATGGAATCTAACTTCATTAATCTAACACATCTCAAAATTTGCATAAAAGAAGCTAGAATTATCAAAGCAAAGTTATGAAGTTAAGATATATAAGTTAAATGTGAAAATTCAAACATTGAAAGAAACCATGAAATCCTTTCCTCACAATCTCATTACATAAGAAAATGCCTTTAAGGCCAGGGCAATGAAACCTGTCTTGCCATGTCGCTCCCCCCCCACACACAAGGAGTAAGGAAATCATTATGCAGTACTTCAACATTAAAACGTCTTATATAGTGAAAATATACTTAAAAATCTATCTCCAAGGTTATCTCTAAATGTTTTTCCATAAAATAATAATTGGATAACTTCTAGAGGACTCTACCATAACTATTTGTACATTGCCTTCTTTACTTAAGCTAAGAGAGTACTAACTAATCACTAATGTTTTTATAGTTGTCTTTATGGTTTGTCAACCAAGGAGAGATCACTGGTATGCCCTACATTTTGTTCTCATTTGCTCTTTTCTCAAAATGTTAATATTCCACTATTTTTATCCTTACTAGCATACCTGAAGATACGAATTTCTTGACTAGCATGATTATGTGATATAAGGGAAGAACAAAATAATGGGGGGAGAAGGCTTACATAGATTAGATGTCAGCCTCCATCCATTTCAACTTCTGGAAATATGATAAATTAACTGAATTGGCAGAAAATTGGAAAACATAGTGTGAAACTATGTTTGATGAAGAGTATGGTAGAGTATATATTTCTCCTTCGAACTTGCTTCTATGCTCACATTTTTTAGACTCTAATGTTTTGTGCAACTGAGCCTACATAGTTATACTTGTGGCATAATCACGAACTCTAACACATTAACCGCTACTATGCATCTCAATTGATTTACATTACGTGATTGTCTAGACGCCTCATTACCGAAAACCATATTAAACAACATAATCTGGTTAAGGAATCATAATTAAACACACTATCTACTTACACGCAACATATCATATGCACAATACTCATTAATAACATTTTCCGACCACTTTCTAAGGAGGACAATATAACCAATCTGATCATTCTGTTATGGAAGAATGTGTAGACGTATCAATTACAACACATACACAGAAAGGTACTAGCATACAAATCATCAGGCAAAATACAAGTACATCTCTTACTATTTCAACAACATACATTAAACATGAACATAAGTTTTGACCGACAATCCATACTCACATATGTGGTTTTAGAACAAAGTTATGTGCTTTAATATACTGTCACTAACATAAGACAAAAAATTAAAGATATAAGATATGGAGTCAACATTCACAAATGAGATGCAACAAGGTGCCCATAAAGGATATTGGTGTCCATCACAGGCCCTCAATGTCTCATACAAATGCATTTTTTCTTTTCAAGGAACAAACAAAACTAGATTAAACATATATGAATAAGAAGTTTTGTACTTTTCTGCTTCGGTAAATTCAGGGAATCACTTAGCTGCTCAATGTCCTATAGCACTTATTCAGAAACACATCGAACAACCAACCAATTATTATACTAATAAAGATAGGTAAGAAATAAACAATTACCTCATTATCAGGTTGTAAACGAGATTGAAATATAATGAGGATTGTCAGCAAGGTCTTAAGTTGAAGACTCTCATCAGTCAGTTCCTCGTGCTGAGAAAAGATATAGAAAAACGGTTGCGTTTAAATAATGCAATTATGGGGACCTTCAATGTTCTTCAATTGAGGTACCATCATCCTGCACTAGTTCTCTGAGTAGATCAACACAAGATTACAAACTAGTATGATCTGTCGAACATCACAAACAAATGAGGTTATATTCACCCAACTAAGCAGATAACCGAAAAACATTACAAGCCATCAAGAGCATGTGTTACTTGAAGCGGAAAAATTATGAATAAGACATCAAATGCTAGGCAGTAACACAAGTTAAGGGACATTTCATGAGCAAGATCAGGAAGAGAAACCACAAAACAAAACATTGAATGACAAGTAGGGGAATAACAACAATGAATACAAATTCTCAAATCTTCAAAGCGATATAACATCAGACCCGAGAAAGTAACTAATTAAGAAACAAAAATCTCATATTGAATCAACATCAACTCAAAGATAAATCAAATAAACGAAATAAACTCATCAGAACAACTTTTAAACAATCGTAATATCACTCTTAAAATAGAAAAAGAGGCGAAAAGAGTACTATAAGGAAAACGCAACATTACCTTTCTTCGCGCAGTGAACTCGAAAGGGAAGAGCAGGAAAATAATTTTCACTGTGAAACTCAAACACTAATGACAAATGAGAATTCGAGCAGAATCTTGAACTCGAACAAAGTTTTGAATTTCAGCTATAACAACCCAAACTAATCAATTACTTCTAAACACAAAACAAAAATTCAATCAATTGACTGCTTTTAGTACTAGATGATTAGTATAGAGTACCAAGGAATTACATCTGTACGATATTGGTACTTACTCTTGACGAAATTGGCTCTTCAGCTTATGTTCTTCATCTCAGCAACATTTTGTCAGCAACAACTCAGCTCAGCTCAGCTACTCTGATTTTTAGGTCCTCCGATTTTCAGCTCCTCCAATTTTCAGCTCAGCTCTTCAGTCTTCAGCTTCCTCTCTTCGATCTTCAGTATCTACTCGTTGATTTAAAGTTGTAGAGAAGAGAAATTGTGTGGATTTTTTAGATAGAAAGGACCTGCAGCTACAGTTCTGGAGAAGAGAAATAGCCCCAATTTGTTTTCTAATTCTCAGATAGGAAAGTCTTTAATAATGTTTTATCAATTATTTTTTTGGCCAATAAAAATATGGGAGGGAGATTAGAAAATGTTGGAGGGAATCTAATATTTTAGTGAAATTCTTTAGGCCACACTTCTAAAGTGTTGTTTTTACAATTATAAAAATAGGACCCTTTAAAAGTGTGGCCATATATATAAATAATTGTTGCCATTAATTTCATACTATGACAACGCTTATAAAGTGTAGCCTATACCATTAAAGGGTATACTTTACAAGTGTTGCCAATATTATTGTTGCCAAAAGTTAAAAATTTAGGCTACATTTTAAAAGTGTTCCCAAAAATATTTTAGGCAACACTTTTCAAGCGTTGCTCAGATTTAGTGTGGCCATAGACCTAAAATGGTGTAGTGAGAGGACTTCTTTGAGACCTAAGCTTTGTTCCCTTCGCAAGTGACCTGAAAGCCGGGCAGGCGCTTTAAGAAGGTGCCAGTTGACTTTCCTTTTTCTCGAAAGGGTGCCCATTGGAATATCTTCTCACTCCCTTCGTAATTCCAGGGGGGGATCAGGAAGGAGATATAGCAATAGACGGCCTATTTTGAGCTTGAAAGAAGAACTGCTACGCCCCTTTACTTAAGTAATATCCTAAGCTTCTCTCTTAGCCCTTTTCTCAGCCTATTCTAATTTCACTATTCTATTAGTCAAGGTTTTTGAAAGAAAGTCTACCGGACGTGGGAAAACTGACTGATAGTGAGAAGTCTAGAACTATTGAAAGATGATAGAGCTTTAGAGACTGATAGTGAGAAGTCTAGAACTATTGAAAGATGATGGGCTTGGCGACCTCTAGTTTGAAGCTTGTTGGTTGGGAGTGAAGTGATTCCAGGGCGGGGAGAACTTCACTTTTGACATAGCACAAGAACTTGACTTATGTAATTTCTTAATGGCCTTTAAAGACCAGCCATTATCGGACTCTTCTTATGCTTGCGGAGGGATGTAAGGACTACTTTGATGAATATTTCATTCTTTAGCTCCTTTCTTTATCCGATCCGGCCCGAAAGGGAAGAGATAAGAAAAGAAGGAATAGGTATAGCTCACATCTTAAGTATAGTTAGTTCATTGAATGACTTATTGAGAAGCTAAGGCGGCCTTCAAGCATCCGAAATACGTCGGGATTGAAAATGACATAGCGTTCCTGATAGAAAATGACGACTCCTTCAGAAAACAAACTTATTCAAGTTCTTTTTCCCGAAGAAGTCCCGCTCCGACCGCCCGACGAGTCATCTACTTAAAAGGACCCTCCCCGCAGTCCGCCCTTCCTTGAATTATTCGGTCATGCAATACTTATTGAATACAAAGAAGAAAATGCATTTCGACCCCGTCGTAGTTCTCAATCATTTCGTGGCACCGGGCGTGGCTGAACCATCTACGATGGGGGGAGCTAATGCACAGGGAAGAAGCTTAGATAAAAGAATACGTTCTTACATCGCTTTTTTTGTAGAAAGCTCGACCAGCGAGAAAAAGTGTTTGGCCGAAGCCAAAAAGAGGGTGACCCACTTTATTCGCCAAGCGAATGATCTTCGCTTCGCGGGAACAACAAAAACCACCATCTCGCTCTTTCCTTTCTTCGGTGCTACCTTTTTTTTTTCAGGGGATGGGGTTGGGGTGTATAATAACCTTTTTTTTGAGGATGCCCGGGAACAACTCCTAGGTCAATTAAGGAGAAAATGTGAAGGAGGCTGTGGGGGTTCGAACCCACAACCTCCCTACTTAGGCTAATTAAAGAATAAAATAAAAGAGGTTGTGGGGGTTTGATCCCACAACCTCTTGGTTTAGGCGAAATTGGGCAAGGAGAAGTTAATAAAAATTAAAAAAAGGGGTTGTGGGGGTTCGAACCCACAACCCTTCGGCCAAATTAGGATTATTACTAAGGAGAAAATTAATCCTTCAATGTTAATATTGTGATTTAACTTAGAGTCATAATGTTATGAATATTAGAATAAAATCAATTAAAAATATAAATGACATCCAATTGATTCAAGACTTGGGTTTCCTTGCTCAAACTTCCGTATTGATACATAAGTCATACGTGAACAAAATATCCAAGAATAATGCCACCTACGTAGATCAAAATCAAGATCTTGGCATATATTCAAGATACATAAGTCTTGTACTACATAATCTTAGGAATGTAAGAATCACTTAACGAACTATGAATGAAGCCCCCTGGCTTGTATGTATAGGCACATAAGTCTAACATACGTTCAAAAGTAAGTGAACCTAAGATGTATGAAATAGAATGATGAACCCTAGAAGGGTTAAGTATGAGTCTAAATACACTAAATGGCAAAGTGCATTGGCATATGATGAGATGAACAATGAAATAATGAAACCCTAGAAGGGTTAAGTAAGGGTGTGAAACACACCAAATGGCCAAGTGCATTGCAATATGATGAAATGAACATTCACGTAATAAGAGGTGAATAACTATGAAAAGCAAAGGCGCTAATGATGATGAATGTGGTGACAACATGATATGAGGCTAATATAAATGATGAGAGCAATCTCAAATGAGCCTAAGTAAATGTTACCAATACGTACTCACCTATGAGAGTTTATGATAATGAAGAGACCAGTCTCTATGAACACTCTAATGAGAGTATTGGGCTTAACACACTCAATACGAATGATGAGATGAGAAATCATCTAATGAGCTATGATGTCCTCATACTAGAAGCCAGCTTCCATGACGTATGAGATGAATGTAATGGAACTTTATACTGAGCACCGATAGACTAGCTATGAGCGGTGATGCCTTCTTTCGGGAAGGGCGGAGGTTCCCGTAACTCTCATGAGATGAGACTGTCCGGCTTGCCGGGTATGGGTCTCCTTATATCTCCTAGTCTTCAAACCTATACTGCCAATATAGGGATCTGGCGGGGTTAAATTCCCATGTACGCTAGCATGTTTTCGGGTCACTTTGGCCGGTGATTCCACCTCTTTTCGGTGTGGGGGAGACACTGGATTTCATGATGCTCACATGATCAATGTCGGTTAAAGTTAAAGTTCCCAATGAATGAATGAGGCCAGCCTCAAATGATGCACATAATTAAATGAACGATACCAAAGGTGTTAGGATAGGATAATCAAGAGGTGAGCTAGACTCAGGTAATAACACTAGGTTATTCTTGATCATTGCACAGCAAACCCAATGAAAGTCGTATACTACACCCTAGGTATAGCTAGTTTTCACACTGGCCTATTAACGAAATGAAATGAAGTACGTATGAATGAATGAATCACACTCTGTGTTTGCTAATGGAGATTCCCTAGTTGAGGTCCCATCTGTTGAGCCCTCATTTCTGGGATGTCTTAATGTCAAGTCCATGATTCCAAGGTCTCATGGCATATGAATGAATGATATGAAAGAAGTTATGTGTTACATGCAAAATGTAATGTATGTTATATGATATGTGCTATGTGTAAATGTTATGTGCTGTGCGCAAATGTGAAAAGTATGATGATGTATGTTATTCTCATGGCATAACTTTCCTATTCCAAATTTGGAAAGCTCACTGACTTTCCTAATCCAAATTTGGAAAGATCATTTACTTTCCTAATCCAAATTTGGAAACTTCCCTAATCCCAATTTGGCAAGTCTACTGACTTGACTTCCAAAAATCACGTTGCTAGGAAAAGAGCTATTCTTTCTCATGCATGTACTTGGTGTGTGCTTGCATATACCCATACTTAGTACAAGATTGTACTAACCCTATACAAACTCTACTATTTTAGGTGCAGGCACAGGTAGACGATAGAGCTACAGGATCAACGTTGCAGTTATCCGGACGTCCAGCATTTATCCGGTTTTGGTAGGTCCTCATGTCTTCGAGGATGCTACTGTTTTATATTCTAGCTTAGTTTTAGAGTTGAGATAGTGGAGCATGTTCCACTAGCGTTTCTTTCCTGCTTTTATTCAGATTATGTATTGGTGCCATTTTTGGCAATTATACGCTTTATAAGAATTGAACTATTTCTTTCAGTTGCTCATCTCTTAATGTTAGATGGTTGATGGTGAACAATTACGTATTAATGAGAATGTTTTTATAAGAATATTTAGAAACAAAAAGTTTCAAATTTTCCGCTAAAATTAACCTATGTAAAGTAAGAATGACGTAAGTAGGCTTGTCTGCGACCTATGAGAGGTCAACGACGCCGGTCTCGTCTGGGTCTAGATTCCAGTCGTGACACCAAGTCTTCTTCTCCAAAGCTACTTACCTACCAACGACTATAGATAGAAAATAAAGCATGAAATTAGTACAACCACATGTACTAAATATTACTATATTCGTAAAATCATTAAAACGGACTTTATTGGAAATATGCATCTTTTCATTTAGAAATCATAGATTAAACATAAGAATATCATTTAGCAATTAAGAAACACATATGATAACATTTAATCAAAAATAACATTTTAAAGGCTCACTTTACAGTGAGTTCACTTCACTGTAACAGTGAAGTCCCTTCACTGTTACAGTGAAGTCCCTTCACTGTTACAGTGAAGTCCCTTCACTGTTACAGTGAAGTCCAAACCTTCCATTTTAACATCTTTTAGCATGTAATTCCCCCACTTAAAGTCATCCTAAGATTCACTTAAGTCACACAAAGAGAGACCGCCCATACACCCTCTCTAGATGTGCCTAAACGACCCTTAAGATTACCTACGATGAGTCACATACATACTTAGAAACAATCATAAACATCTATGTAAGATTCCTCTACCAAAGGTCAATTCCAAGGTTCACTTGAGTAAGTGTGGAGTGACCGCCCATACAATCTCTATCACACACACACAAGAGATCCTATAGACTACCTATAATAGAATCATTCTCACTAAACACACCAACACTTAGATTAGAAGACATTCTCTTTCCAAAGCCTATCAAAAGACCTACTTAAGTAAATCAAGAAGATAAAGTCCATAGTGCAATAACCTTTTCAAGATTACCTAAATAGTCCTTAAGACTTCCTAAGGTTTAGATCATGTCAACAAGATTAACCAACTTCCCTAACTAGAGTCATCCTCAAGACTTCCAAAGATAAGACATGAAGAGACCATCCTTTCATGTCCTCCTCACACTTTAGCTAAGGAATGATTAAGTCACTTTAGATTAGGTACTCAACTATTTACATAGTTACTACGTAGGTCATTAGATCATTAGTTCATTAAGACTCATACATCACATAAGACACTCACATAAAGCATCACATAAGACACTCACATAATGGATCACATAATGGTCTTTGGACAAGACCTAGGAACTCCACATAACACCTTCAAAGTCTATTGTGCAATGTCTAGATAGCGTCCCATACCACCACCTAAACCGCATAAACTTATCTAATGTTAATAGGTATTCCACATGATGAGAATAGGCAATAACCGACATAGACCATGGTAGCAAGACATGGAATCCGAAGTTCTATCCTACTTCGATGAGGTTGTTCTACTTGCCAATGGTAGAACTTGGACACATCCCATGTAGGCACATGGTTAAGGAATATGAAGGGTTTCTTTGCATTCTAGTCTCGTACTTCACTAGAATTACTTCCCTTACCATACTCACTCGGTGCTAGCCTTTGTTCTCATAGATTAATTCACATAAGGTTCATATAATTAGGTCTCTTATCTAGTTCATAATCCAATTACATTCACCCTACCAAGGAAGGTCCACTAGGGCTACCTCACAATGGCGATAGAAATCTCATAGCAACTTTCCTAAGGTATGATATGATGCCGTTCCAGCCAACCATCCCTAAGTCCATCACTCATAACATGGAGGATACCATTACGGCTAACTACTTCACTATTCATAACCTCGCCACTAAGTACAAGGTTCCACATAACATTGACCTTCTTATCATTAAGGACTTACTTATATTATTATTCAAGACTCTTAACATACTAAGTCAAATCATCACATAATAATATTCATATAAGCATCAAGCAAGGGACATAAGTCTACCTAAACAAGACACCACATATTTCACTTTAACATTCAATACAAGTCATTCTAGAAGTACTTAGGAATAACATCTTATAACCTAACATAACTTCATATAAGAACACATATACTTTCACATATAGATAGACATTATCATACATCACATAATCATCATACACTTCAAGCAATGCCGACAAGGCCATGATCATCATATTGCATAAAGTAACGCCGACAAGGCCACATCAATTCACATAACACCGCCACCATAAGTGGACCATACCCATCACAATAGAATCAAAGTATAATTAATATCAAATTAAATAAAACGGGGCAGCATACCTTCATCCCCATATCCACACCTCAATTTGATGCCAAATCAACCAATTCAACATCACAAGGCCCTTACCCATGGCCATGAACAATAATTCAAAGGATAAACCATAATACTCAATGAATCTAAGTCAATTCAATATAGATTTATCAATCTAAGACCAAATATGCATCAATGTAACACAATACTTACATCAATATAAAACCCACAGAAAACTACACTAGAATTGGTAAGCATTAAGTTCACATCGATTCAACAAGCTTAACATGCAATAGATCTAAGAGTATTCATTATTCAATTAATCAAATTGAAACAGCCTATACATCATTCATACATAATATATACATGAATCAAAAGCCCATAGCAATATACACATGAATTCATCAATCTCAAGGCATAATCACATAACCCATATTTTAGTGAAATTTAGAGATTTTAGAAGATCAAGGGTTCATGGAGAATTTCATTGGAAAACATCAATTAAACTTCAATAATATCATATCTTAACAATTGAAAACGTTTCATGCAAGAACCCATGATTTAGAGTAGAAATTAGACAATTCACTTTAGAAAACTTTGAAAAACATCTTGAGAATTTGGCTCCTTGATAAAATAAGTTTCAAGGATCAAAAGCCATACCTCAAGGATGATAATTCTTCACTTTGATGAAGAATTTCCACTCAAGAACCCCTCACCAAGCTGCCTCTTCAATGGAGTCTTCAATGGAGGTTTTGGGATTTCTAAGGGACTTTGGGTTTTGATTTTAGAAGAACAATGAAGTCTCTAGGGTCTTAACCACTTAAATAGTTAATTAAAATAACCATAAGACCCCTAAGCAACCTCCTAAACTCTTATTTAGACATGGGGGGAATTTACCAATTCACCCCTAACTTGGCAGAAAAATCTGCGCAGGTAAACTTGGCTGCGATGACCTAACCATGACGGGGCGTCACGGGTGAAATGGGGCGTCATGGCCATCCGTTGCAAGCTACAGTAGCTTGACTAGGGTCCCCTCTACACCCTTGAACAGGTACCCCACAATGAGACCCTTCTGACGGGGCGTCACAGCCATGACTGGCCGTTGACAGCTCTGTCGCCAAGGCTGTCGGGGACAGTCTGCCATCTTATTTTGGGTCCTTCCTCAAGGGACCTTTGATGGTCCTTGGGGATAATTTCCCGGACGTTTCCAACCCAAATATGATCATATATGAGTTTAACACCTCTCACATGAATTTCAACCAAAACGAACACGTAAAACTCAACGAAACTCGCCTAGACGTACAAGGTTGACTCAAGGCATATCTTTTGAATGCCTTGGACGTTCTTGGTCGTTTGACCTCCAAACTTCACAAAACTTTAACCACTGCCTATACATGATATATTAACTCTATTAAGAACCTTAAAACACCATTAAACACACATAAACACCTAGAACCACATTTTAGACATTTAGGTGACTTAGTCGTCAAACGTCTTAGTCATCCCTTGACCTTTGACTTCCAACACCTCTAATATTTTAGCTACAGCCTATAAACCACATATTAAACATATTTAGGACCTTTGAACACTAAGACCAACATATTAGGATCTAGAGCACCTAAGCTATTTTCAAGGTCTTACAACTACGGACACAGAGTCTATGGAAGGAACTTCATGTTCTTAGTCATTGACTCTGACTAAGTGGCATAAGTACCACTTAGATAACATATTATTGGCTTTAAGATGGGAAACTATTTGGCCTATTGGATTTGAACCACGCCCTTCCCATTTCAGCTCTAACTCATTTGGAAACTGAAACCTTACTACCCTGTTTCGATAGTCTATGGTAGCATAGAATTCATTTAGCCAATCCATACCCAAAATTATATCAAAATCAAGCATGGTTAATTCTATTAGGTCAGAATATGTAACTCTATCAAGAATAGTTATTGTGCAATCTCTATATACCCTTTCAGCCCAAATGCTGTCTCCTATGGGAGTACTAACCAGAAAAGGTTCATGCAAGATCTCAGGAAGCAAGTCAAATTTACTAGCTACTAAAGGAGTAACAAAAGACAAGGTAGATCCTAGATCTAACAATGCATACATAGAAAAAGAAAAGACATGCAAGGTACCTGTGACCACATCAACCGACTTCTCCTGCTCCACTCTACCTTTTAGAGCATAGAACCTGTTCTTCTTGGGAGGTTCGGCTGCAGCATTAGGATTAGGCCGAGGCTGAGTATCTGCCTTGACCTGATTCCTCACATGTGAGCAGTCCCTGACCACATGCCCACTCTTGCCGCACCCATAGCAGGCATTAGAACCTACCATGCACTCACCTCGATGCGAACGGCCACACTTACCACACGACTTTCTATCACGTTGGGCATTTCTATCATTGCCCTTCTTGGCATTAGTGTTCCTGTAATGAGTAGTATTACCTGAGTGCTTGTGCCCCTTCTTGAACTTGGGCCTATCCTGGACTCCAAACGAACTCCTACCAGTGTTAGAACCAGTCTGATTCGAGGGCCTAGACTTCTTGCTTTTTCGACCTCTCTTTCTCCGGTGACTTTCCTCAACCTGCTGTGCATGCACCATCAACCTACCAAGGTCCATGTTATCATGCAACATGGATGCCCGACATTCCTCCTCCAAATCCTCCGATACACCAGTCACAAACCTGCTTATATCATCCCTGCTATTGGACACCATGGAAGAAGCATATTTGGAAAACTTAACAAACTTCACAGAGTATTCCTTGACTGACAGACCTCCTTGACGTAAGTTAATGAACTCCTCAACCTTAGCCTCTCTCTGCTCTCTGGGAAATAACCTCTCCATGAATGCAGTCTTGAGAACGTCCCAAGTGATGGGGACTTTTCCTGGTGCTCGGCCATCTCCCCACATCCTGTACCACACCTGAGCCACATCCTTGAGCTGGTATGCAGCCAACTCAGCTTCTCCTCTTCACTAACACCCATAGCACCGAGAATCTTGTGAACCTCGTCCACAAACTCTTGGGGATCCTCATTGGTCTTGGACCCGAAGTAGACTGGAGGATTCATTCTGGTGAAATCTCTCAGTCTACTAGCCATGGTGCTAGCATGCGGGTTCTCCCTGGGAGAACCCTCTCTAGTGGCCTGGGCTATGATAGCCTGTGCCTGAACAATGATGGTTTGGCCCATCTGAACTAGTGCTCATCTCACTTATCCATCCGTCAACGTAGCTGGGTTGACAGGCACTTCCTCTCCAGCAGTTGGGGCTTGAGGAGGAGCTTGGTTTCCTCCAGTAGCTCTCCTGCCTGCGTTTCTCCTTGTGTTCATTTTTCTACACGTTCACACAAGAAGAAAGTTAGATGCTAGAATGACACAAAATGTCAAAACTCTAGACAGCACGATAAAGAGTAGAAGAAGGGAAGATTATTAACATCACTTAGTCTCTAAGTCATGATTGTGGTGCACTTCACAACCATAAGCTAGAAACTACGCAACGTGGTTGTTTTGAGCCTTAGTTCCTAGGTAATTTAACCTCATGCTCTGATACCAAGTTTGTCACACCTGGAATCTAGACCCCAGATGATACCAGCGTCGTTAACCTCTCAGAGGTCGCAGACAAGCCTCTTCTTAGCTTTCATCACAATCATACAGTTAAATTGCGGAAAATTTAAAACTTTATTGAAGTATACATAAACTTCATATAGCTGCGTAGAGTGATATACTAATAGCTCAACATAAGCAACTATCTATCAATAGATTAAACAACTGAAACGATGAATCATAATAATAATAATAGTTTGCCAAATTGGCCTTATTACAAACGCTTGAACAATTGTTTGAAATGAAATGCTAGGGACAACATCCACTAGCTATGTCTAATGAACTAAGCTAGAACGATAAGCGTAGGCATCCTCGAACTCAAGAGGACCTACCAAAGTCCGGAGATCGCTAATCCAAACTGCTTTAACGAATCTTTAGTCTTCTCAAGAACCTGCACCTATAAAAATAGTACTAGTATAGGGGTTACACGCTTGTACTAAGTGTGGGTGTATGCACAAAAACACATAAGGACTATGCATGATCAAGGAAAGCTCTTCCTATAGCAACATGCCGTTTCTGGAAAGTACTTCACTACACTTTCCTAGTTCGTTATTCGTGAATCATGGCATGAATATGACATGTTTTCATGCATTTAAAGCACACAACTCATTTTCTATATGAAAATAAGACCTTGGAATCATGAACATAATTTTAGAACAACTCAAACAAATCTTAATAATTTTGCTCCCTTAGGCAGAGAGCTCTTTCCCAGCCTTAGATCATTTTTCAGTCTTTTCTTCTTTCTTATTGTGTAGTTCAATGATCTCCTTTGATCCTATGTTTTACTTACAAGTGCAATGATTAATTGTAGTCCCATACCTACAATGAATCGAGTAAGTAATCCAAAAGACTAAGGAAATGATTTGGCTACCTTACTTACAAGTTAGATTTTTCATTCTTCTTAAATTGGGCATGAATGTATTTATAAGCCAATCTTTATTGTCTATGCCCATTCTTTGATTATTTGCATAATATATAGATCTTGGGGCATATATTCATACTCCAATATTGTCATAAACCAATAAATGTTAAGACTTCATTCTTACCAAACACTGATGATTGATATTCTTATGCTTTTGTTTACTTAGTTCACTTTGAACTTACATTTCTTCTTCTTTGATCTGTGTTCACTTTGAACATGCTACTTTCTTTCTTTCTTACTTTCTTAAAGAAATCTTAAGCATTAACTGATATAGATCATGTGAGCTTACATGAAATCTAGTGTCTTCCCCACATCGAAAAGAGGTGGTTCACCGGCTAAGGTGAAACCGAGTCCAATGTCTTCCCCACACTGAAAAGAGGTGGTTGACCGGCTAAAGTGAAACCGAGTCCAGTGTCTTCCCCACACCGAAAAGAGGTGGTTCATGGCTAAAGTTAAATCGAATACTTTCTTGAGCATTTAACCGACATAGATCATGTGAGCTAAACATGAAATCCAATGTCTTCCCCACACCGGAAAGAGGTGGTATCAGTGGCCAAAGTGAAACCGAATACTACTTAGCATTCTTAGGTGGAATCGTCCACTAGCTAGTTCCTATGCTGGAAACATAGTTCAAAGACTAGGAGACTTCAGAGACCCTGATCCACCTTGGTGGTGATCTCATCTCATGAGTCTTACATGTGTTGGAACAAGCTCATTGCTAGTCTATCGGTGCTTAGCTCAGATTTATTATACTTTACAACTTTTAGAGTTGACTTAAACATTATGGAAGATGGCTTCTAGTATAAGGTATACTTAGCTCAACTGGTCACCCCTTTCTTTTATACTTGATGAATGTGAATTTAATCTTACATTATCATCATGGTGCGAGTGAGACTTGTCTCACGGTTTCTAGCACCCTCTTATGTGAGTATCTTTGAAATAATCATTTTAAGTGTATGTGAGACTTGTCTCACTTCCTTTAACACCTGGTATTATGTCATGACTTGAATCTAGACCCCAGACGAGACCGGCATCGTTGACCTCTCAAAGGTCGCAGACAAGCCTACTTACGTCATTCATACTTCATTTAGGTTAATTTTAGCGGAAAATTTGAAACTTTTTGTTTCTTAACATACTTGTTAAACATTCTTAACATTTCATAATTGTTCACCATCAACCATGTAACCTTAAGAGATAAGCAACTGAAAGAAATAGATCAATAAGTACTAAGTGTATAATTGCCAAAATGGCACCAATACAAAGTCTGAATAAAAACAGGAAAGAAACGCTAGTAGAACATGCTCCACTAGCTCAACTCTAAAACTAAGCTAGAATGTAAAACAGTAGCATTCTCGAAAGCATGAAGACCTACCAAACTCCGGATGAATGCTGACGTCCGGATAGCTGCAACAATGATCCTGTAGCTCTATCGCCCACCTGTACCTGCACCTAAAATAGTATAGATGTATAGGGTTAGTACACACTTGTACTAAGTATGGGTATATGCAAGCACACACCACGGACATGCATGAGAAAGAATAGCTCTTCCCTAACAACATAATTTTTGGAAGTCAAGTCAGTGGACTTGCCAAATTGAGATTAGGAAAGTTAGTGAACTTTCCAAATTGGGTTAGGAAGGTCATGCCATGAGAGTAACATGCATCATTATAAATATCGTATTGCACACAACACATAAAATCTTCATATAGCACATATCATAGCACATAACATGTGACACATAGCTTCTTTCATATCATTCATTCAAATGCCATGAGACCTTGGAATCATGGACTTGACATTAAGACTTTCCAAAATGAGGGCTCAACATATGGGACCTCAACTAGGGAGTCTTCATTAGCAAACACAGAGTTTTCTTCATTCATTCATACGTACTTTATTTCATTTGATTCATAAGCCAGTGTGAACACCATCTATACCTAGGGTGTAGTTTAAGACTTTCATCGGGCTTACTGTGCAATGATCAAGAATAACCTAATGTCATTACCTGAGTCTAGCTCACCTCTTGATTATACTATCCTAGCACCTTTGGTATCATTCATTTCATTATGTGCTTCATCTGAGGCTGGCCCCATCCATTCATTGGGAACTTTAACTTTAAACGACATAGATCATGT
The DNA here is from genome assembly GCA_016801875.1 of Solanum sitiens. Taxonomy (NCBI): domain Eukaryota; kingdom Viridiplantae; phylum Streptophyta; class Magnoliopsida; order Solanales; family Solanaceae; genus Solanum; species Solanum sitiens. The sequence goes on along the minus strand of JABWTJ010000451.1, from coordinate 393,358 downwards.
GAGCATCATAAAATACAGTGTCTCCCCCACACCGAAAAGAGGTGGAATCACCGGCCAAAGTGATCCAATAACATGCTAGCGTACATGGGAATTTAACCCCGCCAGATCCCTATATTGGCAGTATAGGTTCAAAGACTAGGAGATGTATGGAGACCCATACCCGGCAAGCCGGACAGTCTCATCTCATGAGAGTTACGTGAACCTTCGCCCTTCTCGAAAGAAGGCATCATCGCTCATAACTAGCCTATCGGTGCTCAGTATAATGTTCCATTACATTCATCTCATACGTCATGGAAGCTGACTTCTAGTATGAGGACATCATAGCTCATTAGATGATTTCTCATCTCATAATTAGTATTAAGTGTGTTAAGATCAATACTTTCATTAGAGTGTTCGTGGAGACTGGTCTCTTCATTATCTTACACTCTCATTGGTGAGTACGTAATGGTAAAATTTATTTAGGCTCATTTGAGATTGCTCTCATCATTTTCATTAGCCTCATATCATGTTGTCACCACATTCTTCATCATTAGCACCTTTGCTTTTCTTAGTTACTCACCTCTTATTATGTGAATGTGATTTCGTCATTTTATAGTTCATCTCATCATATGCCAATGTACTTGGCCACTTAGTGTATCTTACACTCATACTTACCCTCCTAGGGTTCATCATTTCATTACACACATCTTACATTCACTTATTTTTGAACGTATGTTAGACTTATGTGTCTATACACACAAGCCATGGGGCTTCATTCATAGTTCGTTAAGTGATTCTTACTTTCCTAAGATTATGTAGTACAAGACTTATGTATCTTGTATATATGCCAAGATCTTAATTTTGATCTAAGTAGATGGCATTATTCTTGGATATTTTATTCACGTATGAATTATGTATCAATACGGAAGAGTGGGCAAGGAAACCCAAGTTTGAGTCACTTTGATATCATTTATATTTTTCATTGATTTTATTTCTAATATTCATAACATTAGAAATCTAAATTAAATCTCAACATTAATATTGAAGGATTAATTTTCTATTTAATTTTTTTCCTTAAGCTGGCCGAAGGGTTGTGGGTTCGAACCCCCACAACCTCTTTTTATTTTTCATTAAGGTTTCATTACTCATTTTCGCCCAAACCAAGAGGTTGTGGGTTCAAACCCCCACAACCTCTTTGATTTTTCCTTTAATTCTCGCTGGAATAAGGAGGTTGATGGTTCGAATCCCCACAGCCTCCTTATTTACATTTTAATTTCGCTGAGGCTGTGAGGTGGTGGGTTCAAACCCCCACAGCCTCTCTAATTTCTTAATTAATTTCGCTTCTTCCTTCAGCCTTGAGGTCGTGGGTTCGATTCCCATGCCTTGCGTTTTCTTTTTTCTTATTTTCTCCTCTTTCGCGCGTACCTGGAGGTCGTGGGTTCTAATCCCACGCCTCCCATTTATTTGTTTAATTAATTTTCTCCTTCTTCTCCCCCACAGATCGCGAGTTCGATTCCCCCATCCCCCTTTATTTTTCTTTTCTTTTCGCGAAGCAGCAGCTGGGTCGCGAGTTCGATCCCCCTCCAGCCCCCCTTTATTTTTTTTCTTTTCTTTTTCGCGAATAAGTGACTAAGGAGTGAGGTCACAGGTTCGAAACCTGGTGGCCTCACTTCTTTAAAAACGTATAAATTCCCAGATTTCTGGGTTGAAATTTAGCCTAAAATATTAAGGCATAATTACTGGAAATTTTCACCATTCCTCAACTCATTTTCATCAACGTTTTCACATGATTTTCAAGGTGCTTTCATAAGTCATTTAAACACATTCTTAAACGTATCTTTCTTGGATTCATTTGGCTAAAGAAAATTATTCAATCAACCATATTTCATTAAAATGAACATCCTATTGTACACATATTTTACACATAAAATACACAAGGAAAACACGTCTCAAACGACTCCAAAACAGTGCCTAAAGCCACTGTCCATGAGCACACACACACACATCAATTTTTCGGTCACACTTTGAATGTTGTTTTCGTAATTTCCCTCACATAAACATATTCACATTTAATATAAACACGTCATTCATGCCTAAATCTAGCAGCACAACATACCCATCCTACGAATTCGTTTGGGAGCTAAGGACAAGGACATACAAAGGGGAACAACTTAGTTTCAAGAGCTTAAGAAACGTTCGAAGGAAAGAACTCTTGGAGAAAGAATTCCAGGAGAGAAACCCATACCTTTGGACGTTATTCAAGTGTGAAGATGCTGCCCGGAAACTCCTCCAAACCACGCCCAATTCACTTCAACGTACACCTTACTCGACGAACCTCTCTTAGCCTTGACGTTTTGATTACTTTGTCTCTTACTACAAATTCTTGTGAGTTCTTCAAGTGTGAAGAACTCTTGATGAATTTTGTTCTGGTTTTTGTTGTGTTTGGTAGAATAACGTGAGAGAGAGATTGAGAACGTGAGAGAGTTGAGAAACATGAGGGAGAGTGAGTTATTAGGATTAGGAGAGTAAATTCAAGACTTAGTCAAATTAGGATTTAATTAAATTAATACAAAAATCTGATTTTTCCTTTTATTTTAAATCAGCTAATAATTAATAAACATAAATTCATTACATTAAATTTATCAATTTAAATAAAAACAATTTAAATCATTGCTTCCACCTAGGTTCGAACCCGGGTGGAGCAAGACTCCACTTCAAGAGCTCAATTTTGGCTCTCTCTCTCCCCAAATTGCCCCTCCATCTTAATAAATAATTAATTAACTATATATATTTAGAGTAATTACGATATTACCCTTAGCCTGGTAAAACACCATTTTACCCCTAGACCCTCAAAACTTAAGATTTCTTCTTTTTAAGTCCGGTAAAGACTCCTTCGATTAAATATTCGTTTTCGAGAACCTTACTTGGTTGATTCCAACCTTTCCAAGCTCAAATAACTCCCCAAGATTAGTTGGCTTGGTCGTAGTAAGGGTTCTGAGGTCTGGTTCTACGCGTATCAATCCGTGTGAACCTTGTTCTAATCGCAAGCATTCTTGACACCCTAAGTCTTGATCCTATTCATTTTTAGGGTTGTTACATATTAGGTCAATTTCATAACTCGTAAGCTTTTAGTTATTTCATTAGTCACATTATCTTGTTCAACGTTAATTGATAGTCTTGTACCATTCTTTATGAAGGTTATAATGACTTACTCAATGTGATATTATGTTCATAAGTCCGTGTGGATAGGGTATGTTGGGACTTGTCCCAATTATTGGCATACCCTATGTTATGAGTTCATTGAGTTAAGATTGGTATGACTTCACATATTTTGGAAATAATATTGCTGGCCAATTTGTTGGCATAAATCAAACTATGATATTATCACTATCCAATTCAATTACTTCATGAATACATTATATAAATCTCATCATGATAACAAGACAAATTTTAACCTTTGATTAGCCTATAAGAACAATTCAATGAACAACTTATAACCATTTCATCTTCTCGAACACAAGTAGGCATTACAACATTTATTATCTTATGTAAATAATACCTTAATCATACGGATATAACCATTAGGTCTCATTCAACATTATAAATCATAGAAACCTACAAATAATGATCAGTTAGCACCACATACCAACAACATGCTCGATATTACATCATACACACTACAAGAATCGAAAATAGGGAGAACTAGGGATATGAACATTCAATTCATTGGGAACAACCCTAGTTTCGGTATTTCTTGAATTCAAAACGTTTGAAAAGCCTCCAGGGGAAAGGAATCCAATAGAGAAAACCCATACCTTACTGTAGAATTGAATCTGCGAAGATCACCTTGTACTTTTGCATGAAAATCTTGAAGAACTGCCTTGAAATCGCCTAAGGTTTCTCTTACGTTGTTCATTGGTTTTAGCTGTAGGTTTTCTAATGATTAAAACGTGAGTGTATGTCTTAGGAACTGAATATGACTAATTCAACTTAGACTAAATTGCTTAATTAAATAAATCAATTAGTTAATTACCAAAATGCCCCTCCTAAATTGACTAAAAATAGGAGAACACTTGACTTAACCAAAATCTGGAAATTGCTTAAGGGTTTCGGTTTGACCATTTAAATTAATTAATTAAGTTGCTAATTTAATTAATTAAGTAGCCTAGGGTGATTACAAAAATACCCCTAAGTTGTTAGGACCATAACTAACCCTTTGGACCATCCTAGGTTAGGTACTAGGATGTTTCTTTAGTTAGTTACTCGGTTAGTGTCACCCAATTTGGTCTTAGGATGTCGGGACCACTAGTTAGTTATTTTTGGTTAGTCCTAGGTTAGTTAGCTAGTTAGGTCAGTTAGTTAGAGCCTAGGGCCAGTTAGGAAGCTTGGCCCCACGTGGCTTGACCCGGACGTGCACCTATCCCGTAACCGCTCTAACCGAATCGGTTAGCTTGGTCTCTCGGCCGGTAGCACATGTGCTTTCCTAAGTTGCATTCTGGAAAGTTCACTTATTGTCCAAGGATACTCACTATGTCCTTGGACACTGCTTAATCTACATGATCATTTTAAATGATCATGTGCTATGGTACCTAGGCTTGACACTTGGATGCCTAGTACCTAATGTGTATGAGCGATGAAAATAAGAATTTTAGGTTAGGGTCTTTATTGCACGTACAATTTCTAAACAAGCTTGGATTGTATTTTAAGTTACTTGTGTATACATAGAAATTGGCTAACACCCTTAAGCCAATATTCTCTAATATTCCCAATATTACTCTATATTGGGCATTGGATGCCTATGTACCCCAGTACATATTCTTAAAACCTAATAGGCTCTTCACTAGACAAGTACATTTTCTAGAATGTTACAGTACCATTAATGTGGCACGCTTCAAATATATGAACAAGACACTACTAGACGTGGTTTGAGAAAATCCTAGAACCATTCTAAACCTTGTGCTATGATTACAAATTTAGTCACGACCAAGGGTACACCCTAGATCTAAATAACGTACTTGACCCCTAAGGGATCTCATAAAATCCCTTAGCATATATTAACATAAGATAATAGAAAAGTGCAGAATTTTAAAACATTTTTCATACAAACAAAGTCTTTATACAATGATGCGGAAGTTTTACCACATTTTTGTCTCAAGCCATCCAACATAATATCTTGAATAACTCTTTGGTCAAACCCCATACAATAGTCTCAAGACATGAATATAAAAGGCATACAGGAAATGGTGTCTTCATCCTCAAAGCTATAAGGACTCACCAAGTCTTCAACTCCTTGCACTTCTTAAAATCTATCTTCGAGAAGGGAACTCAAATCTTCAAACCCTACATTTGATGAGAATGTAGGCAAAAACATGCGCTAGTACAAAAGTACTAAATATGCTAGCTAACATTAACATCATAAGAGCATAACATAACAGTTAGTCAACATAAAACATAATCAATCAACATACATGAAACATAAACTATAATTATAAGAGACAATATCATAATAATAAGCAAAGTCTCAAACATAAGCATCATTTATGAATTATTAGACTCTTTAGTCCTTCATATCATAAGAGGAACTACTTCTTAAGTAACCTTAAAGAATATTTGTGAATGCATAAATTAGACCCCATAATCTTATCCACATTAAGTACCACATTTGCGTCATCATAATCATACTTACCGTATAAGGATATCATCCTTCCCTTATCTCTCATAGATAAGGTAACTTTCACCTTTAGTCAAACATGTTCAATAAAGGTCAACTATGGAAATATTCAAACCTAAGCATATATCATATAGACAAATCTCTCAATAGGAGCTGATCACATTACTTTATTGAAGTAATATAGTTCCATAATACACAAGCTTCTTATATTAGGGACATGTCATATTCATAATAGTCATGAAATAGTACGTCTTTAAAAGACCAAGAAAAATCATTACTCATGAATGGTGTAACGACCCTAAAAATGAACCAGGTGAAACTAGACCCTAACATGTGTATCGTGAGTTTATAAGGTCTTAAAATAATGAATTATAATGTTTGAAGTCAGTGTGTTGAGTGCAAGAGTTTGGAAGTCAAACATCCAAGAACGTCCATGACGTTCGAAAGTTAGACTTTGGACGTGTTTGTGTGTTCTAGTGTGCCTTTGCATGTTTTATGAGTTGTATGGTGTTGAAGTTGATAGGATAGGTCTGTAAGACCTAGATGAGAATTTTTAGGGGTTTAACATCCAGGCACGACTCCACCTACGACCCACGAGGGGCCCTAGAGGAGGACCCCAACTCAAGGCTTGAAACTGCCATACATCAGTTTGGCAATGCCAAACGACAGCCAGTCGTTCAAACAATGGCTCGTCGACTTGGCGAGTAGATTGAGCCTGAAATCCTGCTCAATTTTGAGCTGAAGAACAAAACCATAAACCCCCAAACGACGGAGCGTGTTCCAAATGACGGACCGTCGTTGGTGGGCATGGTTTGGCACCTACAAAACTTTCAATACACGACCAAGCTTGGGGTATTTTGGGAAATTCACCACAAGTCTTTTAAATAGTATGAACGGTTGTTTTAGGTTTATTTGGTCATTTTAAGATTACTAAAGTGATTTAACTCTTATTTAGACCCTAACACCTAAATCTAAACCCTTTCCCTCCCAAATTATCTCCAATAACCTCCATGAGAGCTCAATGTCAAGATGTATCTTGGATGATGGATTTGAATGGAGTTCTTATTAAATTCTCTTTGGATTTATTCTAATAAGATATGTGAGTTTTTTATCTAAGGTTATCTATCACCTTAGAGCAAATTTCAAAGTGATTTCAAATATCTTAAAGTTCATGAAAAAGTCCAATTTCTACTCTAAGTCATGGGTTCTTGCATGAAACATTTTAAAACAATGAGATATGATGTTATTGATGTATAATTGATGTTTTCCAATTAAAATTTGTATGATCCCTTGACATTCTCAAATTCTCTAAATTTGTCTCTAATATGGGTGAATTGATCATCGCTTTATTTTAGTGAATTCATGTATAAATTGTATTGGGCTATTGGACTATGTGTAGATTATGATTAAATTGTATATGGGCTGTCTTAATTGGATGATATTCATATTGTTTATTGTTGGATCATTGCTATGGTTTGGTTGTTGGTTTAGAATTGTGTATATGACTATTGGTAAGAGCCTTTGTAAAGTGAATTGATTGAAAAGGCCAAGGATGGTGATGGTGATGATGAAAAGGTGGTAAGATGACCTAATATCTCTATATTTTGTAAAATTGGTATTGAATTGTATTGATTGGTATGGTCCACTTATGGTGGTGGTGTTTGTGTGTTATAATTGTGTTGATCATGGCCTTGTCGGCATTATTATATAAATTGTAGTAGTATCATGTTAGGGCTTATATGAAGGTATAATGTAAAGATGTTTATGCGAAGTAAAGTGATCATGTAGAAGATGTTATGGCTTGTATGAATATGTATAGTGAAGCATGATGTGATATTTGTGTGATCTTGTATCATGTGAGAGTATGAAGTGAAGTACTTATGTGATGACTATATGATATTATGTAATGTGAAGGTGTAAAGTGAAGTATTCATGTGATCTCTATATGATCTTAGATGAGTGTAAAAATTATGATTCTTCTTGAAGTGATGGTATATGGTAATGTAGGACTAAGAAGAGCCTTATATGATAATGTGGTATCTTGTGTGGTAGACTTAGTGTCCTTACTTGGTACTTGAATGATATTGAATATGTGATATGAGGAATGTTGTGTCTTGATTAGGTAGACCTAAGTCCCTCTTCTTGATGCATGAAAGATATGTGAATATGTGATCTCTTGATTTTGTAGGCTTAGGCACCCTTGTCATGTACGTGTATGAAGAAATGAAATAATGAAAGTATAGCATCGGTAGACCTATGTTGGTGCCCTTCTATGAAAGACTTGTATGGAACCTTGAATATTCAAAAGAAGGTTAAGATATCCTTGAAGTTGAAAGCCGTAATGGTATCCTTCTTGTGTGAATGATGGACTTAGGGATATGTTGGCTGGAACTACATGAAACCATCTTTAAGAAAGTAATAAGAATGAGCTATCCTTATAGACCTTGAGTGACAGCCCTTGTGAACCCATTCTTGGTAGGGGTATTATGAGTTGGTAGGACTAAGAAAAGGTACCTTCTCATTTACATTTATATGAATGAACTTACTCTATGAGAACCAAGGCAAAGCACCGATGGATATGCTTGTGGTAGTACCTCTACTTGTATATGAGACTAGAGTACAAAGAATCCCTTGATATCCTAAAACCACGTACAAACATGGGATGAGTCTTAGTTCTACCTTTGGAAAGTAGAACACCTTCCACTGTGTGGGGTCTTATGACACCGGATTCCATACCAAGCTAGTATGTCTATGTTGGTTAATGCCTATTTTCATCATGTTGGATACATTCTATTGTTGGAGAAGTTTTACAATGTTTAGGGTGGAATAGGATGCTAACTAGACATGGCACAAGTAGGCTTTGAAGATTCTAGGATGTAGGTTCCCTAGGTCTTTTCAAGACCAATATATGAAGTCCTCTAAATGTATGATTGTCTCTCAAAATGGTTTCAACGAATATGGTTCTCTTAATGAAGTATCTTGAATAGAAAGGGTCTTATCTAGGGTAGCTTTGAGTATTTCTTAGGTATTCTTGAAGAGGGTGTATGGGCGATCTCTTCATGTCTCACTTAGGTGAGTCTTAGAGTCACCATAGGTAGAAGTATAAATGATGTAAGGCTTATCTTATTGAACATGGATTATGTGATATGTGATCAATTGAAATAACTTTACTTTAGGTAGTCTTGAGGACCATCTAGGTATGTGTGAAGGGGTTGTACGGGCCGCCGCTTCATATCTTACTTAGGTGGGTCTTAGGATAACCTTTAGTAGGGTGTTTACGTGAATATGGTTATGTGATTGATGTTACTTGAATATGTCCTATATGCAAGTATTGAATGGTATTATGTCTCTTAAACTTATGAAGTTTTTTATCAAAATGTCATGAAAGCATATTCTATACTAAATGTCCCTTTTTCATGGTTTTTGCATGGCTTCCATAATTAGTACATTCAATGTGCTAACCCCTTATTTTCCCTTTTTGACTAAAGTGTAGGGAATTGGAAGTCCTGATATGCCATGGATCATGGATAGGTTTCTAAGGGCTGAAGATGAAGTATTGGTGAGTCCTCATAGATTTGAGGACAAGACCCACATGTTCCTTTTATGTCTTTAGTCTTTATTTTAAGTCTGTATGGGATTAGTCCCAATGTTGTACATTCAAAGTATTAGATGGTTTAATGAGACATTGTAAAGGTAGATGAAGCCTTCCGCTTGCGTATTAATGAAAGTATTATTCGGGTGTGAAGAAAATTTTAAATTCTTACTTATTTTGGAGTATATTGTGTGATGATTGATACGAGAGGCTTGTATAAGACCTCCGAGAGGTCGAGTATGCCGTGTGGAGACTTGCGGATGCCACTTCTTCTAGGGCATACCGCGGGTCGTTACAAATGGTCATAATTTAACTATTCAAGACTGCCAAGGAAAAGTACTATTACTCAACCTAAGCTTAGCATGCGGCACATACGAAACATACTTCATAAGTAGCTTCAAGCTATACTTGTCCAATGCGTGAATAAGACCCATAATCCTACTCATTCTAAGTAATACTTTAGGCTATTTTACTTTAGTGATTATTACTTATCATTCTAGACTAACAAGGAACAACACCCTATTAGGCTAGACTAGGATATCTTGTAAACTACACGAATCATGCAAGTCCAAGCTATAAAGGAAGGGTACAAGTGTTCCCTCCTAGCTACCATGAAATTCCAAGCAATAAAGGACGGGTACACGTGTTCCCTCCTATCTACCATGAAATAGTCTTAGACCAACTATGTTAAGCTATAATACAAGAACTCTATAATGCTAATGTAATCTACCCTTAGAAGAGTATGATTTATCAATTCTATGCTACCATGAAATGGTCTTGGCATAAACAAGTCATGCTACCATGCAAGTATTCTATGATGCTAGTTTAAGCTAACCTTAGGAGAGTATGCTTCCTAAATCGTAAGCTACCAAGAAATACTCCTTACTCAAGCTACCAAACATGGTCTTATCTTACCAAGTCAATCTATTCATGAAGGGACCTTATGTCATATATTGAAGTTATTCTACTCGAAAGTTCATTGATTCATTTTAGGTTAGTAAGCCTTTAATATCACGACCGGAATCACCCCGTATACGTAACCGGCGTCCTCGTCCTCGGAGAGTACTAAGACTAGCCTCTTAGCATTGCTCATCACATATCACAGGCTAAAAATACGGAAGAATTAAAACTTTTCATGTATACATCTATATGGTGAGATTTACATAGACCTCTCGCATACTACACATGGAGTTTAGATAGACTCCTCACATAGGAAGCTTACATAGGATTTTATTTTAGATAACATAATCAATACATAAGAATTAGTCTAAGACTTCTTCTCATATTAAACCATCTAAACGAGTACAAATTTTGGACATAGCCAATACAAAGTCAACATGCCAATATAGGATTACATCAATATCTAAATGAAAGAGAAACTAACAATGTCTTTTTGACAATACAACATTTAAAGCTAGAATGTGGAACAAGGTAACATCCTCGGACATGAGGACCTACCAATACTTGGGAAATAGAGTCCAAGTCTTCCTCAATTAGCCTTCTAAAAACTCAATGGCCATAACCTACATAATTGTAGGAAACATAGTAATATGGGTTAGTACACCACTTGTACTAAGTATGGAAACATATGCACACATAATCTTAGAAATCATGCTAAAAGGGACATTTTTTCAAAACCATACCATGTCATTTTGAAAAGACTTATGCACAACCAAGAACACATATAAGACAATAATCATATATTCCTTAAGATAATAGCATATTCAACACAAGACCATCATCATCAAATAGAGTCAAGTCAACATGTGTAGTAGAATATTAGAACATATAACCTAAGCAAATTTAACATTATGTTATAACAATAAAGCATGTACAAGACTTCATAGCATTACAGCAAATGCAAGACCCTTACTCATAACCCATTACCAAGCTTACAAGTGCAATGACCAAGTGAAGACCATAACCCCACTCAACCAAGTAAGCCAACCAAAGGATCACAAGTAATGTCTAATTTCATATAACATAGCATCATGAGTATTCATCATCATACTTAGCAATATAGACCAACAACATGTAAAGTAAACATATGCATATCATTTAATTTATAAGAATATAAGAACATCCTCCTAGGACTTCTCTCAAGGCCAACTAGTGCAATGTATAAGTAGAGTCCCATACCACTACCTAGACTAAGTCGAACCCTCCCTTAAGTAACCCTAGTTAGAGTTTACTTTATTACTTCATTTTACTTTCGGGAACACTTGTCTTAACCGACATAGACCACATGAGCTAAATGTTGAATCCGGTGTCATGAAACCTACACCAAAAGAAGGTGGACTACTTGCCAAGGTAGTACCAACACATGAACATAGCATCTAGGTGGATCCACTAGCTAGTATTCCTATGGGGGCAACATAGTTCAAGAACTAGGAGACATATTAGAGACCGTCTTATGCCATTGGCATTGTAATTTCTATCTCATGAGCATGTAGTGAACCTGCCTTCCCTAATTGGGAGGAACACTCCTCACGACTAGTTCACTCGGTGCTAAGCTAGAGTCTCTTTTTGAAATATTTTTAAGCCTTTATTAATCATCAAAACTTAGTATAGGTCATAGGAGACTAACCCCCTTTTATATAATCATCATTAGCTCATTAGGAATTGCATGAGAATGTCCTTTCATTGCAACTCGTCATTTGTGAGATTAACATTATCACCATCATATCGTAATAAGACACATAAGTGATTCATAATTAACCTTATATTATCATATGTTAATCATAATCTCACAATACATATATTCAAGACATTTCAATTATATTCATCATACCATCACCTATATAATCGAATCACAATCAACACTTCAATTGAACATCATCATTATGTATAAGTCATCACAATTGAAGTAAGGATTCAAGATCATAGGTCTTACCAATTTACCTTTACAAGCCTTCTTACATGGTCTTACTATCAACCAACCATATTCATCCATTAATATACATAATAACATCATAAAATATTAATTAACACAAGAACTAAGTCAATTGCATCATCACTATCCATATCAACATAAATTCATAACCTAGGGTTAGGGAAATAGGGTCAATTCATGATCTCTTCCATTGAACTAGGTCTAACATCAAGAACTAACCTAATTCACTAATAATTAATCATAATATATCCATAATAATCAAAATAAATCAAGAACAATACAATTTGGAACATCAATTTTGGATTAAGAATGAAACCCATGTTTTTCTCTACTTTTGAAAATCAATTTGAAAGAACCCTTTCGAAAAAGGAGTCTCAAAGGTGAAGACTTCCCATACCTTGTTAATACTTGGAGATTTATGGATATAAAGATAAGTTCTTGTATCCCTAATTCCTTTGGCCTTGGTCTTCCATGGAGTCTTCTTGGGGAGAGAGAAAGTGGAGAGAAGGATGAGAGATTTGAGTTTGGGAATTGTGGGTGTTGGGTTAGATTAATGAAGGTTAGGTCTTTATATAGTTCCTTAATTAACTTAATTAGATGCCACCTAACACTGAATTAACCAACTAACCAACTAACTAATAAAATGACCCAACTTAAAACAAAATAGTCCACACCAGAACTGAGCTACGAGACCCTGACCTACGGACCATATGTCAGTCAACGGCCCCTTGCACCCACCGTCCTACACGTCATCGATTGTGTCAGAGACACCAGTATCGGATTTTGGTTAAGTGTGGTACTATGGAGAAATCGACGACCTGTCAGTCAGCGATGCCTCGTCGATTGGCTTTGTAGGTAGCCACTGCCAATACAACCTTTTGGGGTCAAATTGAAGGGTCCTCTCCAAGGACCCTTAGGGTGGTCCTTGGGGAGTCGTACCCGGACGTTTCGACCCTAAACATACTCTAACACTTTTTGATACCTTTACACAAAATTTCATCAAATTCTGACTCCTAAAACCCCGTGAAATAGGCCAAGGCACACTAGCACCTATTTCACTAATCTCTAGACGTCATGGACGTTTCTTGACGTTTTGACTCTGAAACTTCCTAAATAGTTTGTAAACATTATTTTAGGTCTTACAATAGTGTTGCAAGCCTTGTATACTCATGTGAGGCTCTATATTGGATCTTGGACTTTCAGAGTGTTACATTTCAACCTAGAATTATTCTATGTGAGAGAACCTTTCATCTACAAGGATATATTCATGCCTAAGTGTGTAAGTGATAATATCTTTTCAACAATACGCAAAAAGTTTACATCATATTATCTTTACTCTCGAAACCCTAACATTCATAGTTTATCATATTAGAATTACTTTGAAAGCACTAGGAACCAACATTTATAACTACAATACTTACTCTGAATTTTTCTTACAATCATCATTCATACCTAGATGTCGAGGCATTTTAATCACATTCTTCATTACGAAGTGATCCTAGTTATAATTCATCATAAAGGTTAAACTTAAACTTTCCTAGTCATGGACTATCATATATACCATAATCTAGTTCGATTCTTGTATATATGTTTCTATTATTGAACAACTACTACTCATAATATCAATTCTAAAAGATTATCTATGAATCCTCAATTTCACCTCTCATGGCATAAACCAACATAATAAAATTTGATCAATTAGACTAGGGTTAACCATGGAAAATATATAAATTAATCATAAGAGTGATATCCACATAATTGGATTCATACTCAACACTACCCATCATATAGGAAGAAACCATACCTAGAATTGGTGTTTATCTTCACATTTTGGGGGAAATTTTGGCAGATCCATGGATGAAAGAGCCCATGATTGAATATGCTATCATACGTTGATTATTAAAGACCTCATAAGTCTTGCAACAATGGAGGTATTTTACCTAGCTTAGATTCTTCTTCTTTTTCTTCTTCTTCTTCATGGAGTTCTCTATAGAGAGGATTTTTGAGATGAAGAACTTTGGGATCTTTGCGGGTTTTGGAATTAATGACATAATTGGGGTGGTTAAGGACTTAAAATAGTTTATATAGATATATAAAGTTCATTCAAAATGACCCCCACTTGAAAATAACTAAAAATGAATTTACTAAAAGATCCCTCAATAGGTAGCCATGGTGCCAGTCACCACGACAAAGCTCGCGCCCCGTGGTCAAAACAATGATCCTTGGTCAAGACCAAGAGCTGGTGTAAAGACCACATGTGTTGGTAAGACAACGAGTCGTGGTCAAGACCACGAGCCGTGGTCCTACCCATGATCCTTGAGTAGTGTCTAAGGCTTGAGGTATTTGGCCTCCTCAAACTTAGGCTTCTTCATGATCCTTCCCTCGAGCCGAGTTCCTCACATATGGTGGTGAAGTGGCTCGTGAAGATGCAATATTTTACAGGAAGCTTTGAAGGGTGCACTTCCTTACCACCAAGCATGGCCCCACTAACCGTGGAGGCCACCACGAGCCGTGAAGTCTCTCGTGATTTAAGATTGTGCCATGGTAAGCCTGGGAAGCCTTGACTTTTGCCTTGTCCCTTTACCCTTTTATTTGACTCATGCCATCTTGGACTTTACTTGTAGCCTTCAACTGAGCCCTGGTGGCGTTTGTAGTGGTTAAACTAGTCGCCCTAGTCCCTTAGAACCCCATGCCCAAAGAAGACCATGGACACCTTCACGGTATGTGGTCCTTTACACGGGCCGTGGAAGGGTCTGTCAAAGCTTAACCACTAGACCCCTAGAATTGAGCCTTCAAACCACAACCCAACTGATGACCACTGACAGCTTCATGGTCCGTGGTATCTCACCCGGGACTTGGTATCTCCCTTGATCAAGGACCTCACACCTTTAGTCCAATTGCAGACCACGAGCGAAATCACTATCCTTTGTCTCTTTCACGGTTGTAAAGATGATCGTGGTCAGCCCTTCAGCAGTTTAAGTCAGGGGTCTTTCGCTTTTTTCCTATTTCGTTGGACAACTAAACAACGTTGTTTAAACACTTAACTACGTGGTTTTGGTCAGCTTTATCCTAGAAACATAACTAGAACTTATCTAAGTCAAATCATTAATCAAAACATTGAAATTAGAAGTGAAAGAGGAGAAAGAGGCAAGTAACCCTTGTTCAAGAACGCAAGATTTGATCAGTTGTAGCCCCAAAATTGAAATATTTTCTGTGGAATTCATCACCGAACAAGTGGGATTTCACTAGTGGGTTCCTTTCACCCATTAGGTCCCTAGTTTTCAGTTAAATTTTTATTTGCCTTAATACAATCTAGTTCTAGGGTTTCCTGAATGTTAGAATTGTTGGGATTTTAGTTGTTAGAATGATCCAAATCAGATTAGTATGTGATTGCTCATTTTATTGCATAAATTTTAGAACACTAGCTATGTAGTTCTTTAGTTATATAATTACTCATGATAGGCCAGATATTTAAGTTATTTCAGATATACATGCCTCAGTTTTGAATGTGTCATTATAAACTATTTATGCACATTCTTAGTTTGCATGTCATTTTGAATCATCCAATATATCACTAAAATTCAGTCATAATGTGTTAATCACTTAATCTATTAGGAGTAGCATAATATCTAGTTAGACTAGGGTTTAGCGTACCTAAGTAGTCCTAGAACTACTAGCCACGTAGGTTGTAAGTCCCCTCTGTGGGCATCACTTTAGTGATCACGCCGGTATGCCTCTATACCTATTGCAGGGTACATTATGTCCTCTCCATAGGGCGTATACATCAGATTCACATTTAGCTCATGTGGTTTTATTATTGGTTATTAGTAGCTCATACTGCTCAATCAGATTCTATTGCATCGACCATATTTCAGTATTGAGTCTCATCATTTTATAACTTGGTCATTGGATTCAGTTTAGTCATATTCAGTATATCATGTTCAGTTATGCTCTTACTTTATTTCTTGTTTCAGTTATATGTTTATTTTGAGCTTTATTTTGTCCCTCATGCTCTTTACATTTCAAGTAAGGACTCATATATTGAGCTACATGTTCTCGTGATGTAGGTTCACACCACTAACAGTCAGATCACGCTTAGATCAATTTTCGATCTCAAGTTCAGCAGTATTAGTGGTGAGACCTTATTCTTTGAGGATTATATATAGTCATGTTATCTTTTCAATATTTCATTCTTTTGGTTTAAGTTTTGCTAGACTTAGTTGGGGTATGTCCCAACATTCTAGTTAGTTAGAGGCTATTTTCTGATATAGTTAGATTCACCATAGTATTTGAGTTTGATATTTCTCTTCTATTAAAATCATAGTTTTTCATATATTCAGTTTAGTATATGGGTATTCCCCATCATTTCAGAATTTCATTATTAGTTACCTTCCCCACAATTTTGTTAAACATTTTATCTCTAGTATGCTTATGATTATGCCATCAGACTTATCTTGGGTCACTCGTGATCCTAGGTCCCGTGTCTGCATCCCGGGTGTAGCTCGGAGCGTAGTAGAAAGGGAGTTGATCTTAGCTCTATCTTCTATATTACCATATGGGACATGAATAATGTAAAAATAAGTCAGTGTAAGTATTTGAATTTTGGGCGTCAATTGAATGTTCATTTCCATATAAATTCTTAGGATTCTTGTGAACAATTATCTTTACTACGATATTGAGATTATCCAGACTCAATCCTATAGTTCTGTATTATTAATCATAATGATCTTTGTTTTGTAATGTCTTCTAGGCTAAGTTTCTAAGGATGGGTTTATCTAAGGTGCCAGTTTGATATACTAGTCTAGAAGGTCCAGGGATTGGCATAAAAAAATGAGAAATACTAGTAAATATGTTGATAGGGCTAGTGATGGGTTGGTATTTGTGGAAATTAATATGATAGAAGGGCTAGGCTATGATTTGACAATTGTGACATAACATGTAGCATTGAGGCCTTAGGGTTATTTAATTGAGGTGCTTAGTCATAGTTTTTACTGGGAAAGAGCATGAGTATGTGAGTAGAGAGTTGGGGTAGTGTAACTCTTATATTGCATTACTTTGTTATTATCTATATTATATGTGGGGTTCTCTCTTTTTGACTAATGATGCCTATAAGTATATGTAGTTTATACGTAGACTACTCTTTCTATGATAGTTGGCATAGTCTAGTTACAGGAATTCAGTGATCTTTAGTAGTTCAAGTCGATGAGGATCTCTTATAGACTCTACTTCTTGTTTCTTATTGTGGGAGCTATGTCTTATTTTTTTTTAAAAAATTATATATAAAAGCTCCTATGTCTTTAGACTAGGCCTTGGGGGAGAGGGGGCGACCAGTCGGACCGTGCGGGCACCTACATATTAGCACATAAGTAGGAGAACCCTTATATACCAATAGTCAAAACATGCGGAAAAGAAAATAAACAGAGATAAATGAAATAATTGGATTTCATAAATAAGAACTTTATAACAATTTCGGGTTAAGACTTGTAAAGTAAATAACACCCCTAAGAATCTAGTTAAACAGGTACAAGAGCTACTAAGATTACAAACTTGACGTAATAAATAAAAGACACAGCTCCCACCTTGCGGAAGCAAAGGTAGAAGGTGCTGGAGAATTCTTCGTCTTCAACTAATGAAACATCACCAACGTTGCATCCACAGTATGAAAAAAAGACATAGCAAGAGTAGTATCACTACAAAACCACACGTACTGGTTGGCATCATCAGTCCACTCAACGCTCAACACATAAAATAAGAAATCAACTAGCCAGAATGTACAATAAACCACTCGCTTCACGACCTTTACCCTCACTAGAATACCTCAAAATTGCAGTAGAAACCTGATGACTAACTGCCTTATCAATCAACCTACTTACTAGGTTCTTGAATCTTATCCTAACCCTCCTAACAAATATCAAAGTCCACCATTAAAACTACCGAAACCCATATCCATCCCACAGAACTTACCCTTTCCTTCTCTTCATATTACTCAACCCTTGACGCATGGTACATACATCAAAGCTGCTAACTATTAACCTAAAAACCCTTTTTCCAAGATGAGATCTACCTAAGTATTTTCATCATGTATACTACCTCCCTTATTACCCTTGAGAATACCTACGTCAATACAACATAATTATAACATGAATACTTCGAACACTTGCGATATCCTCATCATTTACGAACCACGTACAGTTTCACATTTCAAGATATACAATTATGTAAACTCATTGGTCCTATCAAGGAAACCAAACCCAAACTATTAGCATATGAAAACGTGGTACACTATCCAAAGTTTATGCCGGACCGTGGCAACCGATCCCATATTTATACCGGAATATGGAAACTAATCAAAGTTAGTGTTTCGGAACTAAACACCCGATCCATTCAACAAGACACAATATCAATCATACGTATATTCTCAAAACCATTCAATTAAGTTATGATCCATGGAATACCTTATTCAATTGTTCTCATATGCGATTAGTGTGATCCATAACACAACATTTTGCATACATGCATGTATTATAACGTATCAAGAACAACATATATCACACAATCATGAAATAAGAATCATCAGAATAAAGTATTCACCAACGTATACCACTTAAACAATAACTCGACCATACTTAGCCTTGTTCATCATCTGATGCTACTTACCATGATTTAATCATCCATTGTTCGATGCACGAAGGCCTATGCATAAATCCTACCATTTGCATTATATTATGCAGTCAACACAAATTAATAATTACTTACTTAATAAAACCTAGCCTACCTGGTGCCAAGCAGTTGCACTGAGTTTTTTGATTTAATTGTTGTTTCTAACTCGTGAACGTGATCTTGACCGGAAATATGCAATCTATCAATCTCCTTATGCTAGAAATCTCCTTCTCCTTTATTCCCAAGCTTAGAGCAGATTCCTATAGTTTCTTGGGTTCTTTACGTCTAAATGAGGTATTTTAGAAAGTAGGAGAAAATATCATTTCACATTATTTATGTTCTGTCTCGCCAATCCTGCTCTGGCGACTATTTTCCTCTCTGTGGCACTGCCGCCCTGGATACAAATTTACCCTTCATTCTTCCTCGAATGACTAGTGCATGGATCATCACACGCCTTTTTTTGGGTTACTTCTAAACTAAGGGATTGGCCTAATCCGTAAACCACGATTGATGTTGACTCTTTCAATCCAAACAAAATAATTCTATACTCAAAGGGGTCGGTTATATATTTAAGGCAACACACAAAGAAAAAAATGTGTTTAATTTACACAGCCTGATCCGTGAAGGCGGCAACCCTTCCAATAAGACAGTGCCGCTATGGCAAGGGGTGTTCCGCTAAGGCGTAGATCAAAGGCAGTAGAGGGGTAATAATGGAAAATTTTTCCCATTTATCCCTATATTTCAAAAAGTCAACAAAATCCTCTCAATAAATGACATCCGAACTTCAAAATCAAGGTGAATTTCTTGTTCCTTAAGCCATTTACTTCAACACTTGATTAAAAACGGTTGCATGCTACTACCTAATTGATTAAAAATGTTTTTTGGGTAGTTATTCAAAATTTGAGAATAGGTTGCTAGTTTGATATAAAAATGTTGCATCGGACTTCCCTTACGTTTGCAAGGTCTCTACGACGCCCTTGGCGTAAGGATTTTGCAAAAAGAAATGGTCGAATACCAAAATGGGTGGGGAAGTAGAAGGGTTTCTTAAATAGAAAACTCAAGTTTTAAGGATATTTAGGGGTTATTTAGCGGTAATAATTGTATATTTAGGTTCAAGGACACTTTATATACTCTGATCTGCATAAATTTTGTCAAACATTGGGATTTTGGGACGAATGGACACTATGATCACACCTGGAATTTGTCCCACATGATGGATGCTCTAAAGAAAGTCACCCCGCTGTGGCAACCTCCATCATCTCATTTTGGCTAGATTCGGGCCGCTATGAAGGGATCTCTTAGGTAGTGGCCTAAGTCCCTAAACTCAGAATTTCCTCTTTTTCTTTCTCCAACCTTAAACTGTCCATTTCTATCGTGTTCTAACATACATTTTCAATATCGTGCGGGTTTCTCTAAATAGTTGGTGATAAGAAGGACAATCTACCATTCGTTCTATTTCCCGATGCTTCCAGTTAGGAGAGGCATCATGATTTTTGGAACAACAAATTCTGTTGCGAAAGGAGTTTACTCTGGCTAGAGGAGAAAGAGTCGGCTTTCTGTGCTCACCTGATGGAGTTTTGGTGGGATCTATTTACCGAGGCTCCTCCTTCCGCGTGTGATGAATGGGTGAGGGATTTCTATGCTATCCTACCCACCGTTCCTAGGACGTTTCTCACCCCATCTTCCGAATCTGAGTGGTTGACATCCCCCTCAATACTACTGCTATTTATGAGGCACTACAGGTGCGTAGGTGTCGAACGCCGAGTACGAGTCCAAGCTAAGAGAGATGGATATGGGTTGACTTAGGGATACCCTAATCGATCCTATGCATCGGGACCAGGTCCATTGGCCTACTGTAGAGGGGATTACTAGTGCAGATTGGTTACCTGATGCTAAGAGGTGGCTACACTTTTGATGACTAGGAGGATCCTCCCATCAGAAAAGCAGAACGACGTGACCTTTATCGGTCCTTGGTGGTGGCATGCGCTATACAAGGTATCGAGTTAAATGGGGGTCCCATGGATAACTCCTTTTCATCCCCTTTTGATTAGGAAGGGTTCTACCTCTAGGAGTAAAAGGAGGAGGATGGACTGGGCTAGTAGCAGTCTGGAAGCCGTGGGGTCAGTCGATGATAAAAATGACGAGCCTAGTTTAACTGGTCATAACCCCCACTCTCAAGTGCGTAGGTGGAAAAGGACGACACAGCCGTCCAAAGGAGATTGGAGGGCTCCTTTGCTAACACCACTCAAATTGCACCCAAAACTGCCTTGGAGGTCGAGATGACCCTTCGCGATCTACGTCATGAGAAAAGATATGAAAGGCGGTGAAGATCATCTTCACCTGCATCGCCCTCATGCATTATATTCCCATAGTTGAGAAGGTATACTTTCAGCATTTTACCTTCATGAAGGTGTTCGTTAGAGGCCCGGTACCCCCAGACGATCTAGACTGAGGATGACACCTCCCAATCCTAGAGCCCTTGATTGTGTTTCTCACCTTTCTTGGACTTGTAAATTTAGAAATTAAATAATCTTTATACTTTTTTCATTTATTATGTTTTTGTAAGCATAGGGATCGTGGTGTTTCTATCTATTTTTCATAGTAAATAGTTAAT
Source organism: Solanum sitiens (assembly GCA_016801875.1). Taxonomy (NCBI): domain Eukaryota; kingdom Viridiplantae; phylum Streptophyta; class Magnoliopsida; order Solanales; family Solanaceae; genus Solanum; species Solanum sitiens. The sequence goes on along the minus strand of JABWTJ010000451.1, from coordinate 371,949 downwards.
TATTAAGTCTTTTAATCAATTCTCGATTTTTGCACACTGATTGAGTTGGAGGGTTAACTCAGATACCATTTGGGGTTCATTTGGGTAACATAGGAAAATAGAGGAGGCATACTAAGGTTCTACCTCGCTCTGTACCGCTCTGGAGGGAGATTTACCGCTCTAGAGGTCTTGCCTTGGCAGAAATTAACCCGTAACTGCGCTTAGACGAGACCAAAACTCATGCTACATTCTTTTCTAGGTTTTTTTTTGTTTTCTATATTTCACAACGTTTCCCAGCGTACCAAACAGATTTAACATAATTCCGTGAACTAGAAATATCATTTCCTATCCCAAGTTAATCCCACAATACACGAACAACTTAATACTCATTATTTAAGCACCATAATCCACACATCCCCACGATACACCCAGACACTTACACGAATAACACCTAAGCGCAAGACACGTTCAAATCTTCCTTACAATCACCTAGTAATTTTATCTAAACCCTTGCATCAAATCTAGTAAAAAAAAAATCTTACCACAAGTTTCATGTTACTAGACATTTACAACTCACATAACTTCAACAATTAGGCCAAAATATTGCACATATTAAGGTTCAAACATACATTTATTTGGTACATAATCACCTCATCAAATTCTAGCAAATCAACTTTCCCATTTACCATTAATCGTGAAATACAAAGCACGCATTCACGGTGTTCAACTTATAATCTCAGATAAGTCCGATTTCTTAATTAGGTGCTTCACTCCATAGATGACTGTTACTGATCATGCATACATTTACACCACCCTTACGGACAAATACCAATTGGAACCTTCTCAGTTCCAATTTGCTTTGCTTGTGTCCCTTTGGCCGTGACTACGACATCTGATTCACTTCGTTGAGATATCAATTGGAATTAAAAGATACAATTCGAACCCAACTCATACCACAAGAAACAACCATACTAAAGGAGGGAAAAGAGTGGAACAATTCCTAGAATGTTTCCTCTCATCCTAAAGATTAGATATGGACGTCAACACACCAATCCACAGGATCCTAGTCCACATCTTGCACTTGTACTGGGAGACCGTTAATCTGGCTCTAATACAAATTTGTCACGAACCAAACCACTAGGACGTGCGGACACCTACATACTACCACTTATGTACGAGAACCCTCATATCTAATGAGTCTGCAATGTAGTGCTGGATCGCCCAAAGTTACAGATCTTGAGGATGTTTAGTGCCAAGGCAGAAAGGTGATGAAAGTTACAAAAGGCCGGGTCACAGAGTGGTCCAAAGAGCACGACTTACTTCGCCAGGTGGATCTTCGCAGCAAATATTTGACAACTATAAATACATTTTTGAACAATTAGGTTAGTATCTAATATCATAATATCTTTATTGTAGTTGATATTCTTAGTACTAAGATAAGTTTTGTCTAGTTTTTCACTTTCAGAAATTAGAATTAGGTCTTTAAGATTCTTCAAATTAGAGCATTGTAAGGACGAATCTATACTTACCCACTTGATAGATAATAAATTTTGTAATAGTTTTTACCTTTTAAGTTTTCTAGCTAAAACTTCAATTATTGGGGTGTGATTATGTGATTATGGGTTGATTTGGTTTATAGGTAATGCTAACTTTTAGTTTAATGCTATTTATAAGTGAGTTCAATCATTATTTGTTGTTTAATTTATGAATTGTAGTTGCAAATGCACTTCTACCCTTGTATATTTGTCTTTGTTTGAGAGAGAAGTTTTAGAACTAATCTTATTGATTGATGGTCTGTGGGTTTTGGGCTGACCGTGGTTCAGCTCAAGAGAGTGACTCCTAAACCCAATAACAAACATTCAACTCGAGAGAGTGAATGGGCTAAGGTTGGGTGTTTATTTTGTTACTTGCTTGTTGATGTTCGAAAGAAATCAACTTGATGCGGGGTAAATTCTTCGAGACAAAGTTTATCCCCTCTATAGCCTAGCTTTCTCACTTTTATCTAGTTATTTTCTAATAGTTGCAATTACCCATTTGTCTATATTAGCCTATAATCGAATGAGATCCCAATAACCCATCTCATTATTGTTATTTCATATTGATGGCCATTGTTTATAGTTGATAATCGGAAAAAAAATTCCCTCATTTGACATTAGTCTCACCCCTAATTTGAATGATGTTTTTATTCAATAACTTTAATTCCTTTGACTGATTTGAGCATGTTCGTACTTCCAAATTGTCTCTCAAAAATGTACCGCTCCCTGTTGGATTCAACCTGAACTAGTTGGGTTATATATTGTTTAGAGACCTTTGATGCTTAGAATTGGACTATGTTTCCTTGATAACGTCACCAATCAAAATGGCGCCCCTGATGGAGAGTAGTGTTGATTGAGTTTCTTTTGGTGAAGTAGAATTTAGTTCTTTTTAGTCATAGTTGAATCTACTTACTTTTAGTTTTTTTTTTGTAGAAATGAGTGTCACCGGAAACAATGAAAACTAAGTCAACCACTCGCTGTTGTATGTGATGATTCTCAAGGATTATCTTAAACTTCAAACTCTCATAAGGTGTGACGCCCTAGGAGTGGTTGGTGGGGTATAAGACATGATTGCTTCAGTGCCCATATCTTCAGCTCCCAGACAAAATGCTACTGGAATGTTTCTATAAAGGTCTTGGTCCGAAATATAGAAGAGACACTGACCAACTTTCTCTAGGTGATCTAATACGACACCCCTATGTTGTACTGGCTGAACTCCTTTATCGCATGACTAAGACCAATAATGAAAAAACGAAAAGGACAAGAATTTAGCCAAACTATTAATCAGGTGGATGTCTTAGCCAAAATGATCATGGAGTTGGAAGTAATCTACAAAAAGAAAGATAGGTACATGACCCCTCACAAGCGTTGAAAGTCGAAGGAGTATCAGGGTGCGCAGATAAAAGAGACACTCTTAATCATTCATCACAAAGTCGAAGAACTCAACAGAGTGTTGAGAGATATAAGAGAGAATATGTCGATTCTGGATGATATGACTAACTCTCATTCCATGTTAATTTAACTACTAGAGACCCAAATGGGTCATATGTTGTCTCGTCTTAACCCAAGACCAAAAAGGGGTTGCCTAGTGATACTATGGCAAACCCGAAGAATGAAACTTATGTGGGGACCTATGTCGTGCCACAATGTTAACAGAGGTGCTTCTTGGGAGGCAACCCAAGTTTTATTGTTTTATTTTCATTTTTGTAATAATCGTATGTTGGTTGTACAGGTAAAAAAGTGGAATGTGTTTGAAATATCCAATTTGGCGAGCTCATGGACTAGTCGACAAATCGCCAAAGGGGTCAGCGATCCGGACTTTGTTCGTCATTTAGACCCCAAATTAACTGGAGGTCCTCTAAAACTCGGCAAGGTAAGTAACCACTCGACGTGTCGCTGAGTGGTTCGGCAAAGTAAAATAATATTACTTAAAGGGCTAGAAGTAGTTGATTTTTTAAAATCCAAAGGTTTAAATTTACAAACTCTTTCATATTCCCTAACTTTTAACTTCATACAATCATATATGCACCCTATATTTCCCACATTTTTGCATTTTTACCACTTTCTAGTCATTCATTTAGTGTTCAAAGTTGGATACTTTTCCATCTAGCATTATCAGTTCTTATATTCGCCATTAAAGGTTGGTTTTTCAAACCCCAAACTTGTAATTAGCGGTTAAATACATATTCATTGTTATAAATTGTTTTAATGTGTACTGGGTCTCTTAAAACCGTATTTGTGTGCTTTTGTACCTAATTTTATTTCGATATCATGCTTAAATTGCCTAAGTGTTGATTTCCCAAATTACATGCTTTAAAATTGATCAAAATCTTTTGAGTTGGGTTTAATTGTTGTTGATTCTATTCGGGCGAAGTCTGAGTAACCCAAATTGTGCTAACTGATGCGCTTTTCCCAATGATGGAGCATTTGTCATCATTCTTAAGGGCTAAAGTTGTCAAATGACCAATTATGGACAAATCGGGGGATGTCTTAATACCTCGGTTGATGGGTATTATAGGTGAAAGATTAATTTAATAAGTGTATAGTTTCATTTTGCTTAGGGGGGATGCGGGGTTGATTTTGGAAGTCGGGGTAGAAAGTAGGCACGTTGGGCAATTTGGCGAGCTGGGTCGAGCTCGCAGAACCACTCGACGGTTCACCAAATACCCCTTTATTACCTTTAATTTCATGTTGTTGTTGATATTTTGTGCTATAATATTTGGAAAGAATCTTGAGTTTTTCGAGTGTACTCGCCGACTCGCCGAGTGTCTTTTTGATCGCCCCTTCTGTGCACCAACCCCTAAAATACACTTTGATATTTAGAGGGCTAATATGTATTGGCTGAATGATGTCAGTGAACTAATTCTTGGAAATTTTTAGAGCTAATTCTTTCGGCGAGCTAGATCTAGCTCGCCAAAATGATTCAGGGACTCGCCAAGGGTTCAACATGTTTTTTTGCATGTTTATTTTCTGAATTTTTTCTTGAATCGTTCTAACTTATTTTGGTGTATTTTTGCATATATGGCAAGAACCAACTTAGACATGCCGCCCCGCAAAAGATCACGCTGTATAGTTATCAACGAGGGGGCAGCTACCCTTTCTATAAAGGGAAGGAAGGAAAAGACAAGAGCATGAAGCCTATATGTGAGGTTCCAAAGCACAACTCCGATCGCAAGGGAGAATCCTTTTACTCCCAAGATGAATTTTCCGAGCCGGTGGATGACAATCCTCTACAGTCTCGACGGATAGAAATTCGAGCTAGGACTAGCCAAGATTCTTCTAGATTTCCAAAGGCCATCCCTCTTGCTGGTGATATAATGCTAGATTCGGCACCGATTATGGTTCTTGCAGCACCAATTTAGGGTCCTCCTCCCTGGATACTTAATAAATTAAAGGTTGATGGTTTTAGGACGATTATCAAGGAGAATCCTCTATCCACTGAGGGCATAGTGGGAAGATATTTCACTATGAGGGACACTATCCAGTTTCACAGGTTCAAGCAGTTCCCCAGGCCCCGAGGCCCATATATATTTACATGGTCCCGAGAGTTATAGACAGCATACTGTGACTTGGTGCCCAAGGGGTTACAAGAAGGCCAACACTTTCAGGCCGGTAGAGTCCATCATGCTAAAGGGACCGTAGTGGATGCCCCCACGATCATATCAACATTATATTGGATAGAGGGTCAGTCTTTGACTACCCAAATTTAGCTACAACTACTAAACCCTTGGATGATCTCAAGGGATTGATTGCCCCCTCATATTTACACCACCTCGAGGTGGATTAAGGCAGGCTCTCTGATTCAGAAGAAGGAGTTGCATGTAGCTGCGCGATACTGGTTTGAATTCATCAGCAACTCCACTATGCCATCCCAGAAAGAGTCCATCCTCCACCATCCTAATGCTTCTTTCCATAGGTCAATCATATACTAAAACACTATTGACTTGAGACTAATCATAGAGTAGGAGATGGTTATGAAGGCCAAGAAGAGCCAGATGTCCCTTCCATTCTCGGTCTTGAGTACAGAATTGTGCCAGCGTGCTAGAGTTCCTCGTGATGAGAAGAGGGATGTCAATGTCACTCCTACATATTCCACTGACATACGGTGCATAGAGGTCGAGTTCACTTTGGAGGAGGCAGATAGGTGGAGAGCAACTCCGGTTGAAGTTTCCATAGATTGATGTTGAGACGATACCTGAAGAGGCATCTTTGCCTACTCCGACCTCTGGGCCTTCAGGTACCACTATAACAAATATGATATATAGCTACAAAATTATTAGCTACGACATCAAGTTCGTCACTAATTATTCACTTTTAGTGACAAAATTTACTTTTTGTGCTTATTTATATGAGACACATACTTTATTGACGAAACATAAAAATTCGTACCAAAGTTTTGTCCACTAAAATTTCCCACAAAAAAAATTAATTGGCGTCATTTTGTTAAGTAGTGTTAGTCACAAATTTAAAGTTATCAATGACACATTATTTCGTCACTAATAGTGTATGTAATTCATGACAAATTTGACATCAAATTTGTCACTAATTATTCGTTTTTGGTGACAAAATTTACTTTTCTTCATTAAATATATGAGACACATACTTTTAGTGACGAAATATAATCAGTAGCAAAGTTTTGTCCAATAAAGTTTCCCACAAAAAATTTAATTGGCGTCATTTTGTTAAGTAGTGTTAGTCATGAATTTAAAGTTATCGGTGTCACATTATTTCGTAACTAATAGTTATGTAATTCATGAAAAACTACGACATCAAATTCGTCACTCATTATTCGCTTTTAGTGAAAAATTTACTTTTCGTGCTTAAATATATGAGACATATACTTTTAGTGACGAAACATAAAAATCCGTAACAAAGTTTTGTCCACTAAAGTTTCACACCAATAATTTAATTGGCATCATTTGTTAAGTACTGTTAGTCACAAATTTAAAGTTAGCGGTGACACATTATTTTGTCACTAATAATGTATCTAATTCATGGCAAATTATTTTGTCTTATCATTTATTAAATTTTGGACACTAAAAAATTTCATTTAAAAATATATGGTGTTACAATATCGACAAATTAGAGCTCGTAGTTAAATATTATAAATTTTAGCTATGAAAATTCATATTTAATACATTTATTTCTTCACTAATAATAAATAATTGGTGAAAAATATTTTATTGTCTCTAATCAATCTGTGATTTAGTGACAAAAAAAATTGTCACAAAATATGTAAGGTGTTAAACAACGACAACTTAAAATTTGTAGTGCATAATTCAACTATTTGCTACGAAAAAAATTCATAGCTAAATAATTTTTTTTTTCCTACAATTGTTCATAATTACAAGTGACAACTTACAAAAAGAATAATACAAGTGCTTTCTAAGAAATAGCCAGAGTCCATTCGTTAATTGGCAAGTGAAAATATTAAAACCAATAAATCCGGTCTATTTTGTAAAAGGAAAAAGTTCAATACATTAATTTTCTTAAATTAGGCAATTACAAAATACATCATTTGAAAAATATAATCCAGGTTATAAGTATTGTCAGTGGGGCACAATTCTATCACTAGACACCTAATATTTGTTGGTTTAGCACTTTTGTTTTTGATTTGATGCACTTTCATTGATAAGCACAATAAAAAAATAATTTATCAAGTCTTTGTGCTAATTTTTGTGCGTGTCTATTTATTTGTGATTGGTAAACTACATACACTAAGTTGATTTATTTGCTTTTTTGTATATAAATATTTATATATTTAATAGTAATTCCACATACATACGTAGAGTAACTACACAAATATAACATCAACTTACAAATATAGACTTTGCAAATGTGCGATATGTTTCATGAATTTCTATTAACTTTTCCCACCATTGTGAAAATTGAAATAAACTAAAAATGAAAGCACGAATAAAAGAAATGAACTAACTAGGATTTCAAATATAAAATGATGAAGTACTATAGTTATGGATATCGATGTTCTAGTTGAACAATGTAACGACCCGGATTCTTGAATTCGAATCGCCACCGGCGTCGTTGACCTCTCAAAGGTCGCAGACAAGCCTCATCATGCATTCATCACATTCATCTAGTTAAATTTGCAGAAAATTTAAAACTTTTTTACATGTATGAAGTTTACTTAGACTTCATATAGTCATTACATATTTACATCATATACTAAGCTCAACATAAGAGAACAACCATCTATCATAAATAATCAATTCGAACTGAAGATGAATATATTATAAATAGTTTGCCAAACACGGCCTTATTACAAAGCTTTGAAATGAAAGTATGAAAGAAACTCTAGGGACAACATCCACTAGGTATGTCTAAAACTAAGGCTAAACTAAATCTGTAGCATCCTCGAAATCAGGAGGACCTACCAAATGGTTTGGAGAAACGCTAAAGTCAAAACTGCTGCAAGTGTCGTCAATCTGTCCTCTGACCTTCACCTATAAAACTAGTAAATAGTAGGGGGTTAGTACACCACTTGTACTAAGTATGGGTATATGCACAAGTACACATAAAGCTATGCATGATCAATGAAAGCTCTTCCTATGAAACATGCCATTTCTGAAAAGTCTAGTCACTAGACTTTCCTAATTCGTTAATTTTGAATTGTGGTATGAATATGATGTACTTTAATGCATTCAAAGAAAACAACCCATTTTCTATATGATTACAAGACATTAGTATCATCAACATAATTTTAGAACAACTCTAGCGAAGATTTAAGATTTTGATCATCTTAGGCCGAGAGCTCCTCTTTGTACACTTAGATTATTTTTCAGTCTTTTTCTTCTTGTTGTTGTGTAGTTCAATAACTCCTTTGGTCTTATGTTTTACTTACAAGTTCAATGATTCATTGTAGTCCCATACCCACAATGAATCAAGTAAGCAATTCAAGAGATTAAGGAAATGACTTAAGTACAATTTGGGGCATGAATATATTTATAAGTCAATACCTATTGACTATAACTCATTCTTTAGTTGACTTCATAATGTGCATAGTTCTTGGGGCATATCATTAAGGCTCATGATCTTTCTTACTTTGGGCATGAATTCTTTATAAACCAATCTTTAGTGACTATTCCTATTATTGTATTATTGGTCTAATGTAAGAAGTCATTATAAGCCAATCTTATTTGGCTAATATCTTTTGCCAATTATATAAAGTCATTATAAGCCAATTTATTTGGCTTTATCATTTTCATAAAATGAGGATTCATTATTAGCTATGCCCTTTACTTATTGTAAACTTTATTGGACACGATTTTACTATCCTTACAACAAGTTATTCATTACATCAAGTATTCATTACATTTCATAAGCCATTCTATTGATTATGCCATTGATTTCTTACTTTCATGTTTTATTTATTATATATTTCATATACACGAGACCTTGAAATCGTTGATATAGCATTAAGACATCTCAAGTGACGACCCAACATATGTGACCTCAACCCGAGGGCCTTCTTTAGCAAACACAGAGTCTGCTTCATTCTTTCATTCATACTTCACATTATTCATTTCATTCACTCGTAGGCTGATGTAAACACCAGCTATACCTAGGATGAAGTTTAAGACTCTCATAGGGATCATGAAGTGCAATGATCAAGAATGACCTAATGTCATTACTTGAATCAGATTTCACCTCCTAATTATCTTGCATAAACACCTTCGGTATCGTTCATTTCATTATCTTTCATACTTTGAGGAAATCCAACCTTAACCGACATAGATCATGTGAGCATCATGAAATCCGGTGTCTTCCCCACACCGAGAAACCAAAACATGCTAGCGTATATAGGGAATTGAACCCTGCTAGAACCCTATGTTGGCAGCATAGGTTCAAGGACTAGGAGATATAAGGAGACCCATACCCGTCTAAACGGACAGTCTCATCTCATGAGATTTACTTACTCTATTGATGACTATTCATCTTAGCCTCTTATCATGTTTTCACTATTTTCATTAGCATCATAGATTAATACAACTACTCACCTCATTATGTGAATGTTCATTTATTCTTTACTCTTAGTGTTGACTCAAGCATTATGGAGGCTTGCTTCTAGATTGAGATTTACTTACTCTATTGATGACTAGTCATCCTTACTTTACATTGATGAAATGTGAATTTTCCTTACATATCATCCTTTGGTGTTAATGAGATTGGTCTCACACATTCTAACACCTTCATACGTGAGTATTCTTTTAACATAGTAGCTTAGGTGTAAGTGAGACTTGTGTCACTTCCTTTAACACCCCATTCTGGTCACTTACTTAATTTAGACCCCTTTAATTATGTTATAACTCACGTTACTTACTTAATTTAGTTTAGCAGATTTATATCATAGTTTATGGACGATGAACACTTCATTCAATGAGTTTCATGAGTTCATATGTCATTCTTTTAGAGCATGTTGGGAGTTGTCCCAATGAATGGCATGCCGTTAGTTATGGATTCATTGAATTACTTTAGATGTGCTTATTCATTTGGCATTCCAACATTTTAGTCATATAAGATAGTATAGGAATGTTGGGATTTGTCCCATTGATTGACATACCCTTAGTATAGATTCATTTTGTTCTGTTGGGCATGCTTAAATTGACATTACATTATATTGGGAACATAAGATTGGTGTAAATTTAGTATTGGCCTAGAAAATTTGGAAATGACTTCATACCCAATTTATTGGCACAAGACAAACATTCATTCAAATATAGTTTCATGAGATTCTCATTAGCCAATTTTTCCATCATTATTTAAAAGCAATAATGTAAGCCAATTCCATTCAACTTTTGGACAAGACATTGTTAGCCATTTTATTGGCATAACCCAAACATTCATTCAACTTATGATTTCATGGAGATCTGTTTAGCCAACCTTATAGCATAACTTTAGGCATAACGCTTTTTAAACATCTTGGACAACATCATATTAGCATTTGATGAATATATCATCTTTATAACGTCATATTAACAGCAAGTATGCACAACAGCCCGTAACGTCTTCATACATAACATTTTTGGACATTTATTTAATATAGTATCATTCTTTTAATTCACATAATAACACTTAGCATCAAACCAGTCCAATTAATAGGTTCATTCAATCATTATTTAATAAAAAACCATACATATTAAGATCAGCCAGCACCACATACCAACAACATTGTAACGTTCCGGAAAAATCATATGTCTAATTAAGAGCCTAGTAAGTCTCTAAGAATACTTAATAGGGGTACATAGGCACCCCAATGCGAAATATTGAAATATTGGGCATAGTACAGAAAAATTGGCTAAGGGATGTTAGCCAATTTTCAATATATGAACAAGAAAAATATATTTTTGGGTTGCCCTACCCAATCAAAGATTCATTGTTCAAGAAATGTACCTGCAAGGAAGACCCTAAGCTAAAATAAGTACGTTGAATATAGATCCTCAACACAATTCATTAGGTACTAGGCATCCAAGTGTCAAGCCTAGTACCATAGCACATGACCATTTAAAATGATCATGTAAATTAAGCAGTGCCCAAGGACATGGTGAGGGTCCTTGGGACAATAAGTAAACATTCCCAAATGAACCATAAATAATAGTTAGTTAGAAAAGTACAACCAACCCATGTGCAAGTACATGTGCAAGACATGTGAAGAAGTGGCCAAGGAGTGGACCACCCTAACCGAATTCGGTTAGGGTAGTTAGGGGGGAAAAACGTGCACAAGGGACCCCTCCATGTGGGGACTAACTTCCTAACTAATTATAAACTCTAACCTACTTCCATAAATAGCTAACTAACCTAGGACCAAACGAAATAAACTAATTAGTGCACCCGACAACCTAGGACCAAAATCGGGTTGACACTAACCTAGTACTAGTTAAAGAGACAACCTAGTACCTAACCTAGGATGGTCCAAAAGGTTAGTTATGGTCCTAACAACTTAGGGGTACTTTAGTAATTCCCCTAGGTTACCTAATCAATTAATTTGGAAAATTAATTAATTAATTTAAAAGGGCTAAAACCGAAACTAAAAAGGAAATTTTCAGATTTCGGTTAAGACAAGAAAGGGACAACCTAGTACCTAACCTAGGATGGTCCAAAGAGTTAGTTAAGATCCTAACGACTTAAGGGTATTTTATTAATTACCCTAGGCTACTTAATTAATTAATTTATCAACTTAGTTAATTAATTTAAAGGGGAAAAACCGAAATCACAAAGCAATTTCCAGATTTCGGTTAAAACAAGAAAAAGACAACCTAGTACCTAACCTAGGATGGTTCAAAGGATTGGTTATGGTCCTAACGACTTAAGGGTACTTTAGTAATTACCTTAGGTCACCTAATTAATTAAATTAGCAATTTAATTAATTAGTTTAAATGATCAAAACGAAATTCTTACACTAACCTAGTACAACTCAAGAAACATCCTAGTACTTAACCTAGGATGGTCCAAAAGGGTTAATTTTGGTTCCAATGACTTAGGGGTACTTTAGTACTTACCCTAGGTACCTAAATTAATTAAATTAAGGATTTAATTAATTAATATAAAGTCAAAATGTTGACCAAAACCATAGTCAATACCAATTTCCAAATTTGACTAGGTGTTATGTTCTCCTATATTTAGTCAACTTAGGAGGGGCGTTTTGGTAATTGGTTAATTAGTTTATTAAATTAACTTATTAAACCTAAGTTTTATAATTCAAGATCAGTTATTAAACATAAAAATCACGTTCAAACTCATAGAAAAGGCGACACAAAAAAAGCAAGCAGCGAACGAAAAAAAAATAGAAAATTTATCAATTTCTCTAGGGCGATTTCAATGTTTCGTCAAGGTTTCGTTCAAGGTGGTCTTCGTAGATTAAGTTCTACATAAGGTATGGGTTTATCTCCTGGAATTCATTCTCCAAGAGTATTTTCCTTCGAATGATTCACAAGATCTTGAAAACTAGGGTTGTTTCCGTTCTCGTCGAACTCCTTTCCCTAGTATCCTTGTTACGATTTCAATGTTGAATAGGTTAGAAAACATGTTGTTGGTATGTGGTGCTGGCTGATATTAATGTGTATGGTTTTTGATTAATAATGATTGAATGAACCTATTAATTGGACTTGTTTGATGCTAAGTGTTATTACGTGAATTAAAAGAATGATACTATGTTAACGATATGTCCGAAAATGTTATGTATGAAGATGTTACGGTCTGTTGTGCACGCTTGCTGTTAATATGACGTTATGAAGATGATATATTCATCAAATGATAATATGATGCTGTCCAAGATGTTTAAAAACGTTATGCCTAAAGTTATGTTATAAGGTTGGCTAAAAAGATCTCCATGAAATCATAATTTGAGTGATTGTTGGCTTATGCCAATAAAATGGCTAACAATACATTGTCCAAAAGGGATGCATGCAAATGGCTATAATGTTATGATTAATAATTGAACTGGATAATGAATAAAGGTATAATAATGTAAGCATGAATGAATATAACTTTGGCTTATGCCAACAAAGAAGTTATGAAGCCTATAGCCAATTGCTTATGCCAATACTAATCTTATGCCAATAAATTGACTGACACTACATTGTCAAACAAGTTGTAGGGAATTGGCTATAATATTATATTAAATAGCTAAAAGATTGGCTAATGTATAATGTATAAAAACTTAAGCATGTTGAACATGAAAATTGGCTTATGACAACAAATATGGTTATGAAATCTATGCCCAATTGTTTATGCTAATAAAATAGCTAACGATACATTGTCTAAAATTGATGCATGTAAATTGCTATAATATTATATTAAATAGCTAAAAGATTGGCTAATGTATAATGTTTAAAAACTTAAACATGTTGAACATGAAAATTGGCTTATGACAACAAATATGGTTATGAAATCTATGCCCAATTGTTTATGCCAATAAAATGGCTAACGATACATTGTCTAAAAGTGATGCATGTAAATTGCTATAATATTATGTTAAATAATTAAAATATTGGCTAATGGTTCATACATATTAAATTAAATATTAACACACTCAAAATTGGCACATGCCAACAAAAATAGTTATGTAGTTTAATATTGAAAGGTTGAGGCCAATACTAATCATATGCCAATCTTATGTAGTTAGAATATCAAATGATAATATAAGCACTTCTAAGCTAATTCAATGAACCCATAACCAAGGGCATGCCACTCATTGGGACAACTCCCAACATGCTCTAAAAGAATGACGTATGAACTCATGAAACTCATTGAATGAAGTGCTCATCGTCCATAAACGATGATATGAATCTACTACAGTAAAGTAAGTAAGTAACGTGAGTTATAACATAATTAAAGGGTTATAAATTAAGTAAGTGACCAGAATGGGGTGTTAAAGGAAGTGAGACAAGTCTTACTTACACCAAAGCTAATTTGTTAAAAGAATACTCACGAATGAAGGTGTTAGAATGTGTGAGACTAGTCTCATTAACACCTAAGGATGATATGTAAGGACAATTCACATTCATCAATGTAAAGTAAGGATGATATGTAAGGACAATTCACATTCATCAATGTAAAGTAAGGATGATATGTAAGGACAATTCACATTCATCAATGTAAAGTAAGGATGATATGTAAGGACAATTCACATTTCATCAATGTAAAGTAAGGATGACAAGTCATCAAAAGAGTAAATAAGTCTCAATCATACTCTATATGTAAGTGTAAGGACAATTCACACTTAATACTAATGATGAGATGAGAAATCATCTAATGAGCTATGATGTCCTCATGCTAGAAGCCAGCTTCCATGATGTATGAGTTGAATATAATGGAACTTTATACTGAGCACCGATAGGCTAGCTATGAGCGGTGATGCCTTCCTTCGGGAAGGGCGGAGGTTCACGTAACTCTCATGAGATGAGACTGTCCGGCATGCCGGGTATGGGTCTCCTTATATCTCCTAGTCTTTTAACCTATACTGCCAATATAGGGATCTAGCAGGGTTCACTTCCCTATATACGCTAGCATGTTTTGGTTTTACCTTGGCTAGTGGCTCCACCTCTTTTCGGTGTGGGGAAGACACCGGATTTCATGAGCTCACATGATCTATGTCGGTTAAAGTTAAAGTTCCTCAAAGTATGAAAGATAAATAAATGAACGATACAGAAGGTGTTTGTGGAAGACAATCAGGAGGTGAAACAGATTCAAGTAATGGCATTAGGTCATTCTTGGTCATTGCACTTCATGATCCCGATGAGAGTCTTAAACTTTATCCTAGGTATGGATGGTATTTACATCAGCATACGAATGAATGAAATAAATAATGTGAAGTACGAATGAACGAATGAAGTAGACTCTATGTTTGCTAAAGAAGGCCCTCGGATTGAGGTCCCATATGTTGGGCCCTCACTTGAGATGTCTTAATGCTATATCAACGATTCCAAGGTCTCGTGTATATGAAATGTATACTTATAAAACATGAAAGTAATGAAATCAATGGCATAATCAATAGAGAATGGCTTATGAAATGTAATGAATACTTGATGTAATGAATAACTTGTTGTAAGGATAGTCAAATCATGTCCAATAAAGTTTACAATAAGTAAAGGGCATAGCCAATAATGAATCCTCATGTTATGAAAATAATAAAGCCAAATGAATTGGGTTATGATGACTTTATATAATTGACAAAAGATGTTAGCCAAATAAAATTGGCTTATAATGACTTCTTTTATTATGAAAATGATCATAGCCAATAATGAGTTCAAATATACTTATCCAAATTGATCAACTAATGTATTTAGCCAATAAAAATTGGCTTATAAAGAATTCATGCCCAAAGTAAGCAAGAACATAAGTTTTAATGATATGCCCCAAGAACTTTGCACATTATGCAATCAACTAAAGAATGAATATAGTCAATAACTATTGACTTATAAATATATTCATGCCCCAAATTGTAGTTAAGTCAAATTTCTTAATCTCTTGAATTACTTACTTGATTCATTGTGGGTATGGGACTACAATGAATCATTGCACTTGTAAGTAAAAAATAGGACTAAAGGAGTTATAGAACTACACAACAAGAAGAAGAAAAAGGCTGAAAAATAATCTAAGTGTATAAAGAGGAGTTCTCGGCCTAAGAGGATCAAAATCTCAAATCTTCGCTTGAGTTGTTCTAAAATTATGTTGATGATACTAATGTCTTGTAATCATATAGAAAATGAATTGTGTGCTTTGAATGCATTAAAATACATTATATTCATACCACAATTCACAACTAACGAATTAGGAAAGTCTAATGACTAGACTTTCCAGAAATGGCATGTTGCTTAGGAAGAGCTTTACTTGATCATGCATAGCTTTATGTGTATGTGTGCATACACCCATACTTAGTACAAGTGGTGTACTAACCCCCTACTATTTACTATTTTTATAGGTGCAGGTCAAAGGACAGGTTGACGACACTTGCAGCGGTTTGGACTTCAGCGTTTCTCCAAACCAATTGGTAGGTCCTCATGATTTCGAGGATGCTACAGATTTAGTCTAGCCTTAGTTTTAGACATATCTAGTGGATGTTGTCCATAGAGTTTCTTTCGTACCTTTATTTTGAAGCTTTGTAATAAGGCCGTGTTTGGCAAACTATTTATGATATATTCATCTTCAGTTTCGAATTGATTCTTTATGTTAGATGGTTGTTCTCTTATGTTGAGCTTAGTATATGATGTATCTAGTTAATAATTATATGAAGTCTATGTATACTTCATACATATAAATTTTTTTAAATTTTCCGCAAATTTAACTAGATGAATGCGATGAATGCAAGATGAGTCTTGTATGCGACCTCTGAGAGGTCAACGACGCCGGTTGCGATCCGGATTCCAGAATCTGAGTCATGACAAACTTGGTATCAGAGCATGAGGTTAAATTACCTAGGATATAAAGCTCAACACAACCACGTTACGTAGTTTCTAGCTTATGGTTGTGAAGCGCGCCATAATCATGACTTAGAGACTACGCAGTGATAGGAAATCTTCCTTTCTTCTACTCATTATCGTGCTATCTAGAGATTTGACACTTTGTGTCATTATAAGTATCTAACTTCCTTCTTGTGTGAACGCGTAGAAGAATACACACAAGGATTAGGATGGCCAAGTGGTCTAAGGCGCCAGACTCAAGATCTGGCCTTCCCAAGAAGGGGCAATGATGGACATGTCCAGCGTGATCGAAAGATGTGTAGTAAGGGTGGTCGTTCGCATGAAGGTGAGTATATGGTAGATTCTAAATGCATGCCACGGGTGTTAATGAAAAGGAGGAGGCTAAGTTGGCTGCATATAAGCTCAAGGATGTGGCTCAGGTATGGATTGGCTTCATAAGTGTTATGCTATAATAGACTATAGAAACAAGGTAGTAAGGCTTCAGTTTCCAAATAAGTTGGTTTAAAATGAGAAGGGTGTGGTTCAAATCTTAAGGCCAACAAGATGTCATCTAAGAGGTTAGATATACTCTTACTAAGTCTGGTTTATGCTTAAGAAACTCTAAGTTTAAGTGCTTTAGTGGATTTGGTGTGGTAATTCCCTAATCGTATGTCTTATAATAACACTATATGAGTTAAAACGAAGTTATGTTGAATTTTATGTTGCTGTTTTTGTGTAGCATAGGCATGTTTTCTGTGTTGCATGATTTGTGATGTGCATTAAGTTAAGTGTGATTGAGAAGGAAATTCCTCAATCTTAAATATGAAGCTTCAGATAAGCTTGAATGATATGCATCATCCAAATATGTGTGAATCATATAATCACAAAAGAGAAAAGTTTAAGCATGATAAAGTAACTTTCGAAAATCACCCTCTTTGTTTAAATGATGTGTAAGTGTCATTCGGGGACGAATGTTCCTAAGGGGGGGATAATGTAACGTTCCGGAAAAATCATATGTCTAATTAAGAGCCCAGTAAGTCTCTAAGAATACTTAATAGGGGTACATAGGCACCCCAATGCCCAATATTGAGAAATATTGGGCATAGTACAGAAAAATTGGCTAAGGGATATTAGCCAATTTTCAATATATGAACAAGAAAAATACATTTTTGGGTTGCCCTACCCAATCAAAGATTCATTGTTCAAGAAATGTACCTGCAAGGAAGACCCTAATCTAAAAATAAGTACGTTGAATATAGATCCTCAACACAAATCATTAGGTACTAGGCATCCAAGTGTCAAGCCTAGTACCATAGCACATGACCATTTAAAATGATCATGTAAATTAAGTAGTGCCCAGGGACATGGTGAGGGTACTTGGGACAATAAGTAAACATTCCCAAATGAACCATAAATAATAGTTAGTTAGAAAAGTACAACCAACCCATGTGCAAGTACATGTGCAAGACATGTGAAGAAGTGGCCAAGGAGGGGACCACCCTAACCGAATTCGGTTAGGGTAGTTAGGGGAGAAAAACGTGCACAAGGAACCCCTCCATGTGGGGACTAACTTCCTAACTAATTATAAACTCTAACCTACTGCCATAAATAGCTAACTAACCTAGGACCAAACGAAATAAACTAATTAGTGCACCCGACAACCTAGGACCAAAATCGGGTTGACACTAACCTAGTACTAGTTAAAGAGACAACCTAGTACCTAACCTAGGATGGTTCAAAAGGTTAGTTATGGTCCTAACAACTTAGGGGTACTTTAGTAATTCCCCTAGGTTACCTAATTAATTAATTTGGCAAATTAATTAATTAATTTAAAAGGGCTAAAACCGAAACTAAAAAGGAAATTTTCAGATTTCGGTTAAGACAAGAAAGGAACAACCTAGTACCTAACCTAGGATGGTCCAAAGAGTTAGTTAAGATCCTAACGACTTAAGGGTACTTTATTAATTACCCTAGGCTACTTAATTAATTAATTTATCAACTTAATTAATTAATTTAAAGGGGCAAAACCGAAATCACAAAGCAATTTCCAGATTTCGGTTAAAACAAGAAAAAGACAACCTAGTACCTAACCTAGGATGGTTCAAAGGATTGGTTATGGTCCTAACGACTTAAGGGTACTTTAGTAATTACCTTAGGTCACCTAATTAATTAAATTAGCAATTTCATTAATTAGTTTAAATGATCAATATGAAATTCTTACACTAACCTAGTACAACTCAAGAAACATCCTAGTACTTAACCTAGGATGTTCCAAAAGGGTTAATTTTGGTTCCAATGACTTAGGGGTACTTTAGTACTTACCCTAGGTACCTAAATTAATTAAATTAAGGATTTAATTAATTAATATAAAGTCAAAATGTTGACCAAAACCATAGTCAATACCAATTTCCAGATTTGACTAGGTGTTATGTTCTCCTATATTTTTAGTCAACTTAGGAGGGGCGTTTTGGTAATTGGTTAATTAGTTTATTAAATTAACTTATTAAACCTAAGTTTTATAATTCAAGATCAGTTAATAAACATAAAAATCACGTTCAAACTCATAGAAAAGGCGACACAAAAACAGCAAGCAGCGAACGAAAGAAAAACAGAAAATTTATCGATTTCTCTAGGGCGATTTCAATATTTCTTCAAGGTTTCGTTCAAGGTGGTCTTCGTAGATTAAGTTCTACATAAGGTATGGGTTTCTCTCTTGGAATTATTTCTCCAAGAGTATTTTCCTTCGAATGATTCACAAGATCTTGAAAACTAGGGTTGTTCCCGTTCTCGTCGAACTCCTTTCCCTAGTATCCTTGTTACGATTTCATGTTGAATAGGTTAGAAAACATGTTGTTGGTATGTGGTGCTGGCTGATCTTAATGTGTATGGTTTTTGATTAGTAATTATTGAATGAACCTAATAATTGGACCTGTTTGATGCTAAGTGTTATTACGTGAATTAAAAGAATGATACTATGTTAACGATATGTCCGAAAATGTTATGTATGAAGATGTTACGGTCTGTTGTGCACGCTTGCTGTTAATATGACGTTATGAAGATGATATATATCAAATGATAATATGATGCTGTCCAAGATGTTTAAAAACGTTATGCCTAAAGTTATGTTATAAGGTTGGCTAAAAAGATCTCCATGAAATCATAATTTGAGTGATTGTTGGCTTATGCCAATAAAATGGCTAACAATACATTGTCCAAAAGGGATGCATGCAAATGGCTATAATGTTATGATTAATAATTGAATTGTCTAATGAATAAAGGTATAATAATGTAAGCATGAATGAATATAACTTTGGCTTATGCCAACAAAGAAGTTATGAAGCCTATAGCCAATTGCTTATGCCAATACTAATCTTATGCCAATAAATTGGCTGACACTACATTGTCAAACAAGTTGTAGGGAATTGGATATAATATTATATTAAATAGCTAAAAGATTGGCTAATGTATAATGTATAAAAACTTAAGCATGTTGAACATGAAAATTGGCTTATGACATCAAATTTGGTTATGAAATCTATGCCCAATTCTTTATGCCAATAAAATGGCTAACAATACATTGTCTAAAAGTGATGCATGTAAATTGCTATAATATTATATTAAATAGCTAAAAGATTGGCTAATGTATAATGTATAAAAACTTAAGCATGTTGAACATGAAAATTGGCTTATGACAACAAATATGGTTATGAAATCTATGCCCAATTGTTTATGCCAATAAAATGGCTAACGATACATTGTCTAAAAGTGATGCATGTAAATTGCTATAATATTATGTTAAATAATTAAAAGATTGGCTAATGGTTCATACATATTAAATTAAATATGAACACACTTAAAATTGGCACATGCCAACAAAAATGGTTATGTAGTTTAATATTTAAAGGTTGAGGCCAATACTAATCATATGCCAATCTTATGTAGTTAGAATATCAAATGATAATATAAGCACTTCTAAGCTAATTCAATGAACACATAACCAAGGGCATGCCACTCATTGGGACTACTCCCAACATGCTCTAAAAGAATGGCGTATGAACTCATGAAACTCATTGAATGAAGTGCTCATCGTCCATAAACGATGATATGAATCTACTACACTAAAGTAAGTAAGTAACGTGAGTTATAACATAATTAAAGGGGTCTAAATTAAGAAAGTGACCAGAATGGGGTGTTAAAGGAAGTGAGACAAGTCTTACTTATACCAAAGCTAATTGTTAAAAGAATACTCACGAATGAAGGTGTTAGAATGTGTGAGACTAGTCTCATTAACACCTAAGGATGATATGTAAGGACAATTCACATTCATCAATGTAAAGTAAGGATGATATGTAAGGACAGTTCACATTCATCAATGTAAAGTAAGGATGATATGTAAGGACAATTCACATTCATCAATGTAAAGTAAGGATGTATGTAAGGACAATTCACATTTCATCAATGTAAAGTAAGGATGACAAGTCATCAAAAGAATAAATAAGTCTCAATCATACTCTATATGTAAGTGTAAGGATAATTCACACTTAATACTAATGATGAGATGAGAAATCATCTAATGAGCTATGATGTCCTCATGCTAAAAGCCAGCTTCCATGATGTATGAGTTGAAGGTAATGGAACTTTATACTGAGCACCGATAGGCTAGCTATGAGTGGTGATGCCTTCCTTCAGGAAGGGCGGAGGTTCACGTAACTCTCATGAGATGAGACTGTCCGGCATGCCGGGTATGGGTCTCCTTATATCTCCTAGTCTTTGAACCTATACTGCCAATATAGGGATCTAGCAGGGTGCATTTCCCTATATACGCTAGCATGTTTTGGTTTCACCTTGGCCAGTGACTCCACCTCTTTTCGGTGTGGGGAAGACACCGGATTTAATGAGCTCACATGATCTATGTCGGTTAAAGTTAAAGTTCCTCAAAGTATGAAAGATAAACAAATGAACGATACCGAAGGTGTTTGTGCAAGACAATCAGGAGGTGAAATCAGATTCAAGTAATGGCATTAGGTCATTCTTGGTCATTGCACTTCATGATCCCGATGAGAGTCTTAAACTTTATCCTAGGTATGGCTGGTATTTACATCAGTATATGAATGAATGAAATGAATAATGTGAAGTACGAATGAACGAATGAAGTAGACTCTGTGTTTACTAAAGAAGGCCCTCGGGTTGAGGTCCCATATGTTGGGCCCTCACTTGAGATGTCTTAATGCTATATCAACGATTCCAAGGTCTCGTGTATATGAAATGTATACTTATAAAACATGAAAGTAATGAAATCAATGGCATAATCAATAGAGAATGGCTTATGAAATGTAATGAATACTTTATGTAATGAATAACTTGTTGTAAGGATAGTCAAATCGTGTCCAATAAAGTTTACAATAAATAAAGGGCATAGCCAATAATGAATCCTCATATTATGAAAATGATAAAGCCAAATGAATTGGGTTATGATGACTTTATATAATTGACAAAAGATATTAGCCAAATAAAATTGGCTTATAATGACTTCTTTTATTATGAAAATGATCATAGCCAATAATGAGTTCAAATATACTTATCCAAATTGATCAACTAATGTATTTAGCCAATAAAAATTGGCTTATAAAGAATTCATGCCCAAAGTAAGCAAGAAAATAAGTTTTAATGATATGCCCCAAGAACTTTGCACATTATGCAATCAACTAAAGAATGAGTATAGTCAATAACTATTGACTTATAAATATATTCATGCCCCAAATTGTAGTTAAGTCAAATTTCTTAATCTCTTGAATTATTTACTTGATTCATTGTGGGTATGGGACTACAATGAATCATTGCACTTGTAAGTAAAACATAGGACTAAAGGAGTTATAGAACTACACAACAAGAAGAAGAAAAAGGCTGAAAAATAATCTAAGTGTATAAAGAGGAGTTCTCGGCCTAAGAGGATCAAAATCTCAAATCTTCGCTTGAGTTGTCCTAAAATTATGTTGATGATACTAATGTCTTTTAATCATATAGAAAATGAATTGTGTGCTTTGAATGCATTAAAATACATTATATTCATACCACAATTCACAACTAACGAATTAGGAAAGTCTAATGACTAGACTTTCCAGAAATGGCATGTTGCTTAGGAAGAGCTTTCCTTGATCATGCATAGCTTTATGTGTATGTGTGCATACACCCATACATAGTACAAGTGGTGTACTAACCCCCTACTATTTACTATTTTTATAGGTGCAGGTCAAAGGACAGGTTGACGACACTTGCAGCGGTTTGGACTTCAGTGTTTCTCCAAACCAATTGGTAGGTAGTCATGATTTCGAGGATGCTACAGATTTAGACTATCCTTAGTTTTAGACATATCTAGTGGATGTTGTCCCTAGAGTTTCTTTCGTACCTTTATTTTGAAGCTTTGTAATAAGGCCGTGTTTGGCAAACTATTTATGATATATTCATCTTTAGTTTTGAATTGATTCTTTATGTTAGATGGTTGTTCTCTTATGTTGAGCTTAGTATATGATGTATCTAGTTAATAATTATATGAAGTCTATGTATACTTCATACATATAAAAAGTTTTAAATTTTCCGCAAATTTAACTAGATGAATGTGATGAATGCAAGATGAGGCTTGTCTGCGACCTCTGAGAGGTCAACGACGCCGGTTGCGATCTGGATTCCAGAATCCGGATCGTGACAAACATGATTTCTAACCTATTCAACATTGAAATCGTAACAAGAATACTAGGGAAAGGAGTTCGACAAGAACGACTGGAAACAACCCTAGTTTTCAAGATCTTTGAATCATTCGAAAGAAAGTTCTCTTGGAGAAATAATTCCAGGAGAGAAACCCATGTTAGGTAGAACTTAATCTACGAAGACCACCTTGAACGAAACCTGGAAGAAACCATGAAATCTCCCTAGAGAAATCGATAAATTTTCTGCCTTTTTCTTGCGTTCGTTGCTTACTGTTTTTGCGTCCTTTCTTTCTATGAGTTTGAACGTGATTTTAAGTCTTATAAACTGATATTGACTCATTCAACTTAGGGTTTCATAAGTAAATTAAATAAACTAATTAACTAATTACTAAAAAAAAACTCCTAAGTTGACTAAACATAGGAGAATGTTGACTTGACCCAAAATCTAGAATTTTGGTGTGGACTATGGTGTTGGTCAACATTTTGACTTTATATTAATTAATTCAATCCTTAGTTTAATTAATTTAGGGACGTAGGGTAAGTACTAAAATACCCCTAAGTCATTGGAACCATAATCAACCCTTTAGGACCATCCTAGGTTAAGTACTAGGATGTTTCTTGAATTGTACTAGGTTAGCATAAGAATTTCGGTTTGACCCCTTTAATTTAATTAATTAAATGTCTTATTTAATTAATTAATTGACATAGGGTAATTAATAAGGTACTCTTAAGTCGTTATAACCATAACTAATCCTTTGGATCATCCTAGGTTAGATACTAGGTTGTCTTTTTTTTTGTCTTAACCGAAATTTGGAAATTGTTTTGTGATTTCGGTTTTGCCCCTTTAAATTAATTAATTAAGTTTCTAAATTAATTAATTAAGTAGCCTAGGGTAATTACTAAAGTACCCTTAAGTCGTTAGGATCTTAACTAACTCTTTGGACCATCCTAGGTTAGGTACTAGGTTGTCCTTTTCTTGTCTTAACCGGAATCTGAAAATTTCCTTTTTAGTTTCGGTTTTAGCCCTTTTAAATAAATTAATTAGGTAAACTAGGGGAATTACAAAAGTACCCCTAAGTTTTTAATACCATAACTAACCTTTTGGACCATCCTAGGTTAGGTACTGGTGGTATCTTTAACTAGTTACTAGGTTAGAGTCACCCGGTTAAGTCTTAGGTTGTCGGGTGTACTAATTAGTATATTTCATTTGGTCTTAGGTTAGTTAGCTATTTAGGGAAGTAGGTTAGAGTCCAGAATTGGTTAGGAAGTTAGGCCCCACATGAAGTGGTCCATTGTGCACGTTTTTCCCCCTAACTACCCTAACCAAATTCGGTTAGGGTGGTCCCCTCCTTTGGCCACTTCTTCACATGTCTTGCACATGTGCTTGCACATGGGTTGGTTGTACTTTTCTAACTAACTATTATTTATGGTTCATTTTGGAATTTTTACTTATTGTCCCAAAGATCCTCACTATGTCCTTGGGCACTGCTTATTCTACATGATCATTTTAAATGGTTATGTACTAGGGTACTAGGCTTGACACTTGGATGCCTAGTACAAATTTGAGTAAGCGGGAGGCTAAGAATTGAAGAGATTATTTTAGCTTAGGGTCTTCATTGTAGGTACAATTATTAAACAAGCTTGGATTATGTTTCGATTGCTTGGATATTATTATACAAATAGGCTAACCCCCTTAGCCAATTTTCTATACTATGCCCAATATTTCTCAATATTGGGCATTGGGGTGCATATATACCCCCAATACGCATTATTAAAGACTTATTGGGCTCTTCACTAGACATGTAATTTTCCATAATTTTACATTATTCCCCCCTTAGGAACATTCGTCCCCGAATGACACTTACACATCACTTAAAAAAAGAGGGTGACTTTCGAAAGTTACTCTATCATGCTTAAACGTTTCTCTTTTATGAATATATGATTCACACTTATTTGGATGATGCATAACATTCAAGCTTATCTGAAGCTTCATATTTGAGATTAAGGAATTTCCTTCTCAATCACACTTAACTTAATGCACATCACAAATCATGCAACTCAGAAAACATGTCTATGCTACACAAAAACAGCAACATAACTTCGTTTTAACTCACATAGTGCTATTATAAGATATACGATTAGGGACTTACCACACTAAATCCACTAAAACACTTAAACTTAGAGTTTCTTAAACATAAACCAGACTTAGTAAGAGTATATCTAACCTCTTAGATAACATCTTGTTGGCCTAAAGATTTGAACCATGCCCTTCCCATTCCAGCTCTAACTCATTTGGAAACTGAAGTATCACTACCATGTTTTGACAATCTATCCTAGCATAACACTTACGGAGCAAATCCATGTCTAAGCCATATTCTTGAGTTGGTATGCATCAAACTTATCCTTCACCTCCTGATCAATACTCATAGCAGGCTTTTAGACATTACCATGCATTCACCTCCATGCGAACAACCACACTCGCCCCACACCTTTCGTCCACGTTGGGCATTTCCATTATGGCCCTTCTTGGGAAGGCTAGATCTTGAGTCTGGCGCCTTAGACCACTTGGCCATCCTAATTCTTGTGTGCATTCTTATATGCATTCACACAAGAAGGAAGTTAGATACTTATAATGACACAAAGTGTCAAAGCTCTAGATAGCACGATAAAGAGTAGAAGAAGGTGAATTTCCTATCATCGTGTAGTCTCTAAGTCATATTGTGGTGCGCTTCACAACCATAAGCTAGAAACTACGTAACGTGGTTGTGTTGAGCTTTAGATCCTAGGTAATTTAACCTTATGCTCTGATACCAAGTTTGTAACGACCCGGATTCTTGAATCCGAATCGCCACCGGCGTTGTTGACCTCTTCGAGGTCGTAGACAAGCCTCATCTTGCATTAATCACATTCATCTAGTTAAATTTGCGGAAAATTTAAAACTTTTTACATGTATGAAGTTTACTTAGACTTAATATAGTCATTACATATTTACATCATATACGAAGCTAAATATAAGAGAACAACCATCTATCGTAAAAAATCAATTCAAAATTGAAGATGAATATATCATAAATAGTTTGCCAAACACGGACTTATTACAAAGCTTCGATATGAAAGTACGAAAGATGCTAGGGACAACATCCACTAGCTATGTCTAAAACTAAGGCTAGACTAAATCTGTAGCATTCTCGAAATCAGGAGGACCTACCAAAGAGAAACGCTAAAGTCCAAACCGCTGCAAGTGTCTTCAATCTGTCCTCTCACCTGCACCTATAAAAATAGTAAATAGTAGGGGGTTAGTACACCACTTGTACTAAGTATGGGTATATGCACACATACACATAAAGCTATGCATGATCAATGAAAGTTCTTCCTAAGCAACATACCATTTCTGAAAAGTCTAGTCATTAGACTTTCCTAATTCGTTAGTTGTGAATTGTGGTATGAATATGATGTACTTTAATGCATTCAAAGCACACAACCCATTTTCTATATGATTACAAGACATTAGTATCATCCACATAATTTTAGAACAACGCGAGTGAAGATTTGAGATTTTGATCCTCTTAGGCCGAGAGCTCCTCTTTGTACACTTAGATTATTTTCCAGCCTTTTTCTTCTTGTTGTTGTGTAGTTCAATAACTCCTTTGGTCCTATGTTTTACTTACAAGTGCAATGATTCATTGTAGTCCCATACCCACAATGAATCAAGTAAGTAATTCAAGAGATTAAGGAAATGACTTAACAACAATTTGGGGCATGAATATATTTATAAGTCAATACCTATTGATTATACTCATTCTTTTGTTGATTTCATAATGTGCATAGTTCTTGGGGCATATAATTAAAGCTCATGATCTTGCTTACTTTGGGCATGAATTCTTTATAAACCAATCTTTAGTGACTATTCCTATTATTGTATTATTGACCTAATGTAAGAAGTCTTTATAAGTCAATCTTATTTGGCTAATATCTTTTGCCAATTATATAAAGTCATTATAAGCCAATTTATTTGGCTTTATCATTTTCATAACATGAGTATTCATTATTAGCTATGCCCTTTACTTATGGTAAACTTTATTGGACACGATTTGACTATCCTTACAACAAGTTATTCATTACATAAAGTATTCATTACATTTCATAAGACATTGTCTATTGATTATGCCATTGATTTCATTACTTTCATGTTTTATATATTATATATTTCATATACACGAGACCTTGGAATCGTTGATATAGCATTAAGACATCTCGAATGAGGACCCATTATATGTGACCTCAACCCGAGGGCCTTCTTTAGCAAACACAGAGTCTGCTTCATTCGTTCATTTATACTTCACATTATTAATTTCATTCATTCGTAGGCTGATGTAAACACCAGCTATACCTAGGATGAAGTTTAAGACTCTCATCGGGATCATGAAGTGCAATGATCAAGAATAACCTAATGTCATTACTTAAATCTGATTTCACCTCCTAATTGTCTTGCACAAACACCTTCGGTATTGTTCATTTCATTATCTTTCATACTTTGAGGAAATCCAATTTTAACCGACATAGATCATGTGAGCATCATGAAATTCTGTGTCTTCCCCACACTGAAAAGAGGTGGAGTCACTGGCCAAGGTGAAACCAAAACATGCTAGCGTATATAGGGAATTGAACCCTGCTAGAACCCTATGTTGGCAGCATAGGTTCAAAGACTTGGAGATATAAGGTGACCCATACCCGCCTAAATGGACAGTCTGATCTCATGAGATTTACACGAACCTCTGCCTTATCGAAAGAAGGAATCACGACTCATAGCTAGCCTATCAGTGCTCAGTATAAAGTTCCATTACAGTCATCTCACACATCATAGAAGTTGGATTCTAGCATGAGGGCATCATTGCTCATTAGATGATTTCTCATCTCATCATTAGTTTTGAGTGTGAATTGGCCTTACACTTACATATAGAGTATAATTGAGACTTGTCTCTTGATATTCAACACTCTCTTAGGTGAGTACTTTTAGTGACCTTTACTTAGGCTTGGTTGAGACTTGTCTTACCATTCATCTTAGCCTCTTATAATGTTGTCACCATTTTCATTAGCATCATAGATTAATATAATTACTCACCTCATTACGTGAATGTTCATTTCTTATTTATCTTTTAGTGTTGACTCAAGCATTATGATGGCTTGCTTGTAGATTGAGATTTACTTACTCTATTGATGACTGGTCATCCTTACTTTACATTGATGAAATGTGAATTTTTCTTACATATCATCCTTTGGTGTTAATGAGACTGGTCTCACACATTCTAATACCTTCATACGTGAGTATTCTTTTAACATAGTAGCTTAGGTGTAAGTGAGACTTGTCTCACTTCCTTTAACACCCCATTCTGGTCACTTACTTAATTTAGACCCCTTTAAATATGTTATAACTCCCGTTACTTACTTACTTTAGTTTAATAGATTCATATAATCGTTTATGGACGCTGAGCACTTCATTCAATGATTTTCATGAGTTCATATGTCATTCTTTTAGAGCATGTTGGGAGTTTTCCAAATGAATGGCATGCCCTTAGTTATGGATTCATTGAATTACTTTAGATTTGCTTATTCATTTGGCATTCCAACATATTAGTCATATAAGATAGTATATGGTATGTTGGGACTTGTCCCATTGATTGACATACCCTTAGTATGGATTCATTTTTTTCTGTTGGTCATGCTTAAATTTACATTACATTATATTGGGAACATAAGATTGGTGTAAATTTAATATTGGCCTAGAAAATTTGGAAATGACTTCATATCCAATTTATTGGCACAAGCCAAACATTCATTCAAATATAGTTTCATGAGATTCTCATTAGCCAATTTTTCCATCATTATTTAAAAGAAATAATGTAAGACAATTCCATTCAACTTTTGGGCAAGACATTGTTAGCTATTTTATTGGCATAACCCAAACATTCATTCAACTTATGATTTCATGGAGATTTGTTTAGCCAATCTTCTAACATAACTTTAGGCATAACGCTTTTTAAACATCTTGGACAACATCATATTAGCTTTTGATGAATATATCATCTTTATAACGTCATATTAACAGCAACTATGCACAACAGACTGTAACATCTTCATACATAACATTTTCGGATATATCTTTAACATAGTATCATTCTTTTAATTCACATAATAACACTTAGCATCAAACGAGTCCAATTCTAACCTATTCAACATTGAAATCGTAACAAGGATACTAGGGAAAGGAGTTGGACAAGAACGACGGGAAACAACCCTAGTTTTCAAGATCTTTGAATCATTCGAAAGAAAGTTCTCTTGGAGAAATAATTCCAGGAGAGAAACCCATACCTTATGTAGAACTTAATCTACGAATACCACTTTGAACGAAACCTTGAAGAAACCATGAAAGCACCCTTGAGAAATCGATAAATTTTATTGTCTTTTTCCTGCGTTCGTTGCTTACTGTTTTTACGTCCTTTTTTTTATGAGTTTGAACGTGATTTCAAGTCTTATAAACTGATATTGACTCATTCAACTTAGGGTTTAATAAGTAAATTAAATAAATTAATTAATTAATTACTAAAAAGCCCCTCCTAAGTTGACTAAACATAGGAGAATGTTGACTTGAACCAAAATCTAGAATTTTGGTGTTGACTATGGTTTTGGTCAACATTTTGACTTTATATTAATTAATTTAGGGACCTAGGGTAAGTACTAAAGTATCCCTAAGTCATTGGAACCATAATCAACCCTTTAGGACCATCCTAGGTTAAGTACTAGGATGTTTCTTGAATTGTACTAGGTTAGCATAAGAATTTCTGTTTGACCCCTTTAATTTAATTAATTAAATGTCTTATTTAATTAATTAATTGACCTAGGGTAATTACTAAGGTACTCTTAAGTCGTTATAACCATAACTAATCCTTTGGATCATCCTAGGTTAGGTACTAGGTTGTCTTTTTTCTTGTCTTAACCGAAATCTGGAAATTGTTTTGTTATTTCGGTTTTGCCCCTTTAAATTAATTAATTAAGTTTCTAAATTAATTAATTAAGTATCCTATGGTAATTACTAAAGTACCTTTAAGTCGTTAGGATCTTAACTAACTCTTTGGACCATCCTAGGTTAGGTACTAGGTTGTCCCTTTCTTGTCTTAACCGAAATCTGAAAATTTCCTTTTTAGTGTCGGTTTTAGCCCTTTTAAATTAATTAATTAATTAGGTAACCAAGGGGAATTACTAAAGTACCCCTAATTTGTTAGGACCATAACTAACCTTTTGGACCATCCTAGGTTAGGTACCAGGTGGTCTCTTTAACTAGTTACTTGGTTAGTGTCACCCGGTTAAGTCTTAGGTTGTCGGGTCTACTAATTAGTTTATTTCATTTGGTCCTAGGTTAGTTAGCTATTTAGGGTAGTAGGTTAGAGTCCAGAATTTGTTAGGAAGTTAGGCCCCACATGAAGTGGTCCGTTGTGCACGTTTTTCCCCCTAACTACCCTAACCGAATTCGGTTAAGGTGGTCCCCTCCTTTAGCCACTTCTTCACATGTCTTGCACATGTGCTTGCACATGGGTTGGTTGTACTTTCCTAACTAACTATTATTTATGGTTCATTTTGGAATGTTTACTTACTGTCCCAAAGATCCTCACTATGTCCTTGGGCACTGCTTATTCTACATGATCATTTTAAATTGTTATGTACTAAGGTACTCGGCTTGACACTTGGATGCCTAGTACTAATGTGAGTAAGCGATGAGGCTAAGAATTGCAGAGATTATTTTAGCTTAGGGTCTTCATTGTAGGTACAATTCTTAAACAAGCTTGGATTTTGTTTCGATTGCTTGGATATTAATATAGAAATTGGCTAACCCCCTTAGCCAATTTTCTATACTATGCCCAATATTTCTCAATATTGGCATTGGGGTGCCTATATACCCTCAATACGCATTATCAAAGACTTACTGGGCTCTTCACTAGACATGTAATTTTCTGGAAAGTTACATTATCCCCCCCTTAGGAACATTCGTCCCCGAATGACACTTACACATCACTTAAAAAAAGAGAGTGACTTTCGAAAGTTACTCTATCATGCTTAAACGTTTCTCTTTTATGAATATATGATTCACACTTATTTGGATGATGCATAACATTCAAGCTTATCTGAAGCTTCATATTTGATATTAAGGAATTTCCTTCTCAATCACACTTAACTTAATGCACATCACAAATCATGCAACACAGAAAACATGTCTATGCTACACAAAAACAGCAACATAAAATGCAACGTAACTTCGTTTTAACTCACATAGTGCTATTATAAGACATACGATTAGGGACTTACCACCCTAAATCCACTAAAACACTTAAACTTAGCGTTTCTTAAACATAAACCAGACTTATTAAGAGTATATCTAACCTCTTAGATATCATCTTGTTGGCCTAAAGATTTGAACCATGCCCTTCCCATTCCAGCTCTAACTCATTTGGAAACTGAAGTCTCACTACCCTGTTTCGACAATCTATCGTAGCATAACACTTACGGAGCAAATCCATGTCTAAGCCATATTCTTGAGTTAGTATGCATCAAACTTATCCTTCACCTCCTGATCAATACTCATAGCAGGCTTTTAGACATTACCATGCATTAACCTCCATGCGAACAACCACACTCACCACACACCTTTCGTCCACGTTGGGCATTTCCATTATGGCCCTTCTTGGGAAGGGCACATCTTAAGTCTGGCGCCTTAGACCACTTGGACATCCTAATTCTTGTGTGCATTCTTCGATGCGTTCACACAAGAAGGAAGTTAGATACTTATAATAACACAAAGTGTCAAAGCTCTAGATAGCACGATAAAGAGTAGAAGAAGGGAGAATTTCCTATCATCGCGTAGTCTCTAAGTCATGATTGTGGCGTGCTTCACAACCATAAGCTAGAAACTACGTAACGTGGTTTTGTTGAGCTTTAAATCCTATGTAATTTAACCTCATGCTCTGATACCAAGTTTGTAACGACCCGGATTCTTGAATCTGAATCGCCACCGGCGTTGTTGACCTCTCAGAGGTCGCAGACAAGCCTCATCTTGCATCAATCACATTCATCTAGCTAAATTTGAAGAAAATTTAAAACTTTTTACATGTATGAAGTTTACTTAGACTTAATATAGTCATTACATATTTACATCATATACTAAGCTAAACATAAGAGAACTACCATCTATCATAGAGAATCAATTCGAAACTGAAGATGAATATATCATAAGTAGTTTGCCAAACATGGCCTTATTACAAAGCTTCGAAATGAAAGTACGAAAGAAACGCTAGGGACAACATCCACTAGCTATATCTAAAACTAAGGCTAGACTAAATCTGTAGCATTTTCGAAATCAGGAGGACCTACCAAATGGTTTGGAGAAACGCTAAAGTCCAAACCGCTGCAAGTGTCGTCAATCTGTCCTCTGACCTGCACCTGTAAGAATAGTAAATAGTAGGGGGTTAGTACACCACTTGTACTAAGTATGGGTATATGCACACATACACATAAAGCTATGCATGATCAATGAAAGCTCTTCCTAAGCAACATGCCATTTCCGAAAACTCTAGTCATTAGACTTTCCTAATTCGTTAGTTGTGAATTATGGTATGAATATGATGTACTTTAATGTATTCAAAGCACACAACCCATGTCACCACTGGAATCTAGACGCCAGACGAGACCGGCGTCGTTGACCTATTAGAGGTCGCAGACAAGCCTACTTACATCATTCTTACTTTACATAGGTTAATTTTAGCGGAAAATTTGAAACTTTTTGTTTCCTAACATACTTATAAAAACATTCTCATTAATACGTAATTGTTCACCATCAACCATCTAACATTAAGAGATAAGCAACTGAAAGAAATAGTTCAATTCTTATTAAGTGTATAATTGCCAAAATGGCACCAATACATAGTCTGAATAAAAATAGGAAAGAAACGCTAGTGGAACATTCTCCACTAGCTCAACTCTAAAACTAAGCTAGAATATAAAATAGTAGCATCCTCCAAAGCATGAGGACCTACCAACTCAAGATAAACGTTGGACGTCCGGATAACTACAACGATGATCCTGTAGCTCTATCGTCCACCTGTGCCTGCACCTAAAATAGTAGAGTTTGTATAGGGTTAGTACACATTTGTACTAAGTATGGGTAAATGCAAGCACACACCAAGGACATGCATGAGAAAGAAAAGCTCTTTCCTAACAACATGATTTTTGGAAGTCAAGTCAGTGGACTTGCCAAATTGAGATTAGGAAAGTTTCCAAATTTGAATTAGGAAAGTAAATGAGCTTTCCAAATTTGGATTAGGAAAGTCAATGAGCTTTCCAGATTTGAAATAGGAAAGTTATGCCATGAGAATAACATACATCATCATACTTTTCACATTTGCACACAGCACATAACATTTACACATAGCACATATCATAGAGCATACAATACATTTTGCATGTAGCACATAACTTCTTTCATATCATTAATTCATATGCCATGAGACCTTGGAATCATGGACTTGACATTAAGACATCCCAGAAATGAGGGCTCAACAGATGGGACCTCAACTAGGGAGTCTTCATTAGCAAACACAGAGTCTGCTTCGTTCATTCATACGTACTCCTTTTCATTTCATTCATACGCCAGTGTAAACACCAGCTATACCTAAGATGTAGTTTAAGACTTTCATTAGGTTCGTTGTGCAATGACCAAGAATGACCTAATGTCATTAATTGAATCTAACTCACCTTTTGATTATCCTATCCTAACACCTTTGGTATCATTCATTTCATTATGTGTATCATTTGAGGCTGGCCCCATTCATTCATTGGGAACTTTAACTTTAACCGATATAGATCATGTGAGCATCATGAAATCCAGTGTCTCCCCCACACCGAAAAGAGGTGGAATCACCGGCCAAGGTGACCCCAAAACATGCTAGCGTACATGGGAATTTAATCCCGCTAGATCCCTATATTGGCAGTATAGGTTCGAAGACTAAGAGATACAAGGAGAACCATACCCGGCATGCCGGACAGTCTCATCTCATCAGAGTTACGTGAACCTCCGCCCTTCCCGAAAGAAGGCATCACCGCTCATAGCTAGTCTATCGGTGCTCAGTATAAAGTTCCATTACATTCAGCTCATACGTCATGAAAGTTGGCTTCTAGTAAGAGGACATCATAGCTCAATAGATGATTTCTCATCTCATCATTAGTATTAAGTGTGTTAAACTCAATACTTTCATTAGAGTGTTCATATAGAGTGGTCTCTTCATTAACTTTACACTCTCATAGGTGAGTACGTTTTGGTAACATATACTTAGGCTCATTTGAGATTGTTCTCATCTTTTACATTAGCCTCGTATCATGTTGTCACCACATTCATTAACATTAGCACCTTTGCTTTTCATAGTTACTCACCTCTTATTACGTGAATGTTCATTTCATCATATGCCAATGCACTTGGCCATTTAGTGTGTTTCACATCCTTATTTAACCCTTCTAGGGTTTCATCATTTCATTGTTCATTTCATCATTTCATTGTTCATCTCATCATATGCCAATGAACTTGGCCATTTAGTGTATCTTACACTCATACTTAACCCTTCTAGGGTTCATCATTTCATTACATACCTCTTCGGTTCACTTACTTTTGAACGTATGTTAGACTTATGTGTCTATACATACAAGCCATGAGGCTTCATTCATATTTCGTCTAAGTGATTCATATCTTTCTAAGATTATGTGATACAAGACTTATGCATCTTGTATGTATGCCAAGATCTTGATTTCGATCTAAGTATGTGGCATTATTCTTGGATATTTTATTCACGTATGACTTATGTATCAATACGGAAGTTTGGGCAAGGGACCCAAGTTCGAATAACTTAGATAACATTTACATTTTTCATTGATTTTCTTTGTAATCTCTATGATATTGGGACTCTAAATCAAACCCCAACATTAACATTGTGTCTTTAGTTTTCTACTTAGATTTCTTCTTAATTTGGCCGAAGGGTTGTGGGTTCGAACCCCCACAACCCCTTTTTATTTTTTCATTAACATCACATTGCCCCTTCTCGCCCAAAACAAGAGGTTGTGGGATCAAACCCCTCACAATCTCTTTTATTTTATGCTTAAATTCGCTGGGAAATTGGGAGGTTGTGGGTTCGAACCCCCACAGCCTCCTTATTATTTCTTTTAATTTCGCTAGAGGCTGTGAGGTGGTGGGTTCGAACCCCCACAGCCTCCTTTCCTTTATTTTTATTTTAAGTCTATTAAGTTAGGCGTTTTGGAAGTGAGGTTGTGGGATCGAGCCCCCACAGCCTCACTTTGTTTTTCTTATTTAATTTCACCATTCTCCTTTCCAACATTGAGGTCGTGGGTTCGATTCCCACGCCTCCCATTTATTTGTTTAATTTAGTTCCCTCTACTTTCCCAACCAGCAGCCCAATTTCGATCCCCCTTAACCCCACTTCTTTAATTTCATTTTTTTGTAGCTTAGCAAGGTGAGGTCTCGGGTTCAAACCCAGCTGACCTCACTTATTTTTCTTGCATTTTTACATAGCACGTAGTGCACCCTTTTTGACCAAAACCTCATCACCAAATACTGGAATTTAGTTAAATTTTCCAGCCTTTACTTAACAACATTCATACATTCGTTTTTGAGGTACTTTCACGATTCGTTTAACACGTTCTTAGGTGTTGATTCATTGTTGTTTTAGCTTAGATTTTTCCACTTAAAATCAGTCACATGCACCTCATATGAACATCATGAATTACACATTTAATGCACGTTAATTTCAGCCATCAAACCAACCACTTTAAGACTTCAAAACGGATAGCAACAACAACAAACATTTACATATTGCACCACATCATTTTCGGTTGACATCATTGACTATGCTTGCTATTTTTAAACACAAAATCACAAGGAACATCATATTTCTTACTTAACTGCCAGCATTCATACCAACAACATGATTTCTAACCTAATTTGGATTGAAACCAGAAGGAGACAAGGGACAAGGAGTTCAACATTCAAGGGGACAGCCCTAGTTTCATATGTCGACTTTTGTAGAAAGAAATTCCTCTTGGAGAAAGGATTCCAAGAGAGAAAACCCATACCTTTTATGTAGTTCAACCTTGACTTGCTGCCCAAAACTTTCTCCAAAAATCACGTCCAAATCCCCTCAACTTCAACACCAATTCGACGGAATAATCCTCCCTCTTGCGTAACGTTTTCGATTAGTTGTTTGTTTTTAATTTTCGTTGTGAGTTCTTCAAGTGTGAAGAACTTTGGTTTACCTACTGTTTTTTGAAGTTATTTTGGCAGAAAAAACGTGAATGAGGGTGATAGAGACGTGAGAGAGAGAGGTAAGTGTGGGAGAGGAGAGTTTTCTTAGGCTTAGGACTCTAGTTTAGGACTTAGTCAAATAAGATTTTCTTTAATTACTAAAAATATGATTTGCTTTTATTTTAAATCAGCTAATAAATAATAAATATAAATTAATTACATTAATTTACCAACTTAAATTAAAAACAATTTAATTCATTGCTTCCACCTAGGTTCGAACCCGGGTGGAGCAAGGCTTAACTTCAAGAGCTCCATTTCGTTTCTCTCTCCCCAATTTGCCCCTCCACCTTAATAAATAATTAATTAATTATATATTTAGGGTAATTACGATACTACCCTTAGCCTGAAAAAAAGACCATTTTACCCCTAGACCCTTCAAACCTAAGATTTCTTCTTTTAAAGTATGGTAAAGACACTTTCGAGTAAATCTTCGTATTCGAGAGCCCTACATGGTTGGACCCAACCTTTCCTAGCTCAACTAACTCCCAAAGTTAGTTGGCTTGGCTGTACCAAGGGTTCCAAGGTCTAGTTCTACGCGCATCAATCCGTGTGAACCCTGGTCTAATCGTAGGCATTCTTGGAACATTAAGCATTACTTAGCATATCTATTTTTAGGGTTGTTACATTATCCCCCCCTTAGGAACATTCGTCCCCGAATGACACTACACATCATTTTAAGATAAAGAGGGTGACTTTTGAAAATATTTTAACATACTTGAGACTTTACTCTTTGTGAATTTTCTGTTTCACACTTACTCAGGATAAGGCATATTACTCAACATTATCTGAAGCTTCATATTTGAGATTGAGGAACTTCTTTCTCAATCGCACTTAACTTGATGCACCTCACAACTCATGTAACTCAAAAATCATGTCCACGCTATACAAAAACAGCAACATGAAATGCAAACATGAATTCATTTTAACTCTAACTTATTCGGAAACTTGACCTTACTACTCTGTTTCGGTAGTCTATGGTAGTCTAGCATTTATGAATTAATCCATACCTAAGCCATCTCCTTGAGCTAGTAAGCAGCCAACTTAGCCTTCTCCTCTTCATCAATACTCATAGCAGGCTTTAGAACCTACCATGCACTCACCTTCATGCGAACAACCACTCTTATCAAACGTCTTTCGTTCACGCTGGGTATTTCTATCACTGCCCCTTCTTGGGAAGGCCAGATCTTGAGTCTAGCACCTTAGACCACTTGGTCATCCTAATTCTTGTGTGTATTCTTGTAAGCGCGCACACAAGAACGAAGTTAGATATTTAGAATGACACAAAGTGTCAAGGCTCTAGATAGCATGATAAAGAGTAGAAGAAGGGAAATTTTCCTACGCATCATGCAGTCTATAATCCAGGATAGTGGTGCACTTTACTACCATGACTTACAAACTACTCAATGTGGTTGATGTGAACTCATTATCCTCGGAATTTAACCTATGGCTTTGATACCAACTTTGTCACGACTGGAATCTAGAACCCAGACGAGACCGGCGTCGTTGACCTCTCAGAGGTCGCAGACAAGCCTACTTACATCATTCTTACTTTACATAGGTTAATTTTAGCGGAAAATTTGAAACTTTTTGTTTCCTAACATACTTATAAAAACATTCTCATTAATACGTAATTGTTCACCATCAACCATCTAACATTAAGAGATAAGCAACTGAAAGAAATAGTTCAATTCTTATTAAGTGTATAATTGTCAAAATGGCACCAATACATAGTCTGAATAAAAATAGGAAAGAAACGCTAGTGGAACATTCTCCACTAGCTCAACTCTAAAACTAAGCTAGAATATAAAATAGTAGCATCCTCGAAAGCATGAGGACCTACCAACTCAAGATGAATGTTGGACGTCCGGATAACTGCAACGATGATCCTGTAGCTCTATCGTCCACCTGTGCCTGCACCTAAAATAGTAGAGTTTGTATAGGGTTAGTAAACATTTGTACTAAGTATGGGTATATGCAATCACACACCAAGGACATGCATGAGAAAGAATAGCTCTTTCCTAACAACATGATTTTTGGAAGTCAAGTCAGTGGACTTGCCAAATTGAGATTAGGAAAGTTTCCAAATTTGAATTAGGAAAGTAAATGAGCTTTCCAAATTTTGATTACGAAAGTCAGTGAGCTTTCCAGATTTGAAATAGGAAAGTTATGCCATGAGAATAACATACATCATCATACTTTTCACATTTGCACACATCACATAACATTTACACATAGCACATATCATATAGCATACAATACATTTTGCATGTAGCACATAACTTCTTTCATATCATTCATTCATATGCCATGAGACCTTGGAATCATGGACTTGACATTAAGACATCCCAGAAATGAGGGCTCAACAGATGGGACCTCAACTAGGGAGTCTTCATTAGCAAACACAGAGTCTGCTTCGTTCATTCATACGTACTCCATTTCATTTCATTCATACGCCAGTGTAAACACCAGCTATACCTAAGATGTAGTTTAAGACTTTCATTAGGTTCGTTGTGCAATGACCAAGAATGACCTAATGTCATTACTTGAATCTAACTCACCTTTTGATTATCCTATCCTAACACCTTTGGTATCATTCATTTCATTATGTGCATCATTTGAGGCTGGCCCCATTCATTCATTGGGAACTTTAACTTTAACCGATATAGATCATGTGAGCATCATGAAATCCAGTGTCTCCCCCACACCAAAAAGAGGTGGAATCACCGGCCAAGGTGACCTAAAAACATGCTAGCGTACATGGGAATTTAATCCCGCTAGATCCCTATATTGGCAGTATAGGTTCGAAGACTAGGAGATATAAGGAGACCCATACCCGGCATGCCGGACAGTCTCATCTCATGAGAGTTACGTCAACGTCTGCCCTTCCCGAAAGAAGGCATCACCGCTCATAGCTAGTCTATCGGTGCTCAGTATAAAGTTCCATTACATTCATCTCATACGTCATGGAAGTTGGCTTCTAGTATGAGGACATCATAGCTCAATAGATGATTTCTCATCTCATCATTAGTATTCAGTGTGTTAATCTCAATAATTTCATTAGAGTGTTCATATAGAGTGGTCTCTTCATTAACTTTACACTCTCATAAGTGAGTACGTTTTGGTAACATATACTTAGGCTCATTTGAGATTGTTCTCATCTTTTACATTAGCCTCGTATCATGTTGTCACCACATTCATTAACATTAGCACCTTTGCTTTTCATAGTTACTCACCTCTTATTACGTAATGTTCATTTCATCATATGCCAATGCACTTGGCCATTTAGTGTGTTTCACATCCTTATTTAACCCTTCTAGGGTTTCATCATTTCATTGTTCATTTCATCATTTCATTGTTCATCTCATCATATGCCAATGCACTTGGCCATTTAGTGTATCTTACACTCATACTTAACCCTTCTAGGGTTCATCATTTCATTACATACCTCTTCGGTTCACTTACTTTTGAACGTATGTTAGACTTATGTGTCTATACATACAAGCCATGAGGCTTCATTCATATTTCGTCTAAGTGATTCATATCTTTCTAAGATTATGTGATACAAGACTTATGCATCTTGTATGTATGCCAAGATCTTGATTTCGATCTAAGTATGTGGCATTATTCTTGGATATTTTATTCACGTATGATTTATGTATCAATACGGAAGTTTGGGCAAGGGACCCAAGTTCGAATAACTTAGATAACATTTACATTTTTCATTGATTTTATTTTTAATCTCTATGATATTGGGACTCTAAATTGAACCCCAACATTAACATTGTGTCTTTAGTTTTCTACTTAGATTTCTTCTTAATTTGGCCGAAGGGTTGTGGGTTCGAACCCCCACAACCCCTTTTTATTTTTTCATTAACATCACATTGCCCCATCTCGCCCAAACCAAGAGGTTGTGGGATCAAACCCCTCACAACCTCTTTTATTTTATGCTTAAATTCGCTGGGAAATTGGGAGGTTGTGGGTTCGAACCCCCACAGCCTCCTTATTATTTCTTTTAATTTCGCTAGAGGCTGTGAGGTGGTGGGTTCGAACCCCCACAGCCTCCTTTCCTTTATTTTTATTTTAAGTCTATTAAGTTAGGCGTTTTGGAAGTGAGGTTGTGGGATCGAGCCCCCACAGCCTCACTTTGTTTTTCTTATTTAATTTCACCATTCTCCTTTCCAACATTGAGGTCGTGGGTTCGATTCCCACGCCTCACATTTTTTTTTTCTCTTCTTTCACTCGCTGCCTGGAGGTCGTGGGTTTGATTCCCACGCCTCCCATTTATTTGTTTAATTTATTTCCCTCTCCTTTCCCAACCAGCAGCCCAATTTCGATCTCCCTTAACCCCACCTCTTTAATTTCATTTTTTTGTAGCTTAGCAAGGTGAGGTCTCGGGTTCAAACCCAGCTGACCTCACTTATTTTTCTTGCATTTTTACATAGCACGTAGTGCACCCTTTTTGACCGAAACCTCATCACCAAATGCTGGAATTTAGTTAAATTTTCCAGCCTTTACTTAACAACATTCATACATTCGGTTTTGAGGTACTTTCACGATTCGTTTAACATGTTCTTAGGTGTTGATTCATTGTTGTTTTAGCTTAGATTTTTCCACTTAAAATCAGTCACATACACCTCATATGAACATCTTGAATTACACATTTAATGCACGTTAATTTCAGCCATCAAACCAACCACTTTAAGACTTCAAAACGGATAGCAACAACAACAAACATTTACATATTGCACCACATCATTTTCGGTTGACATCATTGACTATGCTTGCTATTTTTAAACACAAAATCACAAGGAACAACATATTTCTTACTTAACTACCAGCAATCATACCAACAACATGATTTCTAGCCTAATTTGGACTGAAACCGGAAGGAGACTAGGGACAAGGAGTTCAACATTCAAGGGGACAGCCCTAGTTTCATATGTCGACTTTTGTAGAAAGAAATTCCTCTTGGAGAAAGGATTCCAAGAGAGAAAACCCATACCTTTTATGTAGTTCAAACCTTGATTTGCTGCCCAAAACTTTCTCCAAAAATCACGTCCAAATTCCCTCAACTTCAACACCAATTCGACGGAATAATCCTCCCTCTTGCGTAACGTTTTTGATTAGTTGTTTGTTTGTAAGTTTCGTTGTGAGTTCTTCAAGTGTGAAGAACTTTGGTTTACCTACTGTTTTTCGAAGTTATTTTGGCAGAAAAAACGTGAATGAGGGTGATAGAGGCGTGAGAGAGAGAGGTAAGTGTGGGAGAGGAGAGTTTTCTTAGGCTTAGGAGTCTAGTTTAGGACTTAGTCAAATAAGATTTTATTGACTTATTAAAAATCTGATTTCCTTTTATTTTAAATCAGCTAATAAATAATAAATATAAATTAATTATATTAATTTACCAACTTAAATTAAAAACAATTTAATTCATTGCTTCCACCTAGGTTCGAACCCGGGTGGAGCAAGACTTAACTTCAAGAGCTCCATTTCATTTCTCTCTCCCCAATTTGCCCCTCCACCTTAATAAATAATTAATTAATTATATATATAGGGTAATTACGATACTACCCTTAGCCTGGAAAAAAAGACAATTTTACCCCTAGACCCTTCAAACCTAAGATTTCTTCTTTTAAAGTCCGGTAAAGACACTTTCGAGTAAATCTTCGTATTCGAGAGCCCTACATGGTTGGACCCAACCTTTCCTAACTCATATAACTCCCAAAGTTAGTTGGCTTGGCTGTACCAAGGGTTCCAAGGTCTGGTTCTACGCGCATCAATCCGTGTGAACCCTGGTCTAATCGTAGGCATTCTTGGTACATTAAGCATTACTTAGCATAACTATTTTTAGGGTTGTTACAACCCATTTTCTATATGATTATAAGACATTAGTATCATCAACATAATTTTAGAACAACTCAAGCGAAGATTTGAGATTTTGATCCTCTTAGGCCGAGAGCTCCTCTTTCTACACTTAGATTATTTTTCAGTCTTTTTCTTCTTGTTGTTGTGTAGTTCAATAACTCCTTTGGTCCTATGTTTTACTTACAAGTTCAATGATTCATTGTAGTCCCATACCCACAATGAATCAAGTAAGTAATTCAAGAGATTAAGGAAATGACTTAACTACAATTTGGGGCATGAATATATTTATAAGTCAATACCTATTGACTATACTCATTCTTTAGTTGATTTCATAATGTGAATAGTTCTTGGGGCATATCATTAAATCTCATGATCTTGCTTACTTTGGGCATGAATTCTTTATAAAACAATCTTTAGTGACTATTCCTATTATTTTATTATTGGCCTAATGTAAGAAGTCATTATAAGCTAATCTTATTTGGCTAATATCTTTTGCCAATTATATAAAGTCATTATAAGCCAATTTATTTGGCTTTAGCATTTTCATAACATGAGTATTCGTTATTAGCTATGCCCTTTACTTATTGTAAAATTTATTGGACACGATTTGACTATCCTTACAACAAGTTATTCATTACATCAAGTATTCATTACATTTCATAAGTCATTGTCTATTGATTATGTCATTGATTTCATTACTTTCATGTTTTATATATTATATATTTCATATACATGAGACTTTGGAATCGTTGATATAGCATTAAAACATCTCAAGTAAGGACCCAACATATGTGACCACAACCCGAGGGCCTTTTTTAGCAAACACATAGTCTGCTTCATTCGTTCATTCGTACTTCACATTATTCATTTCATTTATTAGTAGGCTGATGTAAACACCAGCTATACCTAGGATGAAGTTTAAGACTCTCATCGGGATCATGAAGTGCAATGATCAAGAATGACCTAATATCATTACTTGAATATGATTTCACCTCCTAATTGTCATGCACAAACACCTTCGGTATCGTTCATTTTATTATCTTTCATACTTTTAGGAACTCCAACCTTAACCGACATAGATCATGTGAGCATCATGAAATCCGGTGTCTTCTCCACACCGAAAAGAGGTGGAGTCACTAGCCAAGGTGAAACCAAAACATACTAGCGTATATAGGGAATTGAACCCTGCTAGAACCCTATGTTGGCAGCATAGGTTCAAAGACTAGGAGATATAAGGAGACCCATACCCGCCTAAACGGACAGTCTGATCTCATGAGATTTACACGAACCTCTGCCTTCCCGAAAGAAGGAATCACGACTCATAACTAGCCTATTAGTGCTCAGTATAAAGTTCCATTACAGTCATCTCACACATCATAGAAGCTGGATTCTATCATGAGGGCATCATTGCTCATTAGATGATTTCTCATCTCATCATTAGTATTAAGTGTGAATTGTCCTTACACTTACATATAGAGTATAATTGGGACTTGTCTCTTGATATTCAACACTCTCTTAGATGATTACTTTTAGTGACCTTTACTTAGGCTTGGTTGAGACTTGTCTCACCATTCATCTTAGCCTCTTATAATGTTGTCACCATTTTCATTAGCATCATAGATTAATATAATTACTCACCTCATTACGTGAATGTTCATTTATTCTTAATCCTTTAGTGTTGACTCAAGCATTATGGAGGCTTGCTTCTAGATTGAGATTTACTTACTCTATTGATGACTGGTCATCCTTACTTTACATTGATGAAATGTGAATTTTTCTTACATATCATTCTTTGGTGTTAATGAGACTGGTCTCACATATTCTAACACCTTAATACGTGAGTATTCTTTTAACATAGTAGCTTAGGTGAAAGTGAGACTTGTCTCACTTCCTTTAACACCCCA
Source organism: Solanum sitiens (assembly GCA_016801875.1). NCBI lineage: Eukaryota > Viridiplantae > Streptophyta > Magnoliopsida > Solanales > Solanaceae > Solanum > Solanum sitiens. The sequence continues at coordinate 327,639 of JABWTJ010000451.1, read as the reverse complement.
TTCTGGTCACTTACTTAATTTAGACCCTTTTAATTATGTTATAACTCACGTTACTTACTTACTTTAGTTTAGTAGATTCATATCATAGTTTATGGACGATGAACACTTCATTCAATGAGTTTCATGAGTTCATATGTCATTATTTTAGAGCATGTTGGGAGTTGTCACGATGAATGGCATTCCCTTAGTTATGGATTCATTGAATTACTTTAGATGTGCTTATTCATTTGGCATTCCAACATTTTAGTCATATAAGATAGTATAGGTATCTTGGGACTTGTCCCATTGATTGACATACCCTTAGTATGGATTCATTTTGTTATGTTGGGCATGCTTAAATTGACATTACAATATATTGGGCACATAAGATTGGTGTAAATTTAGTACTGGCCTAGAAAATTTGGAAATGACTTCATACCCAATTTATTGGCACAAGCCAAACATTCATTCAAATATAGTTTCATGAGATTCTCATTAGCCAATTTTTCCATCATTATTTAAAAGCAATAATGTAAGACAATTCCATTCAACTTTTGGGCAAGACACTGTTAGCCATTTTATTGGCATAACCCAAACATTCTTTCAACTAATGATTTTATGGAGATCTATTTAGCCAACCTTATAACATAACTTTAGGCATAACGCTTTATAAACATCTTGGACAACATCATATTAGCATTTGATGAATATATCATCTTTATAACATCATATTAACAGCAAGTCTGCACAACAGACCGTAACATCTTCATACATAACATTTTCGGACATATCTTTAACATAGTATCATCCTTTTAATTCACATAATAACACTTAGCATCAAACGAGTCCAATTAATAGGTTCATTCAATCATTATTTAATCAAAAAACATACACATTAATATCATCCAGCACCACATACCAACAACATGATTTCTAACCTATTCAACGTTCAAATCGTAACAAGGATACTAGGGAAAGGAGTTCGACAAGAACGACGGGAAAAAACCCTAGTTTTCAAGATCTTTGAATCATTCGAAAGAAAGTTCTCTAGGAGAAAGAATTCCAGTAGAGAAACCCATACCTTATGTAGAACTTAATCTATGAAGACCACCTTGAACGAAACCTTGAAGAAACCATGAAATCGCCTTAGAGAAATTGATAAATTTTACTGCCTTTTTCTTGCGTTCGTTGCTTACTGTTTTTGCGTCCTTTTTTTTATGAGTTTGAACATGATTTTAATTCTTATAAACTGATCTTGACTCATTCAACTTAGGGTTTAATAAGTTAATTAAATAAATTAATTAACTAATTACTAAAAAGCCCCTCCTAAGTTGACTAAACATAGGAGAATGTTGACTTGACCCAAAATCTGGAATTTTGGTGTTGACTATGGTATTGGTAAACATTTTGACTTTATATTAATTAATTAAATCCTTAATTTAATTAATTTAGGGACCTAGGGTAAGTATAAAGTACCCCCTTAGTCATTGGAACCATAATCAACCCTTTAGGACCATCCTAGGTTAAGTACTAGGATGTTTCTTGAATTGTACTAGGTTAGCATAAGAATTTCAGTTTGATCGTTTTAATTTAATTAATTAAATGTCTTATTTAATTAATTAAGTGATCTAGGGTAATTACTAAGGTACTCGTAAGCCGTTATAACCATAAATAATCCTTTGGACCATCCTAGGTTAGGTACTACGTTGTCTTTTTTCTTGTCTTAATCGAAATATGGAAATTGTTTTGTGATTTCGGTTTCGCCCCTTTAAATTAATTAATTAAGTTGATAATTTATTAATTAAGTATCCTAGGGTAATTAATAAAGTACCCTTAAGACGTTAGGATCTTAACTAACTCTTTGGACCATCCTAGGTTAGGTACTAGGTTGTCCCTTTCTTGTCTTAACCGGAATATGAAAATTTCCTTTTTAGTGTCGGTTTTAGCCCTTTTAAATTAATTAATTAATTTGATAAATTAATTAATTAGGTAACCTAGGGGAATTACTAAAGTACCCCTAAGTTGTTAGGACCATAACTAACCTTTTGGACCATCCTAGGTTAGGTACTAGGTGGTCTCTTTAACTAGTTACTAGGTTAGTGTCACCCGGTTAAGTCTTAGGTTGTCGGGTGTACTAATTAGTTTATTTCGTTTGGTCCTAGGTTAGTTAGCTATTTAGGGAAGTAGGTTAGACTCCAAAATTGGTTAGGAAGTTATGCCCCACATGGAGTGGTCCCTTGTGCACGTTTTCCCCCTAACTACCCTAACCGAATTCGGTTAGGGTGGTCCCCTTCTTTGGACACTTCTTCACATGTCTTGCACATGTGCTTGCACATGGGTTGGTTGTACTTTCCTAACTAACTATTATATATGGTTCATTTTGGAATGTTTACTTATTGTCCCAAGTATACTCACTATGTCCTTGGGCACTGCTTATTCTACATGATCATTTCAAATGGTTATGTACTAGGGTACTAGGCTTGACACTTGGATGCCTAGTACTAATGTGATTAAGCGATGAGGCTAAGAATTGCAGAGATTATTTTAGCTTAGGGTCTTCATTGTAGGTACAATTCTTAAACAAGCTTGGATTATGTTTCGATTGCTTGGATATTATTATAGAAATTGGCTAACCCCCTTAGCCAATTTTCTATACTATGCCCAATATTTCTCAATATTGGGCATTGGGGTGCCTATGTACCCCCAATACGCATTCTTAAAGACTTATTGGGTTCTTCACTAGACATGTAATTTTCCGGAATGTTACATTATCCCCCCCATAGGAGCATTTGTCCCCGAATGACACTTACACATCAGTTAAACTAAGTGGGTGACTTTCGAAAGTTACTCTATCATGCTTAAACGTTTCTCTTTTGTGATTATATGATTCACACTTATTTGGATGATGCATAACATTCAATCTTATCTGAAGCTTCATATTTGAGATTAAGGAATTTCCTTCTCAATCACACTTAACTTAATGCACATCACAAATCATGCAACACAGAAAACATGTCTATGCTACACAAAAACAGCAACATAAAATGCAACATAACTTCGTTTTAACTCACATAGTGCTATTATAAGACATACGATTAGGGACTTACCAAACTAAATCCACTAAAGCACTTAAACTTAGAGTTTCTTAAACATAAACCAGACTTAGTAAGAGTATATCTAACCTCTTATATAACATCTTGTTGGCCTAAAGATTTGAACCACGCCCTTCCCATTCCAGCTCTAACTCATTTGGAAACTGAAGTCTCACTACCCTGTTTCGACATTCTATCGTAGCATAACACTTATGGATCAAATCCATGTCTAAGCCATATTCTTGAGTTGGTATGCATCCAACTTATTCTTCTCCTCCTCATCAATACTCATAGCGGGCTTTTAGACATTACCATGCATTCACCTCCATGCGAACAACCACACTCACCACACACCTTTCGTCCACGTTGGGCATTTCCATTATGGCCCTTCTTGGGAAGGCCACATGTTGAGTCTGACGCCTTAGACCACTTGGACATCCTAATTCTTATGTGCATTCTTATATGCGTTCACACAAGAAGGAAGTTAGATACTTATAATGACACAAAGTGTCAAAGCTCTAGATAGCACGATAAAGAGTAGAAGAAGGGAGAGTTTCCTATCATCGCGTAGTCTCTAAGTCATGATTGTGGCGCGCTTCACAACCATAATCTAGAAACTACGTAACGTGGTTGTGTTGATCTTTAGATCCTAGGTAATTTAACCTCATGCTCTGATACTAAGTTTGTAACGACCCGTATTCTTGAATCCAAATCGCCACCAGCGTCGTTGACCTCTCAGAGGTCGCAGACAAGCCTCATCCTGCATTCATCACATTCATCTGGTTAACTTTGCGGAAAATTTAAAACTTTTTACATGTATGAAGTTTACTTAGACTTAATATAGTCATTACATATTTACATCATATACTAAGCTAAACATAAGACAACAACCATCTATCATAAAGAATCAATTCAAAACTGAAGATGAATATATCATCAATAGTTTGCCAAACACGGCCTTATTACAAAGCTTCAAAATGAAAGTACGAAAGAAATGCTAGGGACAACATCCACTAGCTATGTCTAAAGCCAAGGCTAGACTAAATTTGTAGCATTCTCGAAAGCAGGAGGACCTACCAAATGGTTTGGAGAAACGCTAAATTCCAAACCGCTGCAAGTGTCGTCAATCTGTCCTCTGACCTGCACCTATGAAAATAGTAAATAGTAGGGGTTAGTACATCACTTGTACTAAGTATGGGTATATGCACACATACACATAAAGCTATGCATAATCAATGAAAGCTCTTCCTAAGCAACATGCCATTTCTGAAAAGTTAAATGTGAAAAAATTGAGTAAGCACAAATAAAACAAAAATTAAAGACAAGACAGAGTTAATCTGATGGTAAGCAATCTTCACTCCCATCCTTAAGGTTGTGAGTTCGATTCCCCAAGACAGCATAATGTGCAAGCTACTGGCTAGGGGTTGAAAAAATTGAGATAGGAAATATCTATCTCTCTCTCTCTCTCTCTCTCTCTCTCTATATATATATATATATATATATATATATATATATATATATATATATATATATATATATATATATATATATAATTGCTTGTACATAAAATATAGTCATTAGTGACGAAATTAGATTTTGTTCAACTACGAAATACATATAACTTTAGATACAACTGATTTAGTCACTGATTGAAGTAAAATAATTAGCGACAATATAATTTTTTCGGAAGTAATAACCTTTTTAGTGACAAAGCATTCTTTTAACTACAAAAAACTATACTTCTTACAACAAATAAATTTTTCACAAATGTTTAAGCATTTGGGGACGATTTTCTTTTTGTAGTTAATATAATACTTGTAGCGACAAAGCACTAAATCGTCTTTGTATAGTTTTTCAGACACATTTAGTACGACTGAATGACGAATTATTTTTTGTCACACAATGTAACACCATGTATCAAAAACAAACCAGAAATCAGTTTTTCAGAAATTGCAGGTGCAATCTACGGTCACCATCTATGGACCGTAGTCTGATCTATGGCCCGTACTATGGGTCCGTGGTTCACCACTGTAACCCCTCCTAAAACCCAGCGCAGAAATCAACTAAGTCTCGAGCCACGGATAGACCTACAGTTCGTAAGTTAGACCATGCTCCGTGGATCAAGACCCAATTGCCCAGCCTCTGACAGGAACCAAGATTGACCAACATAGTCCATAAATGGACCTACGGACAGTAGATCTGACCGTAGGTGAAGGTTAGCAGTTAGTTAGGGGGAAATTGCTGATTGGGTCAACTTCCAATGGTCATAACTCTTAGAGCAAAATGAATTAGGTGTTCCATGACCTATGACATGATATATAATTGAATCCTCTTTCCAGGGCCACCGAGTTTTCTATAATCTTACCTCCGAGTAAAAGTTTATGCCAATCTTAGTGAAGGCCTATCGAGTTGACTCAAACGATAGACCGTCGATTGAACGACGGGCCGTCAATACAGGTCGTCGATTGCTCCGACAACAGTTATTTCAAGGGTCTTTTTGTATTTTCCTATTTTGTTAAATAAATCATGAGATTTTAGTCAGTTTAAGCCTATAAACAGAACTAAAACTTACCTAAGTCAAATTATTAATCAGAACTTAGAAAATTTAGAAGCAAGAGACGAGAAAAAGGTCAAGAACCTTAGTTCAAGAACGCAACAAGGTTCCATCAGTTCCAACCCCAAAATCTAAAAATTCTCTGTGGCATTCATCACCAGGCATGTGGGATTTCACTAGTGGGTTCCTTTCACCCATTAGGCCCCTAGTTTTCAGTTAGTTTCTTGATTCCCTTATCATGATTATACCTAGGATTTATAGAACTTCAACAGATTATCATGAATTAGTTAGTTATATGTTCCAAATCAGATTACCATGTTATAACTCAGATTATTGCATGAATTTTAGAACCCTAGCTATGTATTTCTTTAGTTCTTGAATTACACATACTAGGTTAGATATTTTAGTTACTTCAGATAGACATGCCTCAGACTCAATTTATCGCATGAATTTCAGCACCCTAGCTATGTATTTCTTTAGTTCTTGAATTACACATGCTAGGTCATATATTTCAGTTATTCAGTTATACATGCCTCAGTTATAAATGCATCATTACCAGATTAATTGTTGCATTCTCAGTTTGCATGTCCAGTTTAAGTTATCCTATATTTACAGAAACTTAGTCATAATTAGTTAACCACTTAATTCATTTGGAGTAGCATAATACTGAGTTGGACTAGGGTTCAACATACCAAATAGTCCTAGAACTACTAGACAAGTAGGCTGTAAGTCCCCTCTGTTGGCATCAGTTTAGTGATCACGCCAGCAGGCCTTTATATCTCTGGCAGGATATATTGGGTCCTCTCGATGGGGCGTATACATCTGACTTCATATTTAGCTCATGTGGTTTTATTGTCGGTTATTAGTAGCTCCCACAGTTCAGTCAGACTGTATTGCATTGACCATATTTACAATTTAGTTAGTATTCAGTCTCAACATGTTATAAATTTGGTCATTGCATCTAGTTAGATCAGAATTCAGTATATCATGTTCAGAATATTATACTTGTTTTTGTGCGTGTTCAGTGATGTAGGTTTAGGTCTTAGCATCCAGATCACGCTTAGATTGATTCTCGATCTCCAGTTCAGCAGAATCATTGGTGAGTCCTCATTCTCCGAGGACAATAGTCAGGAGTTGATTTTCAGTATATTTAGTCCTTTAGTTTCAGTTTTTGCTAGACTTTGCTGGGGTCTGTCCCAACATTTCTAGTCAGTTAGAGGCTATTTTCAGACATAGTTAGTTTCAACTTAGTATTGAGTTAATATGTTCTTTGTATTAAACTCATCAGTTTTCAAATATCTCAGTTATAGTATATGTGTATTCCCCATCTTTTCATTTTAATTATGATTTAGCTTCTACATCTGTTTAGTATCTTTAGTATGCTCATGATCATACAAACATGGTTAGATTGGGATCACTTGTGGTCCTAAGTCCCGTGTCCGCGTCTCGGGTGTAGCTCGGGCTGTAACATATAAGATATTTAGTGATGAAAAATGATTTATAAATGACGAAATTATTTGTCCCTGATAATCAAATTTGTTGTAGTGTACACCTGCTTTAACTTCCTTCAGTGCTCTTAGTGTTTCTACTTCTTCCCAGACCACCAGGATTACTCAGACCATGATCCTGAAGATTGGGCACTTAGCCCATTCTAAAGATGTGAGAGCTGCCCCATTGGAGGCTACAATACTCTAGATGATTAAGAATGCTATCATAGTTGCAGTAACACCCCTACAAGCCTAAATTGACACTCTAACAATGAGAGTAGAGACTTGTGAGAGTAGACAAGGGGTTACTTATGAGGTAACGGTATTGAAAGTCAAAGTCGCAAATTTGAGGAAGGATGTGGACTACTTGAAGTCCACACACTTTACTTCACTGTTGGAGGTAGATGATGATATGGATCGCCTGGTTACTTATGAGATTCCCCCGACCACCACTAGAGATGTGCGGATGAATGATATGACCGCAGAGAAGTCAGAGGCAGAGACCGACTAGGAGAAGATTGAGGTGCTAGAGAAGCCCATATATGGAGACCTTCCAGACATACAGGAGATGACTGTACAGTCGGTGATTCAATAACTGAAAGAGACATCCATGGCAAGCCCTAGTGGAGCCAGTAGTGTTAATGTTGCTCTGGGAAGTGATGCCTTACATATGGATCGAATGTGTAGACACGACCCTTCATTACCTCCCTCTCTGTCATTTCTATTCACTTATTATTACTATTTTGTAGGATTTGAGGACAACTTCTTTTATTTGTGGTGGTTGAGGTATTTCCATACCTACCTCTTGTGATTATCATTTTTGTATGTAAATATTAAGTTTTTGTGCTGTAAATTATGTTTTGACATTATTTTGTGGATGTTTGAGCTTGTGGCTCCTTATTATGAATGCAAATGGTTTTTAACTGTTTTTAACCCTTCTAATTAAAATGTTGCCTCCTTTTTTGTATGATTGTGTTTTTTATGTACAAAATTGAGTTTTGGCTATGATCAATACCGATGACTTGAATAATGCTCTTAATTGAACAAAAATGAATGCATGGCTTGTTTGAATAGCCAACTTAGGCCAAAAGTCTACGTTGGGGATGTAGTGAAAATAGAAGGTAAATAAAGAAGAGTGAAAAAGTCCCCCTTGATCCATGGTTTGGATAAAGATGGAACCCCTCTATACAAGAAATTAGAGAGAATAAAAAGTTGTGAAATAATAGTGGAGAAAGTTTCAAAAGAAATGAGGTGTCCGGATTCCATTGGAAGTGAATAATGAGGTGACTTTTGAGCACAAGTGAAAATGCTGAAGAAAAGAATAGAAAGTGATGTTCATACAATCTTTCATGAGCATAGCAGCCGTTGAGCCTAAATAACAATACCTTTACGCTAAACCCTGTTACAATTCTTGAAAAGACCATTTTTATCTTGAGTGAGTTGAAGTGAATGTTGATTGGAAAATAAGGGCAACCCTATGGGTGAAGTTATGCATGTGTTCATCTTTGTGAGTATGAGAGTTGTATTTGATTGCGGTACTATAATTTGGTGAACAATTGTGTGTGAATTTGGAATCATTCTTGTGTGAAGCACTTTTAGTACCTTTGTTGAGGTTAAACTTGCATTTGAAGCAAGTATTGTGAACTTGAGAATCTTTGATGATAGTGAGTCACAACGTGAATCTTTGAGTGCAAAATTGATATTTGCATAATTAAGTTGAGTCTTGTTGTGTGCATTCATGATTGACTCTTTTATAGCACTGTATGAGACATCCTTTTGAAATTGCTGAATTTGAGTTTTACTTGAGGACAAGCAAGATTTTAAGTTGGGGGTGTTGATGAGTTTGAGATTTGGACTCGTTTAGGGCATTATTTATATTGATTTAGTGTCCTCAAATATTTATTTTGTGCTAATAATTGATGTAAAATCCTTGATTTCTAGGTATATGGATTGAGGAACAAAGCAATGACAATAATGTGCAAAAAGGAACAAAGTGAGCTGAAAGGATGGAGTAATACAGACATGGTGATCAACAAGTCCACTTGGTGAGTCATCGAACGACTATTTGACTGCCTAAAGTTCCACTGTGCCAAGCCTTGAGGGAAGAAATCAAGTTGGTGATGGAAATAAGCAGTCGGAGGATCGCCTAGTAATTCTGCGATGCATTGCTGGATCGCCCAAAGTAATAGACATGAAAGATGCTGAATGCGAAAGGGAAAAGGCACTGGAAGTGTCCAAAGGGAGGCTTGCCGAGTGGTTCGTCGAGCCTGACTTACTTCGGGCAGAGTCTCTTCGATGTATATTCTTGACAATTTTAAATCATTTTTAAACATTTAGTTTAGTATCTAATGTCATAGTATCTTAATTGTAGATAATATTCTTATCATTAAGACAAGTTTTTTGTAGGTTTTCCTAAGCTTTGGAGAATCAAAGTTTTTCACTTTTGAGAAATTGGATGTGGGTCTTTAAGATTCTTCTAATTGGAGCATTTTAAGAAACAAAAATAGAAATACCTAGTTGATGGATAATCAACTTGGTAGTAGTTCTTACCTTTTTGGGGGTGTGATTATGTGGTTATGATCTAATTTAGTTTATGGGTATTGCTAATTGTACGTTTCATTGCTATTTAGAAGTCGGTTCAATTATTAATTGTGGTTTAATTTAAGAGTTGTAGTTGCAAATGCAATACCCTAGTATTTTTGGATTGCTCGAGAGAGAAGTTTTAAAACTAAACTTATTAATTGATGGTCTGTGGGTATTGGGTTGACCTACGTTCAGCTCAAGTGAGTGAATCTTAAACCTACTTCCACACATTCAGGTCGAGAGAGTGAATGGACTAAGGTGTGGGCTGTTATTTAGTTGCTGGCTTGTTGATGTTCTAGAGAAATCAACTTTATTCAGGGTCAATTTTTCAACAAAAACATTATCTCCTCTATTGCCTAGATTACTCACTAATATCTAGCTATTTTCTAATAGCTGCAATTATCCATTTGTCTATATTAGCCTATAATCGAATCACATCCCAAGAATCGATCTCATTATTATTATTTCGTATTGATTTTCATTGTTTGTAGTTGATATGCGAAAGCAAAAAAAACCTATTTGAAATTAGTGTCATCCCCTGGTTTGAATGATGTTTTTGTTTGGTAACTTTTATTCGTATGACTGATTTGTTCATGTTCATACCTCCCAATTGACTCTAAAAAACATACCACTCCCTGTGACATTCGACCCCAACTCATTTAGTTGGTTTATATACTAATTAACAACCATTGACACTTAGAAATTGATGAAGTGACTTTGATAACATCACTAATAAATATCAAATAGTCAAAATATGCGGAATAGTAAGTAAACAAAGATAAATGAAATAACCAGATTTCATAAATAAGAACGTTAAAAGAATTATGGGTTAGAACTTGTAAATTAATTAAAACCCCAAAGGATCTAGTTTAAACAGGTACAAGAGCTATTAAGAATACAAACTGGATAGAATAAATATAACACACAACTCCTACTGTGCTGAAGGAAAGCTCCTACTGTGAAGAAGGAACGGTAGAAGCAGCTGGAGAATTCGTCTTCACCTAATAAAAGATCACCGACCCTGCATCAAGACTAAGATAAAAAGAAATCCCAAGAGTACTATCAGTACGAAACCACATGTATTTGTAGGCGTCATGGTCCACCTGACCCCCACCGCATAACTTAAGAAATCAACTAACAAGAATGTGCAATAAACCACTCTCTTCTCCGGCTTTACCATCTCTGGAATACCTCAAAATTACACTAGCAACCTTACTACTAACCACCTTTTCAGTCAACCTACTTACTAGGTTCTTGAATCTTAGCCAAACCCTCCTAACACATAACAGAGTCCACCATTACAACTACCCACACCACTTATCGAATCCATACAACTTACCCTTGCATTATCTTCTATTACCCAACCCTTGACAAGGGGTACATACATCAAGGCCTCTAACTATTAACCTCAAACCCTTTCTAGAAGATGGGATAAACCTATGTATTTTTGTGATGTACACTATCTCCCCGTTTTACCCTTGCATCATACCTACATCAATACAACATAATAATAACATCCATACACCAAATACTTATAATTTCCTTATCACTTATGAACCACACACAGTTTCACATTTCAAGATATACAATTATGTGAAGTCATCGGTCCTCACAAGGTACCCAAACCCAAACTATAAGCATACCAAAACATAGTACCCGATCCAATGTTGATGCCAGAACATTGCAACTGATCCCATATTTATGGAGAAACGTTCAGCTGATCCAAGTTAGTATGTCGGAATAGAACGCCCGATCCATTCAACAAGCCACAAAGCACAATAACCAATATATACTCAAAATCATACAATCAAGTCATGATCCAAGGCATACCTTGTTCAATTGATCTCATATATGAGTAGTGTGATCCATAACACAACATTTTACATATATACATGTATTATAATGAAGCAGGAACAACCTATATCACACAATCCTGAAATCACAACCATCACAATGAAGTATTCACCGATGTATATCACTTAAACAATAATTTGACCATACTTACACCTAGTTCATCATCTAAGGCTACTTCCCATGATTTAATCATCTATTGTTCGGTACACGAATTCCTATGCATAAATACTACCATTGATTTACATTATATTACGCAATGAGCAAAATCAATAAATACTCAATTAACAAAACATAGCCTACTTAGGCGCCAAACAGCTGCACTGAGTTTTTGACTTCGATTCTTGTTTCTGGACTTCATGACAACTTGACTGTAAATCCACAATCCATCAATCTATTTACTCTAGAAATCTCATTCTCCTTCTTTTCAAAATTTAGAGAAGCTTTCTAAAGGTTTCTAGGGTGGTTTATGTCTAAATAAGATATTTTTGGAAGAAGGAGAAAATAATATTTTATGTTATTTACGTTATGTCTTGGCCGAGAAAAACCAAATTGCACAAGCATCATTCATGCCCTAGACTAACAGACCATGAGTCCATTCACGGATCGTGTTGTCGGTCTGTGGTCAGGGGCTGCAGCTTGCTATGGAGGGTCTTGACCTACAGAGGCATAGCAGACTCAATAAGCCTAGCTACAAGTAGTGACCTCCCTAACCCCTTGGAGTAAGAGCCTTGAAAGTTACCGATTTCTTGACCCGTTTTTCGATTACCTTAGCTTGACCGTTTGTTACATAGTCTCAAATAATAGAGCATGAAACCGGTACAAGTGAGTGGAGGTAGAACTGAAGATCCACGTTCCATATAAGCTCTCCACCACTGCTTGGCCTCATCTTGAAGCTGAAAAATCACAAACTCAACCCCATGATGATGGACAATTCCCAACTTATGAATCCTCTTATATCAGTATAAGATAAACTTCATAAGCATCCTAACTCTCAGAACAAAGGAAAACTGAAGGCTTTAGCTTCAAAAACATAGTAAACATTTCATGCTCATTATGAGTCATGGCAGAACCCGATGAAGGACGAAAAAAACATTAGTTCCTATGTTTGCACCAACCTTGGAGTAGTGATAGCAATAGAGGATTGGTGGGAGCTTGAGTTGCTTGAGAAGAATAAATTACTCCACTACTAACTAATCCTTTCAATAATGACCTGATATGTTGAGCTAACACTGGGTCTATGAGGGCAACACCGGTAGTCTCAGCCTGCACCTTTTCCTCTTGTCCAACCTCTTAAACATTCTCAACATTAACATTCTCTGCTATGTCTTCATTATGTATGGGATAGGCCTTCTTTTTGGGAACATTTTCTATTAGTACCCCATCTCTAGTAGTGGCTACTCTTCTAGAGCCTCTACCCCTTCTCGACCGCTACCTCTCAATGTAGATTTCTCAGCTGGAGTATTGACAGGATCTACTGGCCTAACAATCTTATATGTAGGGTTAATCATCTGCAGATAGAAGAGTGAAGGAGGTTACATACCAATTAGAATCGACAGATACCAATTTTTGAACCAAGGTATATCACAAAAGTAGACAAGAGAAAACAGAGAGATTTACTAAAGTCATTTCGCCTCTCAAAGAAAAGTGAAGTTGTTCCCATACCATTCCGCGAGACTATACTAGACTCGTTTTGGTACATCGAAATCAACAAAAGTAGGCTCTGAAACCACATTTTTCACGACCTAGACCATCGTGATTGGCAACCACACTAACCCTTAGGTGGAAGAACCATTATTACAATCCAAACCAATAAACTAAACGAAAATCGAACGCATTTTACGTAACGGAAGCAAGTTAAATACTAAGGAAATAAATAGAGTTCCCATAAACTCTAACAAAAGTCTAATAAAACTAGACTAACATTGTGGAAGTAATGCCTAGAAACTGAAAGTCAATGTAAAAAAACATTTGAAGTTCAACAAGTCTAAAAGAAGGGATGCAACCCTAAACTAATGAACTATTACTAAATAGAAAAAGTCTAAGTCCAGAATGTGGAATTACATGGATAGAGAACTCATGGCTGCCCGAAAGAACTGGTTCATCCTTGAATTTGAAGCGACTATCACTGATCTTCTAAATGAGGTATGTCAATAGCTGCTTGAAGATGCCCTGTACTCACAAAAGAAAGAGCAAGTAGAGTATCAGTACACAACCATAATTTACTGGTAGGATCACACGGTTATGCCTATCCACTCATTTAATGATAATCATAATTAAATCACCCGTTTGTTACCTGATCTCCCCACACCTTAATGACTCTTATTTCCTGAAAGTTTTGACTAGGTTTGAGAATTTCAAGTTACTACGAAAAGTTTTTTGGCCCAAAGTATTTCCCACTTGTCTTTCCTATAACGACGGAATCCGGTCATTACATGTGTTCATCTAGGTATAAATGGCTCAGTGGATGTGGAACAAAATATTTATGTGCGAATACTTAAAAAGTGGTTTCTCTTTTGTTATTATTACAACATTGAATAATATCATATGGACAAAGTTATCTTGAATGACCTACAATATTTTTATATGAGAGTAGACTTAACAAAAACAATAGAGCAATAGAAGAAAAAGATCTATATATTTCATATCTTCTATTGGGGAGTACAATGTAGACTTGTAAAATGTAAGATATTATATAACTACAGAGTAGACTCATCAAATGAGCAAAAATTATGGTCTTGGACACTTAACAAAGCTCTTCATGAGCGGTATCCACCTTAACCTTATTACTCTCTCGTTAGCCTCTAGCTTTAGCATGACCAAGTAAGGGGTCAGTGAGATCCGCCCCGACTAGTGCAATTACATAGTTAGAATTAGTAGTTTCTTCAAGAATTATAAAAGGATGAGTATTATTTCATAAATATCTCTCTATCTATACACACAATCATTCTCTCACTCTCTCTTACACAAAAAACACACACACGCGTGCGCGCGCGCACACACACATTATATATATATATATAACCTCTAGTACCTATCAAAAAAAAATTAAACATGATTTATAAGGAATAAAACTGAACACCTTGAAATTAAATGAAGTTCGTAAAACTTACCTTAAAATTACAAAAATTGATTTATGAGGTTTGATAATATATATAGGCAATCCATTGATTCTGCAGCTTCATCACCATAAACATTATGCTTGTTATCCATATTCTAGTAGAAAAATAAGAAATACTTAGTCTGACCTTTTGTAAGACCAAAATATTTTGTGAAATTAAAGAGAAGGTTTCCAAAAAAATATGAAAATTGTTAGATTGATAATAACTTATATTTTGGTGTGAAGTAATAACTTAAGAACATAATGAAAGTGTAAGAATACAAAAACATAGTCAAAGTAAAAGATGTTTGTCCATTAAATGTATGCATTCAGTAAAAAGATCGTATGTTGTTGTGGTCATGCATGTCAAATGATTCACTAAATGCACCCACAACATCTAGATCTATCACAATCTATGTTAATTTCCATCCATAGACCCAATTTTTTGTGTTTTTAATGGCCAAACTTAAGATGATCAATATCTTTTATTAGAATTGGTATCCTTAAAGTAAAAATAAAGAAAAACAAATGGTTATAAAAATAGAGGGGGAAGTATAAAAATCATAGATCCATCAAACAAAAAATGGCTTCTTTCGATCTCTTCGAATTCATTGGACTAACAATAAAAAACTCCACTAAATCTTAAATTTTATTCTAAACAAATTAATATTTTTGGGGAAAATAAATTTTTGAAACCTATAAATCTAATCATATTGTTAAAAGAAGTTGCTACTAGCTCAATGAGATTTCAATGTAGAAAACAATATTTATATGTGTTAATACTTGAAAAAGTTCTTTGTTCTGCACTAATTCAATAAAAGTGAATATAGACTTTCCAAAAAAAAAACTAACTAGCGCATTGGAAGAAAAAGATCTATTTAGGTCATATATACTTTTGGGGAGTCTAATTTAGACTTGAAAAAGAGAGAGATACTAAGATAGCTATATTGCAGATTCAAATGCAACTAGCAAGACCTAAGATCTTGGACACTTAAGCAAGCTTTTGATGTGTGGTATCTACCTTCACCTTGTTCTTCTCTCCCTAACATCTGTATTGGGTGTGGTGAAGCCAGGGGTCAGTGAGATCTCCCCCAATCGCTTGTTTTTTCAACAATTCTAAAAAGAGTACCCTTTTAAACCCCACCTCTCTCTCTCTCTCTATATATATATATATAGAGAGAGAGAGAGAGAAAGAGAGAGAGAGAGTCAGATCTTTTGTTAGACCAAAATATTTTGTTAAATAATAGAGAAGGTTTTCAAAAAATATGAAAATTGTTAGCATGATAATAACTTATATTTTCATGTGAAGTAATAACTTAGGAACATAATGAGAGTATATGAATACAAAAAAATAGTCAAACTAAAAGATGTTTGTCCATTAAATGTATGCATTCAATAACAAGATCATATATTGTTGTGGTCATGCATGTCAAATAATTCACCAAATGCACCCACAAAATCTAGATCTATCACAAATATATTAATTTCCACCCATAGAACCAATTATACGTCTTTTAATGGTCAAACCGAAGATGATAAATATCTTTTATTAGAATTTGTATCCTTGAAGTAAAAATAAATTTAAAAAATGGTTAGAAAAATAGAGGGGGAAATTACAAATTGCATAGATCTATCAAACAAAAAATGACTTGTTTCGATATCTTAGGATTCATTCGACTAACAATTAATAATTCCACCTTAATTTTGAATTTCTTTCTAAATAGATTAATATTTTTGGGGAAATTAATTTTAAAATTTTTGGGTTTTATTTACCCTAAATTTCTTACCATAAATAGGTTTTCCTTTTAGGAAATAATTTTGGATTGGCTAGTCCTTTTTCTGGTAGGAAAAGGTTTATGACTCCATAAATAGAAGCATTTTACTTCTAACTTAATTAGCATTCACAATGTAGTCTTAAGGGATTTGAGATTTTTGGTTAGGGGAGAATTTGTGGGTCACAAGTGTAACGCCCTAAAACAAGCTAAGGTGAATTCTTGAGTGAATTTTGTGTTAAAGCTATTTATTTTAGTGTCCTTAGTCTATGTGTGAAGTTTGGTTGAGTTTGGAGGTCAATCGACCAAAAACGTCCATGACGTTCGGAAGGTGTGCCCTAGAAAGTACTTGTGTGTCTTGATGTGTTTGAGTGAGTTTTACGTGTTCGTTTTGCTTGAAACTTGTGTGAGATGTTGCTAATACCTAGATGACCATGTTTAGGGGTTTAACGTTTGGGCATGATCCCACCTAGGACCCGCAAGGGCCCCCTAGAAGGGTCTACGACTTGCACCAAACTGCCAAAGCAGTGGCCAAACGACGGCCCAAGGGATGGTCCGTGGGTCCATCTACGGTACGTAGACCATGGTCCATCGATGTAACCTAGAAGGAAGAATGTCCAGGCCTCAAATGTGGGTAAGTCTCAACCAACGAGACCTAATCTACGGACCGTCGATTGACAAATGGTCCGTCGATGGAGGCTTGAAAGCCTGCATGTAAGACCTCGAAAATGACATAGGTTAAGTAGAGCCTAAAATGTTGGTCTTGGTGTTCTAAGGTCCTAAATATGTTTAATATGTGGTATAGAGGCAGTAGCTAAAATATTAGAGGTGTTGGACGTCAAACGTCACGGGACGACTAAGAGTTTTAGGACTAAGTCACCTAAATATCTCTTATGTTGTTTTATGTGTTTATGTGTGTTTCATGGTGTTTTAAGGATCTTAATAGAGTTAATATAGCATGTATAGGCAGTGGTTAAAGTTTCGTGAAGTTTGAAGGTCAAACGACCAAGAACGTCCAAGGCATTCGAAAGATATGCCTTGAGTCAACCTTGTACGTCTAGGCATGTTTCGTTGAGTTTTATGTGTTCATTTTGGACGAAATTCATGTGAGAGGTGTTAAACTTATAGATTATCAATTATCCCCAAGGACCATCGAAGGGTCCTTGAGAAAGGACCCAAAACTGATGTGCAGGTAGTTCCAGGCAGCCTTGGCGACGGAGCTGTCAACGGCCAGTAGTGGCTGACGCCCCATCACAAGGGTATCGTTGTGGGATCCTTGTCCAAGGGTGTAGAGGGGACCCTTGGTAAGCTACTGTTGCTTGCAACGGAAGGCCATGACGCCCCATTTCAGCCGTGATGCCCCGTCATGGGCAGGTCGTCATGGGTTGTTCCCTGCGTGCAGATTTTTCTGCCAAGTCAGAGGTGAATTAGTAAATTCATCCCACTTCCAAATCAGAGATTAGGAGGTTTATTAAGGGTCTTATGTGTATTTTAATTAACTATATAAGTAGTTAACACCCTAAAGACTTCATTCTTCCAAATTGAAAACCCAAGAGTCTTAGAAATATCCCCCAAAACCTCCATTGAAGACTCCATTGAAGAGGCAGCTTGGTGAGGGGTTCGTGTGTGGAAATTCTTCATAAAAGTGAAGTATTATCATCCATGAGGTATGGCTTTTTATCCTTGAAACTTATTTCATCAAGGAGCCCAATCCTCAAAGTGTTTTACAAAATATTCTAAAGTGAATTGTCCAATTTCGGGATTCTTCCATGTGTTCTTGCATAAATGATTTCTAAACATTGTATTATGATCTAATTGATATTGTATGATTTAAACATAACTTACCTATGAACCCATGTGAATTGATGAACCCTAGTTTTGACTACTTATTGGGTTACTTGATATTAAGCTAATGTTGATGAATTGTTGTATAGTTTCTTATGGGCTTTCTAATGATATAAGAATTGTATTCAATTGATATATAATTGATCTTAGATTGATAAACCTAGATTGAATTTATGTAGATTCATTGATTTTTATGGTTATTGCTTTGAATTATTGTTCATGGCCATGGGTAAGGGCCTTGTGATGTTGAATTGGTTGATTTGGCATTGAATTGAAGTGTGGATATGGGGATGAAGGTATCCTTCCCCGTTTTCCTTAATTTGGTATTAATTATACTTTAATTCTATTGTGTTTGGTGTGGTCCACTTATGGTGGCGGTGCTATGTGTTTTACTTGCAATTGATGTGGCCTTGTCGGCGTTACTTTATGCAATATTATGAGCATGGCCTTATTGGTAATTACTTGAAGTTATGTGGATATTTGTGTAGTTGATGATGTGAAGTATGGCATTACCTATCTACATGTGAGGTTATATAGTCATGTATGTATTCTTCTAGTTATGTTGCCTTAAAGTGATCATGTTAGACTTTGACTTGATATTATGAATATAGTGTTAGGTTAAGTCTTGGTTATTCCTACTTGACTTTATGAGTCTATATGAAGTATATTAATGATGTTATGATGATATATAGGATGACTTGAAGATGTTAGGTTGTTTTAGAGGTGTTTCTAGAATGACTTGTATTATGTGTTAAAAGTGAAGTATGTGATGTCTTGTCTTGGTTGACTTGTATCTCTTGCTTGATATATATATATGATTATGGATATTTAATGTCTTGATTTAGGGTGTTATAACTCTTAGTCTTGAATGTATGAATGACATGTGACTTTAAATGATGTTATGAGAGTCTCTTATGTGCAAACCTTGACTTAAGGGGAAGGTTAAGATTGATTGAAGTGTAAGCCGTAATAGTATCCTTCAAAGTAAAGGAATGATGGAATTAAGGTTAGTTGGCTGGAACGACATCATATTAACACTTAGGAAAGTAATCATGAGCTTCTTATCGCCATTGTGAGGTAGCCCTACTGGACATTCCTTGGTAGGGTAAATGTAATTGGGTTATGAACTAGATATGGAACCCTTTTATGTAAACCTAATGTATGAAATACTCTATGAGAAAGAAGGCTAGAACCGAGTGAGTATGGCAAGGGAAGTAGTTCTAGTTAAGTATGAGACTAGAATACAAAGAAGCCCTTCATATTCCTTAACCATGTGCCTACATGGGATGTGTCTAAGTTCTACCATTGGCAAGTAGAACAACCTCATTGGAGTAGAATAGAACTTCGGATTCCATGCCTTGCTACCGTGGTCTATGTCGGTTATTGCCTATTCTCATCATGTGGAATACCTATTAGCATTAGATAAGCTTATGAGGTTTAGGTGGTGGTATGGGCCGCTATCTAGACATTGCGCAATAGACTTTTGAAGGTGTTTCCTAGGTCTTGTCCAAGACCATTATGTGAGTGTCTTATGTGATGCTTTATGTGAGTGTCTTATGTGATGTATGAGTCTTAATGAACTAATGAACTAATGACCTATGTTAGTAACTATGTAAATGAAGGAGTACCTAATCTAAAGTGACTTAAGCATTCCTTAGCTAAAGTGTGAGGAGGGAATGAAAGGATGATCTCTTCATGTCTTATCTTTGAAAGTCTTGAGGATGACTCTAGTTAGGGAAGTTGGTTAATCTTGTTGACATGATCTAAACCTTAGGAAGTCTTAAGGACTATTTAGGTAATCTTGAAGAGGTCACTGCATTATGGACATTATCTTCTCGATTTACTTAAGTAGGTCTTTTGATAGTCTTTGGAAGAAAAATGTCTTCTAATCTAAGTGTAGGTGTGTTTACTGAGAATGATTCTATTTGAGGTAGTCTATAGGATCTCTTGTGTGTGTGTGATAGAGATTGTATGGGCGGTCGCTCCACACTCACTCAACTGAACCTTGGAAATCACCTTTGGTAGATGAATCTTTACATAGATGTTTATGATTGTTTTCTAAGTATGTATGTTACTCATTGTAGGTAATCTTAAGGGTCGTTTAGGCACATCTAGAGCGGGTGTATGGGCGGTATCTCTTTGTGTGACTTAAGTGAATCTTAGGATGACTTTTAAGTGAGGGAATTATATGCTAGGAAGACTTAAAGTGAGGGATGAAGTGCTTCACTGTAACAGTGAACTAATTCACTATACCGTGAATATAGCTCACTGTAAAGTGAGTTCTTTAAAAGGTATTTTTGGTTAATGGTTATCTTATGTGTTTCCTAATTTCTAAATGATGTTCTTACATTTAAACTATGATTTCCAAATGAAAAGATGCATATTTCCAATAAAGTCCATTTTCATGATTTTATGCATATAGCCATACTTAGTACATGTGGTTGTACTAATTCCATGCTTTATTTTCAATCTATAGTTCTTGGTAGGTGAAGAGCTTGTCAAGTGAAGACTTGGACTTAGAAGATCGTTCAAGAAGAAGTTGAAGTATGTCCTCAATTGACTCGAGGGCATATGTCTTTTATTATTTTCTTTGAAGTATTGCATTAGACTATGTCTATCTATTTTCGTATTGAAGTATGGGCCGTGTCCCAAAGTACTCTTGTGTCTTAAGATGATGAGATTGAGACTTAGCATTTCTATTACTTTTATATGAAAGAGATTATTAAAGACTATATTATGTTTTGTGAAAAGTTTTAATTCCACACTACTTTTCACTATGTATATGCAATGAATGATATGAATGAGGCTTGTCTTAGAACTCTGAGAGTTCGACGACGCCGGTCGCAATCCGATATTGCACCCTATCTTCTAGGGTATGGTTTCGGGTCGTTACACTGCAGTCCCAAATGACGAGACCTCACCTATGGTCCGTCCTTTGACAAATGGACCGTCGGTTGGTCCATCGATGGGGGCAGTTCCAAAAGCTGCTGCGTGACAGTGAAGTCTCGGGGTGTGTTGGGAAATTTACCACAAGTTTTTTGGGACCCTAGGATGATATTTTTAGGGTTTTTAAGTGATGTTAGATTGTTTTTAAGTCCTAGACCTAGACAAGACCCCTCAGTTCTAAATTCAAACTTTCTCTCTCTAAAAACAAACTCTCTCAAGTCTCCATTGAAGTTAGAGGTCAAGAAGGACTAGGAGGGTTGTTTGGACGTGGTTCGTCAGTAAAATCCTTGGGTTTGCTTGCATTTGAGGTATGGTATGCATTCTTGAATACTCTTTCATTCAAGGAGCCATTTCCAATGAATTTCCAAAAAGGGTTTTCAACCCTAGTCCCTATTATCTTCAACCCAAATATGGGTCTTGCATGAAAATGTTTCTATTGACTAATTAATGATGTTTTTAATGTTAGTTGGTGATTTTAATGCTAAAACCTCAATGAAATCATGTTAAAGTTTCTCTTCAAATGGTGGCTTAAGAAATGGGTCAAATAAGCGTGTTTGTGTAGAGAATGAACCTTGGTTTTCTTGTGTTGTAATGTTGGTTTAGCTATTGCCCTAAGGGCTTTATTATGATGAATTATTGATAAAATTCTTATAGGTTTTTATGGCGTGTTAAATTAAAGAGTTGCTTATATTATATTGTTCTTATGATAAATTGATGTTGAGTGGTATGGTCCATCTTCTTGGTAGCGGTGTTTATTTGATGAATTGGTTATGCTTAATATGTATTGAGAATGTGATCTTGAAGGTCTAATATGTAGAATGAAAAGAAATTGGAAATAAGTCTTGTATTGTGATTGTGAAGCTTGAATTGTATGTTTGACCTAGATTTTGGTCTAATTGAAGAATATGACTATGTGAAGTATGTAAAATGTGTGAATTGAGGAATAAAGGTCTAAATCATGTTTAGAAGTAATGTCTATGAAGTGAGGCTTATATGCAAGGTGTGCTCACATGTACACACACATTTCAAATGAATGAATGAAGCTAAGTTGAGTAAAAAGGGGAGTCTTTGGGTGGACACTCTTCGTGAGTTGAGATGAAGTGTCTAGTTCCAACCTCACTATTCCTAGTGATCTTTCCACGATAGGTCGGAGGATGAATGCACTTCGTAAGTTGAGATGTGGTGTTCACTAGTTATCCTTAATCTATAGTCTATAATATTTAGAATCCGTGGGGATTTATGCCTAGCACCGAGAGGATATGAAGAAGGGGTGGATTACACTTTGTGAGTTGAGATGTTGTATTCCATTTTACCTCTTGAGATGAGTACTCCTCGTTAGTATAGAATGAGTTACTTAGTAGCAATCTCCCTATCCCTTAACTATGTGCCCGCATAGGTGTAGCTATTGGGAAAGCCATGTAAAAGCTAAGAAGTATGACCTTACTCTAGGCAAGTGAGGATCCCTCATCCAATAGGGGTTAATATCAGGATTCCATGCCTAGCTCTCATGGTCTTTGTCGGTTAAGCTACCCCCCACAAAACTAAGGAAATTACTAAGTCTTCTAAAATAATGTGATACCTATGTGATTTGATTGAACTAAGTCTTTTAAAAGAACGTGCTACTTAGGGTACGTGGTGGTATGGGACATTATCTATCCATTGCACTAAGTAGGACCTTCCAAAAGGAAAGACTTGGTGCCAAACATTCTAAAAGAGTGTACTACTTAGGGTAGGTGGTGGTATGGGACGCTATACTACTCATTGCACTAAGGAGGCATTCCTAAAGGGAATTGGTGTTTCGTTGGGTGTTCTTCTAATGTCTTGTGAGTGAGTGGTGACTTGTTCTCCCGAGGCGAGTAAGCCAAACGGGGTAGTCTTGAGGATCGCTTGGGTGTGCGTTGAAGGAAGTGTTTAGACGTTTTCTTCATGTCTTACCTTGGAGAGTCTTGAGATTATCCTAGAGTAGGGAAACTCCTAAGGAAATGAATCCACTTCCTCATTGGCAATACCTTGGAAGTTCACCATTGTTGGAGTCTTTCATTCACTATAAAGCTTTTAAACTTACTATTATGTCTTAAAAATGGTTCACTGTAATGTTAAAGGAATAGCTCACTGTAAGTGCATCTTTTTGGTTAACTTGTTGTAACGTGCTCAAATCCATGGGAATCCATTAGGAGCGCTAAGTGGGAGTGGTAGTAGTGGATGCTACTCTCACATTGCACTTAGTGTGACCTCAGAGTCCTATTGGAGAAGAGTACTTATGTGGAGTCCGTATGCATGATTAGTTCACTGTAAAGTTGGTTGTTCACTGTAAAGTGTGTCTTTAAGTCAAAATTATGGCAATTCTTCCTTTAGTGTTAAATGATGTTTCTTATCTTTTTTTGTTCCTAAGTTCATGAATGTTTTATTAAATTTGCATGGAAGCTTATTTTGCTAAAATGTCCCTTTTTACATGTTTTTGCATATGTCATACTTATTACATTGTTTGTACTAACCCCATACTTTTTTATACCTTATAAGTATAGGTTGGAAGATTTTGGGAGGTTGAAGTTGAAGCTTGGGAATTCTACTCTCTCAAGATTTGGTATGTCCTCATATATTCGAGGACATAGTTTACGTTTCTTAATTTTATTATTAAGTCTTATTATGTATTTCCTTTTATTGTAAAGGGTCATGTCCCTAAGATTCTAAGTCGTATCTTTAAGTTGGCTTGTGACGATAAGATTTCCTAGTATATATGAAAGACTTCTTCTATTTAATTATTTCGTGAAAAGTTTTAAATTCCGCACTACTTTTCATGTCTTATGTAATGAATGATAGTTGAAGGGCTTGTATGAGACCCCAAAGGGTCAAGTAAGACCGGTCACGGTTCGAGAGTTATCCCTAACTTCTAGGGGGTACTTTTGGGTCATGACAAATTGGGTTTCAGAGGATAAGGTTTTGGGAAATAGTTTAAGGTCTAAAAGTCTCACAAGCCACATCTAGTAGTATCTTGGGCATTGGTGTGAGTCGCGACACATCCATGGACAAGAGGCTATAGGATGCTAGAAGTTTCACTTCCTTTTCTATTCTTATGTCGTGCCTTAGAGTTGAGTTGTATAAGGTGTCTTTTCTCAACCTCTTCTCTTTGTGTTTATAGGACATGAATACGAGGAGATCAAATGCTAGAAGGAAGGAGGGAGGTGTAGCTAATGAGAGGATCCCTCTCTGTGATCAAGTTCCTATTGTTGGCCTAGAGGAGGAAGAGAATGTGGAGGTTCCCCTTCAAGAACCTCAAGTGCCTCCGGAACCCCAAGGGCCTCAAGTGCCTCCTATGCCTCAAGATCCTTTTGTTGAGGGTGATATGACTAATGCGGAGTTGAGGGATGCCCTAATGAACTTTACCCAACTCATGACGGTTCAAGCTCATGTCGTCAACAATCACTCTGTTGTCCAAGCTAATAAAAGAGATAGACCCCAACCAAATGCTAGTACACCCGCTTCTAGGATTCGTGATTTCATGAGGATGAGCCCTCCAACCTTTCATGGCACTAAGGTGGATATAGATCTACAAGGCTTAATAAATGAGATTTTCAAAGATGCTATGGGTGTGACTCCTAGGGAGAAAGCGGAATTGGCCGCTTATCAACTTAAGGATGTTGCTCAAGTGTGGTATGATCAAGGGAGAGGTGAGAGACCCTTAGAAAGAGGTTTGATTGATTGGGAGGAATTCAAAGAGGCTTTCCTAGATAAGTTTTTCCCCCTAGAGTGGAGGGAGAAGAAAATGGTTGAGTTCATGAATCTTCGTCAAGGGGGAATGAGTGCAAGAGTAATCTCTCAAATTTACACAACTCTCTAAGTATACCCCAACCATGGTAGCCAACCCTAGGGCTAGGATGAACAAATTTGTGATGGGAGTGTCTTGCTTGGTGGAAAAAGAGTGCCGTACGACAATGCTTCTTAATGACATGGATATCTCTAGGCTCATGGTTTATGCACAACAAATTGAGGAGTCCAAAATTAGGGAGATAAGGAAATAGGGTAAAAGTCCTAGGTCAGATGATTCTAGTCACCAAAAGCCTAGAAAGAGGTTGTATCATCAAGATTATTCAATGGGAAACAAGGATAGGGCTCCAAACCATCATTCTCAAGGTGGTGGCCATACTTTTGAAAGGGCTAGGTGTCGTACTTGTGGAAAGCAACATTCGGGTAAGTGTCTTGCCGGAATGGATGGGTGTTTTAGTTGTGGTAGCAAAGGCCACAAGATGAGGGACTGCCCTAACCTCAAATCAAGGGGAAAAGATATCAATCAAGCTTCCCTAGATCCTAATGCTCCCAAGAAAAACCCTTCCTATGGGGTGGGAGCTAGGAAGGATAACTAATCCGGATTTGATGATCTTGGTAAGTCTTAACCCTTTATGATTGTTGTTTTTATGTTATAAAATGAGTTTATGTGGTTTCATAGTTCATATGATCATGTCATCTTGATGAATTTCTCAAAGAATGAATTATTGAAAAAAATTGCATGTTGGACAGTGGCTACAGTGAGTATCATTGTGAAATTTTTATTTTTGAAAAAAATTTGCCTTGCCTTGGTTTAAGTTTCAATGTGTGCAAAAGTGTTGTATATGAGTATGATTAATGTTGGAGAAGGTAGTTCCTCCATAAAAGAAGGTTAAGAATGAGTTTTGAAAGTTCCTCCATAAAAGAAGGTTAAGAATGAGTTTTGAAATTGGTGAAGTTTGATAAAAGTTGCCTATGTTGCTAAGTGTGTAAAAGTGTGAAATGATGCTCTTTGTTAGTTGATGATTTGATTTTTGATGTTTTGATCATGATTTAAATGTGTTATGTGAGTCTAAGTGAGTCCTTGCTGTTCTTGAAGTTTAAGTGTCATTCGAGGACGAATGTTATCCCAAGTGGGGGAGAATGTAACACCCTTAAATGAGCTAAGGTGAACTAGAGATTAGTAAGTGTTTCTTGAGTGAATATTGTGTTAAATAGAGTTGCTTTAGTGTCATTAGGCTATGCGTGAAGTTTGGTTGAGTTTGGAGGTCAATCGACCAAAAACGTCCATGACGTTCGGAAGGTGTGCCCTAGAAAGTACTTGTGTGTCTTGATGTGTTTGAGTGAGTTTTACGTGTTTGCTTTGCTTGAAACTTGTGTGAGATGTTTCTAAGACCTAGACGACCATGTTTAGGGGTTTAACGTTTGGGTCCGACCCCATTTAGAACCCACAAGGTGGCCCCACAAAAGGGCCTACAACTTGGACCAAACTGCCAAAGCAGTGGCCAAACGACGGCCCAAGGGACGGTCTGTGGGTCCACCTACGGTCCGTCGACCATAGTACTTAGATGGCACCTGGAAGGGAGAATGTCCAGGCCTCAAAGGTGGCTAAGTCTCAACCAACGAGACCTAACCTACGGACCACCGATTGACAAATGGTCCGTCGGTTCCGTCCATCGGTGGAGGCTTGAAAGCCTGCAGTTTGGGAGGCTGCAGTCCCAAATGACGAGACCTCATCTAGGGTCCGTCCTTTGACAAACGGACCGTCGGTTGTTCCATCGGTGGGGGCAGTTCCAAAAGCTTCTACGTGACAGTGAAGTCTTGGGGTGTGTTGGGAAATTAACCCAAGTCTTTTGGGACCCTAGGATGATATTTTTAGGGTTTTTAAATGATGTTAGATTGTTTTTAAGTCCTAGACCTAGACAAGACCCCTCAGTTCTAAATTCAAACTCTCTCTCTAAAAACAAACCTCTGAAGTCTCCATTGAAGTTAGAGGTCAAGAAAGACTAGGAGGGCTGTTTGGACGTGGTTCTTAACCAAAATCCTTGGGTTTACTTGCATTTGAGGTATGATATCCATTCTTGAATACTCTTTTATTCAAGGAGCCATTTCCAGTGAATTCCCAAAAAGGGTCTTCAACCCTAGTTCCTATTATCTTCAACCCAAATATGGGTCTTGCATGAAAATGTTTCTATTGACTAATTAATGATGTTTTTAATGTTAGTTAGTGATTCTAATGCAAAAACCTCAATGAAATCATGTTAAATTTTCTCTTCAAATGGTGGCTTAAGAAATGGATCAAATGAGCATGTTTGTGTAGAGAATGAACCTTGGTTTTCTTGTGTTGTAATGTTGGTTTAGCTACTGCCCTAAGGGCCTTGTTATGATGAATTATTGATAAAATGCTTATAAGTTGTTATGGCTTGTTAAATTGAAGAGTTTCTTATATTGTATTGTTCTTATGATAAATTGATGTTGAGTGGTATGGTCCATCTTCTTGGTGGCAGTGTTTATTTGATTAATTGGTTATGTTTAATATGTATTGAGAATGTGATCTTGAAGGTCTAATGAAAAGAAATTTGAAATAAGTCTTGTATTGTGATTGTGAAGCTTGAATTGTATGTTTGACCTAGATTTTGGTCTAATTGAAGAATATGACTATGTGAAGTATGTAAAGTGTGTGAATTTAGGAATGAAGGTCTAAATCATGTTTAGAAGTAATGTCTATGAAGTGAGGCTTATATGCAAGGTGTGCTCACATGAGCGCACACACACACACTTTAAATGAATGAATGAAGCTAAGTTGAATAACAAGGGGAGTCTTGCGATGGACACTCTTCGTGAGTTGAGATGAAGTGTCTAGTTGCAACCTCACTATTCCTAATGATCTTTCCAAGATAGGTCGGAGGATGAATGCACTTCGTAAGTTGAGATGTGCTGTTCACTAGTTATCCTTAACCTATAGTCTATAATGTTGAGAATCCGTGGGGAGTTATGCCTAGCACCGAGAGGATATGAAGAAGGGGTGGATTACACTTCGTACGTTGAGATGTTGTATTCCATTTTACCTCTTGAGATGAGTACTCCTCGTTAGTATATAATGAGTTACTTAGTAGCAATCTCCCTATCCCTTAACTATGTGCCCGCATAGGTGTAGCTATTGGGAAAGCCATGTAAAAGCTAAGAAGTATGACCTTACTCTAGGCAAGTGAGGATGCCTCATCCGATAGGTGTTAATATCGGGATTCCATGCCTAGCTCTCATGGTCTTTGTCGGTTAAGCTAACCCCTCACA
Organism: Solanum sitiens; assembly: GCA_016801875.1. NCBI lineage: Eukaryota > Viridiplantae > Streptophyta > Magnoliopsida > Solanales > Solanaceae > Solanum > Solanum sitiens. The sequence goes on along the minus strand of JABWTJ010000451.1, from coordinate 299,374 downwards.
AAACTAAGGAAATTACTAAGTCTTCTAAAAAAGGTGATACCTATGTGATTTGATTGAACTAAGTCTTCTAAAAGAACGTGCTACTTAGGGTACGTGGTGGTATGGGACGCTATCTATCCATTGCACCAAGTAGGACCTTCCGAAAGGGAAGACTTGGTGCTAAACCTTCTAAAAGAGTGTACTACTTAGGGTAGGTGGTGGTATGGGATGCTATCCTTCTCATTGCACTAAGTAGGCATTCCGAAAGGGAAGACTTGGTTCTAAACCTTCTAAAAAAGTGTACTACTTAGGGTAGGTGGTGGTATGGGATGCTATCCTACTCATTGCACTAAGTAGGCATTCCGAAAGGGAAGTCTTTGGTGTTTCATTGGGTGTTCTTCTAATATCTTGTGAGTGAGTGGTGACTTGTTCTCCGGAGACGAGTAAGTTGAATGGGGTAGTCTTGAGGATCACTTGGGCGTGTGTTGAAGGAAGTGTTTAGACGTTTTCTTCATGTCTTACCTTGGAGAGTCTTGAGATTATCCTAGAGTAGGGAAACTCCTAAGGAAATGAATCCACTTCCTCATTGGCAATACCTTGGAAGTTCACCATTGTTTGAGTCTTTAGTTCACTATAAAGCATTTAAACTTACTATAATGTCTTAAAAATGGTTCACTGTAATGTTAAAGGAATAGCTCACTCTAAATGCATCTTTTTGGTTAACTTGTTGTAACGTACGCAAATCCATGGGAATCCATTAGGAGCGCTAAGTGGGAGTGGTTGTATGGGATGCTACTCTCACATTGCACTTAGTGTGACCTAAGAGTCCTTACTTATGTGGAGTCCGTATGCATGATTAGTTCACTGTAAAGTTGGTTGTTCACTGTAAAGTGTGTCTTTAAGTCAAAATTATGGCAGTTCTTCCTTTAGTGTTAAATGATGTTTCTTATCTTTTTTTGTTCCTAAGTTCATGAATGTTTTATTAAATTTGCATGAAAGCTTATTTTGCTAAAATGTCCCTTTTTACATGTTTTTGCATATGTCATACTTATTACATTGTTTGTAATAACCCTATACTTTTCTATACCTTATAAGTATAGGTTGGAAGATTTTGGGAGGTTGAAGTTGAAGCTTGGGAATTCTACTCTCTCAAGATTTGGTATGTCCTCATATCTTTGAGGACATAGTTTATGTTTCTTAGTTTTATTATTAAGTCTTATTATGTATTTCCTTTTTTTGTAAAGGGTCGTGTCCCTAAGATTCTAAGTCGTGTCTTTAAGTTGGCTTGTGACGCTAAGATTTCCTAGTATTTAGGAAAGACTTCTTTTATTTAATTATTTCGTGAAAAGTTTTAAATTCCGCACTACTTTTCATGTCTTATGTAATGAACGATAGTTGAAGGGCTTGTATGAGACGCCAAATGGTCAAGTACGCCCGGTCACGGTTCGAGAGTTATACCTAACTTCTTAGGGGTAGTTTCGGGTTGTGACAACAGGCTTGATACGTTATCACTTGTGTGAACCTCGTATGTTTTTCGAATGAATTGGTTGAGGTTGTATCTCTTCGTATTTTGTACTCTCATATTTATAGTGGATTGCTCATGTTCTTTGTGGACGTAGGGCGATTGACCGAACCACATTAAATCTTTGTATCTTTTGGTGTATTTCTTGTTTGTCTTCTTACTCGTGGTTTTTTGAGGTTTGCTTTGCTAGATTTCGTGTTACACCTGCTTATTTTTTGCCCAAACAAGTGGTATCAGAGCCAGATTCAATGATGGAGTTAGGTTTAGTGGTTCGATAATCGATGATTGAACCAGGTTAGAAAGAGGTGTTCATCTTGGTGGGTGTAATTCTAGACGCAACCTTTTTGACAGTAATGAAGATTCTGTTTGAGAAATTGTTTCAGAGAGGTTCTTTGTGTTGAGGCATAAATTTTTCAAAGGAGATTATGGAGAGGAGAAGCAAGTTATTGAAGATTAAGTGAAGAAGGTGGACAAATTTATTTTGTCAGAAATTCAGGTCAAGGGGGAGGTTTGTTGGGTTTTACTTACCCTAAATTTCTTACCATAAATAGGTTTTCCTTTTAGGATAATATTTGGCTAGTCCTTTTTCTCGTAGGAAAAGGTTTATGACTTGATAAATAGAGGCATGTTCCTTCTAACTTAATTAGCATTCACAATGTAGTCTTAAGGGCTTTGAGAGTTTTGGTTAGGGGAGAATTTGTGGGTCACAAGCCTGTTACGCTATAACTTGTGTGAACCTCCCATTTATTCCGAGTGAATCGGTTGAGGTTGTTTCTCTTTGTATTTTGTACTCTCATATTTATAGTGGATTGCTCATCTCCTTTGTGGACGTAGGTCGATTGACCGAACCACGTTAAACCTTTGTGTCTTTTGGTGTATTTCTCATTTGTCTTCTTACTTGTGGTCTTTCGAGGTGTGCTTTGCTAGCTTCCGTGTTAGACCTGCTTATTTTTTGTCCTAACAAAAATCTATACATCTAATAAAATTGTGAGAAGTAGTTGCTACCTGTTCAATGGGATTTCAATGTAGAAAACAATATTTATATGTGTTAATACTTGAAAAAATTCTTTCTCTTCCACTAATTCTAGAATAATAAATATAGACTTCCCCGAAAGATAGCACATTAGAAGAAAAAGATATATTTAGGTCATATCTACTTCTGGGGAATCTAATTCAGACATGAAAAAAACAACCCAGAGAGACTAAGATAACTATACAATATATTCAGATTGAACTAGCAAGACCTAAAATCTTGTACACTTGACCAACCTTTTGATGAGTGGTATCAAATTTCACCTTATTTTTATCTCATTAACCTTTGGATTGGGTGTGGTGAAGCCAGGGGTCAGTGAAATCCCCCCCAATGAGTTGTTTCTCCGACAATTCTAAAAAGAGGACCGTTTTAAAATCAGTCTCTTTCTCTCTCTCTCTCTCTCTATATATATATATATATATATCTATATATATATATATATATATCTATATATATATATATATATATATATAGATATATATATATATATATATATATAAATATAACCTTAAAAGCATGAACTTCTAACTTGAATGTTAAATTACTATAATATCCCTAACTTAGCTAGTGCCTTTTTCGATGAGTTGTGACTTTTCCGATTAGTCCCGACTTTTTTCAACGAGTTGTCATTTTTCGATTAGTTGTGACTTCTCTGAAAGGTCATGACTTTTCAGATAAGACACATAGAACACTTGTTCAAACTACCCTAAGGTTACTATAAAAAGAGGGGTCTCCTCTAATTTTTCTTTCATCCTTTCCTCTCACTTGGTTATCTTGTTCTTCAATCATCACTATTCACATATTTCTACATTTGAATTTTCACATTGAAGTTTCTTCATGTGTTTCTATGGAAAAAAATTTCTTTTCCATTTTGCATGACTTTGAATTTTAACTTTCACAGTTTTTATACAAATTTTTGTTCCCTCTCCTTTCAGTCGAGTGACTTCGTGCCGCATATCATTTCTCAATTTTAGGCTTGAATTTGAATATACTTCTTGATGAAATTTTCTTTAAATTTATCTTTTTTATTTGCATGTGTCTTCAAAAAGAATTGGAAGCATTGTATTTCTCTCTTTAACTAATGGCTTCAAAAGAATTGGGAAACATTGTATTTCTCTCTTCAATTTCTCTTTTTTTATTTTTATATTTAAAAGTTTATTAATCATGATGTGCAAAAAGTTTCAATTTGAGCTTGACATCCTAAACGTTGTACAAATCATAGATATGAAAGTAACATTTGTTCCTACCAAAATAAGTTATAATTGGTATTTCCCCTTATGTATTTGCATTTTAAGAAATTTTTGTTGCATGGGATTTTGCATTTAATTAAGATTATTGAAGAACGATGAGTGAATATAATTTTCAGGGTGATATAAGTGAATATTATGACACTTTTTACTTTAGTGCAATTTTATTTAATTTATATTTCGTTCTTAGTCCATATTTGTTCTCCTAAACTACATTGCCCCTCTGTTCTCCTTCATTTTTTTCTGAATTATTCCTTTATAATATTAAAATTTATACTTTTGAATACTTACAAGTAAGCATTTTTTCTTTTTCAGAATCATTTCTTATCTAATTTTTTATATGTGCATATAGATGTTAGGTTGAATGCAGCGTGTGAAATTTAGGATATTTGATGAGCAAAATTATTATTTTTTGTTTTTTTTTAAAAATCTATCTTGAAAAAAAAATCCTCTTCAATTATGAAATTGCATCAAATTATCAGATTTTTCGTGATGTTCTAGCCAACTCAATTTTTGGATGTTCCTGATATTGGTTGACTCTAAACAATAACTTCCCTTTTAAGATTAATAAAGAAAATGAACATTTTCTAATGACATCTTTATGTTATGATTTTGAATTGATTGTGATAAAAATATATAAACATTACCAAAATTTTACGTAGCTGTTGATATTCGTCCCTTCTTAATTTACCAAAGTGTCTTATATTTCAATTTTCCTCTAAACCTTTATTTCAATTAGTAGGGAATCACAAGATAATGAGTAGTAAAATTATCCTAGATTATGGCGAAGATGAACACATGTGGTCTCAAGAACTAATCTCTTTTTACCAATAGGTTGGTTAGCCAAATCCCAAACTTCAGCGAATTAAACTTTATAACAATGGGTGGCTATTAGGATAACATTATATATATGATGGTGTTAATTTATTATATTGGAAATGCTATTTTATTAATTGTTAATATCTTTATCGTATTGAATCACACAATAAGAAATTTGTGAACCTTTCGTGGAGTTTTTTTTATAGAGATTCACGGTGCATGATTACTCAAAATATGTTGATTTTGAAGGAGACAGGGCAATAGAGGATGTTGCACTTGAGGAAAGTGAGATAAGTGGAGTGTAAATATATTTGCATTTACAAAATTTCTTTTAGTCAAAGTTAGCTTATAAATTAGAAAAAGGGGAAGTGATTTAAAGGAAGAAGATAAAGAAACTGAATACCAAAATCTGAATTTCAAAATTCACCTCACTTTTTGAATTAACATTGTTTATATATATTATATTATTCAACTCGATAAGAACCATACTTCAATTGGGGAGTTACATAGAGTATAATATTATTGTTGTTGTTGTGATTTGATGTGAATCTTTGCTAAAATAAAAATATTTTATTGCATTCACATTTATTGTTTGAAGCGAGGTTTTTCTTTTTATAATACTTTTTACTGTTTCAGATTAGAAGAAGAAAAGTAACCACTATTATAAGTCTTTTATACATAGTCGCTATATTTGTATCATTAAAAGTTGTTAGTCATCACACTTGAGTATGAATGTAGGTTGAATTCCACTAATGTGTTGATGTCATTATTTTTCTTTAAATGTTTTTGTTTATTTTCATTTACTTTTGATCTTTATGTTATGATTTTGAATGGGTTGTAGTAGAAATATATAAAATTTTCAGTATTAAGGAATAAAACATTTTGGTGGTGGCCCTACACTAAATTAAAATCTAATAACTACTAAAAATAGGAACATTAATTAAAAGTCCTATTTATTTACATAGGTATAAAATTTATTAGAAATTCAGCTATTGCACATTGATTATGTAGGTATAACAACATAAATTCTCTTAATTGTTACTAATTATTGCAAATGTTATTTACACTCTTTTTCATTCCTTAGTTATAATATTATGAATATTCATAGTTATTACATTAATTATATTTATCTTTCATATTTCGTTATATTAACCTTTCACCAATTGTTTTTCATATTATTATACCACCACTATATATGTTATAGCACGGCGTTGAAGTATATGAACTATATCTTTTTGAGGTGTAAGATAAACATGTGATTATATATATATATATATGATTTCAGAGATTAGATATGGACAGTCAGATAAGTATGTTCAATTTATGTACACAATCAATTGAGAAGTCAAATATGAGAGTCAACAACACAAACAACATCTATTATGTTATGACTTATAATATAAAAAATAATAAACAAAAGTAATTCTAAAAAATAAATCTAAATAATTTAACGTAGAATACAGCTGCAAAACACATCAGGTTAGATGACACGAAAAATGCACAACATATATTCTATGTAAGGTAATATTAATAAGATACGACTAATTATATGATTGAACCTCATCAAATTGAAATAAATATACACTTTATTACATTTAACTAATAAAATACTTTATTGACCATCTTTATAGGTTCTCGTGAATAAGATATATATATATAAGGTGATCCGCATTGAACATTCACAAAAGAATCTACAATATTATTTTGTACAAAACTTATTATTCAAATCTTCGGTTAAATAAGCAATGCTAATTACTAAAACATATCTTTTCTGAATTTGTAATCACATGTAACGCATGTGTCAAAAAACTAGTGTGTATTTATTTCTTCCAAATCAATTAAAACATTTACTTTTCAATATTAGTTTTTTGAATTCAATGATTTTTTATTATACATTTTTATTTTAAAAATTGACCGATTGAAAAAGTTGACTCATTGTATGACACATTTACTCGACTAATTAAATAATTTCAGAAACTGCACCGATTAAACTTGATAAAGAGCTAAACATTATAACATTTGATACTATTCTATTCAGGTATCACAAAGGTTGATAGTGTCATGAATTTGTTCGACTGATTCTATTGATAATTTAATATTTCATATGTAACGAATGAACATGTCATAGAAAAGTCCATCCTGAGAATGATACAAAGAAGGATCAATTTTTTTCGTAACGATTGAGTTTCGTCGTTAGAGAAAAGCCAACAGAGAATACTTTTGGGTCGGTAAAAATTTTCGTAGTAACTTGGAATTTTCCAACTTACTCCAGATTTGGATGAAATTGGAGTCATTAATTTCTATATAAATATGGTTACAATTGGGTTATCTAATTATGAATTTGGTAACATTATTATATATATAAGACGTTAAGGAAATCGTACGACTTTACGGAATTGAATTCGCGCAAATAGAACTAGTGGAATCAATCTTAGCGTGAACGGGTAGTTTCTGAGTATCGTTGGTGGAAGGTATGTTGTGAATTTGGGTTTTGAAATTCTTAAAATTGCTCACTGTCTTTGTGCAAGCAGCTGATGTAGGATTTCTTCCGCCAGGGAAAGGTAGAGCGGAAGGGTTGCGCAAACCTAAGCAAATTAAGCTCATATCCTCTTTTCGAGCTAGAAAACTGGTGGGGTAGGGTTGTTTGTATTATTAGGATAATATTAGAGATTTTGATGTTGAGACTCCATCGATTTAATACATTCATCTAGTGTCAAAATTTTCAGAAGTGTTTCGTAATGATTTGCATGGTATGCCTCTTGATAGAGTTACACATTTCTGCATTGGTTTAGAGCCTGGTATACTTGTCCCATTTCCATCCCTCCATATCACATGGCTTGGGCAGAATTAAAAGAGCTTAAGGCTCAAATCCAAGAACTGCTTGGTAAGGTATTTATTCGTCCTAGTGCTTTCCCATGGGGTGCTCCTGTTTTTTAAATTATGAGAAAGGATTGTAGTATGAGAATGTGTGTAGATTACTGGCAGTTGAATAGGGTTACTATTCTAAAAAAGTATCCTTTGCCTCGAATAAATGATCATTTTTAATCAATTGCAAGGTGCAGCAATTTTCTTTAAGATTGATAGGATTTCTGCCGCCAGGTAAAAGTTAGAGTGGAAGGGGTGTACAAGCCTAAGCAATCTAAGCTCATATCCTCCATTCGAGATAGAAAACTGGTTGGGTAGGGTTGTTTGTCTTATTAGGATCATATTAGAGATGTTGAGCTTGAGACTCCATCTATTGAATCCATTCATCTGGTATCAGAATTTCGAGAAGTGTTTCCTAATGATTTGCTTGGTATTTCTCCGGAGAGTGTTATACATTTCTGCATTGGTTTAGAGCCTGGTACTTGTCCCATTTCCATTCCTCCATATCACACGGCTTCGGCAGAATTAAGAGAGCTTAAGTCTCAAATCCAAGAACTTCTTGGTAAGGTATTTATTCGTCCTAGTACTTTCCCTATCACACCCGGATCCTAGATCCCTGATGAGACCGGCGTCGTTAACTTCTCAGAGGTCGCAGACAAGCCTCTTCTTAGCTTTCATCACAATCATACAGTTAAATTTAGCGGATAATTTAAAACTTTACTGAAGTGTACTGAGACTTCATATAACTGCATAAGAGTAATACACTAACAGCTCAAACTAAACAACTATCTATCAACAGATTAAACAATTGAAATGAAGAATCATAATATTAGTAATAGTTTGCCAAACCGGCTTTAATACAAAAGCTTGAACAAATGTTTGAAAGTAAACGCTAGGGACAACATCCACTAGCTATGTCTAATGTACTAAAGCTAGAAAACGTAGGCATTCTCGAACTCAAGATGACCTACCAAAGTCTGGAGGTACTAGTCCAAACAACTTCAATGTTCTTCAATCTTCTTCAAGAACCTGCACCTATAAAATTAGTAATTGTATATGGGTTAGTACACACTTGTACTAAGTATGGGTGTATGCACATAAACACATAAGGACTATGCATGATCAAGGAAAGCTCTTCTTGCAGCAACATGCCATTACGGGAAAGTTAAGTTACTTCACTTTCCTAATTCGTTATTTATGAATCATGCTATGAATATTACATATTTTCGTGCATATAAAGCACACAACTCATTTTCTATACGAACATAAGACCTTGGAATCATGAACATAATTTTAGAACAACTCGGGGAAAAGTAAATAATTTTGCTCCCCTTAGGCCGAGAGCTCTCTTTCCCAACCTTAGTTTATTTTTCAGTCTTTTCTTCTTTCTTGTTATGTAGTTCAATGATCTCCTTTGATCCTATATTTTACTTACGAGTGCAATGATTCATTGTAGTCCCATACCATAATGAATCAAGTAAGTAATCCAAAAGACTAAGGAAATGATTTGGCTACCCTACTCAAAAGTTATATTTCTCATTCTTGTTAAATTGGCATGAAGTCTTTATAAGCCAATATTTATTGGCTATGTCCATTCTTTGTTTATTTGCATAATATATAGATCTTAGGACATATATTCATACTCCAATATTGGCATAAACTAATAACTGTTAAAACTTCATTCTTATCAAACACTAATGATTTGATATTCTTATGTTTTTGCTTACTTAGTTCACTTTGAACTTACATTTCTTCTTCTTTGATCTGTTGTTCACTTTGAACATGTTACTTTCTTTCTTTCTTACTTTCTTAAAGAAATCTTTAGCATTAACTGATATACATCATGTGAGCTAACATGAAATGCTGTGTCTTCCCCACACCGAAAAGAGGTGGTTCACCGGCTAAAGTGAAACCGAAACTAGTGTCTTCCCCACACCGAAAAGAGGTGGTTCACCGGCTAAAGTGAAACTGAATCCAGTGTCTTCCCAACACTGAAAATAGGTGGTTCACCGGATAAAGTGAAACCGAATACTTTCTTGAGCATTTAACCAACATAGATCATGTGAGCTAACATGAAATCCAGTGTCTTCCCCACACCGAAAAGAGGTGGTTCACCGGCCAAAGTGAAACCGAATACTGCCTAGCTTTCTTAGATGGAATCCACTAGTTAGTTCCTATGATGTCAACATAGTTCAAATACTAGGAGACTGTGGAGACCCTGATCCACCTTGGTGGTGGTCTCGCCTCATGAGGCTTACATGTACTGGCACAAGATCATTGCTAGTCTATCGGTGCTTAGCTCAGATTTATTCTACTTTACAATTTCTAGAGTTGACTCATATATTGTGGAAGCTTGCTTCTAATATGAGGTATGCTTAGCTCAATGGATGACTGGTCATCCCTTTTTTTACTTGATGAATGTGAACTTAATTCTTACATTATCATCATGGTGTGAGTGAGACTTGTCTCACGGTTTCTAACATCTTCTTATGTGAGTATTTTTGACATAATCGATTAAGTGTAAGTGAGACTTGTCTCACTTCCTTTAACACCCTACATTAGGTCAATTTCATAACTCATAACCTTTTAGTTATTTTATTACTCACCTTATCTTGTTCAACGTTATTTAGTAATCTTGTACCATTCTTTACGTAAGTTATAATGACTTACTCAATGTGCTACTATGTTCACAATATTCATTTAGATAGGGTATGTTGGGACTTGTCCCAATAATTGGCATACCCTATGTTATGAGTTCATATTTTTGGAAATAATATTTTGGACATAGTTTTGCTAGCCAATTTATTGGCATAAATCAAACTTGGATATTATCACTAACAGTCAATTACTTCATGAATACATTATAGTAATCTCATCATTTTAAGCTAGTCAACTTTTAGCCTTTGATTAGCCTATAAGAACAATTCAGTACGTTGATTTGGCATTGAAGATTCATTAACTAACTTTGATTCTCATTCTTAGTTTTTTTTCTTGGAAAAATTACATTCCAAACACTTACAAACGTATCTACTGTAAACACACACAGTAATCGAAACATTCATTCCTTTCAACAGTAAACTGAATTTCATAAACAACTTATAACAATTTCATCTTCTCGAACACAATTAGCCATTACAACATATCTTATCTCATGTAAATAATACTGTAATCATACAGATCTAACCTATATGTCTCATTCGACATTATAAATCACAGAAACCTACACATAATGATCAGTTAGCACCACATACCAACAACATGCTCGAGATTTACATTGTACATACTACTAGAATTGGAAATAGGGAGAACTAGGGAGATTAACATTTGACAATTTCATTGGGAACAACCCTAGTTTTGGTTTTCTTGAAGTCAATACGATTGAAAAGACTCCTGGAGAAAGTAATCCAAGAGAGAAAACCCATACCTTACTGTAGAATTGAATCTACGACGATCACCCTGTTCTTTGCACGAAAACATTGAAGAATTGCCTTGAAATCGACTAAGGTTTTTCTTATTTTGTTCAATGTTTTTGAGTCGTAGGTTTTCTAATGAATAGACGTGAGTCTAAGTCTTAGGAACTGAATATTGACTAATTCAACTTAGGCTAAATAACTTAATTGAATAAATCAATTAGCTAATTACCAAAACGCCCCTCCTAAATTGACTAATAATAGGAGAGCATTTGACTTAGCCAAATCTGAAAATTGCTAAGGGTCTCGGTTTTTACCAATTAAATTAATTAATTAAGTTGATAATTTAATTAATTAAGTGACCTAGGGTAATTAATAAAGTACCCCTAAGTCGTTAGTACGATAAGTAACCCTTTGGACCATCCTAGGTTAGGTACTAGGATGTTTCTTTAGTTAGTTACTCGGCTAGTGTCACCCGGTTAGGTCTTAGGATGTCGGGTACACTAGTTAGTTTATTTTAGTTAGTCCTAGGTTAGTTAGCTAGTTAGGTCATTTAGTTAGAGACTAGGACCGGTTAGGAAGCTCGGCCCCACATGGCTTGACCCGACGCATGCCTGTCCCCTAACCGCTCTAACCGAATCGGTTGAGCTTGGACGTTGGTCTCTCGGCCGGTAGCACATGTGTTGCCGTACACTTTCCTAACTGATCACTCTGGAAAGTTCACTTCTTGTCCCCAAGGATCCTCACTATGTCCTTGGGTACTGCTTAATCTACATGATCATTTTAAATAATCATGTGCTATGGTACCTAGGCTTGACACTTGGATGCCTAGTACCTAATGTGTGTATGTGAAAAATATAATTATTTTAGCTTAGGGTCTTCATTACAGGTACAATTCCTAAAGAAGCTTGGATTGTATTTTAAGTTAGTTGTGTATACATAGAAATTTCCTAACACCCTTAAGCCAATATTCTCTAACATGCCCAATATTACTCAATATTTGGAATTGGGATGCCTATGTACCCCAATACGTATTCTTAAAACCTAATAGGCTCTTCACTAGACAAGCACATTTTCTGGAAATGTTACATTCCCATGGGGTGCTCCAATTTTTTTAATTATGAGAAAGGATTGTAGTATGAGAATGTGTATAGATTACTGGCACTTGAATAGGGTCACTATTCTAAACAAGTACCCTTTGCCTCGAATAAATGATCTTTTTATCAATTGCAGGAGCAACAATTTTCTTTAAGATTGATCTAAGATTCGGTCACCATCAATTGAATATTAGACCCGAAAAGGTGCCCAAGATGGCGTTTAGAACTCTCTATGGACACTATTAGTTTTAAGTTATGTCTTTTATGTTGACCGTCGCGCCGGCGTCCTTGATGAGCTTGATGAATGGGGTGTTCAAGATATTCCTTCATTCGTTTGTTATAGTTTTTATTGATGATTTTTGGTCTATTTGAAGAGTGAAGAAGAGCATGTCAACTACCTTCCTATTGTTCTGGGTGTTCTTGGGAAACAAAGGTTTTATGCTAAATTTTCTGAGTGTTAATTTTAGTTGACTTCAGTTGCATTTTTGAGGCATGTAGTTATTATAGAAGGGGTGATGGTCGATTCTCAAAAGATGGGGGTGGTTAAGAATTAGGTTCGGCCGAGAACTCTACAGAAGTTAGGAGTTTTGTGAGGCTCGGTGTCTAGATGTTATTGTCAATATGTGAAGAACTTTTCTTCTATTTCCACTCACTAGACCGATTTGACCAAAAAGGAGATACAATTTGAATGGACTAAAAAAGTGAGGATAGATTCCAAAAGCTCAAGACTCTCTTGATCACTGCACATATCTTACCATTACCGGTATGAGGTAAGTATTTTATTATTTATTATGATTCTTCACATTCTAGTTTGGTGATATGTTGATGCTGGATAAGAATGTTATAGGTTATGTTTCACATCAATTGAAAGTTCATGAGAGGAATTACCCAACACATTATTTGGAGTTAGTAGCGGTAGCGTTTGCTCTTAAGATTTGGCAGCATTACCATTATGAGTTAAGTGTAAAGTATTTTGTGATCATCGTAGTTTGCAGAATGTGTTCACTCAAAAGAACTGAATTTGAGACAACGAAGGTGTATGTAGTAGCTTGAATAATATTATGTCACCATTTAATACCATCCGGGCAAGGTTAATAGACGCTTTGAGTCAAAAAGTGGTGAGTATGGGTAGTCTAGCTTTCTTAAGTGTAACCAACTGACCTTTGGCTAAGGAAATTCAAACTTTAGAGTCTAAATTCCTGCAAATGGGCATTTAAAAAAAAGTGGGGTGTTAGCTAGCATTGAAGTAAGAGCCACCTTTATTGAGGAGATCAACGGCATGCATTTCGACGATTAAAATTTAAAGAACAATAAGAAAAAGACTGTGATAGGCAAGACACAAGAGACCACTCTTAATGCAGAAGGTGTGCTTAGTTTTAAGGGGAGGATTTGTGCTCCTCGAGTTGATGATTTGATCCATAAGTTGTTGATACAGTACCATGGTTTGTGATATTCTATTTATCCTGGTGTGACTACGATGTACCCAGATTTGAAGCGAATTTATGGGTGGCAAGGCAAGAAGAAGGTTATAGCGGTGCTTGTGGCTAAGTCTAAAACATATCAACAAGTGAAGTATGAACATCAATGGCCTGAATGTTTTCTTGAGGAAGTGGGAGAGGACAACCATTAATTTTGTGGTTAGTCTTCCTAAGACTTTGGGGAAGTTTCATTCTATTTGGGTAATGGTTGATAGATTGAAAATGTCAGCCCACGTCATTTTGGCAAGAATAGATTATAATGTCGAACAATTGGCAAAAGTTTATGTGATAGAGATAGTGAGGTTGCATGGGGTATACCTTTCTCTCATCTCAGATCGTGGTACACAATTTACTTCGACGTTTTTGAGAAAGTTAGATGAGGAATTGGGCACACAACTAACTTTTAGTGCCTCTTTTATCCACAGACGGACAGGCAAACGGAGAGGACTATCCAAGTGCTAGAGGACATGTTTAAGAACATGGGTAGGACATTTGGATAAGTTCTTAACTTTGTGTGAATGCTCCAATAATAATAGTTATCACTCCAGCATTGATATGACACCGTTTGAGGCATTATACGGTATAGGATGTAGATCACCCATATGATGGTTCGACGCTGGAGATGTGAAACCTTTGGGGGTTGATTTAGTGAAGGATGATGAAGATAAAGAGAGGAGAATTCAAGCAAAGATTTTAGCAACCCAGAGTAGGAAAAAGTAGCATACGTATTATAAGGTAAGAGACATGGCATATAAAATCGGTAAGAATGTTATTTGTAAGGTATCACCCATGAAAAAGGTGATGAGATTCCACAAGAAGGATAATCTAAGTCCGTGATACATTGGTTCATTTGAGGTCCTTGAATGTGTTGGACCAATAGTGTATCGATATGCTTTGTCTCCTAAACTATCATGAGTTCATCCGGTATTTCATGTGGCCATGTTGAAGAGATATCACAATGATGGGGATTATATCATTAAGCGGGACTCAATCATGTGAGACAATGACCTCCAATATGAAGAGGAACTAATTGCAATTCATAATCATGATGTGCATAACTAAGGAGATTAAGTCCGTGAAAGTTCAATGGATGCATCATCCAATTGGGGAAGCTACTTAGGAAATCGAGAAGGATATACGAGATAAGTCTCCCCAACTATTTGCCGATTCAGGTACTACTTCATTCCTTCGTTAGACTTTTTATCCTAAGTTTGTCACTCGTGGACGAGTGATGGGTAAATTGGTATCTATTATAACGACCGGGTTCCTTCATTATAGGAAAGACAATAGGGAAACAATTTGTGCCAAAAACCTTTTCGTAGTAACTTGAAAATTTCCAACCTAGTCAAGATTTTGACAAAATGTGAGTCATTAAGGTGTGGGGAAATGTGGTAACAATTGAGTCATTTAATTATATTTTTTTATTAGATGAGTTTCTAGATAAGTCTTTAAGGATCACGTAGGACCTTACATAATTTAATTCGTGTAAGTAGAACTCCCAGAATCGATCTTAGCGTGAACGGTATTTTTTGAGCGTCGTTGGTTAGAGGTGAGTTGTGAACTTGGGGTTTTAGAATTATTAAAATATCTCAGTGCTTCTGTGCAAGACGTTGGGTCAAGATTTTTGCCACCAGGGTGGGGCCGCTATAGCGAGGAGGATGCCGATGTTGTAGGGTTGACACAACTTAATGTCTTCAATAAACCCCAAAAATGTTTATTCTGCACTTTTCAACTATGAGAGGTATGTGACAACCCTAGGAGAGTTCTTTACCATTTTCACCATTCTTGAGTTTAAAGGTAAGGTTTCAACTCCCCAAATCCATTTATCGATCCGTAGAACATAATTTAATGGGTCAATATCGATGCGGGAGGATTTTGATCTAGGATTTATAGTAAAAACAACCCTAATTTGAATACTTGGGATCATTGGTTTTATCCAGGGTTGTTTGAATTCATAGTAATTTGGGTAATTAGTGATTGTTTATTGATTTCTTTGTTACTAGCACTGGTTGTAGACCAAGAACAAGCGGAACCATTTCGGAAAGAGAAGAATCAAGTCAAGCTTGTTACGAGGTAGGTGATGATTTTGATTCTATGAATGTGTGATATATGTTTGTTCCTGCATCATTATGATATATGTACGTATGCAAATGTTTCATTATTGATCACACTTCTCGTAAATGAGGATATATGAATGAAGAATGCCATGAAATCATGACTTGTTCGTATGATGATGAGAGTTTACTTGTAATTGTGATCGTGGATTGTTGAATGGATCAGTTTCCATATTCCAACATAACTAACTTTTATAGGTTTCCACGTTCCGGCATAACCATGGGATCGATTTCCATGTTCCAATATAATTATTGGATCGGGTACCACGTTCCAGTATGCTAACATTTTGGGTTTGGTTTCCATGAGCGGACCAATGATTTGATATAATTGTGTATCTTGAGAAATGTAAAACTGTATCTTGTTCTTAAATGTTGATAATATGTTATATGTTTGATACATTAATGTTATTATATTGTTTAAATGGCTTATATATGTTGCACTTAGTGGGATAGCCGTGTGATCCTACAATTACACTATGGTTGTGTACTGATATTGCACTTGCTCTTTCTTTTTTAAGTATAGAGCATCTTCACGCGGCTATTAAAAGACCTCATTTAGAAGACTAGTGATTGTCGCTTCGAATTCAAGGATAAGCCAGTTCTTCCAGGCTTCCATGAGTTTTCTTTACGTTTACGTCCACATCCGAACATAGACTTATTATAGTTAGTATTAGTTCATTATCTTGGGGTTGCCTATCTTCTTGTTTAGACTCGTTGAACTTTAGAGGTTTTGATACATTGACTTTCAGGTTCTAGGTATTACTTCCAAAAAGTTAGTTTATTATTGTTAGATTTTATGGGTATTCTATTTATTTCCTTAATATTTAACTTGCTTCCATAACTTAAATGCCTTAAATTTTTATTTAGTTGCTTGGTTAAGATTATAGTAATGGTTCTCCCACGGGAGGGTTAGTGTGGGTGTCAATCTCAATGATCTGGTTCGTGACAACACCTTAGATTAATATATATCTAATTAGCATAATTATTCTGACAAAAATTAAACAACATTTAATTAGCATTGATAATCTAACATAATATCATTACTGTTAGTAAGCTTTTTATTAAATAAATATATTCAAAAAATAAACTGGTTTATATTATTGTTGAGAATATGTGTTCCTTTAAAAAGAGTAGAAAGTGAAATTTGCTTTCAATGTGAAGATTCTTGACTTTGACGAAGTGTTTTACATTAGTTACTACCATACAAATAAGCAGAACAAAGTAGATGGTGGAGATCCGATAATTGCAGTTCCCATATCTTGTATTCCACCTGAAGTTGATGTTTTAGATGTAACCTTCAGAAAATTTCCTCCAAATTGTTTAGCATACATATTAAGCTACTTTATTCTTCTCATTTAAAGATATGTAGAGGAAATTCTTGATCCATTTTGGAATAACGTTTTTAATGTAAGTTGTCTCATGGGAGAAAAATAATGTTATCTAACAAGTCTAAGGCTTTATTTGTCATTATAAGATTATATGACGTCTAAATGACAATGCATATCTAAATAATAACATATAGATTAAGAATAATCTCTAATTGACATCTCAATATTGAGATGATGTATTAAGATATGAATAATTAAATATAAGACAACTAATTATTGAGATCATAAGCAACTTTAGCTTTAGTAGTATAGAACTACAAAGGCTTCATCTTAGTGATCCTCTAGAACTGGTCACACTCTTCTCCAGTCATCACTGGCCTTATAATAGTCTTATCTGACAAACCTCAAGATAACATTTTCCATACGATATTTGTTGTTTAACTTGAGTGAAAACCAAAAAAGGAACATCATAACATTTATGAATATGAAGGAATAAATATAGAAAAAAAGGATAGAAGAACTAAAAAGAAAAAAGTTTTAGAATTCAAAGTGGTATGTCTTTATTATTCACTGGAATGAAGATTTATATTTATAATAAAAAAAACTAACTTCAACTACCTAAATATCACAAAATCAACTAAAAATAAACAAACTCCTAAAGACTAAGAAAATCATTATTTTAAGGAGAATAATTTACTGCAGTAAATAAAGAAAGTTGCAATCATAAAACATAGAAACTAAAACTTCTCCCTGATTTAGGATTTGCAGATTTCTAGTTTCTTTTTAAAAAACTCAAACTTGTCGAGGGGAAGGGGATTTGTTTTGAAAACGAATGGCCAAGTTATTGGGTTTGAGGCTAAACCACAAAGAGGCCCATGAATTAGACCGCCCAATACTTTTTTTTGCTTGAGATCCAGGTTGAGTAGACTTTAAATGGTTCTCATGTGCGGTTTTTGGAGGATAAAGCGTATTATAAAGAAACCATTTTTTCCTCTCATATCATTTCAAGAGTCTTACCTTTTCATCCCCATTCTTGTATCTATCTTTAGTTATTTGTTATTTTGATACTTCTGTTTGTAATTCAAGTGTTGTTATTATAATTTTGTTATCACTGAATATAATTTTTATGTATTTGTATTGAGAATTCGGGTTTGTCATATTAGTGGTTTCATTGTGCTTTCGGGTTTGTTACATTGGTGCTTTCATACAGAGGTCTTCGATGGAGGACAAAATATATCGAATAATAGAAGATTCACAAGGCCGTGAAGGATACTTGGTCGAAGGATCTCGCTGAAATTCGTTCAATGTTACGCGAGTCTGTTGGAAACCTTCCTACGAGTAAATCTGGAATAGTGGAATTTCAACGATTTTGTGGCAGAATCCACAGTTATGATTTTCTCAGGCAGAAGTCTACTTTAATTTCTATAAGATTACAGAAAACAAAAAGTTAGTTCTTGTGTCGTGCTATCTCGACGGGACAACTTTGCAGTGGTATCAATAGCTTTTCCAGAACAAACAGTTGGCGGATTGGAAACATTTTACTGAGAAAGTGTTGTTTCGTAAATACAATCTCGAATCGCCAAAAAATAGTTTGTCCAATATTTAGGAGCGGATAAACATAACCAATTCATCTTTTCTTTAAAACTATGACGAGAAATCTGAACGCAAAAGAAAAATGGATGCGCACAAGGTGTTCGACGAAAATTTGTCTGGCTACTACCCCACATTATTTGCTGAGACACTTCAATGAACATCCCAAAAGAGAATTGTCAGCGAGGTACATTAATGAAATTGATCTTTATCGTGGCTTCAATGAACAACACACTCATGAAATTGAGACATTACAAGGTGCGATTTTTGCTGATGAAACAATACCTTGTGCAGAATGTGGCAAATCTCATGTGGACAAGAACATCATGAAGGTAATTTACTGTGAAGCCTTGGTTTGACTACCTTCATTGTTAATGTTCAAGGAATTGCATCAAATCTCACTTATGGGGGAGAAGAACACGATGAAGGTAATCTACTGTTGAACCTTGGTGCGACTACCTTCGTTGTTCATGTTCAGAAAATTGCATTGAATCTCTATGTATGGGATCCCCAAATTTGTTATGTGTTCCAGATTCTAACAAGTTCTAATACGAATTAAGAGACACATGCATTGTTTAAAGAAATTAGGAAAAAGAGGAGTTGTTACTTGTCAATTCCTATGTTAGTAAAACAATTGAAACTAAATTTGATGTTGGGGATATTATCGACATATTACTGCAAGTAGATAAAAGTGACACTAATGATTCACTAATTGAAGGATAAAATTGTACATGGTTTTTCTTGCACCCAACAACGCATGACTTGACGTTGGTACTATTAGAACCTTTGAGTTCATATTCCGTAATTACAGGTAGACAAAGATTATCCATTGGGTTCTCTATTGGGTATAGCTATATTGCATCCAAGAGTTTTTGCATCGCAGGGGATGTAAACCTAGTATTTCTATATGCAAGTTTTGATTTTCAACATGAAAGATTATGTGATATACTTCAAAGAATACATTTGTTCGGTCAAATATATTCTGTAATGATCTTTGCCATTTTATTCATTTTGTGCTTTCATAGTACTTGATAATTTGTTCTTCAAGTGTGAAAGACAGAGTAGAGGCACATCCTAGTGCGAATGATGACCAACAATCTAGCCATAAATCAGTATTCCTTCGATTTATTGGCGTTGTATATTTTTACTATGTTATTGGATCTGCCAAACGTCTTGACTCTACCTTCTTTCTCCTTGATTCACCATGCTAGTGCTTACGAAAGGATTTCTCTTTGAGAAGGATTTCCATGATTTATCATTAAAACATCGAGAAAGTTACAACCCAGATGGCCTTCTAGTGAGTTCTCCATATGCAGATGTACACGAATTTCACACCCGAAGAGCATACCCCAGATGAGACCGGCGTCATCGTCCTCTCAGAGGACTCAGACAAGCCCTTAGCATTCGTCATAACACGTGATAAGTAAATATTGCGAAAAATTAAAACTTTTATGAACTATGTGAAGTATACTTAGACTTTCATATTTAACATTCATAATGACATACAATATTCGAAAAACTTGTCTCGCATATATAAAACCATCTAAAGAGTGCAAATCTAGACTTAGCCAATATATAGTCAATATGCCATATAGGTCTTAATACAAAAGAATCCAAGGAACATAAATGAAAATAGAATATACTTAAAATCTACTAATGTATTCATAAGCTAGAATGCTATAGATAGCATCCCCGAACATGAGGACCTACCAAGACTTGGAGAAAGAGTTCCAAGCTTCTTCAAATCGACCTTCTTAAACTTCAATGTACGGAACCTACAGTTGTAGTAATATAAATTAATGGGTTTAGTACACCACATGTACTAAGTATGGGTATATACACATAGCATAGAAGGATATGCATGAAAAATGATCATTTCTTAGAAACATGATAAGTCATATGAATGTCTTCAATGCACATACCATAGAACATATACATGTTAAGGATTCTATCAACATAAGGCATGATCATAGGCAAAGACATATTATCATAGAGTCATGTTAACATTTCATATTGAAAGGATCATAGAACATAACATACAAGTCACTTAACAATGATCCCATCCCCAAACTACAAGTGCAATGGTCATGTGAAGCCCCATAACCCCACACAACCAAGTAGATAAGATAGGAGACCATGAGTAATGCTTTGCTCATATAATTTAACATAAGTAGACATCACTTCATACAATAATATAACCCAATAACATATTCATCATAATTACCAACATCATATAAGAGTAACATCATGTATCATAAACGTATATATTTCATGTTATCATATTGCATAAGAACAATCTCCTAGGACTTCACTTAGAGTCAACTTGTGCAATATCTAGGTAGAGTCCCATACCCCTACCTCTACTAAGTAGACTCCTCAAGTCACCCTAGTCAATGTCTATATACTTGTCTTTCGTTTTACATGAGGGAACATTCGCCTTAACCAACATAGACCATGTGAGCTAAACATGGAATCCGGTATGATAAAACCCCACACCGAAAGAAGGTTGTCTACTGGCCAAAGTAGAACCAATCATGACATAGCTTTCAAGGTGGATCCACTAGCTAGTATCCTATGGTTGCAACATAGTTCAAGAACTAGGAGATATATTAGAGACCCATAGTTCCACATTACATGGTAGCCTCATTCTAATGAGAGTCATTGTGACCTACCTTCCAACTAGGGAAGGGACACTTCTCATATCTAGTTCATCGGTGCTTAGCTTAAGTCCCTTTCTTGAATAACCTTTAAGTTGTCTTTTATCATAAACTTATCATAGGTCATAGGAGATTAACTCCTTATATGAACATGATAATAATCTCTTTAGGTTTAGATGAGAATTTCCTTTCATTCTAACCCTTCGTTTGTGAGATTAACATAACATAATCATCTTGTGTAAAGCATACAAGAGAATATCGTAACTTGCATTTTTCGTGTTCTTATCATGACTCATAAGTAACATGTTCATATACCAATATATACAAATAGCACCATCATACATACTTCCATAGTATAGCATCTTGATTTATAGGCTAACATAAATATTGTAGAATAATCAAACCTTTAGAAGACTTACCTTTGCTTCCAAGAACCTTATTCTAGAACTTGGTTAAACTTACAACATTCAAACCATAACATAGTGAAATATTCGATATCATAATCAATAAGAACTCTTCAAATAATGTACAAGATCAATGCATAATGTAGGATAAGGGAAAGGGTCATTTAAGAGTTCATTCTAGTCTCAGTTCCAATCCCTACGTTTACATGTCATCTAATAGTAGGGACAACCATATGAAACCTTCATCTACATAAAAACATGCTTCACACAAAAAAAATCTGATACTACAAGTCAAATACTCCACAAATTCGTGCTTAATCAACCATGGAAAACAATTATTTTTTATTGAAAATCATAAATATATAGTTAGGAAGAAAATCCGTTTTGTAGAGTAAAAACCCTAGAATTGAATGTCTTGAAAACTTATATTTGAAAGGACCTCTTGGGGAAAGGAATACCAAGAGTGAAAAACCCATACCTTATAGATGAAGAATCCATGAAATTTGGATGAAAATCTTGAAGTCTTCATTTTATTACTTAAGCTCTTCTTGTTCTTCAATGGGGTTTGGAAAACAGAGCGTTTCTTGAGAGACGAGAGAATTTTCATTTGAATCTGATTTGGACGGTAACACTGGCTTAAAACTTACCTAATATCCATATATAGTCTTCCTATGAATTATCCAAAAGACCCTCCACTTAAATAGGTCTTTTTAAGAAGGTAAATTACAAAAATACGACTATAACGATTCTGGGAAGTGGCTGTGCGTCGCGGGGCCAAATCCCGTCATTTTTCTGAGATTTTGGGTTGAGGCAGTGAGGTGCGTGTCAGCCTCGCGTCGCGAGCCTGCCTCTCAATTCTTGAGGCAGTAGCCTGCGTGACAGCCTTGCGTCGCACACCTTGCCTCCAATTCTGCCTGTTCGCACGCTGCCAGATAGCCTGCCCACCCATATTTGGATCCTCCCCAAGGACCCTTCGGGTGGTGCTTGGGGTGTCGGTACTGGACGGTTGGACCCTTTGTACTACATATTAGCTATCCAATGTCTCTTTACAAATTTTGGACTTCATTTGACACCTCAAAACCTTCACTAAATATAGGGACGTCAACTAGTTCAAATTAGCTAGTTTCCGGACGTCAAGGTTTTTCTTTGTCATTTTGGCTCTAACCTTTTCTAAATGCGTTTATTACATTAATATAGGTCTGGAACATCATTTTAAATATTATTTAATCTATTAAGCTCTAGTCTAAGTCATTGCATTTCCGGAGTGTTACATTATTCCCCACCCTTAGGAACATTCGTCCCCGAATGACACTAAAATATTTTGGAGGTAAGAATAGACTCAATACTAGAAGCCCAACCAATCAACAACATAAAATCATAATGAGTCACAGCTCCTATGAGTACATCACAACTCCTTTCAACACATACCATAACATTACACATAGCACTCAATTCATGATGCACAAACATATAAGAGCTACATATTCATAACACATAGTGAGGAACTTCCTTCCCAATATTATCATGAGCTCAAAATGCATCAAAGAGTTACCATGCTATCGTTCTTCTCAAGACAACAACAAAACTACAAAATCTCAGGAAGACATCATGCATACATATTTCATATAAGTGCAAGAATAGAGTATGACAACATTTTCTTAAACTCAAATTGGTATAACTTTTACCAACACATGCACCTAATTAGGAAAACAAGTAAATTTAATTATTATGCATTATTTTCTATATTAAGAGGAATTTCTAACCTCAAGGAGTAAATAGATGAGTTAGCGGGACTTCATGTCGGCTTCAGCCTCCCATGTTGCACCCTCAACAAGATGGTTCCTCCATAGAACTTTTACACAGGCAACCTCCTTGTTTCTCAACTTCTTGACTTGGCGATCTATGATCTTAACCAAAACCTCTTCATAGGGGAGGTTCTCGTCCACTCTTAAACCGTCAATAGGCAAAATAGACACCAGGTCGCCTATGCATTTCTTGAGCATAGAAACATGAAACACTGGATGAACCGAAGCCAATTCACTAGGTAGTTTCAACTCATAGGCAACCTTCCCAACCCATCGTAAAACCTCATAAGGACCAACATACCTGGGAATTAACTTCCCATTTCTACCGAATCTCATCACCCCTTTCATAGGTGAAAATCTTCAAGTAGACATGATCACCTATTTCAAACTCAAGACCTCGTCTTCTATTGTCAGCATAAAAGTTTTGCAGACTATAGGTTGTCTTCAATCTATCTCTTATGATTCAAACCTTCTCTATAGCCTCATAGATAATTTCTGGACCAAGGAGTGAGGACTCACCAACCTCAAACCATCCAATCGGAGATCTACACCTTCTACCATAAGGAGATTCAAAAGGTGCCATGGAGATGCTCGAATGATAGCTATTGTTGTAAGATAGACAAAATAGACACCAGGTCGCCTATGCATTTCTTGAGCATAGAAACATGAAACACTGGATGAACCGAAGCCAATTCACTAGGTAGTTTCAACTCATAGGCAACCTTCCCAACCCATTGTAAAACCTCAAAGGGACCAACATACCTGGGAATTAACTTCCCATTTCTACCGAATCTCATCACCCCTTTCATAGGTGAAAATCTTCAAGTAGACATGATCACCTATTTCAAACTCAAGACCTCGTCTTCTATTGTTAGCATAAAACTTTTGCAGACTATAGGTTGTCTTCAATCTATCTCTTATGATTCGAACCTTCTCTATAGCCTCATAGATAATCTCTGGACCAAGGAGTGAGGACTCACCAACCTCAAACCATCCAATCGGAGATCTACACCTTCTACCATAAGGAGCTTCAAAAGGTGCCATGGAGATGCTCGAATGATAGCTATTGTTGTAAGAGAACTCAATCAATGGTAAGTGATCATCCCAACTCCCTTTGAAATAAATAACACAGGATATTAACATGTCTTCAAGGGTCTGAATTGTACGTTCTGCTTGACCATCATTCGGAGGATGAATAGTGGTACTAAGTTTCACTTGAATACCTAAACCCTTTTGAAAAGCCTTCCAAAAATGAGAAGTGAATTGGGCACCTTTATCCGAAATGATGGACAAAAGAATCCCATGAAGACTCACAATCTCGTTAATGTAGATTCTTGCATAATCTTCGGCAGTATATGTAGACTTAACGGGAATAAAATGGACAGATTTGGTCAACCTATCCCCAATAACCCATATAGAATCATTTTGCCTTTGGGTTCGAGAAAACCCAACAACACAGTCCATATTAATTGAGTCCCACTTCCATGTAGGAACATCCATGATTTGGGTTAAACCACTTGGCTTAAGATGTTCAACTTTAACTTGTTGGTAATTTGGACACTAAGAAACAAACACTGCTATGTCTCTCTTTAAACCATCCTACCAATAGACCTCTCTAAGGTCATGATACATTTTGGTGGCACCCGGTTGTATAGAATAGAGAGAACCATGGGCTTCTTCTAGAATCTGATTTCTCAAATTCTCAACATCGGGTTCACATAATCTCCCTTGGTACCTAAGAACACCATCCCCCCCGGGAGAATGAATCATTGAGCTTACTAAGTACCGATTCCTTAAACTCCATCAATAGAGGATCAAGGTGTTGCTTAGATTTCACCTCAACAACTAATGATGAGTCGGAGTTATGATTGACCATAAAACCACCATTTGTAGAATCTTCAAACCGCACACCTAATCGAGCAAACCTATGAATATGTTTAACAATTTCTTTCTTTTCTTCTTCCACATGAGACACACTACCCATAGTCATACGACTCAAAGCATCCACAACCACATTGGCCTTGCCAGGGTCGTAAAGGACACTCATGTCATAATCCTTCAACAATTCTAACCATCTTCTCTGTCGGAGTTTCAACTCCTTTTGTGTAAACACTTATTGAAGACTTTTATGGTCAGTAAACACATCAACATGCACACTATAGAAATAATGTCTCCGTATTTTCAAGGCAAAAACTACAACGGCGAACTCAAGAACATGAGTTGGGTAATTCTTCTCATGAACTTTGAGTTGCCTAGAAGCATAAGCAATCACCTCGTTATGTTGCATGAGGACACATCCCAAGACCACTCGGGAAGAATCATAATACACTATAAAGCCTTTATTACCCTCCACAAGGTCAACACTGGAGTGGAGGTAATCTTATCTTTCAACTCTTGAAAACCTTTCTCACAAGCTTCCGACCATTAAAACATCACCTTCTTTTGGATCATGTCTGTCAAAGGAAAAGCAATGGACGAAAATCCATCAACAAATCTTCTATAATAGCCGGCTAGACCAAAGAAACTCCTTATGTCTAAGGGAGTTAAAGGTCTAGGCTAATTTCTGACAGCATCCGTCTTCTTCGGATCAACCTCTACACCATCACCAGAGATAATATGGCCAATAAGCAACTGAACTCAACCAAAATTCACACTTGCTAAATTTGACATAAAGTTGGTGTTCTTTGAGGACATGCAAGGGCAAGCTCAAGTGAATCTCATGCTCATTTTCATTCTTGGAGTATATCAAAATATCATCAATGAACACAATCACAAATTAGTCGAGGTAATCTCGGAAAACTCAATTCATTAGGTCCATAAACGCCGCTGGGGCATTCGTTAACCCAAAATACATCACTAGGAATTCACAGTAACCATATATAGTTCGGAAAGCTATTTTGGGAACATCTTCACCTCTCACCCTAAGTTGGTGATATCCTGACCTTAAGTCAATCTTGGAAAAGTAGCTAGCACCTTGGAGTTGATCAAAGAGATCATCAATCTGAGGGAGAGGATACTTGTTCTTTATGGTGACCTTATTGAGTTGGCAATAATCAGTGCACATTCTAAGGGACCCATCCTTCTTCTTAACAAAAAAAACCGGAGCCCCCCATGAAGAAATACTAAATTGAATGAAACCCTTGTCTAGTAAATCTTTGAGTTGGAGCTTCAACTCTTTCAATTCATCCGGATCCATTCTATATTGAGGAATTGAAATGGGATTCGTATCCGGTAATAAATCAATGCCAAAGTCAATTTCCCGTTCGGGAAAAACTCCTGGAAGGTCATTAGGAAAAACCCCTGGGAATTCTCTCACTACAGGGACTGACTCAATAGAAGGAGTTTCACATTATAGGTCCTTAAATCTCACAACATGGTATAAACAACCCTTGGCTATCATCTTAAAAGCCTTCAAACAAGAAATGATTTGACCCGTTGGCATAGAATTTCCCCCCTTCTACTCTAATATGGGTTCATTAGGTAATTGAAACTTCACTACCCTTGTTCTACAATCTATGGAAGAAAAACAATCATGGAGACAATCCATACCCAAGATGATATCAAAATCAAACATGTCAAGTTCTATCAAATCAACAAGAATAACTCTATTGGGCAGCATTACATGAAATTTCCTATAGACTCTTTTTGCAACTACAGAGTCACCCATTGGGGTACAAACCGAAAAGGGATCAATGAAAACATCGGGAAGTACATCAAACTTCCTAGCTACCTAAGGTGTAACAAAACAAAGAGTAGCACCTAGGTCAAGCAAAGCATAAACATTAACAGAGAAAACTTGTAACATACCCCTTACAACGTCGGGAGAGCTTTCTTGTTCACCCCTAGCCTTGACCGCATAGAAACAGTTCTTTTTTGGAGCTTCAGAACTAGGACCTCTTCATTCAGTTTGGCTATTCCCCTTACCTTGACTTCTCACATTAGTAAGATCTTTCACCATATAACCACGTTTGCCACAACCATAACAACAATTAGTTCCAACAAGGCATTCACCCACATGTTTCTTACCACACTTACCACAAGTTGGTCTTTCTCTTGGTGGATCAACATTTCTCCCCTTTCGAGATTTAGGATTAGAACCTCTATCATTTAGATTCTTGGAGAAATTTGAAGGAACTTGGTTTGAAAACATCTTCTTGAACTTAGGCTTGCCTTGAATATCAAGCCTACTTTTGGAAGAACCACTTTCAAAAGACTTTGGCTTCTTAGCTTCTTTATTCCTCTTCCTTAGACGACTTTTCTCAACCTGTTGAGTATGCACCATCAACCTAGAAAGATCCATATTGTAATGAAGCATGGCTGCACGACATTCTTCTTCAATATCTTCGGATACGCCCGTTACATAATGACTCATTTCATCCCTAGCATTAGAAACCAAAGAAGAAGCATATTTGGACAACTTAATGAATTTTAAGGAGTATTCCTTGACATTCATACCTCCTTGAGGAAGGTTGATAAACTCCTCTACCTTAGCTTCTCTTTGATCCCTTGGGAATAATCTGTCAAGAAAGGCATTTTTGAAGGTCTCCTAAGTCACGGGACCATCCCCTAAAGCCCTATTATTCATCCACTGGTTGTACCATGTCTGAGCCACGTCCTTGAGTTGATAAGCAGCAAGTTCAGCCTTCTCAATAGAACTCACCCACTTAGCAAACAAAATCTTGTAGACCTCATCAAGGAAAGCTTGGGGGTCTCCATCAACTTTTGACCCAAGGAAAATAGGAGGATTCATCCTCGTAAAGTCTCTCAAATGGGTAGCCATAGTAATAGCATGTTGGTTCTCTCGAGGTGCAACCTCTCTTTTAGCTTGTGCCGTAATAGCCTGAGCTTGGGTGGTGATGGATTGGGCCACTTGGAACAGGGCTGCCCTCACCTCACCATCCGTCATAGCTGGAGGATTCACCGGAACTTGATCATTTGCAGTAGCTTGCACTTGAGGAGGAACTTGATTGCCTTTGGAAGTAGCTCCCGCATTCGCAATCTCTTCTCCTACTCTTCTCGCGGCTGTGCTTCTTGTGTTCATCGCCTATAACCACAATAAAGGGATTAGATGCTAAAAGACACATAGTGTCAAAACTCTAAAGGCACACTATAGGATTACCAAGAAAAGAGAAGTTTCCTAATCATCACATAGCCTCTTGTCCACAATTGTGGCGCGCTTCACAAGCATGGACAAGACACTAGTTAATGTAGTTTACTTAGACATTGATCCTAAGGATATTTAACCTCATGCTATGATACCAAGTTTGTCACACCATAGAGCACACCCCAGATAAGACCGGCATCGTCGTCCTCTCAGAGGACTCACACAAGCCCTTAGCGTTCGTCATAACATGTGATTAGTAAAACTTGAGGAAAATTCAAAATTTTATGAACTATGTGAAGTATACTTAGACTTCATACTTAACATTTATAATGACATATGATATTCTAAAAACATGTCTCACACATATAAAACCATCTAAAGTTTGCAAATCTTGACTTAGCCAATATATAGTCAATATGCCATATAGGCCTTAATACAAAAGAATCCAAGGAACATAATTGGAAATCGAATATTCTTAAAATCTACCAATGTCTTCATAATCTAGAATGTGATATATAGCATATCCGAACATGAGGACCTACCAAGATTTGGAGAAAGACTTCCAAACTTCTTGAAATTGACCTCCTTAAACTTCAATGGCCGGAACCTACAGTTGTAGTAATATATAGTAATGGGGTTAGTACGCCATATGTACTAAGTATGGCTATATGCACATAACATATAAGGACATGTATGAAAAATGATCATTTCTTAGAAACATGCTAAGTCATAAGAATGTCTTCAATGCACATACTATAGAACATATACACGTTAAGGATTCCATCAACATAAGGCATGATCATAAGCAAATACATATTATCATAGATTCATGTTAACATTTCATATTAAACGGATCATAGAACATAACATACAAGTCACATACAAATGATCCCATCCCCAACCTACAAGTGCAATTGTCATGTGAAGCCTCATAACCCCACACAACCAAGTAGATAATATAGGAGACCAAATACATATTCATCATAATGATAAACATCAAATAAAAGTAACATCATGTATCATAAACTTATATCTTTCATGTTATCATATGACATAAGAACAATGTCCTAGGACTTTCCTTAGAGTCAACTTGTTCAATGTCTAGACTCCTCAAGTCACCCTAGTCAATGTCCATATACTTGTCTTTACTTTTACATGAGGGAACATTCGCCTTAACTGACATAGACCATGTGAGCTAAACATGGAATCTGGTATGATAAAACCCCACACCAAAAGAAGGTTGTCTACTGGCCAAAGTAGAACCAAACATGACATAGCTTTCAAGGTGGATCCACTAGCTAGTATCCTATGGTTGCAACATAGTTCAAGAACTAGGAGATATTTTAGAGACCCATAGTTCCACATTACATGGTAGCCTCATTCTAATGAGAATCATTGTGACCTACCTTCCAACTAGGGAAGGGACACTTCTCATATCTAGTTCATCGATGCTTAGCTTAAGTCCCTTTCTTGAATAACCTTTAAGTTGTCTTTTATCATAAACTTATCATAGGTCATAGGAGATTAAATCCTTATATGAACATGATAATAATCTCTTTAGGTTTAGATGAGAATTTCCTTTCATTCTAACCCTTCGTTTGTGAGATTAACATAACATAGTCATCTTGTGTAAAGCATACAAGAGAATATTGTAACTTGCATTTTTCGTGTTCTTATCATGACTCATAAGTAACATGTTCATATACCAATATATACAAATAGCGACATCATACATACTTCCATAGTATAGCATCTTGATTTATAGGCTAACATAAACATTATAGAATAATCACAACTTTAGAAGACTTACCTTTGCTTCCAAGAACCTTATTCTAGAACTTAGTTAAACTTACAACATTCAAACCATAACATAGTGAAATATTCAAAATCATAATAAATAAGAACTCTTCAAATAATGTACAAGATCAATGCATAATGTAGGATAAGGGAAAGGGTCATTTACGAGTTCATTCTAGTCTTAGTTCCAATCCCTACATTTACATGTCATCTAATAGTAGCGACAACCATACGAATCCATCATCTAGATAAAAACTTGCTTCACAAGAAAATCTAATACTAATATTCAAATACTCAACAAATTCGTGCTTAATCAACCATGGAAAATAATTTCTTTCTATTGAAAATCATAAATCTAGAGTTAGGAAGAAAATCCATTTTGTAGAGTAAAACCCCTAGAATTGAATGTCTTGAAAACTTATCTTTGAAAGGACCTCTTGGGTAAATGAATCCAAAGATTTAAAAACCCATACCTTATAGATGAATAATCCACGAAATTTCGATGAAAATCTTGAAGTATTCGTCTTCTTCCGTAAACTCTTCTTGTTCTTCAATGGTGTTTGGAAAAGAGAGCGTTTCTTGAGAGATGAGAGAATTTTCGTTTGAATCTGATTTGGATGTGTAAAATTGGTCTAAAACTGACCTAATATCCATATATAGTCGTCCTATGAATTACCCCAAAGACCCTCCATTTGAATAGGTCGTTTTAAGAAGTTAAATTACAAAAAATACGACTTTAACGATTCTGGGAAGTGGCTGCGCGTCGCGGGGCCAAATCCCGTTATTTTTCTGAGATTTTTGGTTGAGGCAGTGAGATGTGTGTCAGACTCGCGTCGCGAGCCTGCCTCTCAATTCTTGAGGCAGTAGCCTGCGTGACAGCCTCGCGTCGCACAGCTTGCCTCCAAATCTGCCTGTTCGCAGGCTGCCAGGCAGCCTGCCCATCCATCAGACGTTTGGAACATTTGTACTACATACTACCTATCCAAGGTCTCTTTACAGATTTTGGACTTCATTTGACACCTCAAAACCTTCACCAAAAATAGGGACGTCAACTAATTCAAATTAGCTAGTTTCCGGACGTCAAGGTTTTTCTTTGTCGTTTTGGCTCTAACCTTTTGTAAATGAGTTTATTGCATTATATAGGTCTGGAAACATCATTTTAAACATTATTTAATATATTACCTTTAGTCTAAGTCATGTCATTTCCAGAGTGTTACAACGAAGATGCAACGCACATCCTCGAGAATGATAATAAGCTTCCTTGGACATATCATACTATTTTCGACATCTATCAGTGTGATTGTTGTTACAAAGAAGCAGTACTGAGTAAGACAAATTTCTCAACACCATGGAGTCCTTTGTCATCTTTTATTTCCACGAATAACAAATGTTATATTGCACTTTATTATATGGAGAAAAGAGGGGTGAAACTTCCTTTCTCTTTTGCTGGTCTTTTTCTGCCGTCTAACTTGGTCGAGCAAATGGTTATTCCTAAGATTGGTTTTAGAACTACTCGATCTTTCTATCAATCTGTTCGTTTGAACACTTCTCTAATTCGAGCCAATGTGGAAATGCTAGTTGTTCAAGGTTCTTCATCACTTCTTGAAATTTGTTACATGCCTCTAGAAGATGGCGTCCAGAACATACACGTGCCACTGCCTTCTATGCTAAATCATAAAACCATGAATTTACACAAAACAAATGTTTTTGTGCTGAAATGTTTTGAGATATTCTCTCGTCAATTTGTATCTACTTTAACCTTGAGGACAAGGTTCTCATTTCGAGGGGGGGGCGAGTATTGTTGTGAACACGGCTGGCCAAGTTGTTGGGCTTGAGGCTAAACCACAAAGAGGCCCAATAATTATTCAGCCCAATACTTGGTTTGCTTGGGATCCACGTTGAGTAGACTTTAAATGGTTTTCATTTGCAATTTTTGGAGGATTAAGCGTATTATAAAGAAACTGTCTTTTCCTCTCATCTCCAGTCTAGAGTCTTAACTTATCATCCCCATTCTTATATCTATCTTTACTTATTTGTTATTTCAATACTTCTGTTTGTAATACAAGTGTTGTTATTATAATTTGGTTATCAATGAAGATAATGTTAATGTATTTCTATTGAGAATTCGGGCTTTTTACAGGCTTGGTGAAAATTTCAGCAACTTGCTCATCACTTTTCCAGTAAAGAAGCTTCACATCTCCCTCTTTATGCACTTTTCTCAGGAAAAACAACTTTACATCGAAATTCTTTGTTCTCCCATGAAAAACAGGTTATTAGCAATATAATTTGCAGGTTGATTATCAGTATAAAGTTCAGTAACTTCTTTTTCTCCGTACTCATATCACACATGCTTTTCCTCAACCACAGTGCTTGATTTACAACTACCGTTGTAGCAATGAATTCTTCCTCAGCTATTGATAGTGGTACTGCATCTTGTTTCTTGGAATACCAATAGAAATCCCCTGATCCAAAGATTGAAATAAAAACCTGAAATACTCCTCATATTAAATTAACCAGCCCAATCACTACCGAAAAATTCAATAAGACTAAAATTCTTACTTTTCTGGAACTTAACACCATAGTTGATAGTTACTTTTATGTATATGACAATTCTTTCAGCTGATCTCAAGTGTAAATCACTTACACAATGCATAATCAAAGACAAAAGACTCATTGCATACAACATATCATGTCTGGTTGCAGTCAAATACATTAAGCTAACAATAAGACTTTATAATATGTCTCATCCACCTTTTATGCTCCATCATCAATGGAACATGTTTCCGTTTTTTCATTGGAGTACTCATAACTTTACAATATTCCATATGAAACTTCTTTAGGATATCTTGAGTATAGTCTTTTAGGAGAATGAACACATCGTCTTTATTTTGTTTAATCTCCATTCCAAGAAAGTATGACATTAATCCAAGGTCTGTCATTTCTAATACCTTCATCATTTCAAACTTGAAATCCTCAATCATAAAAGTCTAACTTCGTGTGACAAATAGATTTTCAACGTACAAAGAAATAATAAGTATGTCTGCATCTGAACACTTACTGTAAAGTGTAGACTCAGATAGGCAATTGTTAAATCCTAAACTTTTTAAATGATCATCAATCTTGCTATACCAATCTCTTGATGCTTTCTTTAAACCATAGACAACTTTATTTATCAAGTAAACCTTGTCTTCTTGTCCAATGACGACAAAACCATCTGGTTTATCAACACAAATCTCCTCCTGGAGAAAACATATGAGTCCAAGATTTGGACTAATTTAGGGCTTATTTACAATGATTTAGTATCCTCAAATGCTTATTTTTTCAAATAACTGATGTAAATCCCTTGATTTCCAGGTATATGGATTGAGGAACAAAGCATGGAAACTAATTTGCAAAAAACGAACAAAGAGAGCCGAAAGAACGAAAGAATGGAAGCTTGGTAATCGCCACGTACCTTTGGAGAGTCACTGAATGGACGTTATTTCATCTAAATTCTAGTGTGCCATGCCTTGAAGGACAAAACCAAGTTGGCGAGGGAAAGGAGCAGTCGACGAGTAGTTCCGCGATGCGGTGTTAGATCGACCAAAGTTACAGAACGTGAGGATGACGAAGGTCAAAGTAGAAAAGTGATAGAACAGACCAAAGTGTGAATCGCCGAGTTTATCGGCAAGACCTACTTACTGCTCTAAATTACCCTTCGCAACATATTTTTGGCGACTATAAATACATTTACAAAGATTAAGTTTGGTATCAAATTTTAGAAGGATATTTATTATTAAAAGATTATTGATTGAATTCTGAGTATTGAGACTAGTTTTTCCTGAGCTCTGAAGAATTGAAGTTTTTCACTTTTGAGAAATTGAAAGTCGTCTTTGAGATTCATTAATTTGGAGTATTGTAAGGACAAAACTAATCTTATTCAGTTTATTGAAAAACAATTTTGTAATGCTTTTATCTTTTTCTGATGACTAGATAAACCCCAATTCTTTGGGGTGTGATTATGTGATGATGGGTTGATTTAGTTTATGGTTATTGCTAATTGTTAGTATAAATGCTGTTAGAAGCGATCTCAATAAGCAATTATGGTTTAATTTAAGAATTGTAGTTAGTAATCCAGTTCTACCTTCTAATTTTTGGCTTGTTCGAGAGAGAGAATTAAAGACAAAGATTATTGATTTATTGTATGTAGGTATTGGGTTTTCATGGGTTCATATTTAGAAAGTGAATCCTAAACCCTTTTCCACACAATTAGCGAGAGAGACTAAATGTATAAAGTGCAAATTGTTCTTATTTTGCATGCTACTCGATGTTTGAGAGAAATTGACTTTATTTTGGGTAAATTGTTCGAGAGAAATTGTATCTCCTCTATAGTGTAGCATATCCAATAATATACAATTGTTGTCTAATAGTTGCAATTACCCATCTATCTGTATTAGCCTATAATCAAATCATATCCTAAAACCCCGTGTTATTATTGTTATTCCACATTGTTTGTTGTGGTTGTAGTTGATAATTCTAAACCTAAACCCCCATTTGACATTCGTTACCCACTAATATGAATCATGTTTTAATTCAATAATGTCTATTCCTATGAGCGATTTGACCATATTCATACTTCCCAATTGATTGTCAAACACGTACCACTTCTTCTGATATTCTATCCTAACTCATTTAGTTAGGTTATATACTTGATAACGATCGTTGACACTTAGAATTGGATGAATTGTCCTTAAATGTTAAAAAAAATGGCGCCCGTTACTTAGAAGTTATGTTGATTATAAATTTATTGTGAAGTTGAGTTTTGTTCTTTTAGTCTTAATCGAATCTACTTATTTTTAATTTTGGTTTGCTTGTTTGTGTTTTGGAATATAGGATATGAATGTGAAAAACAACAATGGTAGACAAGTGGGCCACTAAGATGACATCATCAACCTAAATGATATCAATGAGCCGAATGCTAATGACCCTCATCTGATGGGTGGAATTGATGCTATCTGTTTGCCTCCGATTGAAGGGAAAACATTGTTTTCCATATTAGTAGCACTATTTTGCAGCTCTTGCAATTAAACGGGTTGTTTGTTGGTTTGGCTCATGAGGATCCCCATGAGCATATCAGAAATTTTGTTGATGTTTGCGGGCTGTTCTCCTTCAAGAACATATCACAACAGTCGGTTCAGTTAAGGTTGTTCCCGGGTGAAGCGTGCAAGTGGTTGGCCGAATTTCCAAGAGACTCCATCACTTCTTAGGAAGATCTTGTTACCACATTTCAAGTGCGATTTTTCCCTCCTTCAAAGATGATGACACGTCGGGACAACATTTAAAGCTTTAAGCTTATGTTTGTTTACTGCAACATTGTTTAAACTTGTTCTTACTATCTATGATGTTTTGAAGATATGGCTAGGACTAACCTCGACATGCCACCCTGTAAAAGAGCATGTGGAATATTTATAAATGAAGGAGGAGTCAACCCTCCTAAAAAGAGAAGAATAGCGCCTCCAAAGGGAGGAAAGGGCAAGGGCAAGAAGACATGACTTAGATTCCAGAGAACAACTCCGGCAGTGAGGGAGAGTCCATTGACTCCAAAACTATGTTCTCCGAGTCGGATGATAACTAGCCACTACAATCTAGGCGAGTAGAGATCTTTCTCGTCATGATTCAACGAGAACCCCAACGCCACCCCAGTTCAACCAGTAGTTCCTCCTCCCCAGCTACTTAACATTTTGAAAGTCAATTGGTTGCGGATAATTTTAGATGAGAAACTTCTATCTACAAAGGTCCTAGAGGGTATATACTCCATAGTGAGGGACAACATCAATTTCCAGCAGTTCGAATAGTTCACTAGGCCCCGAGGCCCCTACATTCCAAGATGGGTTTGGGAATTC
Source organism: Solanum sitiens (assembly GCA_016801875.1). Lineage (NCBI taxonomy): Eukaryota > Viridiplantae > Streptophyta > Magnoliopsida > Solanales > Solanaceae > Solanum > Solanum sitiens. Next base: position 263,243 of record JABWTJ010000451.1, on the reverse strand, counting down.
TACACTGCCTACGGTTAGCTGGTGCCCAAGGGAAAGAAGAAGGCTAATGCATTCAGACCACTGAAGTCTCTCATGGTCCGAGGAAGAAAAGTCGAGTGTTATAATGATCACATTTATATTGTACTCGAAAAGGATCTAGGTGCTACACTTGCATATTAGGGCTTTCCTATTACTTAGTCACTAGATGATTTAAACGTTCATCTTGCACCGTTGATTCTTGACACATCCCAAGGTGGATCCAGGCAAGGGTCCCTATCAAGAAAAAGGGCATGAATATTGTTGCTCCATTCTAGTTTGGATTTATCTTCAACACCATAATGTCATCCCAAAATGAGTCCATCTGCTGCCACCCTAAGGCGGCCTACCTTGGGTCGATCATATCTGGGTAGAGCATTGACATGTGACTCATTATAGAGCAGGACATGGCAATGAGGTCCAAGCAGAGCCAGACTTCCCTTCCCTTCCCGGTCTTTATCCTTGAGTTGTGTCGGCGTGCTGGAGTTTCTTGTGTGGAGATGAGAGATTTTAAGGTCACACCTTCATCCTCCACTAATATACGGCGCATAGAGGCTAAGAACACTCGAGAGGAGGCACACAGGAGGGAGCAGATCTGGTGGACACATCCCCGGAGATTGACATAAAGATGATTTTTGTAGAGGTATCCCTAACAACTCTAGCCACAAGGCCTTCTAGTTCACCTTCTCGCACTTCTTCTCCAAAGTTCAAGGTGCTTCTACCTCTTCCCAGCCTTCCACGATTACTCAGGCTATAATCCTGAAGATGGGGAACCTGGCCCATTCGACTGATGTGAAGACTACCTAATTAGAGGCTATAGTAGAATGGATGATCAAGATTGTTATTTTAGCTGCATTGACACCCATACGAGCATATAATTACGCTCTCACAGTGAGAGTTGAGACTTGTGAGAGTTGACAAGGAAAGTCTTCTGAGGTGAAGGCTTTGAGAGTTTAGGTGGCAGATGTGAAATGATGTAGACTATCCCAAGTCTACAGACTTCACCTCTTTATTTGAGATAGACGACATAGAGGGTGCACGAGCTACATCTGAGATTCCTCCTCCTACCAATGGAAATTCACATATTGATGACATGGTAGCTGATGCATCAAAAGCAGAGACTGATGAGGAGTAACTTAGGGAGCGAGATGTTGTTGTTTATTATGATCTGGCAAATCTTGAGGATGCAATGTTCGAGACTCCCCGCCAGACTTACTTTAGAGACACCACCATGGGTGGATCCAATAGAGCTGGTATTGCTGATGTAACACCAGACACTGATGCCCCGATAGATGGAGAGACTAGATAGACATGACTCTTCTTTATCTCCCTCACTTTCCCCTTTTTATTGACTTTTTGTATATTTTTATTGAATTTGAGGACAAATTGCTTTTTATTTGTTGTACGGTGAGGCCTTTTCATATCTACCTCTTGTGTTTATTGTGTTGTGGTAGATATTTGGATTTGTGGAATAAATTGTATTTTGACATTGTTTTTATGGATGTTTTAGCTTGTGGCTCATTAATTTAATTGTAAATGGTTTTTTACCCTTTTGAAATATTTTGTGCCACCTCTTGATTTTGTTTGAATGTGATTGTTCTTGTGCAAATTTGAGTATCGATCTTGATCAATACTGATGACTTACATAGTGATCTATATCAAACAAAAAGGAATGTGCGGCTACAATGAGGCCAAGTGATGTTGCATAGGCAATATGTGAACTTCTTAAATCTTATTATGACTAGCCTGTTATCGAATAGAGACTCTTGTGTTGAACATGGAACACTAGCAGAAAATGTAGAGTCTTTTTTGGTATTGGTGCCAATGTCTTGTGTGATGAGCTTATCATGGAACCATGTGTGATAAAAACTAGAGTTTTCCCCGGTGTTCTTGTTGACTAAGTGATGTAATCTCTTCAAATAATCTTAGGAAACAATTTAAAGAGTGAAACAATTTGACATTATACCTTTTTTGTGGCCTACCTTGTAAGTGTGTGAACTTTGCTTGAACACACTTTGAGTCTTACCCTTTTCTTGGAAGAAACTCGATACAATTATGGCCTTACTTTATCCCTTCACCCTTAATCCTCATGAGATGTGTTTTGTTGGAATATACAACTTAGGACAAAAGCCTAAGTTTGGGGTGTGGTTAAACGAGAAGGTAAATCAAGAAGTTCAAAGAAGTCTCCCTTGATCCATGTTTTTAACAACGATGGAACCCCTCCATACATAAAAAGAGAGAAAAAGGATAGAAAAATGAAAAAGAATAGTAATGAAAAAGTTGAGAAATAAAGTTATGGAATTTTCAAAAGAAATTGGGTGTCCAGCATTCCTAAAATGAATAATAGGGTGAATTTGGAACATGGATGTGAATTGTCATATCCGGGGAGCCCCCCCTAGACGTAACTGGCATCGTCGTCCTCTTTGAGGACTAAGACTAGCCTCTTAGCATTCGTCATAACATTCATATGCTAAAAATACGGAAAAATTAAAAACTTTTACTATATCTATGTGGAGGTCTACATAGACCTCTACATACACATAATAATATTAATATCATATACATAGACCCTTTGTATAAGAATATTACTTAATCTTATACTTTTAGTGCACATACATATATCATATAGAATATAGTCATAAAGTTTGTCTCATTTCATAACCATCTAGGAACGATAATAGCAATATGGGCATAGCCCTACAACTATGTAAAGAAGCCACATATAGGCTTATACAAATCGTACTCAAATGAAGTAGAATGAACATAAGAGTCTTAAGAACTAAACAACTCCATAGCTAGGTATTGGCATCGCCCTCGGAAAATGAGGACCTACCCACTTGGATGGTAGAGAATACACAAGCCTCATTCAAGTCCTCTCGAATGAGCCTTCAACGACCAGAACCTAAAATGTTTGGGAGAAAGGGAGAAGATGGGGATAGTATGCCACTTGTACTAAGTATGAGACCATATGCACATATATCATCAAAGCATGCTAAAAAGTACATTTAGTTGAAGCATGCCATTTTTACTCTTTTGAAAGTCTTATGCACAATCAAGAAAACCATACCAATCATTTAGACAAGTTAAATAAGTCAAAGCAAGTCATATGCATATCAACATACTTGAACCCATAATCTCATATAACTCTATCACCAAGTAATAACATCACAAGCATGAATAAGAGTTTATCATGTAAATAGAAAAGCAAGACCACTAATCATAAATCCTCATAAAGTCAACAAGTTCAATGACCAAGCAAAGCCCCATAACCTTACACAATCAAGTAACTGAACAAGAACTATAATTAATAACCCACTTCACATAACATAGCTTTCGAATACACAAAAGTTCATACTTTAGCAGTAAGGACCAATTACATGTTAATAAGCATCATCATCATCATATAATATCATTTACCTTTATCATCATATACATACGTAATATTAATCTCCTAAATATCCTATCAAGGCAAACTAGTGCAAGGCATAAGTACAGTCTCATAGCCCTACATAAGCTAAGTCAAACCCCTCAAGTCACTTTAGTTAGCTTATACACTATTACTTTATTTTAGTTTAGGGAACACTTTCCTTAACTTACATAGACCACATAAGCTAATATGGAATCTGGTGTTGTAAAACCTTACACCGATTGAAGGTGGTCTACCGGCCAAGATAGAACCTAACGTGAACGTAGCTTTCTAGGTGGATCCACTAGCTAGTATTCCTATGGTGGCAACATAGTTAAGGAACTTGGGGCCATCTTGGTAATATCAATCTACACCCTATTTGGATCATGAGGCTATCAACTCCATGAGGACCGTAGTGAACCCTACCTTCCCTATGTGGGAAAGTGTCACCCTCTCACATACAGGATCACTCGGTGCTAATCTAGAGTCCTTTTTTGAAATGTCCTTAAGCCTTTATTAACAATCATAGCTTAGTTTAGTTCATAGGGTCTAACCCTTGTATAATCATCATCATCATAGCTCAATAAGAGTTGTATGAGTATATCCCTTTCATTATAATTCATACAAGTGAGGTTAGCACCTTTTCACATTCATTCATAATAAGGCACATTGGTAGTCATTACCACCCTTATAACATTTTCATCTTAATCAACCTCACAACCATAGTCAAGACATTTCAATTCAACATCATACCACCCTATCAATCCTAAACAAGGCATACTCCAACACAATCATCACGACTTAATCAGAATTAACCACGAATTGAAGTAAGGAAATAAGGTTCATAAGACTTACCAAGTCTCCTTCACAACTCATCATCAAGGTCTTACCATCAACCCTTTGTTCAACTCAATTTGATTATCAAGTTATCATAATTCAATAACCAACATAATCACAAGGCTAGATGAATCACTACATCACAATTCAATACTAGATCAAAGCTTAAGATTTAGTCAATTCATCATACCCTAGCTCAGTTCTCAAGAACTAGCATGAAAGACTACACATCATCCTAATTTTTTTATGATTAGCATACCAACATCATCTAGTAGTAATTCAACCCATAACAAGGTCAATTGAATGAACATTATACAATGTAAGTCAAGATCACAACCTAGGGTTAGGGGTTGGGGATCATGTTCTTCAATTTAGACCAACCCATCAACAATTATCATAATCAAGTTAAATTACATGTTAATAAATTAATTATACCCTAAAGAAAGCATCCACAACTCAATTTATAGTTTCAATTTCGAGATTAGATGAAACCCACTTAAAAACTCAAAGTTTTGGAAATACTTTGAATGAACCCTTTGAGAAAAGAGGTCTCAAAGGTGAATAGATCCCATACCTCAACGTTTTGATCAAGATTTGGATATGAAATCGCCCCTTTCCAGCCCCCAAATCCCTTCCTTAGCTTAGTCTTCAATGGTGTCTTCCAATAGAGAAAGAAATAGAAGGTAGAGGAATTGTTTTGAGAGTTCTAAGTAAACTAATGGGATTGGGGTCTTTATATTGGGGGTTAATTAACTTAATTAGGATCCCTTAATACCCTAACTAACCCCCTAACCCCTTAACTAATTAAATGAAATCAACTTAAAATGTGCAGGAAAATTACAGTTCAATCGACGACACCACGATCGATGGATCGTCGGTCAATCGACGAGACACCCCTCCCTCCATCCTGCACATCCGTAGTTTTGGTTAGAGAATTGTGCAGGTGAGGGCTCAAAACATTTGGCTAAGTGATGGACGACGGTTGGCAATGACGCCCCGTCGATCCACACACGGATAGTAGCCTGCATGTCGATGCACACAACCTAGGGCGTTGACACCAACTTGCAAGGGTCCTCCTCAAGGGCCCTTGGTCGGTCCTTGGGGAGTCATACCAGAACATTTTGACCATGAAACATATTTAACACATGTTAAACACCTTTTCACTAAATTCCATTAATTTTTAACTCTTAAAAACTAGTCAAATAGGCTAAGGTACGCTAATACCTCTTTGAATTAACTTCTGGACGTCATGGACGTTCTTGGACGTTTTGGTTTCAAAATTTCCTAAATGACCTATATTCATTAAAATAGACTTAAAAACAGAGGTATAGAGACCTCATGACATCTATGTTAGGCTTTAAGACATGTCTTGTATTTTCGAAGTGTTACATTATCCCCCCCCCCCCTCTTAGGAACATTCGTCCCCGAATGACACTAAAACTCTTTTTTGAAGGAAAGAATAGACTCAAGACTAGCAGCACAACCAACATCAATACAATGCAACATAATACATATCATTTCAATTAAGGCAATCAAAAACTTCAATTACCATAATAAGATTGAAACATTGCATCATGAGGCATTTCCTTCTCACAACAACAACATGAGCTCATCATTCTATACATGAGTCAATTAGGAAGACGTTCAACTTATCAACATGCCAGACATCACTTCATAAAGACTCACCATGTCAAAATTCACAACATAACTCAAACAAACCAAGAAGCAAAAAATTTCAAGTTTAAATGCATTGTTCACTGTAACATCACTGTGAAGTATTCAAAAAAATGCTCATTTTGCAAAACTTCACCCAAAAATCAAGAAACTTCAATTTCTAGCCACATTTATGTTATTAAAAGAATGAATAACCTTAATCATCAAAAAGATGAGGGTAACGGGATTTCATGTCGTCCTCGGCCTTGGCCTCCTATGTTGCACCATCAACTAGGTGATTTTTCATAACACCTTTACGGAAACCACCTCTTTGTTCCTCAACCTCTTCACTTGCCTATCAAGGATTTGAACCGGAACCTCTTCATAAGAGAGGTTATCCTTGACACCAAGACCCTCAACAGGAAGAATGGACTCGGGATTACCGAGACACTTCTTAACCATAGAAACATGGAAAACCGGATGAATCGAAGCCAATTCACTAGGCCACCTCAACTCATAGGAAACCTTACCAGCCCTTTGCAAGATTTCATAGAAACCCACATAACGAGGACTTAACTTCCCTTTCTTGCCAAACCTAACAACCCCCTTCATAGGTGAAATTTTCAAGTACACCTTATCACCTTCTTCAAACTCTAGATCCCTTCTCCTATGATCGGCATAAGACTTTTGCTGACTATAGGCTATTTGCAAGCAATTTCTAATAATATGAACTTTTTCCAATGTTTTATAAATTAAATCGGGACCAAGAATCGAAGACTCACCGACTTCAAACCACCCAATAGGAGACTTACACCTCCTACCATAAAAAGCTTCATAGGGAGACATGGAAATGGATGAATGGAAACTATTGTTGTAAGCAAACTCCACCAAAGGCAAGTTCTTATCCCAACTTCCCTTGAAATTGATGACACAATATCTAAGCATATCCTCAAGGGTTTGAATAGTATGTTCCGCTTGACCATCCGTTTGTGGATGAAAAGCGGTACTCAACTTCACCTTAGTACCCAACCCTTCTTGAAATGACCTCCAAAACCTAGATGTGAATTGTGCACCCCTATCCGATATGATAGATAACGGAATACCATAACGACAAACAATCTCATCAATGAAGATCTTAGCATAATCTTCCGCCGAATAAATAGACTTGATGGGATTAAAGTGAGAGGACTTGGTCAACCTATCAACCACCACCCATATGGAGTCATATTGCTTTTGGGTCTTAGGCAAACCTACCACAAAATCCATATTGATGTCTTCCCACTTCCAAGTAGGAATTTGGATTTCTTATAGTAAGTCACCCTTGTCACAACCGGAAACCATATCCTAGAAGATAGGGTGCAATCTCGGATTGTGACCGGCGTCGTCGAACTCTGAGAGTTCTAAGACAAGCGTCATTTATATCATTCATTGCATATACATAATGAAAAGTAGTGCGGAATTAAAACTTTTCACAAAACATAATATAGTCTTTAAAAACCTCTTTCATATAAAAGTAATAGAAATTCTAAGTCTCAATCTCATCATCTTAAGACACAAGAGTACTTTTGGACAGGGCCCATACTTCAATACAAAAATAGAAAGACATAGTCGATTACAATAATTCAAAGAAAATAATAAAAGACATATGCCCTCGAGTCAACTGAGGACATACTTCAACTTCTTCTTGAACGATCTCCTTGTTCAAGTCTTCACTTCACAAGCTCTTCACCTACCAAGAACTATAGATAGAAAATAAAGCATGGAATTAGTACAACCACATGTACTAAGTATGGCTATATGCATAAAATCATGAAAACGGACTTTATTGGAAATATGCATCTTTTCATTTGGAAATCATAGTTTAAACATAAGAACATCATTTAGCAATTAGGAAACACAAAAGATAACAATTAACCAAAAATACCATTTAAAGAACTCACTTTACAGTGAGCTATATTCACTGTACAGTGAACCACTTCATCCCTCACTTTAAGTCTTCCTAGCATGTAATTCCCTCACTTAAAGTCATCCTAAGATTCACTTAAGTCACACAAAGAGAGACCGCCCATACACCCTCTTTAGATGTGCCTAAAAGACCCTTAAGATTACCTACAATGAGTCACATACATACTTAGAAAACAATCATAAACATCTATGTAAGATTCATCTACCAAAGGTGATTTCCAAGGTTCACTTGAGTGAATGTGGAGCGACCTCCCATACAATCTCTATCAGACACACACAAGAGATCCTTTAGACTACCTCAAATAGAATCATTCTCACTAAATACACCTACACTTATATTAGAAGACATTCTACTTCCAAAAACTATCAAAAGACCTACTTAAGTAAATCGAGAAGATAATGTCCATAGTGCAGTGACCTCTTCAAGATTACCTAAATAGTCCTTAAGATTTCCTAAGGTTTAGATCATGTCAACAAGATTGACCAACTTCCCTAACTAGAGTCATACTCAAGACTTCAAAAGATAAGACATGAAGAGACCATCCTTTCATGCCCTCCTCACACTTTAGCTAAGGAATGCTTAAGTCACTTTAGATTAGGTACTCATTCATTTACATAGTTACTAACATAGGTCATTAGTTCATTAGTTCATTAAGACTCATACATCACATAAGACACTCACATACAACATCAAATAAGACACTCACATAATGGTCTTGGACACGACCTAGGAACTCCACATAACACCTTCAAAGTCTATTGTGCAATGTCTAGATAGCGTCCCATACCATCACCTAAACCTCATAAACTTATATAATGCTAATAGGCATTCCACATGATGAGAATATGCAATAACCGACATAGACCATGGTAGCAAGACATGGAATCCGAAGTTCTATCCTACTCCGATGAGGTTGTTCTACTTGCTTATGGTTGAAATTGGACACATCCCATGTAGGCACATGGTTAAGGAATATGAAGGGCTTCTTTGTATTCTAGTCTCATATTTAACTAGAACTACTTCCCTTGCCATACTCACTCGGTGCTAGCCTTCTTTCTCATAGAATATTTCATACATTAGGTTTACATAAAAGGGTTCCATAACTAGTTCATAACCCAATTACATGTACCCTACCAAGGAAGGTCCACTAGGGCTACCTCACAATGGCGATAAGAAGCTCATGATGACTTTCCTAAGTGTTAATATGATGCCGTTCCATCCAACTAACCATAAGTCCATCATTCCTTTACTTTGAAGGATACCATTACGGCTTACACTTCAACAATCTTTAACCTTACTTTTAAGTCAAGGTTTGCACATAAGAGACTCTCATAACATCATTCAAAGTCACATGTCATTCATTAATTCAAGACTAAGAGTTATAACACCCTAAATCAAGACATCACATATCCATAATCATATATACATTAAGCAAGAGATACGAGTCAACCAAGACAAGACATCACATACTTCACCTTTAACATATAATACAAGTCATTCTAGAAACACCTCTAAAACAACCTAACATATACAAGTCACCCTATATATCATCATAACATCATTAATATACTCCACATAGACTCATAAAGTCAAGTATGAATAACCAAGCCTTAACCTAACACTACACTCAAAATGTCAAGTCAAAGTCTAACATGATCACTTAAGGGAACATAACTAGAAGAGTACATACATGACTATATAACTTCACATGTATATAGGTAATGTCATCAAACTACACAAATAGCCACATAACTTTAAGTAATTGCCAATAAGGCCATGCTCATAATATTGCATAAAGTAACGCCGACAAGGCCACATCAATTGCAAGTAAAACACATAACACCGCCACTATAAGTGGACCATACCAAACACAATAGAATTAAAGTATAATTAATATCAAATTAAGGAAAATTAGGGCAGCATACCTTCATCCCCATATCCACACTTCAATTCAATGTCAAATCAACCAATTCAACATCACAAGGCCCTTACCCATGGCCATGAACAATATTTCAAAGCAATAACCATAAAAATCAATGAATCTACATAAATTCAATCTAGGTTTAACAATCTAAGATCAATTATATATCAATTGAATACAATTCTTATATCATTAGAAAGCCCATAAGAAACTACACAACAATTCATCAACATTAGCTTAATATCAAGTAACCCAATAAGTAGTCAAAACTAGGCTTCATCAATTCACATGGGTTCATGGGTAATTTATGTTGAAATCATAAATACAATATCAATTAGATTATAATTCAATGTTTAGAAATCATTTATGCAAGAACCCATGGTAGAATCCCGAAATTGGACAATTCACTTTAGAAAACTTTGTAAAACATTTTGAGGATTGGGCTCCTTGATGAAATAAGTTTCAAGCATCAAAATCCATACATCAAGGATGATAATTCTTCACTTTTATGAAGAATTTCCACACAAGAACCCCTCACCAAGATGCCTCTTCAATGGAGTCTTCAATGGAGGTTTTGGGAAAATATTCTAAGAGTTTTGGGTTTTCAATTTGGAAGAATGAAGTCTTTAGGGTGTTAAATAGTTATATAGTTAATTAAAATACCCATAAGACCCTTAATAAACCGCCTAAACTCTTATTTGGAAGTGGGGTGAATTTACTAATTCACCCCTGACTTGGCAGAAAAATCTGCACGCAGGGAACAGCCCATGACGACCTGCCCATGACGGGGCATCACGGCTGAAGCGGGGCGTCTGGCCTTCCGTTGCAAGCAACAGTAGCTTGCCAAGGGTCCCCTATACACCCTTGGACAAGGCCCCCACGAAGAGACCCTTGTGACAGGGCGTCACAGCCACTACTGGCCGTTGACAGCTCCGTCGCCAAGGCTGCCTGGGACTGCCTGCACATCAGTTTTGGGTCCTTTCTCAAGGACCCTTCGATGGTCCTTGGGATAATTTCCCGGACGTTTCCAACCCAAATATTATCATCTATAATTTTAACACCTCTCAAATGAATTTTATCAAAAACGAACACATAAAACTCAACGAGACTCGCCTAGACGTACAAGGTCGACTCAAGGCATATCTTTTGAATGCCTTGGACGTTCTTGGTCGTTTGACATCCAAACTTCACGAAACTTTAACACTGCCTATACATGCTATATTAACTCTATTAAGAACCTTAAAACACCATGAAACACACATAAACACATAAAACCACATAAGAGACATTTAGGTGACTTAGTCGTCAAACGTCTTAGTCGTCCCTTGACGTTTGACTTCCAACACCTCTAATATTTTAGCTACTGCCTCTATACCACATTTTAAATATATTTAGGACCTTATAACACCAAGACCAACTTGTTAGGCTCTGGTTAACCTATGTCTTTTTAAGGTCTTACAATCTCCCCCACTTGGACAACATTCATCCTCGAATGACACTTGCCACTCTCCGAACACTTCCAAGATTAGAGACTCAACTAGCAGCACATAACCAAGCCATACAACACATATCAAGAAGAAATCATCAATTTCACAAAATCAAGAGATTCTCAACACAACAAGAAACTAGAAAACAATTCTATAACTCATTATGCTACAAAACTCACATGCTTCAATCCAAATAGCAGAAACTCAATTTATATTAAACATCATACTCATATACATCAGTTCTAACCACATTACCACAATTTTAGACCAAAAAATCAAATAGTCATTTTTTTCAAAAATTTTTTACAGTGAGCAGTGTATCAAGCTACAGTGAATTTTTGCAAATTTTCCAAAAATGCAATCTTTAGGCAATTCACTATATATACATGCTAATATGCAAGATAACATCATTTAAACACATCATACAACATGCTCAAAGTTTCATACAACAGAAAATGCAAGAAGTAATTGAAATTCAATTTCAACCAAACTCCTAAACATCATGCACATGCAACAATTCAAGGAATTCTATCCCATCTACAAACCATACTCCCCCACTTAGAAGGAACTCATACTATCAAAAGATAAACAAGAACTTACCAACATCATCATCACCATCACCCAACTTCTCAATTCTAGTACAGAGTGCATTGAAATGCTTCTTAGTTGGAGCATCTTCCTTCGGAACACTAGGCCCAACCCTCTTGCCCTCCTTCCTAGAAGCAATGTTTGGACAATCTCTCACTTTGTGCCCATCCTTTCCACATCCAAAGCAACTACCGGTACCCAATAAACACTCACCATAATGTCTCTTACTACAAGTGGCACATAAAGGTTTGTCATTGCTAGAACCACCTCTTTTCTCAAACTTCTTCTTAGGAACACTAGGACCATCTTAAGTTTGAACCCTCTTTTTGAACCTAGGTTGCACTTGGTCACTAGCAACACTCCTTTTCAAGTTCCTTGACATCCTCCTAATTTTAGATTCTTCAATTGATTGTGCATACACCATGAGTCTAGCCAAAGTCATATTATCATGCAACATAGCCGTACGGCATTCCTCCTTTACTAAATTGGCTACACCCGTCACAAAGCGACTCATTTCATCCCTTGAATTAGTCACTAGGGAAGGTGCATACCTACACAAAGTCGACAATTGCAAAGAGTACTCCTCAACACTCATAGTTCCTTGCTTAAGATTGATAAATTCTTCTACTTTCTCTTCCCTGTTCTCACGTGGAAAGTACTTGCCAAGAAAAGCTTCCCTGAATTCTTCCCACTCAATAGGACCCCACTCCACCGGTCTATTGTCCTTCCATTGAGTGTACCAAATTTGAGACACATCTCTCAATTGATAAGAAGCCAACACCGCCTTCTCCCTAGATGTAACCCCCATAGCACTCAAAACTTTGTACACACCATCAAGGAATTATTGGGGATCCTCATTCACCTTAGAGCCAAGAAAGATTGGAGGATTCAACCTCACAAAGTCTCTCAACCTAGATGAAATAGTGCTCTCCATAGCATTAACCCTAGGCATCATGTTCAAGTTAGCTTGAGCCGTTACGGCTTGGGCTAAAGCAAGCAAAGCCTCTCGAATCACCCTATTAGACAATTCCGGCACCTCATCACCTCCTCCTACATTAGGAGCATGATCACCTTGAGGAGGCACTTGATCATCTTGAGCACCTTGAACACCTTTCCCACCTTGAGCACCTTGAACACCTTGCCCACCTTGAGCACCTTGAGGAACTTGCTCAACTTGGGGAAGAACTTCCTCTTTACCCCTTCCCTCTTCCATCCTTCTAGTGGCCATCCTTCTAGTGGCCATCCTTCTAGTATTCATCTCCTAGAAAACAAGGAAACACATTTAGAAGGATACTCATAACATAACTCTACCGCACGAACATAGGAGTAAAAATGAAGGAAAACACTATCGTCCTATAGCCTCTCGCCCATAGATGTGTCGCGACTCACACCGATGGTCAAGACTCTATTAGACATGAGTTGATGAGACTTTTTGATACCTAATACTACTTTCACCAACCTATGCTCTGATACCAACTTTGTCACAACCCGAAACCATACCCTAGAAGATAGGGTGCAATATCGGATTGCGACCGGCGTCGTCGAACTCTCAGAGTTCTAAGACAAGCCTCATTCATATCATTCATTGCATATACATAGTGAAAAATAGTGCAGAATTAAAACTTTTCACAAAACATAATATAGTCTTTAAAAACCTCTTTCACATAAAAGTAATAGAAATGCTAAGTCTCAATCTCATCATCTTAAGACACAAGAGTACTTTGGGACACGGCCCATACTTCAATACAAAAATAGAAAGACATAGTCTATTACAATACTTCAAAGAAAACAATAAAAGACATATGCCCTCGAGTCAACTGAGGACATACTTCAACTTGTTCTTGAACGATCTCCTTGTTTAAGTCTTCACTTCACAAGCTCTTCACCTACCAAGAACTATAGATAGAAAATAAAGCATGGAATTAGTACAACCACATGTACTAAATATGACTATATGCATAAAATCATGAAAATGGACTTTATTGGAAATATGCATCTTTTCATTTGGAAATCATAGTTTAAACTTAAGAACATCATTTAGCAATTAGGAACACATAAGATAACAATGAACCAAAAATACCATTTAAAGAACTCACTTTACAGTGAATTAATTCACTGTACAGTGAATTAATTCACTCTTACAGTGAAGCACTTCATCCCTCACTTTAAGTCTTCCTAGCATGTAATTCCCTCACTTAAAGTCATCCTAAGATTCACTTAAGCCACACAAATAGAGACCACCCATACACCCTCTCTAGATATGCCTAAACGACCCTTAAGATTACCTACAATGAGTCACATACATACTTAGAAAACAATCATAAACATCTATGTAAGATTCATCTACCAAAGGTGATTTCCAAGGTTCACTAGAGTGAGTGTGGAGCGACCTCCCATACAATATCTATCAGACACACACAAGAGATCCTATAGACTACCTCAAATAGAATCATTCTCACTTAACACACCTACACTTAGATTAGAAGACATTCTCCTTCCAAAGACTATCAAAAGACCTACTTAAGTAAATCGAGAAGATAATGTCCATAGTGCAGTGACCTCTTCAAGATTACCTAAATAGTCCTTAAGACTTCCTAAGGTTTAGATCATGTCAACAAGATTAACCAACTTCCCTAACTAGAGTCATCCTCAAGACTTCCAAAGATAAGACATGAAGAGACCATCCTTTCATGCCCTCCTCACATTTTAGCTAAGGAATGCTTAAGTCACTTTAGATTAGGTACTCATTCATTTACATAGTTACTAACATAGGTCATTAGTTCATTAGTTCATTAAGACTCATACATCACATAAGACACTCACATACAACATCAAATAAGACACTCACATAATGGTCTTGGACACGACCTAGGAACTCCACATAACACCTTCAAAGTCTATTGTGCAATGTCTAGATAGCGTCCCATACCATCACCTAAACCTCATAAACTTATATAATGCTAATAGGCATTCCACATGATGAGAATAGGCAATAACCGACATAGACCATGGTAGCAAGACATGGAATCCGAAGTTCTATCCTACTCCGATGAGGTTGTTCTACTTGCCAATGGTTGAACTTGGACACATCCCATGTAGGCACATGGTTAAGGAATATGAAGGGCTTCTTTGTATTCTAGTCTCATATTTAACTAGAACTACTTCCCTTGCCATACTCACTCGGTGCTAGCCTTCTTTCTCATAGAATATTTCATACATTAGGTTTACATAAAAGGGTTCCATAACTAGTTCATAACCCAATTACATGTACCCTACCAAGGAAGGTCCACTAGGGCTACCTCACAATGGCGATAAGAAGCTCATGATGACTTTCCTAAGTGTTAATATGATGCCGTTCCATCCAACTAACCATAAGTCCATCATTCCTTTACTTTGAAGGATACCATTACGGCTTACACTTCAACAATCTTTAACCTTACTCTTAAGTCAAGGTTTGCACATAAGAGACTCTCATAACATCATTCAAAGTCACATGTCATTCATAATTCAAGACTAAGAGTTATAACACCCTAAATCAAGACATCACATATCCATAATCATATATACATCAAGCAAGAGATACAAGTCAACCAACACAAGACATCACATACTTCACCTTTAACACATAATACAAGTCATTCTAGAAACACCTCTAAAACAACCTAACATATACAAGTCACCCTATATATCATCATAACATCATTAATATACTCCACATAGACTCATAAAGTCAAGTATGAATAACCAAGCCTTAACCTAACACTACACTCAAAATGTCAAGTCAAAGTCTAACATGATCACTTAAGGCAACATAACTAGAAGAGTACATACATGACTATGTAACTTCACATGTAGATATGTAATGTCATGAAACTACACAAATAGCCACATAACTTCAAGTAATTTCCAATAATGCCATGCTCATAATATTGCATAAAGTAACGCCGACAAGTTCACATCAATTGCAAGTAAAACACATAACACCGCCACCATAAGTGGACCATACCAAACACAAAATAATTAAAGTATAATTAATATCAAATTAAGGAAAACAGGGCAGCATACCTTCATCCCCATATCCACACTTCAATTCAATGCCAAATCAACCAATTCAACATCACAAGACCCCCCATGGCCATGAACAATAATTCGAAGAAATAACCATAAAACTCAATGAATCTACATAAATTCAATATAGGTTTAACAATCTAAGATCAATTATATATCAATTTAATACAATTCTTATATCATTAGAAAGCCCATAAGAAACTACACAACAATTCATCAACATTAGCTTAATATCAAGTAACCCAATAAGTAGTCAAAACTAGGGTTCATCAATTCACATGGGTTCATAGGTAATTTATGTTGAAATCATCAATACAATATCAATTAGATCATAATTCAATGTTTAGAAATCATTTATGCAAGAACCCATGGAAGAATCCCGAAATTGGACAATTCACTTTAGAAAATTTTGTAAAACACTTTGAGGATTGGGCTCCTTGATGAAATAAGTTTCAAGGATCAAAAGCCATACCTCAAGGATGATAATTATTCACTTTTATGAAGAATTTCCACACAATAACCCCTCACCAAGCTGCCTCTTCAATGGAGTCTTCAATGGAGGTTTTGGGAAAATATTCTAAGAGTTTTGGGTTTTCAATTTGGAAGAATGAAGTCTTTAGGGTGTTAACTACTTATATAGTTAATTAAAATACCCATAAGACTCTTAATAAACCGCCTAAACTCTTATTTGGAAGTGTGGTGAATTTACTAATTCACCCCTGACTTGGCAGAAAAATCTGCACGCAGGGAACAGCCCATGACGGGGCGTCACGGCTGAAACGGGGCGTCATGGACTTCCGTTGCAAGCAACAGTAGCTTGCCAAGGGTCCCCTCTACACCCTTGGACAAGGCCCAAACTAAGAGACCCTTGTGACGAGGCGTCACAGCCACTACTGGCCGTTGACAGCTCCGTCGCCAAGGCTGCCTGGGACTGCCTGCACATCAGTTTGGGTCCTTCCTCAAGGACCCTTCGATGGTCCTTGGGGATAATTTCCCAGAGGTTTCGAACCCAAATATGATAATATATGTGTTTAACACCTCTCACATGAATTTCATCAAAAATGAACAAATAAAACTCAACGAAACTTGCCTAGACGTACAAGGTCGACTCAAGGCATATCATTCGAATGCCTTGGTCGTTCTTGTTCGTTTGACCTCCAAACTTCACGAAACTTTAAACACTGCCTATACATGCTATGTTAACTATATTAGTAACCTTAATACACCATGAAACACACATAAACACATAAAACCACATAAGATACATTTAGGTGACTTAGTCGTCAAACGTCTTAGTCATCCCTTGACGTTTGACTTCCAACACCTCTAATATTTTAGCTACTTCCTCTATACCACATTTTAAAGATATTTAGGACCTTAGAACACCAAGACCAACATGTTAGGCTCTGGTTAACCTATGTCGTTTTTGAGGTCTTACAACCCAGTTTTAGATGTTCGACTTTCACTTGTTGGCAATTTGGTCACTTAGCAACAAAATCCGCTATGTCCCTTTTTATACCTTCCCACAAATACACCTCCCTAAGGTCATGATACATCTTTTGTTGACCCCAGAAGAATGGAATAACGGGACCCATGAGCTTCTTCAAGAATACGGTTCCTCATATCATCAACATTTGGAACACACAACCGGCCTTTATATCTCAAAACACCATCCCCCCTTAGGAGAATGACTCATTAAACTTGCCAAGGACCGATTCTTTAAACTCCATCAAAGGCTGATCAAGGTGTTGTTTGGAATTAACCTCAACAACCAAGGATGATTCGGAGTTATGATGGACCATTGCACCGCCATTTGGATTACCTTCCAATTTATCACCCAATCTTGCCAACCTATGAACATCTTTCACTAGGTCTTTCTTGGATCTTTCAATATGAGACACACTACCCATGGTCATACGACTTAAAGCATCTGCCAACATTGGCCTTGCCGGGGTGATAGAGAACACTCATATCATAATCTTTCAATAATTCTAGCAACCTTCTTTGTCGGAGATTCAACTCCTTTTGAGTAAACACATATTGGAGAGTCTTATGGTCGGTAAACACATCAACATGGACACCATACAAATAACTCCTCCAAATTTTTAAGGCAAACACTACAGCCGCTAACTAACGATCATGAGTGGGATAGTTCTTCTCATGCACCATAAGTTGTCTAGAAGCATAGGCAATCACTTTCCCATGTTGCATAAGCACACACCCCAAACCCATACGAGATGCATCACAATACACAATGAAGCCCTTTGTTCCGTCCGGTAAAGTCAACACCGGAGCGGAAGTAAGCCTATCTTTCAAGATTTGGAAGCTCTTTTAACATGCCTCTGACCACTCAAGCTTCTTACTTTTCTGGGTCAAGGTAGTGAAGGGAGATGCAATGGACACAAAACTATCCAGAAACCTCCTATAATAACCCGCTAGACCCAAGAAACTCTTAATGTCGGTTGGAGTCAATGGTCTAGGCCAATTTCTTATCGCCTCTATTTTCCTTGGATCAACCTCAACTCCCTCACTAGAGATGATATGACCAAGAAATGCCACCGACCTCAACCAAAACTCACATTTGCTATACTTGGCAAACAATTGATGTTCTTTAAGGGTTTTCAATACCACACTCAAATGACCCATGTGATCACATCATTTTACGAATATACCAAGATGTCGTCAATGAAGACAATGACCAATGAATCTAGGTAACTTTGAAACACCCTATTCATTAGGTCCATAAAGGCCGCCGGAGCATTAGTGAGACCAAAGGACATAACTAAGAACTCATAGTGGCCATATCTAGTCCGAAATGCCATCTTTGGTACATCCTCACCTCTCACCCTAAGTTGGTGATACCCCGATCTCAAGTCTATTTTTTAAAAGTAGCTTGCCTCTTGGAGTTGATCAAACAAGTCGTCAATTCGAGGGAGAGGATACTTGTTCATAATAGTGACTTTGTTGAGTTGGCGATAGTCAATATACATTCTCAAAGACCCGTCCTTCTTCTTTACAAACAAAACCGGAGAACCCCATGGAGAAATACTAGGTCGTATAAAACCCCTGTCAGTAAGTCTTTAAGTTGTGCCTTAAACTCCTTCAATTCGGCCGGAGCCATCCGATTAGGAGGAATTGAAATGGGTTTTGTATCCGGTAGCAAATCGATACCAAAATCAATTTCCCGTTCGGGAGGAATACCGGGAAGATAATTAGGAAAGACCTTCGAAAATTCACTCACTAGGGGGACCGACTCAATGGGAGGAATTTCGTAATCTAGATCGTGGACTCTTACTCTGTGATACAGACAACCCTTCGAGATCATTTTGCATGCTTTTAGACAAGAAATGATACGACCTCTACGACTAGAACTTTCCCTCTTCCACTCAACAACGGGTTCATTTGGGAAATTAAACCTCACCACCCTTGTTCTACAATCAATAGTGGCAAAACAAGAATGTAACCAATCCATACCCAAAATGATATCAAAATCAAGCATATCTAGTTCTACTAGATCAACATTGGAAACTCTATTGGGCAACATGATAGGACAATCTATATATACCCTCTTTGCAACTACCGACTCACCCACCGGAATAGACACTAGAAAGGGTTCATGCAAGATATCGTGTAAAGTATCAAACTTTTTAGCTACAAGAGGTGTTACAAAAGACAAAGTAGCACCCGGATAAAGTAAAGCACAAACATCAATAGAGAAAACTTTTAACATACGGTCACCACGTCGGGAGAGGTCTCTTGCTCACCCCTAGTGGGAAGAGCATAGAAGCGGTTCTTCTTAGGAGCATCACTAAAACCACTTGCTTGAGCTTGACCACTCTTTTCTTGGCCCTTCACATTAGGGCAATCCCGAATCTTGTGCCAAACTTTCCCACAACTAAAGCATTTATCCGTCCCAATGAGGCAAGCACCATAATGTTTCTTTCCACACTCACCACAAGTTGGCTTCTTATTTGGTGAACTAGTACCTCTTCTCTTTTGAGGCTGAGGGTTTGCACTCTTCTTATTACTAGCCTTAGGGAACTTGTTTGGAACTTGATTAGAGAACCTCTTTTTGAACCTAGGCTTGTCTTGAATCTCAAGCCTATTATTTGAAGAACAACCATCATAGGATCTTGCCATTTTTTCATCTCTACTCTTCCTCCTAGCGCTTGACTTCTCCACTTGTCTAGCATGAACCATAAGACGGGAAATGTTCATGTTTTCATATAGCATAGCCGAATAACACTCCTCTTGCAAGTCTTCCGACACCCCGTCACAAAGCGGCTCATTTCATATCTAGGATCGGAAACCCAAGAAGGAGCATATTTTGACAATTGAGTAAATTTCATGGAGTATTCAAGAACAATCATACCTCCTTGACGAAGGTTGAAGAACTCCACCACTTTATCTTCCCTCATCTCCCTAGGAAAGAACCGATCAACAAATGCCTTCTTGAAGATCTCCCAAGTCACTAGTCCACCCCGAAAAGGCCTATTGTCCGTTCATTGGACATACCAAGTTTGAGCTACATCTTTGAGTTGATATGTGGATTACTCGGCCTTCTTACTATTGCTTAACCCCATGGAAAAGAGTATCTTATAAACTTCATCTATAAACTCTTGGGAGTCTTCTTCAACCTTAGACCCATAGAAAGTAGGAGGATTCATCCGAGTGAAATCCCTTAGACGGGATGCCATGGTAGAGACTTGTTGATTGGCTCGGGGCAAAAAACCCCAGTTGGCTTGGGTCGTCATAGCTTGGGCTTGAAGAGTAGAAGCTTGGTCTTGAGTAGTAATGGCTTTGGTCATTTGGAGAAGGGCAGCCCTTATCTCACCCTCCGTCAAAGGTGGAGGATTTGCCAGAGCTTGATCGTCCACAACATCTTCTTCAAGAGGAGGAACTTGATCACCATGGGGATGAGCTCCAGCATTAGCAACCTCTTCCTCAATCCTTCGAGCCGCATTCCTCCGAGTACTTATTTCCTATAACCAAAATACAAGATTTAGGTGAAAACACACAATAGTTACTCTAAAGGCACGATATTGGATTTCCAAGAAAGAGAGAGATTCCTAAGCATCATATGGATTCCTATTCATAAGTGTGGCGCGCTTCACAATTATGACTACGAATCTACATAGACGTGGTTGAGAGAGACATAAAAATTAAAGATATTCAACCTCATGCTCTCATTGAGGACTAAGACTAGCCTCGTAGCATTCGTCATAACATTCATAGGCTAAAAATATGCAAAAATTAAAAACTTTTACTATATCTACGTGGAGGTTTACATAGACCTCTACATACACATAATAATATTAATATCGAGTATACATAGACCCTTCGTATAAGAAGATTACTTAGTATTCTACTTTTAGTGCACATCCATATATAAGATAGAACATAGTCATAAAGTTTGTCTCATCTCATAACCATCTCGAAACGATAATAGGAATTTGGGCATAGCCCTACAACAATGTAAAGAAGCCACATATAGGCTTATATAAATCATACTCAAATGAAGTAGAATGAACGTAAGAGTCTTAAGAACTAAACAACTCCACAGATAGGTATTGGCATCGCCCTCGGAAAGTGAGGACCTACCCACATAGATGGTAGAGAATATCCAAGACTCCTTCAAGTCGTCTCGAATGAGCCTTCAACGACCAGAACCTAAAATGTTTGGGAAAAAGGGATAAGATGGGGTTAGTACGCCACTTGTACTAAGTATGAGACCATATGCACATATATCATCAAAGCATGCTAAAAAGAATATTTAGTTGAAACATGCCATTTTTACTCTTTTGAAAGTCTTATGCACAATCAAATAAACCATACCAATCATTTAGAAATGTTCAACAAGTCAAAGAAAGTCATATGCATATCAACATACTTGAACCCATAATCTCACATAGCTCTATCACCAAGTAATAACATCACTAGCATGAATAAAAGTTTATCATGTAAATAGCAAATCAAGAAAACTAATCATAAATCCTCATAAAGTCAACAAGTGCAATGACCAAGCAAAGCCCCATAACCTTACTCAATCAAGTAACCCAACAAGAACCATAATTAATAACCCACTTCACATAACATAGCTTTCGAATACACATACGTTCATACTTTAGCAATAAGGACCAATTACATGTTCATAAGAATCATCATCGTCATATAATATCATTTAACTTTATCATCATATACATACGTAATATTAATCTCCCAAAGCTCTTATCAATACAAACTAGTGCAAGGCATAGGTAGAGTCCCAAACCCCTACCTAAGCTAAGTCAAACCCCCAAAGTCACTTTAGTTAGCTTATACATTATTACTTCATTTTTGTTTAGGGAAAACTTGCCTTACCCGACATAGACCATATGAGGTAATGTGGATTTCAGTGTTGTAAAACCTTACACCGATGGAAGGTGGTCTACCAGCCAAGATAGAACTTAACATGAACGTAGCTTTCTAGGTGGATCCACTAGCTAGTATTCCTATGGTGGCAACATAGTTAAGGAACTTGGGGCCATCTTGGTAATATCAATCTACACCCTATTTGGGTCATGAGGCTATCAACTCTATGAGGACCGTAGTGAACCCTACCTTCCGTATGTGGGAAAGTGTCACCCCCTCACATACAGGATCACTCGGTGCTAATCTAGAGCCCCTTTTTGAAATGTCCTTAAGCCTTTATTAACAATCATAGCTTAGTTTAGTTCATAGGGTCTAACCCTTGTATAATCATCATCATAGCTTAATAAGAATTGTATGAGTATAGCCCTTTCATTACAATTCATACAAGTGAGGTTAGCACCTTTACACATTCATTCATAATAAGGCACATTGGTAGTCATTACCACCCTCATGACATTTTCATATTAATCAACCTCACAACCATAGTCAAGACATTTCAGTTCAACATCATACCACCCTATCAATCCTAAACAAGGCATACTCCAAAACATTCATCATGACTTAATCACAATTAACCACGAATTGAAGTAAGGAAATAAGGTTCATAAGACTTACCAAATCTCCTTCACAACTCATCATCAATGTCTTACCATCAACCCTTTGTTCAAATCAATTAGGTTATCAAGTCATCATAATTCAATAACCAACATAATCACAAGGCTAGAAAAATCACTACATCACAATTCAATACTAGATCAAAGCTTAAGATTTAGTCTATTCAACATGCCCTAGATCACTTCTCAAGAACTATATTGAAAGACTACACATCATCTTAATTCGTTCATCATTAGCATACCTAGTAGTAATTCAACCGATAACCAAGTCAATTGAATAAACATTATACAAGGCAAGTCAAGATCATAACCTAGGGTTAGGGGTTGGGGATCATGTTCTTCAATATAGACCAACCCATCAACAATTATCATAATCAAGTTAAATTACATGTTAATGTATTCATTATACCCTAAATAAATCATCAACAACTCAATTCATAGTTTCAATTTTGAGATTAGATGAAATCCACTTAAAAACTCAAGTTTTGGAAATACTTTGAATGAACCCTATGAGAAAGATGTCTCAAAGGTGAATAGATCCCATACCTCAACGTTTTGATCAAGATTTGGAGATTAAATCGCCCCTTTCCAGCCCCAAAAACCCTTCCTTAGCTTAGTCTTCAATGGTGTCTTCCAATAGAGAGAGAAAGAAGAGAGAAGGTAGAGGAATTGTTTGAGAGTTCTAATTAAACTAATGGGGTTGGGGTCTTTATATTGGGGGTTAATTAACTTAATTAGGCTCCCTTAATACCCTAAATAATCCCCTAACCCCTTGACTAATTAAATGAGCAAAATTACAGTTTAATCGACGACAACACGATCGATGGATCAGGGGTAAATCAACGAGATACCCTTCCCACCGTCCTGCACATCCGTAGTTTTGGTCAGAGATTTGTGCACGTGAGGGATCCAACAATTTGGCTAAATGTTGGATATTGGTTGGCAACGACTCCCGTCGATCCACACACGGATCGTAGCCTGCATCTTGTTGATGCACACTGCCTAGGCAGTGTTGACACCAACTAGTAAGGGTCCTCCTCAAGGGCCCTTGGTTGGTCCTTGCGGAGTCGTACCCGAACGTTTCAACCATGAAACATCTTTAACACATGTTAAACACCTTTTCACTAAATTCCATTAATTTCCGACTCTTAAAAACTAGTCAAATAGGCTAAGGCATGCTAGTACCTTTTGGAACCAACATCCGGACGTCATGGACGTTTTGGTTTCTAAACATCCTAAATGACCTATATTCATTAATATAGACTTAAAAATAGTGTCTATACCTCATGACAACTATGTTAGGCTTTCAGACACGTCTTAAATTTTTCGAAGTGTTACATTATCCCCCCCCCCTTAGGTACATTTGTCCACGAATGACACTAAAACTCTTTTTTGAAGGAAGGAATAGACTCAAGACTAGCACGCCAACCAACATCAATACAATGCAAAATAATACATATCATTTCAATTGAGACAATCCAAAACTTCAATTGCCACACATAAGGCTCAAACATTACATCATTAGGCATTTCCTTCTCACAACAACAACATGAGCTTATCATGCTATACATGAGTCAATTACGACAAAGTTCAACTTATCAACATGCAAGACATCACTTCATAAAGACTAACCATGTAAAAATGCACCACATAACTCAAACAAGCCAAGAAGCAAAAAATTTCAAGTTCAAATACACTGTTCACTGTAACATCACTGTGAAGTATTCAAAAATTCTCATTTTGCAAAACTTCACCCCAAAATTAAGAAACTTTCTAGCCACATTTATGTTATTAAAAGAATGACTAACCTTAGTCATCAAAAAGATGAGACTTCATGTTGGCCTCGGCCTCCCATGTTTCACCCTCAACTAGGTTATTTTTCCATAGCACCTTTACGGAAACCACCTCTTTGTTACTCAACCTCTTTACTTGCCTATCAAGTATTTGAACTGGAACTTTCTCATAAGAGACGTTATCCTTTACAACAAGACCCTCAATAGGAAGAATGAACTCGTGATCACCGACACACTTATTAAGCATAGAGACATGGAAAATTGGATGAACCAAAGTCAATTCACTAGGCAACCTCAACTCATAGGCAACCTTACCAACCGTTTGAAAGATTTCATATGGACCCACATAACGAGGACTTAACTTCCCTTTCTTGCCAAACCTAACAACCCCCTTCATACGTGAAATTTTCAAGTACACCTTATCACCTTGTTCAAACTCTAGATCCCTTCTCCTATGATCGACATAAGATTTTTGCCGACTATAGGCCGTTTGCAAGCGATTTCTTATAATATGGACTTTTTCCAAAGTTTTATAAATCAAATCGGGACCAATAAATGAAGACTCACTGACTTCAAACAACGCAATACAAGACCTAAACCTCCTACCATACAAGGCTTCATAGGGAGCAATGGAAATGGATGAATGGAAACTATTGTTGTAAGCAAACTCCACCAAAGGCAGTGCTTATACCAACTTCCCTTGAAATCGATGACACAAGCTCTAAGAATATCCTCAAGGGTTTGAATAGTACATTCCGCTTGACCATCCATTTGGGGATAAAAAGCGGTACTCAACTTCACCTTAGTACCCAACCCTTCTTGAAACGACCTCCAAAACCTAGATGTGAATTGTGCAGCCCTATCCGATATGATGGTCAATCTCATCTATGAAGATCTTTGCATAATCTTTCGCCGAATAAGAAGACTTGACGGGATTAAAGTGAGAGGACTTGGTCAACCTATCAACCACAACCCATATGGAGTTATATTTCTTTTAGGTCTTAGGCAAACCTACCACAAAATCCATATTGATGTCTTCCCACTTCCAAGTAGGAATTTGGATTTCTTGTAGTAATCCACCTGGTTTTAGATGTTCGGTTTTCACTTGTTGGAAATTTGGACACTTAGCAACAAACTTCACTATGTCCCTTTTTAGACTTTCCCACCAATACACCTCCCTAAGGTCATGATACATCTTTGTTGACCCCGGATGAATGGAATAACAGGACCCATGAGCCTCTTCAAGAATATGGTTCCTCAAATCATCAACATTAGAAACACACAACAGCCCTTGATATATCAAAACACCATCCCTCCCTAAGGAGAATGACTCATTAAACTTGCCAAGGACCAATTCTTTCAACTTCATCAATGGTTTATCAAGGTGTTTTTTGGACTTCACCTCAACAACCAAGGATGATTCGAAGTTATGATGGACCATTACACCGCCATTAGGAGAACCTTCTTGTAAGGTCCCAAAAATGGCATAGGTGAACTTGAGCCTAACATTGTTGTCAAGGTGGTATAAGGTCCTAAATATGATTATAATGTTGTGTTGAGATAGTAACTAAAGTATTAGGTGCATTGGAAGTCAAACGTCATGGGTCACCTAAGACGTTCGATGACTAAGTCACCTAAGTGTCTCATGTGAGGGCCTATGTGTTTATGTGTGACTCTTGTGGTTATAAGGTCTTAAATGAGTCTAATATGATGTGAATAGGAAGTGTGTCAAGTTTTGAGAAGTTTGGAGGTCAAACAGTCAAGAACGTCCATGGAATTCGAAAGATGTGCCTTGAAATGACCTTGTGTGTCTAGGCATGTTTCGTCGAGTTTTACGTGTTTGTTTTGAGTGAAATTCATGTGAGGTGTCCTAAAATCGTATACGTTCTTGTTTGGGTTGAAGTCCAGGCAAACATTCCTAAGGACCAACCAAGGGTCCTTGAGGAAGGACCCATGTCAGAGGCCAAGACTGCCCAAGACAGCCTCACCTACGGAAGCCAATCGACCGTCAGTGGGCTGGTCGATGGTCCATGGGTAGTTACTTAGCCTGGGTGGCTAAGATACCTGTCCCAAGCCTCTGAACCCATCAACGAAGGACAGGACGTCCCATAAGTGGACCTACATCCCGCCGATGGGCAGATCGTCGATGAGGACCCCATGTCCCGGACCACGGACCAAAGGACGGTCCGTAGGTACAAGGACGATCTGCCGATGGTCCCGTAGGTTGGGAATAAGGCTGGGAAATGTTGTGAACCACGTCCAGCCTCTGACCCAATCGATGGGAGGACAGGACGGTCCATTTGTGGATAAACGGTCCGTTGAATGCCCCATCGATGGTGCAAATGTCCTGCGTGCAGTTTCACTGTTAAGTTAGGGGTGAAATTGTAATTTCACCCCACTCCTAAATGGAAGTTTTGGCAGTTCCCTAAGGGTCTTTTGGATATTTTACATGTGTTTATAAGATTTTAACACTTAGAATATTTCATTCTTCAAAAATCAAAATCCCAGAATACCTTAGAAATTCCCCGAGACTCCATTGAAGTCCAAAATCAAGGAAGAGCTTGGTGTGACGTTTTAAGTAGAGAGTCTTCATCAAATTAAAGAATTAGCTTCATTGAGTTATGACTTTTGATCCTTGAAACTCGTTTCATCAAGGAGCCCAACTTTCAAAGATGTTTTCTAAAGTTTTCAAAAAATGAATTGACCTTTTTCAAGATCTACCATGGGTTCTTGCATAAATTGGTTTTAATCATTGATTAGTGATTGAATTGTGGTTATTAATGGTATTTTAACTCAATTAACCTATGAACCCATCAAATGGATGAACCCAAGATTTTGACTAACTTATGGGTTACTTGATATTGGTCTAATGTTGATGAATTCATGTGTAGTTTCTTATGGGCTTTCTAATGATGTAAGAATTGTATTCAATTATTATATAATTGATCTTAGAATGTTGAATCTATGTTGAATTGGTTTAGATTTCATTGATTTTCATAATTGTGTATTGAATTGGTGTTCATGGCCATGGGTAAGGGCCTTATGATGTTGAATTGGGTGATTTGGTATTGGCTTGAAGTGTTGATCATGAAGTGGTGGTACGCTGCCCTATTTCTTTTTATTCAATGTTAATTATAATTCAATTATGTTATGATTGTTTTGGTCCACCTTTAGTGGCGGTGTTATGTGAATTGATGTGGCCTTGTCGGCGTTATTTTAAGTACATTGATGATCATGTCCTTGTCGGCACTACTTGAAGTTATATGGATATTTGTGTAATTGATTTAGTTATTCATGATCATATCTAATTATATGTGATAGTATGTGTTAGACTATTGATACTATCTAGGTAAACATGTTATGCTATGACTATGTGTTAAGTGTGTAGTCTTAGAATTGATACATGGTTGTTCTTAAATTGGCTAGATGAGTCTAAAATGGTTATTTTCATGATGCTAAGGTAATTAATAGGTTGACTAAATAAGGTTAAGGGTCATTCCTAAGTGTCTAAAGAAAGATAGGTTATATGTGTTAAATGGAAATATGTTGTGTCTTGTTTAGGTAGACCTGTGTCCCTTACTTGATGCTTATGTGAATATGTGATGTCTTGACTTAGGAACCTAAAGGGTCTTAGTCTTGAATAAATGAATATAGGTGAGACCTTGAATGATGATAAGAGGGTCCTTTATGTGAAACCTTGAACCAAGTGGTAAGGTTATGAAACTTGAAGTAGTAAGCCGAAATGGTATGCTTCATGTAATGAATGATGGACTTAAGGTTGATTGGCCGGAACGACATCACATCAATCCTTAGAAAAGTCATAATGAGGTTATTGTCGCCATAGTGAGATAGCCGTAGTGGACCTTGCTTTGGTAGGGTAAATGTAATTGGGTCATGAACATGATATAGGACCCATTTGTATGAACCTTAATGTGATTTAAACTATGAGAACAAAGGCTAGCACCGAGTGAGTATGGTAAGGTAAGTAGTTCTAGTTAAGGATTGAGACTAGAATACAAAGAACCCCTTCATATTTTCTTAACGATGTGCCTACATGGGATGTCTAAGTTCTACCATTGGCAAGTAGAACACCTCATCGAAGTAGGATAGAACTTCGGATTCCATGATTTGCTACCATAGTCTATGTCGATTATTGCCTATTATCATCATATGGGATACATATTAGCATTAGAGAAGTTCTATGAGGTTTAGGTGGTGGTATGAGACGCTATCTAGACATTGCACAATAGACTTTGAAGATGTTAGTAACAGTCCCTAGGTCTTGTCCAGGACCATTACTTGAATGTCCTGTATGTGGTGTATGTCTCTTAGATGAACTCATGAACTAATGACTTAATGATATAAAGTATGTAAATGAATAAGGAGCTAATCTAAAGTGACTTAAGGATTTCTTAGTTAAAGTGTGAAGAGAGCATAAAGGATGATCTCTTCATGTCTTATCTTTGGAAGTCTTGAGAATGACTCTAGTTAGATAAGTTTCTTGATATGTTTGACATGATCTAAACCTAGGAAGTCTTAAGGATTATTTAGGTAGCCTTGAAGTGAATGTATGGGCGTTTTCTTCTAGGAGTACTTGAGTAAGTGTTTTGATAGATTTGGTAGGGGAGATTGTCATAGCTTATATGTTTTATATATTGATGCATTGTAGGTGTGTATGTGTCTCATTATGAGTAATCTTGACGATCGTTTAGGCACATCTAGAGAGGGTGTATGGGCGGTCTCTCTTTGTGTGACTTAAGTGAACCTTAGGGTGACTTTAGTGAGAAAACTAAATGCTAGAATCTATTAAAAAGGGAAGTATCGAAACCTCATTGTAACAGTGAAGGAACTGTAAGACCCCGAAAATGACATAGGTGAAGCTAGAGCCTAACGTGGTTGTAATGATGGTATAAGGTCCTAAAATTGTAAATAAAGTGTTTTTGAGGCAGTATCTAAGAGTTTAGGTGCATTGGAAGTCAAACGTCAAGGGCCGACCAAGACGTTCGACGACTAAGTCTTCTAAAAGCCTCGTATGTGATTCTATGTGATTAGGTGTAATGCATGAGATTATATGGTTCTTAAATGTGTTTATATGATGTTTATAGTCAACATGTTAAGTTTTGTGACGTTTGGAGGTCAAACGTTCAAGAACATCTATGACGTTTGAAAGTTGTGCCTTAAAATGACCTTGTGTGTCTAAGCATGTTTCGTCGAGTTTTACGTGTTCGTTTTAGATGAAACTTATGTGTTAGGTCCTAAACTTGTATATGAACATATTTGGGGTAGAAACGTCCAGGTACGACTCCACATAGAACACACAAAGGGGCCCTAAGGGAGGACCTCAACTTAGATACAAACACTGCCAGGCAGTGGCCAAAAGACGGACAAGTCGACGGACTGTCGACCAGGAGACGGCCCGTCGATGGGTCTCATAGGTTGGGACATGTATACTGCAGGTTGGGGAATCTCTGAAGTGAACCACGAGACCCCATCGACGGGACGTGGCCTGAACAACGGCCCATCGATGGTCACGTCGATGGTGCTGGAAATTGGCAATTTTTCTGTTAAGACTTGGGGTTTCTGGGAAATTCACCCCAAGTCTTATAAAAGGTGGGGATGGTTGTTTTAGGTGTTTAAGGGTATTTTAAGAGTATATAAGTAATTAAACTCTCATTATAACCCTAGCATCTAAATCAAAACCCCTTCCCTCCTAAAGTTTCTCCAAAAACTTCCATGTGAGTTCAAAGTGAAGATGGAGCTTGAAGATGGGTATTGAATGGAGTTTCTTCTTCAATTATCTTTTGATTCTTCAAATAAGGTATGTGAGTTTTTTATCTAAGGTTTGCTATCACCTTAGTGTCAATTTCAAAGATGTTTTCAAAGTGATTTCAAAAAGATGAAAAGTCCAATTTCTACTCTAAATCATGGGTTCTTGCATGAAAGGTTTTAATGTTAAGATATCATTTTATTAATGTTAAATTGAATTTTTTCAATGCAATTCTCCATGAACCCATGATTTTCTCAACTCTCTAATTTTCACTAAAATATGGGTGAATTGACTATGTTTTGAGATTGATGAATTCATGTGTAGATTGATGTGGGCTTTTGAATGATGTATAGATTATGTATGAATGTTGTATAGTCTGTTTCAATTTGATTAATTGAGTAATGGATACTCTTAAATCTATTAACTATTAGGCTTATTGAATTGATATGAACTTGATGCTTGTAGATTCTATTGTAGTTTCTTATCGGCTTTCTAATGATATATGAATTGTATTCAATTGATATCTAATTGGTTTTAGATTGATAATCCTAGATTGAATTGGCTTAGATTCATTGATTATTATGATTTATGTTTTGAATTGATGATCATGGCCATAGGTAAGGGCCTTACGGTATTGAATTAAATAGTTTGGCTTTGGATTGAAGTAATGAGACCAAGTGGGTGGTATGCTATCCTAACTCTCTTATTATTGTGAATAGCTATTGTAATTTAGCTTTTGGATTATATGTGATTGGTATGGTCCACTTATGGTGGCGGTGTTATGTGAATTAATGTGGCCTTGTCGGCGTTATTTTAAGTATATTGATGATCATGGCCTTGCCTGCACTACTTGAGTAATATTTTGATTAGTATATTTGATTATTTGAACTATGATTTTATATACCTATATGTGAAATAATTTGAAAGTATGTGTTCTTCGATTGAGGTTATTTAGGTGATCATGTTAGACAAAGGGCTATATGTTAAATGTGTAGTCTTAGAGTTGATACGTGGTTGTTCATAACTTGGTTATAGGAGTATATAATGATTATATTGATGATGATGTGGTAATGAATAGGTTGGCTAAATGATGTTAAGGGTCATTCCTAATAGTCTAAATAAAGATAGGCTATATGTGTTAAATGGAAGTATGTTGTGTCTTGTGTAGGTAGACTTGTGTCCCTTACTTGATGATTATGTGAATGGATGTCTTGACTTAGGAACCTAAAGGGTCTTAGTCTTGAATAAATGGATTTTAAGTGAGACCTTGAATAATGATAAGAAGTTCCTTTATGTAGAACCTTAAACCAAGTGGTAAGGTTAAGAATCGTGAAGTAGTGAGCCGGAATGGTATACTTCATGTAATGAGTGATGGAATTAAGGTTGATTGGCTAGAACGACATCATATCATACCTTAGGAAAGTCGCGATGAGCTTCTTGTCGCTATTGTAAGATAGCCTAATGGACCTTGCTTTGGTAGGGTAAATGTAATTGGGTCATGAACTAGATATGGGACCTATTTATATGAACCTTAACGTGAATCGATCTATGAGAACTAAGGCTATCACCGAGTGAGTATGGTTAGGTAAAGTAGTACTAGAAAAATATGAGACTAGAATACAAAGTATGCCCTTCATATTCCTTAACCATGTGCCTACATGGGGTGTCTATGTTCTACCATTGGCAAGTTGAACACCTCATCGGAGTAGGATAGAACTCCGGATTCCATGCTTTGCTACCATGGTCTATGTCGATTATTGCCTATTCTCATCATATGGGATACCCACTAGCATTAGATAAGTTCTATGAAGTTTAGGTGGTGGTATGGGACGCTACTTAGACATTGCACAATAGTCTTTGAAGATGTTAGTGAGAGTCCCTAGGTCTTCCTTAAGACCATTTTGTGAATGTCCTTATGTGGTGAATGTCTCTTAAATGAACTATGTAATGTAATGGCTTAAGATAGGAAATCATGTTAATGGTAGAAGTTCCTTTCTAGAGTAATTAAGGGTTGTCTAGTTAAGGTGTGAAGGGGTCAAGGGAATGGTCACTTCATTTCTTACTTAAATGAGTCTTAATAAATATTCTAGTTAGTGAATATGTTTGACTATATGGACATGATCGTAACTTAGGTAAATCTTAAGGACTATTTAGGTAATCTTGAAGATGTCAATCATGGACGTTATCTTCTTGAGTTACTTTAGTAGGTCTTTGGATAACCTTTGAAAGGAGAATGTCATGTTTGATGTATACTATTGTATTAAGTAAGAATGATTCTATTCTAGGTAGTCTATAGGATCCCTTGTGTGTGTGTGATAGGGATTGTATGGGAGGTCGCTCTACACTAATCTAAGTGAACCTTGGAATCACCTTTGGTAAGAGGATCTTATGTTTTGTATGGTGATGTTTGTAGGTGTGTATGTGTCTCATTATAAGTAATTTTATGGTTCGTTTAGGCACATCTAGAGAGGGTGTATGGGAAGTCTCTCTTTGTGTAACTTAACTGAATCTTAGGATAGCTTTAGTGAGGAGAGTACATGCCAAAGGATGTTAAATGTGAAGCTAGGGAACTTCACTGTACAGTGAAGGGGACTTCACTGTAACAGTAAAGTAGTCACTGTAATATTTCTTAAATTGTGATAATTTCTTAAATGATTTTCCTATGTATTTATAATGTGATAATGTTGTTCTTATGATTATATGATGATGTTTAAACCGAATTTATGAAAAGCATGTTATTAACTAAATGTCCCTTTTTCATGGTTTTTGCATGGCTTCCATACTTAGTACATCTAATGTGCTAACCCATTCTTTACCTTTTTGACTAAGTGTAGGGAATTGGAAGTCTTGATGTACCATGGATGACGGATAGGTTTCTAAGAGTTGAAGATGAAGTATTGGTGAGTCCTCATCGATTCGACGACAATATCCACACGTTCGGTCATGTCTTAATGTTTAAGTCTTAATGTTTATATCTTGTATGGGATTAGTCCCAAGTCTTGTATACTCTTGTTTTAGATGGTTCAAGGGTTGTAAAGGCTTAATGTTTTAAATGAAAGTCTTCCGCTTATATATTATTTATGAAAAGACATTTTTTAATTCTTACGCATTTTTAGTATGTTATTATGCGATGAACGATAGGATAGGCTTGTATGAGACCTCCGAGAGGTCGAATACGCCGTTTGCAATCTAAGATTGCACCCTAACATCTAGGGTGTACTTTTGGGATGTGACAAGCTTGGTATCAAAGCATAAGGTTTGAGAGCGTCGTAGTTGTGTTTTGAACCACATCAAATAGAATCTTGTTTTTAATGTGAAGCGCCCCACATTATAAATAGAAGACTATTGGGTACTAGGAAAAGTTTAACTTCTTCATTCATCTAATCGTGCCTAAGAGCCTTGTCTATGGTGTCTTTCCTTTGTCTTCCCTATGTGTTTGTCATGTGCGTGTGACCTTATGAAGATTGGGTTGAGGGAGAGAAAAGATGAGGTGTGGCTTTTTAGGTGAGGTGTGAAAGATGGTGTTGATGACCTAGAATTGGTTTAGTTACCTTTTAAAGGGTAGTGGATTTGAAAAGAATGGTAAGGTATAGAGTTGGAATGTGAAAGAGTAATGGTGAGTTTCTCTTAGTAAGGGGGATGTAATGGCTAGATGGTTTAACCTTGAGATTCTTAGTTTCATGAACTAGACTTTGGGTGAGAAATTAATAGTAAGGTTTGAGGTGCCTTGAGAGTTCCTTGAGGTAGATGCTATGTCGACCTTAGAATGAGTTTCTCCAAAGTGGGGGAGTATGGTGAAGAGTATGATTGTTGGGGAGTGAAGTACCCTTAACTTTTCATTATGTTTTCATTAAAGCCTAAAACAAAGAGTTCTTGGTGGCTTGATTTGTATAGGAGTTTTTGTGGAAAATGAGTTTCCAAACATTCTCCTTATGATATCATGCTTGGTTGAAATTGAATTTCATTAACTTCTTTCATTATGTGTTTTGTGAGACCATGACTATGTTTTAAAGGTGTTTATATGATGTTACCTTGCATATTAGCATGTCTATATCATGAATTGCCTAAAAGTTGCATTTTTGGAAAAATTGCACAATTCACTGTAGCATAATCACTTATCACTGTGAAGTTTTTCAAAAAATTGACTTATTGATTCTTTGATCTAAAATTGTTTTTATATGGTTAGAACTGATGTATATGAGCATGCTAAGGAAAATAAAATGAGTTTTTGCTATTTGGAGTTAAGGAGATGAGTTTTGTATTATAATGAGTTATAGAATCCTATTCTAGTTGCTTCTTGTGTTGTAATTCTCTTTATTGTGTGGAACTGATGTTTTGTCCTAGATTATGTGTTATATCGTTTGGTTATGAGTTGCTTACTGAATCTCTACTCTTGGAAGTGTTCGGAGAGTGGCAAGTGTCATTCGAGGACGAATGTTGTCCAAGTGGGAGAGAATGTAAGACCCCAAAAATGACTTAGGTGAAGTTAGAGCCTAACATGGTTGTCATGATGGTCTTAGGTCCTAAAATAGTCTATAAAGTTTTGTTGAGGCAGTAGCTAAGAGTTTAGGTGCATTGGAAGTCAAACGTCAAGGGCCGACCAAGACGTTCGACGACTAAGTCGCCTAAATGCCTCGTATGTGATTCTATGTGATTAGGTGAAATACATGAGCTTATATGGTTCTTACATGTGTTTATATGATTTTTATAGTAAACATTTTAAGTTTCGTGAAGTTTGAAGGTGAAACGCTCAAGAACGTCTATGACGTTTGAAAGTTGTGCCTTGAAATGACCTTGTGTGTCTAAGCATGTTTCGTCGAGTTTTGCGTATTCGTTTTAGATGAAACTTATGTGGTAGGTCCTAAAATTGTATACGAACATATTTGAGGTGGAAACTTCCGGGTACGACTCCACATAGGACCCTCAGCGGGGCCCTAAGGGAGGACCCCAACTTAGAGACAAACACTGCCAGGCAGTGGCCAAATGACGGACCAGTCGACGACCTGTCGACCAGGCGACGGCCTGTCGATAGGTATCGACGGTTGGTACATGTAGACTTCGGTTTGGGGAATCTCTGAAGTGAACCACGAGACGTCATCGACGAGACGTGGCCTGAACAACGGTCCGTCGATGGTCACGTCGATGGTGCTGGAAATTGGCAGTTTTTGTGTTAAGACTTGGGGGTTTTGGGAAATTCACCCCAAGTCTTATAAAAGGTGGGGACGGTTGTTTTAGGTGTATAAAGGTATTTTAAGAGTATATAAGTCATTAAACTCTCATTATAACCCTAGCATCTAAATCAAAACCCCTTCCCTCCTAAAGTTTCTCTAAAAACATCCATGTGAGTTCAAAGTGAAGATAGAGCTTGAAGATGGGTCTTCAATGGAGTTTATTCTTCAATTAGCTTTGTATTCTTCAAATAAGGTATGGGAGTTCTTAATCTAAGGTTTTCTATCACCTTAGATCCAATTTCAAAGATGTTTTCAAAGTGATTTCAAAAAGATGAAAAGTCCAATTTCTACTCTAAATCATGGGTTCTTGCATGAAAGGTTTTCAAACGTTAAGATATGATGTTATTAATGTTAAATTGATGTTTTCCAATGAAATTCTCCATGAACCCATGATCTTCTCAACTCTCTAATTTTCACTAAAATATGGGTGAATTGACTATGTTTTGAGATTGATGAATTCATGTGTAGATTGATGTGGGCTTTTGAATGATGTATAGATTATGTATGAATAATGTATAGGCTATTTAAATTTTATTAATTGAGTAATGAATACTCTTATATCTATTGACTATTAGGCTTATTGAATTGATATGAACTTGATGCTTGTAGATTGTATTGTAGTTTCTTATCGGCTTTCTAATGATATATGGATTGTATTCAATTGATATATAATTGGTTTTAGATTGATAATCCTAGATTTGATTGTCTTAGATTCATTGATTATTATGATTTATGTTTTGAATTGATGATCATGGCCATGGATAAGGGCCTTATGGTATTGAATTGAATGGTTTGGCTTT
The DNA here is from genome assembly GCA_016801875.1 of Solanum sitiens. Classification (NCBI taxonomy): domain Eukaryota; kingdom Viridiplantae; phylum Streptophyta; class Magnoliopsida; order Solanales; family Solanaceae; genus Solanum; species Solanum sitiens. The sequence continues at coordinate 226,686 of JABWTJ010000451.1, read as the reverse complement.
GGATTGAAGTAATGAGATCAAGTAGGTGGTATGCTGTCGTAACTCTCTTATTATTGTGTATAGCTATTGTAATTTAGCTTTTGGATTATATGTGATTGGTATGGTCCACTTATGGTGGCGGTGTTATGTGAATTAATGTGGCCTTGTTGCCGTTATATTAAGTATATTGATGATCATGGCCTTGCCGGCACTACTTGAAGTAATATGTTGATTAGTATATTTGATTATGTGAATTATGATTATATCTACCTATTTGTGAAATAATGTGAAAGTATGTGTTCTTCTATTGGGGTTATTTAGGTGATCATGTTAGACTAAGGGCTATATGTTAAATGTGTAGTCTTAGATTTGATACGTGGTTGTTCCTAACTTGGTTATAGGAGTCTATAATGATTATATAGATGATGATAAGGCAATGAATAGGTTGTCTAAATGATGTTAAGGGTCATTCCTAAGAGTCTAAATAAAGATAGGCTATATGTGTTAAATGGAAGTATGTTGTGTCTTGTGTCGGTAGACTTGTGTCCCTTACTTGATGCTTATGTGAATGTGATGTCTTGACTTAGGTACCTAAAGGGTCTTAGTCTTAAATAAATGGATGTTAAGTGAGACCTTGAATAATGATAAGAAGGTCCTTTATGTGGAACCTTGAACCAAGTGGTAAGGTTAAGAATCGTGAAGTAGTGAGCCGGAATGGTATCCTTCATGTAATGAGTGATGGACTTAAGGTTGATTGGCTGGAACGGCATCATATCATACCTTAGGAAAGTCGTGATGAGCTTCTTGTCGCCATAGTAAGATAGCCTAATGGACCTTGCTTTGGTAGGGTAAATATAATTGGGTCATGAACTAGATATGGGACCCATTTATATGAATCTTAATGTGAATCGATCTATGAGAACTAAGGCTAGCACCGAGTGAGTATGGTAAGGTAAAGTAGTTTTAGTTAAATATGAGACTAGAATACAAAGTATTCCCTTAATATTCCTTAACCATGTGCCTACATGGGGTGTCTATTTTCTACCATTGGCAAGTAGAACACCTCATCGGAGTAGGATAGAACTCTGGATTCCATGATTTGCTACCATGGTCTATGTCTGTTATTGCCTATTCTCATCATATGGGATACCCACTAGCATTAGAGAAGGTCTATGAAGTTTAGGTGGTGGTATGAGACGCTACTTAGACATTGCATAATAGGCTTTAAAGATGTTAGTGAGAGTCCCTAGGTTTTCCTTAAGACCATTTTGTGAATGTCCTTATGTGGTGAAATTCTCTTAAATGAACTAAGTAACGTAATGACTTAAGATAGGAAAGCATGTTCATGGTATAAGTTCCTTTCTAGAGTAATTAAGGGTTGTCTAGTTAAGGTGTGAAGGGGGCAAGGGAATGGTCACTTCATTTCTGTCTTAGATGAGTGTTTATAAAGATTCTAGTTAGTGAATATGTTTGACTATATGGACATGATCCTAACTTAGGTAAGTCTTAAGGACTATTTAGGTAATTTTGAAGAGGTCAATCATGGACGTTATCTTCTTGAGTTACTTGAGTAGGTCTTTGGATAACCTTTGAAAGGAGAATGTCATGTTTGATGTATACTATTGTATTAAGTAAGAATGATTCTATCCTAGGTAGTATATAGGCTACCTTGTGTGTGTGTGATAGGGATTGTATGGGCGGTCGCTCCACACTCATCCAAGTGAACCTTGGAATCACCTTTGGTAGGAGGATCTTATGTTTTGTATGTTGATGTTTGTAGGTGTGTATGTGTCTCATTATGAGTAATCTTAAGGATCATTTAGGCACATCTAGAGAGGGTGTATGGGCGGTCTCTCTTTGTGTGACTTATGTTAATCGTAGGATAGCTTTAGTGAGGAGACGACATGCCAAAGGATGTTAAATGTGAAGCTAGGGAACTTCACTGTACAGTGAAGGGGACTTCACTGTAGCAGTGAAGTAGTCACTGTAATATTTTTTAATTTGTGATAATTGCTTAAATGATTTTCTTATGTATTTCTAATGTGATAATGTTGTTCTTATGATTATATTATGATGTTTAAACTGAACCGAAATTCATGAAAAGCATGTTATTAACCAAATGTCCCTTTTTCATGGTTTTTGCATGGCTTCCATACTTAGTACATCTAATGTGCTAACCCCTTCTTTACCTTTTTGAGTAAAGTGTAGGGAATTGGAAGTCTTGATGTACCATGGATGACAGATAGGTTTCTAAGAGTTGAAGATGAAGTATTAGTGAGTTCTCATCGATTCGAGGACAATATCCACACGTTCGGTCATGTCTTAATGTTTAAGTCTTAATGTTTATATCTTGTATGGGATTAGTCCCAATTCTTGTATACTGTTGTTTTGGATGGTTCAAGGGTTGTAAAGGTTTAATGTTTTAAATGAAAGTCTTCCGCTTATATATTGTTTATGAAAAGAAAGTTTTTAATTCTTACGCATTTTTAGTATGTTATTATGCGATGAACGATACGATAGACTTGTATGAGACCTCCGAGAGGTCAAATACGCCGGTCGCAATCCAAGATTTCACCGTAACTTCTAGGGTGTACTTTTGGGATGTGACAGGGACTTCACTGTACAGTGAAGTGAGCTCACTTTGAAGTGAGTTCTAAAATTATGTTATTTGTTTCAAGTTATTTCTTATTTGATTCTAAGTAGCTAAATGTTATTCTTATGATGATATTATGATGTTTCAAAGAAAAGGATGCATATTTCAAATAAATGTCCGTTTCATGATTTTATGCATAATGCCATACTTAATACATGTGGTTGTACTAATTTCATGCTTTATTTCTATCTATATATTTCTTGGTAGGTGAAGAGCTTTGGGAAGAAGACTTGGACTAGGATATCGTTCAAGAAGAAGCTTGAAGTATGTCCTCACTTGACTCGAGGGCATACATGTCATTTTATGAAGTATTGTAATAGACTATATAATAGTATGCTTTCAAAATCATATGGGCCGTGTCCCAAGTATTCTTGTGTCTTAAGATGATGATTCGAGACTTAGTATTTTCCTATTACTATAGATGAAAGAGTTTTAAGACTCTATATTGTTTTTATGAAAAGTTTTAATTCTGCACTACTTTTCGTTATGTATATGCTATGAACGATATGATAGGCTTGTATGAGACCTCCGAGAGGTCAAATACGCTGGTTGCAATCCAAGATTGCACCCTAACTTCTAGGGTGTGGTTTCGGGATGTGACAATCTTGGTATTAGATCATAGGTTAATAGGTTAATGAAAGTAGTCTTACGAATCAAAAAGTCTAGAAAAGTCATGTCTAGTAGAGTCTCGATCAGCGGTGTGAGTCGCGACACATCTATGGGCGAGAGGATATAGGACGATAGTGTTTCCCTTCATTTCTACTCATATGTTCGTACGGTAGAGTAATGTTATGAGTATCCTTCTAAATATATTTCCTTGTGTTTCTAGGAGATAAATAGTATAAGGATGGCCGCTAGACGGATGGAAGAGGGAAGGGTGAATGAGGAAGCTCCTCCTCAAGTTGAGCAAGTACTTCTAGATGGGCAAGGTGTCCAAGGTGCTCAAGTGCCTCCTCAAGGTGATCATGCACCTAATGTGGAAGGAGGTAATGAGGTGCTGGAGTTGTCTAATAGGGTGATTGGAGAGGCTTTGCTTGCTTTAGCCCGAGCCGTAACGACTCAAGCTAACTTGAACACGGTGCCTAGGGTTAATGCTATGGAGAGCACTATGTCATCTAGGTTGAGAGACTTTGTGAGGTTGAACACTCCAATCTTTATTGTCTCTAAGGTGAATGAAGATCCCCAAGAATTTCTTGATGGTGTGTACAAGGTTTTGAGTGCTATGGGGGTTACATCTAGGGATAAGGCGGAGTTGGCTTCTTATCAATTGAGAGACGTGTCTTAAATTTGGTACACTCAATGGAAAGACAATAGGCCAATGGAGTTGGGTCCTATTGAGTGGGAAGAATTCAAGGAAGGTTTTCTAGGTAAGTACCTTCCCCGTGAGAGGAGGGAAGTGAAAGTAGAGGAGTTTATCAATCTTAAGCAAGGCAATATGAGCGTTGAGGAATATTCTTCGAAGTTCTCAACTTTGTCTAGGTATGCACCTTTCCTAGTGTCTAATCCAAGGAATTAAATGAGTTGCTTTGTGATGGGTGTAGCCGACTTAGTGAGGGAGGAATGTCGTACGGCCATGTTGCATGATGATATGACTTTGGCTAGACTCATGGTGTATGCACAATCTAATGAAGAGTCTAAACTTAGGAGGATGTCAAGGAACTTGAAAAGGAGTGTTTCTAGTGATCAAGTGCAACCTAAGTTCAAAAAGAGGGATCAAAATCAAGGTGGACCTAGTGTTCCTAAGAAGAAGTTTGAGAAAGGAGGTGGTTCTAGCAATGACAAACCTACATGTGCCACTTGTGGTAAGAAACATTATGGTAAGTGTCTAGTGGGTATGGGTAATTGCTTTGGATGTGGAAAAGATGGCACAAAGTGAGAGATTGTCCAAACATTGCTTCTAGGAGGGAGGGTAAGAAAGTTGATCCTAGTGCTCCAAAGGAAGATGCTCCAACTAGGAGGCATTTCTATGCACTTCGGACTAGAGGTGAGAAGACGGATGAGAGTGATGATGACATTGTTAAGTCCTTATTTATCTTGTTATAGTATGAGTTCCTTCTAAGTGGGGGAGTATGGTTAGAATTGTTCTCGATGTGTTGCATGTGCATGATGTTTAGGAGTTTGGTTGAGATTGAATTTCATTAAATTCTTGCATTGTGTGTTTTAGTAAGCTATGAGCATGTTATAAAAGGTGTTTATATGATGTTACCTTGGATTTGAGCATGTATATATCATGAATTGCCTAAGATTGCATTTTTGAAAAATTTGCTAAAACTTCACTGTAGCATGCACTGTTCACAGTAAAAAAATTTGAAAAAGTGACTAGTTGATTCTTTGGTTTAAAATTATTGTTAGGTGGATATAACTGATGTGTATGAGTATATTAATGAATATAAAATGAGTTTTTGCCATTTGAAATGAAGCATGTGAGCTTTGTAGCATAATAAGTTATAGAATTGTATTCTAGTTCTTGATTGTGTTGTAAATCTCTTGACTTTGTGAAATTGATCTTTTATACTTGATTGTGAGTTATATGGTTTGGTTATGTGCTGTTAATTTTATTCTATAATCTTGGAAGTGTTCAGAGAGTGGCAAGTGTCATTCGAGGACGAATGTTGTCCAAGTGGGGAAGAATGTAAGGTCCCGAAAATGACATAGGTGAACTAGAGCCTAACATTGTTGTCAAGGTGGTATAAGGTCATAAATATGTTTATAATGTTGTCTTGAGACAATAACTAAAGTATTAGGTGCATTGGATGTCAAACGTCAAGGGTCAACCAAGATGTTCGACGACTAAGTCACCTAAGTGTCTCATGTGAGGGCCTATGTGTTTATATGTGAATCTTGTGGTTATAAGGTCTTAAATGAGTCTATTATCATGTGAATAGGTAGTGTGTCAAGTTTCGAGAAGTTTGGAGGTCAAACACTCAAGAACGTCCATGGCATTCGAAAGATGTGCCTTGAAATGACCTTCTGTGTCTAGGCATGTTTCGTCAAGTTTTACATGTTCGTTTTGAGTGAAATTCATGTGAGGTGTCCTAAACTCGTATACTCATGTTTCGGTTGGACAAGTCTGGGAAAACATCCCCAAGGACCTACTAAGGGTCCTTGACGAAGGACCCATGTCGGAGGCCAAGATTGCCCAAGGCAGCCTCACCTACGGAAGCCAATCGACGGCCAGTGGGCTGGTCGACGGTCCGTGGGTGATGGGAGTGATTAGGTAATTAGCCTGGGTGTCTATGATACTTGTACCAAGCCTCTGAACCCATTGATGGAGGACAGGACGGCCCGTACGTGGACCTACGTCCCATCGATGGGCAGATCGTCGATGAGGATACCATGTCCCAGACCACGGACCAAAGGATGGTCCGTAGGTCAAAGGACGGTCCGTCAATGGTCCCGTAGGTTGGGAGTTAGGATGGGAAAGGTTTTGAACCATGTACAGCCTCTGACCCAATCGACGGGAGGACAGGACGGTTTGTTTTTGGACAAACGGTCCGTCGACTGCCCCGTCGATGGTGCCAATGTCCTGCGTGCAGTTTCACTGTTAAATTAGGGGTGAAATTGTAATTTCACCCCACTTCTAAATGGAAGGTTTGGAAGTTCCCTAAGGGTCTTTTGGGTATTGTACATGTGTTTATAAGGTTTTAACACTTGGAAGTTTTTATTCTTCAAAAATTAAACCCCCAAAATACCTTAGAAATTCCCCAAGACTCCATTGAAGTCCAAAATCAAGGAAGAGCTTAGTGTGACGTTTTGAGTGGAGATTATTCATCAAAGTGAAGAATTAGCTTCATTGAGGAATGAATTCTGATCCTTGAAACTCGTTTCATCAAGGATCCCAACTTTCAAAGATGTTTTCTAAAGTTTTCAAAAGAAGAATTGACCCTTTTTATGATCTACCACTGGTTCTTGCATAAATGGTTTTTAATCATTGATTAGTGATTGAATTGTGGTTATTAATGGTATTTCAACTCAATTAACCTATGAACCCATGAAATTTATGAACCCAAGATTTTGACTAACTTATTGGTTACTTGATATTGGTCTAATGTTGATGAATTCATGTGTAGTTTCTAATGGGCTTTCTAATGGTGTAAGAATTGTATTCACTTGTTATCTAATTGATCTTAGAATGTTAAATCTATATTGAATTAATTTTCATTTCATTGATTTTCATAATTGTGTATTGAATTGGTGTTCATGGCTCTAACAGTCCAGAAAATTATACGTCTATTATAGAGCCCTATAGGTCCTTAAGATTGCGTATTGGGGGTACATAAGCATCCCGATGCCCAATATTGAAAAATATTGGGCATAGTATAGAAAATTGGCTAAGGGGTGTTAGCCAATTTCTATAATAATATCGAATGATCGAAACGTATTCCAAGCTTGTTTAGAAATTGTACCTGCAAAGAAGACCTTAAGCTAAAATAGTGATCGCTAATGCAATACTTAAGGTATGAGACATCCAAGTGTCAAGCCTAGATAACATAGCACATAACCATTTAAAATGATCATGTAGAGTCAGCAGTGCCCAAGGACATAGTGAGGATCCTTGGGACAATAAGTGAATCATTCCAAATGAACTTTCCCAATAGTTAGTTAGGAAAATGCAAGAAACACATGGGATAGCACATGGGCAAGAACGGACGAGGGGACCACCCTAACAGAATCGGTTAGGTCGGTTGGGGGGAACACCGCACATGCGGATCCAACCGTATGGGACCAGCCCCTCTAACCTACACTAGGCCCTAACCAACTAACCTAACTACCTAACCACCCCTAGACCGACCAAGTACGGACAACCAACACACCCGATAACCTAGGACCTTGTCGGGTGACACATACCTAATCTAACTAACTTAGGGACAACCTAGTACCTAACCTAGGATGGTCCAAATGGTTGACTTTATTTCCTAATAACTTAGATGTATTTTAGTAATTTCCCTAGACAACTTAATAAATTAATTTAGCAACTTAATTAAATAAAATAAAAAGGCAAAACCAAATCTACAAGGAGGCACCCTAAAATCGGTTAAGTCAATAATTCCCCAAGTCTAGTCAATCTAGGAAGGGAGTTGTGCTAATTGACTACCTAAGGTATTTTAGTTAAGTATTTAATCTAAATTCAACAAATTAACAATCAGTTCTCAAAAAGATTTAGACCTAAAAGTTTTCCACCATTAACGTCCAAAGCAAAAACAAGAGACCGTGACCGAACCCTAGGCGACTAGCAAGAACGTTCAAGGTTTCTTCGTGCAAAGTTCGTAGTGATCTTCGTAGATTTAATTCTAATGTAATGTATGGGTTTTATCTCATGGAATTCTTTATCCAAGAGGCTTTTTAAACAGTTTTACTTCAAGAATATTGAAACTAGGGTTGCACCATCGAATCGCATGTTCATCTCCCTAGTTCTCCTGATTTCCGATTCTTGTAGTATAGTAGTATTATTCTCGATGCATTTCTGGTTGTATGTGGTGTTAACTGATCTTATATGTGTGTTTAATTAATTTATATGTCGAGTGAAATACACGTGATTAGATCCACATGCTAGAGTGTTATTTACATGAACATTGAATGTTATAATACCTAGTTGTGATCAAGAATATGAGTTGATTATGAGTTATTCGTGAATTTCTTTTATATGTTAATTAAAGGTTATATGTTGACTTGTTTAAACATTTTAGATCGCTATATTGTATCCATGAATGACCGAATTGGCTTGTGTTAACATCTAATATGATTTTATGCCAACAAATGGGCTAGTACCAATAGATTCAAAAGATGCAAAGTGATCTCTTTATCAATTCAATAAACTCATAAAATAGGGTATTCCAATCAATGGTACAAGTCCCAACATACCCTATCCACATAACATGTAACGCCATAAATCTTACAAAGAATCGACAACCATCATAAAGAATGATATAAGGTTAGTAAGTGACGTAAACAAGTTAAGGTGAGTAAAGAGTAACTAAGAGTTAAGGTATAAGATTGACCGAATAAAGAGTGTTAGAAAGAAGTGATACGAGTCTCAAGAACAATTAATAGTTACGTCAATAATACTCACATAAGAGGGTGCTAGAGTTCGTGAGACCAGTCTCACTCGCACCATGATGATAAAGTAAAGTCTTAAGAGCATAATCATCAAGTAAAGATAGGGATGACCATCCATCCATAGAGTAGGTAAACCTCATAACTAGAAGCAAGCTTCCATAATGTAATGAGTCAACTCTTAAAGATAAGAAGATAAAATTTGAGCTTAGCACCGATAGACTAGCTATGAGCGAGTGCGAGCAAACGTATGTCTCATGAGATGAGATCGCCAGGGTCTCAGTACGTCTCCTAGTCTTAGAACTATTTTGCCAACATAGGGTCACCTATCTAGTGGAGTCCACCCACTAAACACGCTAGCAAGTTAGGATTCACCTTGGCCGGTGATTCCACCTCTTTTCGGTGTTGGGGAGACACCAGATTTCATGTTTAGCTCACATGATCTATGTCAGTTATAACTCAGTACAATTATTCGGTTCACTATTACCATGAACCCCCATTTATGATGTGGGGAAGACATCGATGGATTCACCTTAGCCGGTGAATCCCCCTTTTCAGTGTGGGGAAGACACAGAGTTTGGTTCACTTTAATCAGGAACCACCCCTTTTTTGTGTTGGGGAGACACTGGATTTAATGTAGCTCGTATGATCTACTTCCGTTAATGCTAAGAGAATTCTTTAAGAGTGTAAGAAATAATAAGTAGCATGTTCAAAGTGAACGATCGAGCAAGGGAGTAGAATCCTAAGTTCATAGTGAACTAAGTAAAGTAAGAGCTTAATGAATATAAATCATTAGTGTTTGATAGACATAACAAGTTGAGGGTAGCCATAATGGAGCGTGATTATGTCCCAAGAACTATATTTTATGAAATAATCAAATAAGGGACATAGCCAATAAAGATTGGCTTATTAATGTAAGTTAGCCAACAAGAAGAAGAATGAAAAATCTAACTCATAGGTAGGGTAGCCAATCGTGTCCTTAGTCTTGTGAATTGCTTACTCGATTCATTTTAGGTATGGGACTACAATGAATCATTGCACTTGTAAGTGAAACATAAGAACAAAAGAGATCATTGAACTACACAACAAGAATCTAGAAAAGACTGAAAAATAATCTAAGTCTGAAAGAGTGGCACTCTCGGCCTAAGTATCAAAAATAAGAAACATCGTTTAAGTTGTTCTAAAATTATTTTCATGATTCCAAGGTCTTATGTTCATATGGAAAACGAGGTGTATGCATTAATTACATGAGAACGTGTCATATTTACATCATTAATCAAGATTAACATTTTAAGCAAGAAGTGACGTGATAACTGTAACTTGACATGTTGTTTAGGAAAGAGCTTTCCTTGTTCATGCATAGTCCCTTATGTGTTATGTGCATACACCCATACTTAGTACAAGTGTGTACTAACCCCATATATTTTTACTATTTTTATAGACGCAGAAGCAGTTTGGAATAGCTATCTCCAGATTTTGGTAGATCCTCTTGAGTTCGAGGATTCTATGTTTTATTATTCTAGCTTAGTTCATTAGATTTAGCTAGTGATTATTGTCCCTAGAGTTTCTTTCCAAGTATTTGTTTCAAAGTGTTGTAATAAGGCCAATTGGCAATCTATTATTATTATTATTACGATCATTTATTTCATTAGTTAAATCGATTAATAGATGGTTGTTGAGTTTGATCTAGTAGAATATCACTCTTTTACAAAACTATATGTAGTGTATGTACACTTCGTTAAGTAATTAAAAGTTTTAAATTTTCTACAAATTTAACTGTATGATTGTGATGAAGGCTAAGAAGAGGCTTGTCTGCGACCTCTGAGAGGTTAACAACGTCGGTCGCGGTTCGAATTCCAGAATCCGGGTCGTGACAACCTTGGTATCAGAGCATGAGGTTAAATTACCTAGGATTTAAAGCTCAACACAACCACGTTGCGTAGTTTCTAACTTATGATTGTGAAGTGCACCACAATCATGATTTAGAGACTTTGTGATTTTAGGAATTTTGCCTTCTATTACTCTTTATTGTGCTATCTAGAGCCTTGATATTTTATGTCATTCTTAGTATCTAACTCCCTTCCTGTGTATACGTGTAGAGAATGAACACAAGAAGAAACGCCAATAGAAGAGTCGAAGAAGCCGCTACTAGAGGCAATCAAGCTCCTCTTCAAGGCCCAGCCGCTGAAGCACAAGTGCCCGCCAACTTAGTAGGGATGACGGGTGAAGAAGTTAGGGCGGCACTGCTTCAGATGGCCCAAGCCATTACTTTTCAAGAATAAGACATCACGACTCAAGCCAATAGATAAGTTGCACCCAGAGAAAATCCGCAGGTTAGCACTATGGCTAGTAGGTTGAGGGATTTTACTAGGATAAATCCCCCAGTCTACTATGGGTCAAAAACTAATGAGGATATTCAAGAGTTTGTGGATAAGGTTTATAAGATTTTATGTGCTATGGGGGTTAACGAAGTAGAAAAGGCTGAGTTGGCTACTTATCAACTCAAAGATGTGGCTCAAGTCTGGCACATGATGTGGGGAGATGGTCGAATACCTAGGGATGTCCTCGTCACTTAGGACATTCTCAAAACTGCATTCCTGGAGAGATTATTTCCCACAGAACATAGAGAGGCTAAAGTGGAGGAATTCATCAACTTACGACAAGAAGGTATGTCGGTTAGGGAATACTCTTTGAAGTTTGTTGAGCTTTACAAATATGCTTCTTATCTTGTTGCCAATAGTAGGGATGAGATGAGCAGGTTTGTGACTGGTGTGTCAGAGGATTTGGAAGAGGAGTGTCGGGCAGTGATGTTGCACGATAACATGGACCTTGGTAGGTTGATCGTCCATGCACAACAAGTTGAGGAGAGTCATCGTAGAAAGAGAAACCAAGAGAGCAAGAAGTCACGGCCTACGGATCAGCCGTTTCCAACAATGGTAATGGTTCATTTGGAGTTCGGGATAGGCCCAAGTTCAAGAAGGGGCACAAGTACTCAAGTTATCCTACTCCTTTTAAGAACACTAATGACAAGGAGGTCAATGATAGGAATGACCAACCTGACCGAAAGGCGTGTGGTAAGTGCGGTCGTGTGCATATGGGTGAGTGCATGGTAGGTTTCAATGATTGTTACAGATGCGGTAAGAATGGGCATGTGGTTAGGGACTTCCCGAACGTGAACAGTACGGCCAAGACAGTGCTCAGTCTCGGCCAAATCCCAATTCAGCAGCCGAACCTTCTAAGAGGAACCGATTCTATGCGTTGAAAGGAAGAGAGGAACAAGAGAAGTCCGCGGATGTGGTTACTGGTAACTTTCTTGTCTTTTCTTTTCCTGTTTATGCATTATTTGATCCAGGATCAACCATATCTTTCGTTACTCCTTTAGTAGCTAGTAAATTTGAATTGCTTCCTGAGATTCTCTATGAGCCATTTTTAGTGAGTACTCCTATATGGGACAATGTTAGGGCCGAGAAGGTCTATAAAAATTGCCCCATTACTGTTCTCAATAAAGTTACTCATGATGACCTAATAGAATTAACCATGCTTGATTTTGATATAATTTTGGGCACGGATTGGCTTCATAAATGCTATGCTACTATCGATTGTCGAAATAGGGTTGTCAGTTTTCAGTTTCCCAATGAATTAGCGTTAAAATGGGAAGGGCATGGTTCAAATCCAACAAGCCAAATAGTTTCCAACCTTAAGCCTAATAAAATGTTATCTAAGGGATACTTGTGTCACTTAGTTAGAGTCAAAGACTTAGAACAAGAAGTCCCTTCCATAGACTTTGTGTCCGTAGTTAACGAGTTTCAAGATGTCTTTCCGGAGGATTTACCAGGGATCCCTCCTGAACGTGAGATCGATTTCGGTGTTGACTTAGATCCCAACACAAAACCGATTTCAATCCTGCCATATAGAATGGCCCCAACAGAACTTAAGGAGTTGAAGTTGCAGTTAAAAGATTTACTTGATAAGGGCTTCATCCAACCGAGCATATCCCCTTGGGGCGCTCTAGTGTTGTTCGTAAAGAAAAAGGATGGAACTCTTAGAATGTGTATCGATTATCAGCAACTCAACAAAGTCACTTTAAAGAACAAATATCCTCTTCCCCGAATCGATGACCTTTTTGAAAACCTTCAAGGTTCAAGTTTCTTTTCTAAGATAGATCTTTGGTCGGGTTATCACCAATTAAGGGTAAGACAAGAGGACATTCCTAAGACTGCCTTCCGAACTAGATATGGCCATTACAAGTTTCTTGTCATGTCATTCGGTCTCACTTACGCACTAGCCACGTTTATGGACCTTATGAATAGAGTTTTTCGTGAGTATCTTGATTCTTTCGTCATAGTATTCATAGATGACATCCTCACATATAAGTCCAGAGAAGATCATGAACATCATTTGAGAATGACATTACAAGTACTCAGAGAACACCAATTGTATGCGAAGTTTAGTAAGTGCGAGTTTAGGTTAAGATCGGTGACTTTCCTTGGTCACGTGGTGACCGATAAAGGTGTAGAAGTGGATCCGAAAAAGATAGAGGTGGTCAAGAATTGGCCGAGACCCCTTACCCCTTCCGATATTCGAAGTTTCTTGGGTTTGGCCAATTATTATCGACGGTTTGTGGAGGGTTTTTCTGCAATTTATGCTCCATTGACTGCGTCAACAAAGAAGAAAGCGAAGTTTGAGTGGTCTGAAAAATGTGAGAAGAGTTTTCAAAAACTCAAGGACCGACTAACTTCGGGCCCGGTCCTGACGTTGCCGAGAAGTGGTGAAGGGTACGCGGTTTATTGTGATACGTCTCGAGTAGGTTTGGGATGTGTTATTATGCAAGATGGTAAGGTGATTAAATACGCTTCAAGACAATTGAAAGTCCACGAGAAGAACTACCCTACGAACGATCTCGAACTAGCCGCAGTTGTCTTTGCGTTGAAGCTTTGGAGACACTACTTATATAGTGTACATGTTGATGTATTTACTGACCATAAAAGTCTTCAATACGTTTTTACGCAAAGAGAATTGAACCTTCGTCAGAGAACATGGCTAGAATTGCTAAAAGACTACGACATGAGTGTTCACTATCATCCGGGTAAGGACAACGTAGTGGCAAATGCATTGAGTCGATTGAGCATGGGCAGCGTGTCACACATCGATGATGAGAAGAAAGAGTTGGTCAAGGATGTACACCGATTGGCAAGGTTAGGCGTGCGGCTCGTGGATGCACCTGATGGTGCTGTTACGGTCCATTCGAGTTCCGAGTCTTCATTTGTTGTAGACGTTAAGGCCAAGAAACATCTTGATTTGATACTTATGGATTTGAAGGATTCGGTGTTGGGTAAGATGAATGAATCATTCTCCTTAGGGGGAGACAGTGTACTTAGGTACCAAGGAAGATTGTGCGTGCCAAATATTGATAGTTTGAGGGCAAATATTATCGCAGAGGCTCATGGATCTAAGTATTCGATCCACCCAGGTTCCACCAAGATGTATCATAATCTGAAAGAGATTTATTGGTGGGAAGGTATGAAGCGAGACATCTCTAAGTTCATAGAAGAGTGTCCCAATTGCCAACAAGTCAATTCCACCCTCAACCTGATGGACAAGCAGAACGCACCATCCAAACCCTCGAAGACATGTTGAGAGAATGTGTCATGGACTTCAAGGGATGTTGGGACGATCATTTACCCCTAATCCAGTTCTCGTATAATGATAGCTACCATTCTAGTATTGGGATGGCAGCTTTCGAAGCATTGTATGGTAGGAGATGTATATCCCCCGTTGGATGGTTTGAAGTGGGAGAAACGGCCATCCTTGGTCCCAAAATCGTACATAAAGCTTTGGAAAAGGTAAGGATTATTCGAGATAGGTTAGCTACTGCCTATAATCGTCAAAAATCGTATGCACATAACCGAAAGAGAGAATTTGAATTCAAAGTAGGTGATCAAGTATACCTCAAGATATCACCCATGAAAGGGGTGATGCATTTCGGTAAGAAGGGGAAATTAAGTTTGAGGTACGTTGGTCCGCATGAAATCTTGTAACGAGTAGCAAACGTTGCGTACGAACTAAAATTACCGAAAGACTTAGCTCCTATTCATCCAGTGTTTCACGTTTTGATGCTTAAGAAGTGTCTAGGCGATCCCAAGTCCATTCTTGTATACTGTTGTTTTGGATGGTTCAAGGGTTGTAAAGGTTTAATGTTTTAAATGAAAGTCTTCTGCTTATATATTGTTTATGAAAAGAAAGTTTTTAATTCTTACGCATTTTTAGTATGTTATTATGCGATGAACGATACGATAGACTTGTATGAGACCTCCGAGAGGTCGAATACGCCGGTCGCAATCCAAGATTTCACCGTAACTTCTAGGGTGTACTTTTGGGATGTGACAGGGACTTCACTGTACAGTGAAGTGAGCTCACTTTGAAGTGAGTTCTAAAATTATGTTATTTGTTTCAAGTTATTTCTTATTTGATTCTAAGTAGCTAAATGTTATTCTTATGATGATATTATGATGTTTCAAAGAAAAGGATGCATATTTCAAATAAATGTCCGTTTCATGATTTTATGCATAATGCCATACTTAATACATGTGGTTGTACTAATTTCATGCTTTATTTCTATCTATATATTTCTTGGTAGGTGAAGAGCTTTGGGAAA
The DNA here is from genome assembly GCA_016801875.1 of Solanum sitiens. NCBI lineage: Eukaryota > Viridiplantae > Streptophyta > Magnoliopsida > Solanales > Solanaceae > Solanum > Solanum sitiens. The sequence goes on along the minus strand of JABWTJ010000451.1, from coordinate 211,345 downwards.
AAGACTTGGACTAGGATATCGTTCAAGAAGAAGCTTGAAGTATGTCCTCACTTGACTCGAGGGCATACATGTCATTTTATGAAGTATTGTAATAGACTATATAATAGTATGCTTTCAAAATCATATGGGCCATGTCCCAAGTATTCTTGTGTCTTAAGATGATGATTCGAGACTTAGTATTTTCCTATTACTATAGATGAAAGAGTTTTAAGACTCTATATTGTTTTTATGAAAAGTTTTAATTCTGCACTACTTTTGGTTATGTATATGCTATGAACGATATGATAGGCTTGTATGAGACCTCCGAGAGGTCGAATACGCTGGTTGCAATCCAAGATTGCACCCTAACTTCTAGGGTGTGGTTTCGGGATGTGACAATCTTGGTATTAGATCATAGGTTAATAGGTTAATGAAAGTAGTCTTACGAATCAAAAAGTCTAGAAAAGTCATGTCTAGTAGAGTCTCGATCAGCGGTGTGAGTCGCGACACATCTATGGGCGAGAGGATATAGGATGATAGTGTTTCCCTTCGTTTCTACTCATATGTTCGTACGGTAGAGTAATGTTATGAGTATCCTTCTAAATATATTTCCTTGTGTTTCTAGGAGATAAATAGTATAAGGATGGCCGCTAGACGGATGGAAGAGGGAAGGGTGAATGAGGAAGCTCCTCCTCAAGTTGAGCAAGTGCTTCTAGATGGGCAAGGTGTCCAAGGTGCTCAAGTGCCTCCTCAAGGTGATCATGCACCTAATGTGGAAGGAGGTAATGAGGTGCTGGAGTTGTCTAATAGGGTGATTGGACAGGCTTTGCTTGCTTTAGCCCGAGCCGTAACGACTCAAGCTAACTTGAACACGGTGCCTAGGGTTAATGCTATGGAGAGCACTATGTCATCTAGGTTGAGAGACTTTGTGAGGTTGAACCCTCCAATCTTTATTGTCTCTAAGGTGAATGAAGATCCCCAAGAATTTCTTGATGGTGTGTACAAGGTTTTGAGTGCTATGGGGGTTACATCTAGGGAGAAGGCGGAGTTGGCTTCTTATCAATTGAGAGACGTGTCTCAAATTTGGTACACTCAATGGAAAGATAATAGGCCAATGGAGTTGGGTCTTATTGAGTGGGAAGAATTCAAGGAAGGTTTTCTAGGTAAGTACCTTCCCCGTGAGAGGAGGGAAGTGAAAGTAGAGGAGTTTATCAATCTTAAGCAAGGCAATATGAGCGTTGTGGAATATTCTTCGAAGTTCTCAACTTTGTCTAGGTATGCACCTTTCCTAGTGTCTAATCCAAGGAATGAAATGAGTTGCTTTGTGATGGGTGTAGCCGACTTAGTGAGGGAGGAATGTCGTACGGCCATGTTGCATGATGATATGACTTTGGCTAGACTCATGGTGTATGCACAATCTAATGAAGAGTCTAAACTTAGGAGGATGTCAAGGAACTTGAAAAGGAGTGTTTCTAGTGATCAAGTGCAACCTAGGTTCAAAAAGAGGGATCAAAATCAAGGTGGACCTAGTGTTCCTAAGAAGAAGTTTGAGAAAGGAGGTGGTTCTAGCAATGACAAACCTACATGTGCCACTTGTGGTAAGAAACATTATGGTGAGTGTCTAGTGGGTATGGGTAATTGCTTTGGATGTGGAAAAGATGGCACAAAGTGAGAGATTGTCCAAACATTGCTTCTAGGAGGGAGGGTAAGAAAGTTGATCCTAGTGCTCCAAAGGAAGATGCTCCAACTAGGAGGCATTTCTATGCACTTCGGACTAGAGGTGAGAAGACGGATGAGAGTGATGATGACATTGTTAAGTCCTTATTTATCTTGTTATAGTATGAGTTCCTTCTAAGTGGGGGAGTATGGTTAGAATTGTTCTCGATGTGTTGCATGTGCATGATGTTTAGGAGTTTGGTTGAGATTGAATTTCATTAAATTCTTGCATTGTGTGTTTTAGTAAGCTATGAGCATGTTATAAAAGGTGTTTATATGATGTTACCTTGGATTTGAGCATGTCTATATCATGAATTGCCTAAGATTGCATTTTTGAAAAATTTGCTAAAACTTCACTGTAACATGCACTGTTCACAGTAAAAAAATTTGAAAAAGTGACTAGTTGATTCTTTGGTTTAAAATTATTGTTAGGTGGATATAACTGATGTGTATGAGTATATTAATGAATATAAAATGAGTTTTTGCCATTTGAAATGAAGCATGTGAGCTTTGTAGCATAATAAGTTATAGAATTGTATTCTAGTTCTTGATTGTGTTGTAAATCTCTTGACTTTGTGAAATTGATCTTTTATACTTGATTGTGAGTTATATGGTTTGGTTATGTGCTGTTAATTTTATTCTATAATCTTGGAAGTGTTCAGAGAGTGGCAAGTGTCATTCGAGGACGAATGTTGTCCAAGTGGGGAAGAATGTAAGGTCCCGAAAATGACATAGGTGAACTAGAGCCTAACATTGTTGTCAAGGTGGTATAAGGTCATAAATATGTTTATAATGTTGTCTTGATACAATAACTAAAGTATTAGGTGCATTGGATGTCAAACGTCAAGGGTCAACCAAGATGTTCGACGACTAAGTCACCTAAGTGTCTCATGTGAGGGCCTATGTGTTTATATGTGAATCTTGTGGTTATAAGGTCTTAAATGAGTCTATTATCATGTGAATAGGTAGTGTGTCAAGTTTCGAGAAGTTTGGAGGTCAAACACTCAAGAACGTCCATGGCATTCGAAAGATGTGCCTTGAAATGACCTTCTGTGTCTAGGCATGTTTCGTCAAGTTTTACATGTTCGTTTTGAGTGAAATTCATGTGAGGTGTCCTAAACTCGTATACTCATGTTTCGGTTGGACAAGTCTGGGAAAACATCCCCAAGGACCTACCAAGGGTCCTTGACGAAGGACCCATGTCGGAGGCCAAGACTGCCCAAGGCAGCCTCACCTACGGAAGCCAATCGACGGCCAGTGGGCTGGTCGACGGTCCGTGGGTGATGGGAGTGATTAGGTAATTAGCCTGGGTGTCTATGATACTTGTACCAAGCCTCTGAACCCATTGATGGAGGACAGGACGGCCCGTACGTGGACCTACGTCCCATCGATGGGCAGATCGTCGATGAGGATACCATGTCCCAGACCACGGACCAAAGGATGGTCCGTAGGTCAAAGGACGGTCCGTCAATGGTCCCGTAGGTTGGGAGTTAGGATGGGAAAGGTTGTGAACCATGTACAGCCTCTGACCCAATCGACGGGAGGACAGGACGGTTTGTTTTTGGACAAACGGTCCGTCGACTGCCCCGTCGATGGTGCCAATGTCCTGCGTGCAGTTTCACTGTTAAATTAGGGGTGAAATTGTAATTTCACCCCACTTCTAAATGGAAGGTTTGGAAGTTCCCTAAGGGTCTTTTGGGTATCTTACATGTGTTTATAAGGTTTTAACACTTGGAAGATTTTATTCTTCAAAAATTAAACCCCCAAAATAACTTAGAAATTCCCCAAGACTCCATTGAAGTCCAAAATCAAGGAAGAGCTTAGTGTGACGTTTTGAGTGGAGATTATTCATCAAAGTGAAGAATTAGCTTCATTGAGGTATGAATTCTGATCCTTGAAACTCGTTTCATCAAGGATCCCAACTTTCAAAGATGTTTTCTAAAGTTTTCAAAAGAAGAATTGACCCTTTTTATGATCTACCATGGGTTCTTGCATAAATGGTTTTTAATCATTGATTAGTGATTGAATTGTGGTTATTAATGGTATTTCAACTCAATTAACCTATGAACCCATGAAATTTATGAACCCAAGATTTTGACTAACTTATTGGTTACTTGATATTGGTCTAATGTTGATGAATTCATGTGTAGTTTCTAATGGGCTTTCTAATGGTGTAAGAATTGTATTCACTTGTTATCTAATTGATCTTAGAATGTTAAATCTATATTGAATTAATTTTCATTTCATTGATTTTCATAATTGTGTATTGAATTGGTGTTCATGGCTCTAACAGTCCAGAAAATTATACGTCTATTATAGAGCCCTATAGGTCCTTAAGATTGCGTATTGGGGGTACATAAGCATCCCGATGCCCAATATTGAAAAATATTGGGCATAGTATAGAAAATTGGCTAAGGGGTGTTAGCCAATTTCTATAATAATATCGAATGATCGAAACGTATTCCAAGCTTGTTTAGAAATTGTACCTGCAAAGAAGACCTTAAGCTAAAATAGTGATCGCTAATGCAATACTTAAGGTATGCGACATCCAAGTGTCAAGCCTAGATACCATAGCACATAACCATTTAAAATGATCATGTAGAGTCAGCAGTGCCCAAGGACATAGTGAGGATCCTTGGGACAATAAGTGAATCATTCCAAATGAACTTTCCCAATAGTTAGTTAGGAAAATGCAAGAAACACATGGGATAGCACATGGGCAAGAACGGACGAGGGGACCACCCTAACAGAATCGGTTAGGTCGGTTGGGGGGAACACCGCACATGCGGATCCAACCGTATGGGACCAGCCCCTCTAACCTACACTAGGCCCTAACCAACTAACCTAACTACCTAACCACCCCTAGACCGACCAAGTACGGACAACCAACACACCCGACAACCTAGGACCTTGTCGGGTGACACATACCTAATCTAACTAACTTAGGGACAACCTAGTACCTAACCTAGGATGGTCCAAATGGTTAACTTTATTTCCTGATAACTTAGATGTATTTTAGTAATTTCCCTAGACAACTTAATAAATTAATTTAGCAACTTAATTAAATAAAATAAAAAGGCAAAACCAAATCTACAAGGAGGCACCCTAAAATCGGTTAAGTCAATAATTCCCCAAGTCTAGTCAATCTAGGAAGGGAGTTGTGCTAATTGACTACCTAAGGTATTTTAGTTAAGTATTTAATCCAAATTCAACAAATTAACAATCAGTTCTCAAAAAGATTTAGACCTAAAAGTTTTCCACCATTAACGTCCAAAGCAAAAACAAGAGACCGTGACCGAACCCTAGGCGACTAGCAAGAACGTTCAAGGTTTCTTCGTGCAAAGTTCGTAGTGATCTTCGTAGATTTAATTCTAATGTAATGTATGGGTTTTCTCTCATGGAATTCTTTATCCAAGAGGCTTTTCAAACAGTTTTACTTCAAGAATATTGAAACTAGGGTTGCACCATCGAATCGCATGTTCATCTCCCTAGTTCTCCTGATTTCTGATTCTTGTAGTATAGTAGTATTATTCTCGATGCATTTCTGGTTGTATGTGGTGTTAACTGATCTTATATGTGTGTTTAATTAATTTATATGTCGAGTGAAATACACGTGATTAAATCCACATGCTAGGGTGTTATTTACATGAACATTGAATGTTATAATACCTAGTTGTGATCAAGAATATGAGTTGATTATGAGTTATTCGTGAATTTCTTTTATATGTTAATTAAAGGTTATATGTTGACTTGTTTAAACATTTTAGATCGCTATATTGTATCCATGAATGACCGAATTGGCTTGTGTTAACATCTAATATGATTTTATGCCAACAAATGGGCTAGTACCAATAGATTCAAAAGATGCAAACTGATCTCTTTATCAATTCAATAAACTCATAAAATAGGGTATTGCAATCAATGGTACAAGTCCCAACATACCCTATCCACATAACATGTAACGCCATAAATCTTACAAAGAATCGACAACCATCATAAAGAATGATATAAGGTTAGTAAGTGACGTAAACAAGTTAAGGTGAGTAAAGAGTAACTAAGAGTTAAGGTATAAGATTGACCGAATAAAGAGTGTTAGAAAGAAGTGATACGAGTCTCAAGAACAATTAATAGTTACGTCAATAATACTCACATAAGAGGGTGCTAGAGTTCGTGAGACCAGTCTCACTCGCACCATGATGATAAAGTAAAGTCTTAAGAGCATAATCATCAAGTAAAGATAGGGATGACCAGCCATCCATAGAGTAGGTAAACCTCATAACTAGAAGCAAGCTTCCATAATGTAATGAGTCAACTCTTAAAGATAAGAAGATAAAATTTGAGCTTAGCACCGATAGACTAGCTATGAGCGAGTGCGAGCAAACGTATGTCTCATGAGATGAGATCGCCAGGGTCTCAGTACGTCTCGTAGTCTTAGAACTATTTTGCCAACATAGGGTCACCTATCTAGTGGAGGCCACCCACTAAACACGCTAGCAAGTTAGGATTCACCTTGGCCAGTGATTCCACCTCTTTTCGGTGTTGGGGAGACACCAGATTTCATGTTTAGCTCACATGATCTATGTCAGTTATAGCTCAGTACAATTATTTGGTTCACTTTAATCAGGAACCACCCCTTTTTTGTGTTGGGGAGACACTGGATTTAATGTAGCTCGTATGATCTACTTCCGTTAATGCTAAGAGAATTCTTTAAGAGTGTAAGAAATAATAAGTAGCATGTTCAAAGTGAACGATCGAGCAAGGGAGTAGAATCCTAAGTTCATAGTGAACTAAGTAAAGTAAGAGCTTAATGAATATAAATCATTAGTGTTTGATAGACATAACAAGTTGAGGGTAGCCATAATGGAGCGTGATTATGTCCCAAGAACTATATTTTATGAAATAATCAAATAAGGGACATAGCCAATAAAGATTGGCTTATTAATGTAAGTTAGCCAACAAGAAGAAGAATGAAAAATCTAACTCATAGGTAGGGTAGCCAATCGTGTCCTTAGTCTTGTGAATTGCTTACTCGATTTATTTTAGGTATGGGACTACAATGAATCATTGCACTTGTAAGTGAAACATAAGAACAAAAGAGATCATTGAATTACACAACAAGAATCTAGAAAAGACTGAAAAATAATCTAAGTCTGAAAGAGTGGCACTCTCGGCCTAAGTATCAAAAATAAGAAACATCGTTTAAGTTGTTCTAAAATTATTTTCATGATTCCAAGGTCTTATGTTCATATGGAAAACGAGGTGTATGCATTAATTACATGAGAACGTGTCATATTTACATCATTAATCAAGATTAACATTTTAAGCAAGAAGTGACGTGATAACTGTAACTTGACATGTTGTTTAGGAAAGAGCTTTCCTTGTTCATGCATAGTCCCTTATGTGTTATGTCAATACACCCATACTTAGTACAAGTGTGTACTAACCCCATATATTTTTACTATTTTTATAGACGCAGAAGCAGTTTGGAATAGCTATCTCCAGATTTTGGTAGATCCTCTTGAGTTCGAGGATTCTATGTTTTATTATTCTAGCTTAGTTCATTAGATTTAGCTAATGATTATTGTCCCTAGAGTTTCTTTCCAAGTATTTGTTTCAAAGTGTTGTATAAGGCCAATTGGCAATCTATTATTATTATTATTACGATCATGTATTTCATTAGTTAAATCGATTAACAGATGGTTGTTGAGTTTGATCTAGTAGAATATCACTCTTTTACAAAACTATATGTAGTGTATGTACACTTCGTTAAGTAATTAAAAGTTTTAAATTTTCTGCAAATTTAACTGTATGATTGTGATGAAGGCTAAGAAGAGGCTTGTCTGCGACCTCTGAGAGGTTAACAACGCCGGTCGCGGTTCGAATTCCAGAATCCGGGTCGTGACAACCTTGGTATCAGAGCATGAGGTTAAATTACCTAGGATCTAAAGCTTAACACAACCACGTTGCGTAGTTTCTAACTTATGGTTGTGAAGTGCACCACAATCATGATTTAGAGACTTTGTGATTTTAGGAATTTTGCCTTCTATTACTCTTTATTGTGCTATCTAGAGCCTTGATATTTTATGTCATTCTTAGTATCTAACTCCCTTCCTGTGTATACGTGTAGAGAATGAACACAAGAGAAACGCCAATAAAAGAGTCGAAGAAGCCGCTACTAGAGGCAATCAAGCTCCTCTTCAAGGCCCAGCCGCTGAAGCACAAGTGCCCGCCAACTTAGTAGGGATGACGGGTGAAGAAGTTAGGGCGGCACTGCTTCAGATGGCCCAAGCCATTACTTTGCAAGAATAAGACATCACGACTCAAGCCAATAGATAAGTTGCACCCAGAGAAAATCCGCAGGTTAGCACTATGGCTAGTAGGTTGAGGGATTTTACTAGGATAAATCCCCCAGTCTACTATGGGTCCAAAACTAATGAGGATCTTCAAGAGTTTGTGGATAAGGTTTATAAGATTTTATGTGCTATGGGGGTTAACGAAGTAGAAAAGGCTGAGTTGGCTACTTATCAACTCAAAGATGTGGCTCAAGTCTGGCACATGATGTGGGGAGTTGGTCGAACACCTAGGGATGTCCTCGTCACTTAGGACATTCTCAAAACTGCATTCCTGGAGAGATTCTTTCCCACAGAACAGAGAGAGGCTAAAGTGGAGGAATTCATCAACTTACGACAAGAAGGTATGTCGGTTAGGGAATACTCTTTGAAGTTTGTTAAGCTTTACAAATATGCTTCTTATCTTGTTGCCAATAGTAGGGATGAGATGAGCAGGTTTGTGACTGGTGTGTCGGAGGATTTGGAAGAGGAGTGTCGGGCAGTGATGTTGCACGATAACATGGACCTTGGTAGGTTGATCGTCCATGCACAACAAGTTGAGGAGAGTCATCGTAGAAAGAGAAACCGAGAGAGCAAGAAGTCACGGCCTACGGATCAGCCGTTTCCAACAATGGTAATGGTTCATTTGGAGTTCGGGATAGGCCCAAGTTCAAGAAGGGGCACAAGTACTCAAGTTATCCTACTCCTTTTAAGAACACTAATGACAAGGAGGTCAATGATAGGAATGACCAACCTGACCGAAAGGCGTGTGGTAAGTGCGGTCGTGTGCATATGGGTGAGTGCATGGTAGGTTTCAATGATTGTTACAGATGCGGTAAGAATGGGCATTTGGTTAGGGACTTCCCGAACGTGAACAGTACGGCCAAGACAGTGCTCAGTCTCGGCCGAATCCCAATGCAGCAGCCGAACCTTCTAAGAGGAACCGATTCTATGCGTTGAAAGGAAGAGAGGAACAAAAGAAGTCCGCGGATGTGGTTACTGGTAACTTTCTTGTCTTTTCTTTTCCTGTTTATGCATTATTTGATCCAGGATCAACCATATCTTTCGTTACTCCTTTAGTAGCTAGTAAATTTGAATTGCTTCCTGAGATTCTCTATGAGCCATTTTTAGTGAGTACTCCTATATGGGACAATGTTAGGGCCGAGAAGGTCTATAAAAATTGCCCCATTACTGTTCTCAATAAAGTTACTCATGATGACCTAATAGAATTAACCATGCTTGATTTTGATATAATTTTGGGCACGGATTGGCTTCATAAATGCTATGCTACTATCGATTGTCGAAATAGGGTTGTCAGTTTTCAGTTTCCCAATGAATTAGCGTTAAAATGGGAAGGGCATGGTTCAAATCCAACAAGCCAAATAGTTTCCAACCTTAAGCCTAATAAAATGTTATCTAAGGGATACTTGTGTCACTTAGTTAGAGTCAAAGACTTAGAACAAGAAGTCCCTTCCATAGACTTTGTGTCCGTAGTTAACGAGTTTCAAGATGTCTTTCCGGAGGATTTACCAGGGATCCCTCCTGAACGTGAGATCGATTTCGGTGTTGACTTAGATCCCAACACAAAACCGATTTCAATCCTGCCATATAGAATGGCCCCAACAGAACTTAAGGAGTTGAAGTTGCAGTTAAAAGATTTACTTGATAAGGGCTTCATCCAACCGAGCATATCCCCTTGGGGCGCTCTAGTGTTGTTCGTAAAGAAAAAGGATGGAACTCTTAGAATGTGTATCGATTATCAGCAACTCAACAAAGTCACTTTAAAGAACAAATATCCTCTTCCCCGAATCGATGACCTTTTTGAAAACCTTCAAGGTTCAAGTTTCTTTTCTAAGATAGATCTTTGGTCGGGTTATCACCAATTAAGGGTAAGACAAGAGGACATTCCTAAGACTGCCTTCCGAACTAGATATGGCCATTACAAGTTTCTTGTCATGTCATTCGGTCTCACTTACGCACTAGCCACGTTTATGGACCTTATGAATAGAGTTTTTCGTGAGTATCTTGATTCTTTCGTCATAGTATTCATAGATGACATCCTCACATATAAGTCCAGAGAAGATCATGAACATCATTTGAGAATGACATTACAAGTACTCAGAGAACACCAATTGTATGCGAAGTTTAGTAAGTGCGAGTTTAGGTTAAGATCGGTGACTTTCCTTGGTCACGTGGTGACCGATAAAGGTGTAGAAGTGGATCCGAAAAAGATAGAGGTGGTCAAGAATTGGCCGAGACCCCTTACCCCTTCCGATATTCGAAGTTTCTTGGGTTTGGCCAATTATTATCGACGGTTTGTGGAGGGTTTTTCTGCAATTTATGCTCCATTGACTGCGTTAACAAAGAAGAAAGCGAAGTTTGAGTGGTCTGAAAAATGTGAGAAGAGTTTTCAAAAACTCAAGGACCGACTAACTTCGGGCCCGGTCCTGACGTTGCCGAGAAGTGGTGAAGGGTACGCGGTTTATTGTGATACGTCTCGAGTAGGTTTGGGATGTGTTATTATGCAAGATGGTAAGGTGATTAAATACGCTTCAAGACAATTGAAAGTCCACGAGAAGAACTACCCTACGCACGATCTCGAACTAGCCGCAGTTGTCTTTGCGTTGAAGCTTTGGAGACACTACTTATATAGTTTACATGTTGATGTATTTACTGACCATAAAAGTCTTCAATACGTTTTTACGCAAAGAGAATTGAACCTTCGTCAGAGAACATGGCTAGAATTGCTAAAAGACTACGACATGAGTGTTCACTATCATCCGGGTAAGGACAACGTAGTGGCAGATGCATTGAGTCGATTGAGCATGGGCAGCGTGTCACACATCGATGATGAGAAGAAAGAGTTGGTCAAGGATGTACACCGATTGGCAAGGTTAGGCGTGCGGCTCGTGGATGCACCTGATGGTGCTGTTACGGTCCATTCGAGTTCCGAGTCTTCATTTGTTGTAGACGTTAAGGCCAAGAAACATCTTGATTTGATACTTATGGATTTGAAGGATTCGGTGTTGGGTAAGATGAATGAATCATTCTCCTTAGGGGGAGACAGTGTACTTAGGTACCAAGGAAGATTGTGCGTGCCAAATATTGATAGTTTGAGGGCAAATATTATCGCAGAGGCTCATGGATCTAAGTATTCGATCCACCCAGGTTCCACCAAGATGTATCATGATCTGAGAGAGATTTATTGGTGGGAAGGTATGAAGCGAGACATCTCTAAGTTCATAGAAGAGTGTCCCAATTGCCAACAAGTCAATTCAACCGTCAACCTGATGGACAAGCAGAACGCACCATCCAAACCCTCGAAGACATGTTGAGAGAATGTGTCATGGACTTCAAGGGATGTTGGGACGATCATTTACCCCTAATCCTGTTCTCGTATAATGATAGCTACCATTCTAGTATTGGGATGGCAGCTTTCGAAGCATTGTATGGTAGGAGATGTATATCCCCCGTTGGATGGTTTGAAGTGGGAGAAACGGCCATCCTTGGTCCCAAAATCGTACATGAAGCTTTGGAAAAGGTAAGGATTATTCGAGATAGGTTAGCTACTGCCTATAATCGTCAAAAATCGTATGCACATAACCGAAAGAGAGAATTTGAATTCAAAGTAGGTGATCAAGTATACCTCAAGATATCACCCATGAACGGGGTGATGCATTTCGGTAAGAAGGGGAAATTAAGTTTGAGGTACGTTGGTCCGCATGAAATCTTGTAACGAGTAGGAAACGTTGCATACGAACTAAAATTACCGAAAGACTTAGCTCCTATTCATCAAGTGTTTCACGTTTTGATGCTTAAGAAGTGTCTAGGCGATCCCGAGTCCATTCTACCCATCGAAGGGTTAGGATTCGTTGAGAACCATTCTTACGAAGAAGTTCCCATTGCAATCTTAGATTGTCAAGTGAAGCATTTGAGGAACCAGGAGGTTCTCACCGTGAAAGTGTTGTGGAGGAACCATCTTGTTGAGGGAGCGACATGGGAGGCCGAGGCCGATATGAGATCCTGTTAGCCTCACATATTCAGTCTGTAAGGTTTGATAAATGGTCTTTAAGTCCGATTTCATAACTACAACTTTAAATCTTAGTGCATTAGGTGGTTTTTGGTGTTTTAAGTCCATAACTGTGTGTTTTATACTTGCACTATATGAGTTAATATGATTTCATGCTTGCTTTTATGTTGTTGTTTTTGTATAGCTTATTACACGATTATGTGTTCATGAGTGTGATATGCATTAAGTTAAAGTAGAATTGAGAAGTAAGTTCCTCGATCTTAAACAAGAAACTTCAGATAATCTTAGAGTATGTGCATCACTCAGAGTAAGTTGTGAATCAGACATTCACGAAGATAAAGTTCTAGTATGCTAAGGTGATTTCCAAAAATTTCCCTCTTTTTTTAAAACGATAATTAGTGTCATTCGAGGACGAATGTTCCTAAGGGGGGGATAATTTAACATTCCAGAAAATTACACATCTATTAAAGAGACCTATAGGTCCTTAAGATTGCATATTAGGGGTACATAAGCATCCCGATGCCCAATATTGAACAATATTGGGCATAGTATAGAAAATTGGCTAATGGGTGTTGGCCAATTTCTATAATAATATCCAATGATCGAAACACATTCCAAGCTTGTTTAGAAATTGTACCTGCAAAAAAGACCCTAAGCTAAAATAGTGATTGCTAATGCAATACTTAAGGTATGAGATATCCGAGTGTCAAGCCTAGATACCCTAGCACATAACCATTTAAAATGATCATGTAGAGTCAGCAGTGCCCAACGACATAGTGAGGATCCTTGGGACAATCAGTTAATCATTCAAAATGAACCTTCCCAATAGTTAGTTAGGAAAATGCAAGAAACATGTGGGATAGCACATGGGCAAGAACGACCGAGGGGACCATCCTAACCGAATTGGTTAGGGCGGCCAACCGCGTGGGACTGGACCCTCTAACCTACCCTAGGTCCTAACCAACTAACCTAACTACATAACCACCCCTAGACCGACCTAGTACGGAAATCCAAGACACCCGACAACCTAGGACCTTGTCGGGTGACACATACCTAGTCTAACTAACTTAGGGACAACCTAGTACCTAACCTAGGATGGTCCAAATGGTTGACTTTAGTCCTAATAACTTAAGGGTATTTTAGTAATTTCCCTATATAACTTAATTAATTAATTTAGAAACTTAATTAATTAAAATAAAAAGACAAAACCGAATCTACAAGGAGGCACCCTAAAATCGGTTAAGTTAATAATTCCCTAAGTCTAGTCAATCTAGGAACGACGTTGTGGTAATTAACTACCTAAGCTATTTTAGTTAATTATTTAATCTAAATTCAACAAATTAACAATCAGTTCTCAAAAATATTTATACCTAAAAGTTGTCCACCATTAACGTCCAAAGCAAAAACAAGAGACCGTGACCGAACCCTAGGCGACTAGCAAGAACGTTCAAGGTTTCTTCGTGCAAAGTTCGTAGTGATCTTCGTAGATTTAATTCTAATGTAATGTATGGGTTTTCTCTCATGGAATTCTTTATCAAAGAGGCTTTTCAAATGTTTTTACTTCAAGAATATTGAAACTAGGGTTGCACCATCGAATCGCATGTTCATCTCCCTAGTTCTCCTAATTTCCGATTCTTGTAGTGTAGTAGTATTATTCTCGATGCATTTATTGTTGTATGTGGTGTTAACTGATCTTATATGTGTGTTTAATTGATTTATATGTCGAGTAAAATACACGTGATTAGATCCACATGTAGGGTGTTATTTACATGAACATTGAATGTTATAATACCTAGTTGTGATCGAGAATATGAGTTAATTATGAGTTATTCGTGAATTGGTTTTAAATGTTAATTAAAGGTTATATGTTGACTTGTTTAAACATGTTAGATCACTATATTGTATCCATGAATGACCGAATTGGCTTGTGTTAACATCTAATATGATTTCGTGCCAACAAATAGGCTAGTACCAATATATTCAAAAGATGCAAAGTGATATCATTATCAATTCAATAAGCTCATAACATAGGGTATGCCAATCAATGGTACAAGTCCCAACGTACCCTATCCACACAACTTGTAACGCCATAAATCTTAAAAAGAATCGATAACCATCATAAAGAATGATATAAGGTTAGTAAGTGACGTAAACAAGTTAAGGTGAGTAAAAAGATAACTAAGAGTTAAGTTATAAGATTAACCTAATAAAGAGTGTTAGAAAGAAGTGAGACGAGTCTCATGAACACTTTATAGTTACGTCAGTAATACTCACATAAGAGGGTGCTAGAGTTCGTGAGACCAGTCTCACTCGTACCATGATGATAAATTAAAGTCTTAAGAGCATAATCATCATGTAAGGATAGGGATGACCAGTCATCCATAGAGTAATTAAACCTCATAACTAGAAGCAAGCTTTAATAACGTAATGAGTCAACTCTAAAAGATAAGAAGATAAAATCTGAGCTTAGCACTGATAGACTAGCTATGAGAGAGTGCGAGCACACGTAAGTCTCATGAGATGAGATCGCCAGGGTCTGAGTACATCTCCTAGTCTTAGAACTATGTTGCCAACATAGGGGCGCCTAGCTAGTGGAGGCCACCCATTAAACACGCTAGCTAGTTAGGATTCACCTTGGCCGGTGATTCCACCTCTTTTCGGTGTGGGGGAGACACCATATTTCATGTTTATCTCACATGATCTTTGTCGGTTAAGGCTCAGTACAAGTATTTGGTTCACTACTGCCGTGAACCCCCCTTTAAGATATGGGGAAGACATCGATCGATTCACCTTAGCTGGTGAATCCCCCTTTTTGGTGTGGGGAAGACACAGAGCTTGGTTCACTTTAATCGGTGAACCATTCCTTTTTGGTGTGGGAGAGACACTGGATTTTATGTAGCTCGCATGATCTTCTTCCGTTAATTCTAAGAGAATTCTTTAAGAGCTTAAGAAAGAATAAGTATTATGTTCAAAGTGAACGATCGAGCAAGGGAGTAGAATCCTAAGTTCATAGTGACCTAAGTAAAGTAAGAGCTTAATGAATATAAATCATTAGTGTTTGATAGACATAACAAGTTGGGGGTAGCCATAATGGAGCGTGATTATGTCTCAAGAACTATATTTTATGAAATAATCAAATAAGGGACATAGCCAATAAAGATTGGCTTATTAATGTAAGTTACCCAACAAGAAGAAGAATGAAAAATCTAACTCATAAGTAGGGTAGCCAATCGTGTCCTTAGTCTTGTGAATTGCTTACTCGATTCATTGAAGGTATGGGACTACAATGAATCGTTGCACTTGTAAGTGAAACATAATACCAAAGGAGATCATTGAACTACACAACAAGAAGCTAGAAAGGACTGAAAAATAATCTAAGTCTGAAAGAGTGGCACTCTCGGCCTAAGTATCAAAAATAAGAAACATCGTTTAAGTTGTTATAAAATTATTTTCATGATTCCAAGGTCTTATGTTCATATGGAAAATGAGTTGTATGCCTTAATTGCATAAGAACGTGTCATATTTACATCATTAATCAAGATTAACATTTTGAAGCAAGAAGTGATGTGATTACCGTAACTTGACATGTTGTTTAGGAAAGACCTTTCCTTGTTCATGCATAGTCCCTTATGCGTTATGTGCATACACCCATACTTATTACAAGTGTGTACTAACCCCATATATTTTTACTATTTTTATAGACGCAGGTTCTCAAGAAGGTTGTAGTTCGACGAACCAGTTTGGAATAGCGATCTCCACACTTTGGTAGGTCCTCTTGAGTTCGATGATGCTACGTTTTATTATTCTAGATTAGTTCATTAGATTTAGCTAGTGACTACTATCCCTAGCATTTCTTTCCAAGTATTTGTTTCAAAGCGTTGTAATATGGACAATTGGCGAACTATTATTATTATTATGACGATCATTTATTTCATTAGTTAAATCGATTAATAGATGGTTGTTGAGTTAGAGCTATTAGAATATCACTCTTATACAAAACTATATGAAGTGTATGTACACTTAGTTAAGTAATTCAAAGTTTTAAATTTTCCCCAAATTTAACTGTATGATTGTGGTGAAAGCTAACAAGAGGCTTGTCTGCGACCTATGAGAGGTTAACGACGCCGGTTGCTGTTTGGATTCTAGAATCCGAGTCGTGAAAATGACCATGGGTAAGGGCCTTATGATGTTGAATTGGGTGATTTGGTATTGGCTTGAAGTGTTGATTATGAAGTGGTGGTACGCTTCCCTATTTCTTCTTATTCAATGTTAATTATACTTCAATTATGTTATGATTGGTTCGGTCCACCTTTGGTGGCGGTGTTGTGTGAATTGATGTGTCCTTGTCGGTGTTATTTTAAGTACATTTATGATCATCGCCTTGTCGGCACTACTAGAAGTTATATGGCTATTTGTGTAGTTGATTTAGTGATGTATGATCATATCTACTTATATGTGATAGTATGTGTTAGACTATTTATACTATCTTGATAATCATGTTATGCTATGACTATGTGTTAAGTGTGTAGTCTTAGAATTGACACATGGTTGTTCCTAAATTGGCTATATGAGTCTAAAATGGTTATGTTCATGATGCTAAGGTAATGAATAGGTTGACTAAATAGGGTTAAGGGTCATTCGTATGTGTCTAAAGAAAGATAGGCTATATGTGTTAAATTGAAATATGTTGTGTCTTGTTTAGGTAGACTTGTGTCCCTTACTTGATACTTATGTGAATATGTGATGTCTTGACTTAGGAACCTAAAGGGTCTTAGTTTTGAATAAATGAATATAGGTGAGACCTTGAATGATGATAAGAGGGTCCTTTATGTGAAACCTTGAACCAAGTGGTAAGGTTATGAAACTTGAAGTAGTAAGCCGAAATGGTATCCTTCATGTAATGAATGATGGACTTAAGGTTGATTGGCTGGAACTGCATCACATCAATCCTTAGGAAAGTTATGATGAGCTTCTGGTCGCCATAGAGAGATATACCTAGTGGACCTTGCTTTGGTAGGGTAAATGTAATTGGGTCATGAACATGATATAGGACCCATTTGTATGAACCTTAATGTGATTTAATCTATGAGAACAAAGGCTAGCACCGAGTGAGTATGGTAAGGGAAGTAGTTATAGTTAAGGATTGAGACTAGAATACAAAGAAGCCCTTAATATTTCCTTAACCATGTGCCTACATGGGATGTCTAAGTTCTACCATTGGCCAGTAGAACACCTCATCGAAGTAGGATAGAACTTCGGATTCCATGCTTTGCTACCATGGTCTATGTCGATTATTGCCTATTCTCATCATATGGGATACATATTAGCATTAGAGAAGTTCTATGAAATTTAGGTGGTGGTACGGGACACTATTTAGACATTGAACAATAGACTTTGAAGATGTTAGTAAGAGTCCCCAGGTTGTCCAAGACCATTACTTGAATGTCCTTTATGTGGTGTATGTCTCTTAGATGAACTGATGAACTAATGACTTAATGATATAAAGTATGTAAATGAATAAGGACCTAATCTAAAGTGACTTAAGGATTTCTTAGTTAAAGTGTGAAGAGAGCATAAAGGATGAACTCTTCATGTCTTATCTTTGGAAGTCTTGAGAATGACTCTAGTTAGGTAAGTTGCTTGATATGTTTGACATGATCTAAACCTAGGAAGTCTTAAGGATTATGTAGGTAGCATTGAAGTGAATGTATAGGTGTTTTCTTCTAGAAGTAATTGAGTAAGTCTTTTGATAGCCTTGGTAGGGGAGATTGTCATAACTTGTATGTTTTATATGTTGATGTATTGTAGGTGTGTATGTGTCTCATCATGAGTAATCTTGAGGATCGTTTAGGCACATCTAAAGAGGGTGTATGGGCGGTCTCTCTTTGTGTGACTTAAGTGAATCTTAGGGTGAATTTAGTTAGAAGACTACATGCTAGAATGTGTTAAAAAGGGAAGTATCGGAACCTCATTGTAACAGTGAAGGGACTTCACTGTCTGTACAGTGAAGGGAGCTCACTGTGAAATGAGTTCTAAAATTATGTTATTTGTTTCAAGTAATTTCTTATGTGATTCTAAGTAGCTAAATGTTATTCTTATGATGATATTATGAAGTTTCAAAGGAAAGGATGCATATTTCCAATAAATGTCTGTTTCATGATTTTATGCATAATGCCATACTTAGTACATGTGGTTGTTCTAATTCCATGCTTTATTTCTATCTATATAGTTCTTGGTAGGTGAAGATCTTTGGGAAGAAGACTTGGACTAGGAGATCGTTCAAGAAGAAGCTTGAAGTATGTCCTCACTTGAGTCGAGGGCATATATGTCATTTTATGTTTCATTTTATGAAGTTTTGTAATAAACTATATAGTGGTATGTTTTCAAATTCATATGGGTCGTGTCCCAAGTATTCTTATGTCTTAAGATGATGATTCGAGACTTAATATTTTCCTATTACTATATATGAAAGAGTTTTAAGACTTCTATATTATTTTTATGAAAAGTTTTAATTCCGCACTGCTTTTCATTATGTATATGCGATGAACGATATGATAGGCTTATATGAGACCTCCGAGAGGTCGAATACGCCGGTTTCAACCCAAGATTTCACCCTAACTTCTAGGGTGTGGTTTCGGGATGCGACACTTCTAATCTAACACCCAATCTAGCCAACATATGAACATCTTTCACTAGGTCTTTCTTGGCTCCATCAATTTGAGACACAATACGCATGGTCATACGACTTAAAGCATCCGCCACCACATTGGCCTTGCCGGGGTGATAGAGAACACTCATGTCATAATCTTTCAACAATTCTAGCCACCTTATTTGTCGGAGATTCAACTCCTTTTGAGTAAACACATATTGGAGACTCTTATGGTCGGTAAACACATCAACATGGACACCATACAAATAACGCCTCCAAATTTTTAAGGCAAACACTACGGCCGCTAACTCAAGATCATGATTGGGATAGTTCTTCTCATGCACCTTAAGTTTTCTAGAAGCATAGGTAATCACTTTCCCTTGTTGCATAAGAACACACCCCAAAACCACACGGGATGCATCACAATACACATTGAGTCCCTTTGTTCCCTCCGATAAAGTCAACAACGGAGCGGAAGTAAGCCTATGTTTAAAGATTTGGAAGATCTTTTCACATGCCTCCGATAACTAAAATTTCTTACTCTTTTGGGTCAAGGTAGTCAAGGGAGACTTAATGGACGCAAAACTATCCACAAACCTCCGATAATAACCCGCTAGACCCAAGAAACTCCTAATGTCGGTTGGAGTCAATAGTCTAGGCCAATTTCTTACCGCGTCTATTTTTCTTGGATCAACCTCAACTCCCTCACTAGAGATGATATGAACAAGAAATTCCCCCGACCTCAACAAAAGCTCACATTTGCTATACTTGGCAAACAATTGATGTTCTTTAAGGGTTTGCAATACCACCCTCAAATGACCCATGTGATCACCCTCATTTTTCGAATATACCAAGATGTCGTCGATGAAGACAATGACAAATGAATCTAGGTAACTTTGAAACACCCTATTCATTAGGTCCATAAGCGCCGCCGGAGCATTAGTGAAACCAAAGGACATAACTAAGAACTCATTGTGACCATATCTAGTCCGAAATGCCGTCTTTGGTACATCCTCACCTCTCACCCTAAGTTTGTGATACCCCGATCTCAAGTCAATTTTCAAAAAGTAGCTTGTCCTTTGGAGTTGATCAAACAAGTCGTCAATCCGAGAGATAGGATACTTGTTCTTAATAGTGACTTTGTTGAGTTGACGATATCAATACACATTCTCAAAGACCCGTCCTTCTTCTTTACAAAGAAAACCGGAGCACCCCGTGGAGAAATACTAGGTCTTATAAAACCTTTGTCTAGTAAGTCTTTGAGTTGTGCCTTCAACTCCTTCAATTCGGCCGGAGCCATCCGATAATGAGGAACTAAAATGGGTTTTTTATCCGGTAGAAAATCGATACCAAAATCAATTTCCCGTTCGGGAGGAATACTGGGAAGATCATTAGTAAAGACCTCAGGAAATTCACTCACTACGGGGACCGACTTTGGAGGAATTTCAGAGTCTGGATCTTGGACTCTTACTATGTGATATAGACAACACTTCGAGATCATTTTGCATGCTTTTAGACAAGAAATGATACGACCTCTAGGAATAGAACTTCCCCCCTTCCACTCAACAACGGGTTCATTTGGGAAATTAAACCTCACCACCCTTGTTATACAATCAATAGTGAAAAAACAAGAATGTAACCAATCCATACCCAAAATGATATCAAAATCAAGCATATCTAGTTCTACTAGATCAACATTGGAAACTCTATTGGGCAACATTATAGGACAATCTCTACATACCCTCTTTTCAACTACCGACTCACCCACCAGAGTAGACACTAGAAAGGGTTCATGCAAGATATCGTGTAAAGTATCAAAATTTTTAGCTGCAAGAGATGTAACAAAATACAAAGTAGAACCCGGATCAAGTAAAACTTAAACATCAATAGAGAAAACTTTCAACATACCGATCACCACGTCGGGAGAGGTATCTTTCTCACGCCTAGTGCGGAGAGCATATAAACGGTTGTTCTTAGGAACATCACTAGAACCGCTTTCTTGATCTTGACCACTCTTTTCTTTGCCCTTCACATTAGGGCAATCCTGTGCCTAACTTTCCTACAACTAAAGCATTTATCCGTCCCAATGACGCAAGCACCATAATGCTTCTTTCCACACTCACCACAAGTTGGCTTCTCATTTGGTGAACTAGTAACTCTTCCCTTTTGAGGCTTAGGGTTTGCACCCTTTTCATTACGAGCCTTAGGGAACATGGTTGGAACTTGATTATAGATCCTCTTTTTCAACCTAGGATTGTCTTGGATCTCAAGCCTATTCTTTGAAGAACCACCATCATAGGATCTTTCCCTTTTTGCATCTCTACTCTTTCTCCTAGAACTTGACTTCTCCACTTGTCTAGCATGCACCATAACACAGTAAATGTTCATGTTGTCATGTAGCATAGCCAAATGACACTCCTCTTGCAAGTCTTCCGACACCCCTGCTATAAAGCGGCTCATTTCATCTCTAGGATCGGAAACCAAAGAAGGAGCAAGTTTTGACAATTGAGTAAATTTCATGGATTGTTCAATAACACTCATACCTCCTTGACCAAGGTTGAAGAACTCCACCACTTTATCTTCCCTCATCTCCCTAGGAAAGAACTGATGAAGAAATGCATTCTTGAAGATCTCCCAAGTCACCGGTCCACCCCGAAGAGGCCTATTGTCCCTCCATTGGACATACCATGTTTGAGACAAATCTTTGAGTTGATATGTTTCTAGGCCTTCTCACTAGTGCTTAACCCCATAGCAAAGAGTATCTTATAAACTTCATCTATAAACTCTAGGGGGTCTTCTTCAACCTTAGACCCATAGAAAGTAGGAGGATTCATCCGAGTGAAATCCCTTAGACGGGTTGCCATGGTAGAGACTTGTTGATTGGCTCGGGGCACAACCTCCCGATTGGCTTGTGCCGTCATAGCTTGGGCTTGAAGAGTAGAGACTTGGGCTAGAGTAGTAATGGCTTGGGCAATTTTTAGAAGGGCAGCCCTTATCTCACCCTCCATCAAAGGTGGAGGATTTGTCGGAGCTTGATCATCCTCAACATCTTTTTTAAGAGGAGGAACTTGATAACCACGGGGAGGATCTCCTGCATTCCGTCGAGTATTCAATGCCAATAACCAAAATAAAAGATTTAGGTGAAAGCACATAATAGTAACTCTAGAGGCACGATATTGGATTTCAAAGAAAGAGAGAGATTCCTAAGCATTATATATATTATTATTCATAAGTGTGGCGCGCTTCACAATTATGAGTACGAATCTACATAGACGTGGTTGAGAGAGACATAAGTTCGTCACATCCGGGGAGCACCCCCTAGACGTAATCGTCCCCTTTGAGTACTAAGACTAGCCTCTTAGCATTCGTCATAACATTCATAGGCTAAAAATACGGAAAATTTAAAAGCTTTTACTATATCTACATGGAGGTTTAAATAGACCTCTACATACACATAATAATATTAATATCGAGTATACATAGACCCTTCGTATAAGAAGATTACTTAGTCTTCTACTTTTAGTGCACATACATATATAAGATAGAACATAGTCATAAAGTTTGTCTCATCTCATAACCATCTAGAAATGATAATAGCAATTTGGCCATAGCCCTACAACAATATAAAAAAGCCAAATATAGGCTTATACAAATCGTACTCAAATAAAGTTGAATGAACATAAGAGTCTTCAGAACTAAACAACTCTATAGCTAGGTATTGGAATTGTCCTTGGAAAGTGAAGACCTACCACTTGGATGGTAGAGAATATTCAAGACTCCATTAAGACGTCTCGAATGAGCATTCAACGACCGGAACCTAAAATGTTTGGGAAAAAGGAAGAAGATGTGGTTAGTACGCAACTTGTACTAAGTATGACACCATATTCACATATATAATCAAAGCATGCTAAAAAGGACATTCATTGAAACATGCCATTTTTACTCTTTTGAAATTCTTATGCACAATCAAGCAAACCATACCAATCATTTAGACATGTTCAGAAAGTCAAAGCAAGTCATATGCATATGAACATACTTGAACCCATAATCTCATATAGCTCTATCACCAAGTAATAACATCACAAACATGAATAAGAGCTTATCATGTCAATAGCAAACCAAGACAACTAATCATAAATCCTCATAAAGTCAACAAGTGCAATGTCCATGCAAAGTCCCATAACCTTACTCAATCAAGTAACCCAACAAGAACCATATTTAATAACCCATTTCACATAACATAGCTTTAGAATACACATAAGTTCATACTTTAGCAATATGGACCAAATACATGTTCATAAGCATCATCATCATATAATATCATTTACCTTTATCATCATATACATATGTAATATTAATCTTCTAAAGCTTCTATCAAGGCAAACTAGTGCAAGGCATAGGTAGAGTCTCATACCCCTACCTAAGCTAAGTCAAACCCCTCAAGTCACTTTAGTTAGCTTATACATTATTACTTCATTTTAGTTTAGGTAACACTTGCCTTAACCAACACAGACCACATGAGCTAATGTGGAATCTAGTGTTGTAAAACCTTACACCGATTGAAGGTGGTCTACCGACCAAGATAGAAACCTAACATGAATGTAGCTTTCTACGTGGATCCACTATCTAGTATTCCTATGGTTGCAACATAGTTAAGGAACTTGGGGTCGTCTTGGAAGTATCACTCTACACCCTATTTGGGTCATGAGGATATCCACCCCGTGAGGACCGTAGTGAACCCTACCTTCCCTATGTGGGAAAATTTTACCCCCTCACATACAAGATCACTCGGTTCTAAGCTAGAGTCCCCTTTTTAAATGTCTTTAAGACTTTATTCACAATCATAACTTAGTTTAGGTCATAGGGTCTAACCCTTGTATAATCATCATCATGATAGCTCAATAAGAATTGTATGAGTATAGCTCTTTTATTATAATTCATACAAGTGAGGTTAGCACCTTTTCACATTTATTCATAATAAGGCACATTGGTAGTCATTACCACCCTTATAACATTTTCATTTTAATCAACCTCACAACTATAGTCAAGACATATCAATTCAACATCATACCACCCTATAAATCCTAAACAAGGCATACTCCAACACAATCATCATGACTTAATCACAATTAACCACGAATTGAAGTAAGGAAATAAGGTTCATAAGACTTACCAAATCTCCTTGACAACTCATCATCAAGGTCTTACCTTCAAACCTTTGTTCAACTCAATTAGGTTAACAAGTCATCATAATTCAATAAACAACATAAACACAAGGCTAGAAGAATCACTACATCACAATTCAATACTAGATCAAAGCTTAAGATTTAGTCAATTCATAATACCCTAGATCACTTCTCAAGAACTAGCATGAAAGACTACATATTATCCTAATTCGTTCATGATTAGAATACCAACATCATATAGTAGTAATTCAACCCATAACCAAGTCAATTGAATGAACATTATACAATGTAAGTCAAGATCACAACCTAGGGTTAGGGGTTGGGGATCATGTTCTTCAATTTAGACCAACCCATCAACAATTATCATAATCAAGTTAAATTAAATGTTAATAAATTCATTATACCCTAAATAAATCATCCACAACTAAATTCATAGTTTAAATTTCCAAATTAGATGAATCCCACTTAAAAACTCAAGTTTTAGAAATACTTTGAATAAACCCTTTGAGCAAAGAGGTCTCAAAGGTGAATAGAAACCATACCTAAACGTTTTGATGAAGATTTGGAGATGAAATCGCCCCTTTCCATCCCCCAAAACCCTTCCTTAGATTAGTCTTCGATGGTGTCTTCCAGTAGAGAGAGAAAGAAGAGAGAAGGTAGAGGAATTGTTTTGAGAGTTCTAATTAAACTAATGGGGTTGGGGTCTTTATATTAAGGGTTAATTAACTTAATTAGGATCCCTTAATACCTTAACTAACCCCCTAACCCCTTAACTAATAAATGAAATAAACTTTAAACGTGCAGGAAAATTACAGTTCAATCGACAACACCACGATCAACGGATCGTGGGTCAATCAACGAGACACCCCTCCCTCCGTCCTGCACATCCGTAGTTTCGGTCAGAGACTTTTGCAGGCGAGGGATCCAATAATTTTTCTGAGTGTTGGATGAAGGTTGGCAACGACGCCCCATCGATCCACACACGGATCGTAGCCTGCATCTCGTCGATGCACATTGCCTAGGCAGTGTTGACACCAATTTGCAAGGGTCCTCCTCAAGGGCCCTTGGTTGGTCCTTGGGGAGTCGTACCAAAACGTTTCGACCATAAAACATCTTTAACACATGTTAAACACCTTTTCACTAAATTCCATTAATTTGCGACCCTTAGAAATTAGTAAAATAGGCTAAGGCCTGCTTGTACCTCTTTGAACCAACTTCTGGACGTCATGGACGTTCTTGGACATTTTGGTTTCTAAACTTCCTAAATGACCTATATTCATTAGAATAGACTTAAAAACAGTGTCTAGACCTGATGACATCTATGTTAGGCTTTAAGACACGTCTTGGATTTTCGAAGTGTTACATTATCCCCCCCCCCCCAGGGAACATTCGTCCCCAACTAACACTAAAAATCTTTTTTGAAGGAAGGAATAGACTCAAGACTATCAGCCCAACAAATATCAATACAATGCAACATAATACATATCATTTCAATCGAGGCAATCCAAAATTTCAATTACCACACATAGTCTCAAACATTACATCATGAGGCATTTCCTTCTCACAACAACATCATGAGCTCATCATGCCATACATGAGACAATTAGGACAAAGTTCAACTTATCAACATGTCAGACATCACTTCATAAAGACTCACCATGTCGAAATGCACAATATAACTGAAACAAGCCAAGAAACCAAAATTTGCAAGTTCAAATGCACATTGTAACATCACAGTGAAGTATTCAAAAATGTTCATTTTGCAAAACTTCACCCAAAAATCAAGAAACTTCAATTTCTATCCACATTAATGTTATTAAAAGAATGACTAACCTTAATCATAAAAAACATGAGGGTAACGGGACTTCATGTCGGCCTCGGCCTCCCATGTTGTACCCTCAACTAGGTGATTTTTCCATAACACCTTCACGAAAATCACCTCTTTGTTCCTCAACCTCTTTACTTGCCTATCAAGGATTTGAACCGGAACCTCCTCATAAGAGAGGTTATCCTTCACACCAAGATCCTCACTAGGAAGAATGGACTCAGGATCACGGACACACTTCTTAAGCATAGAAACATGAAAAACCGGATGAACCGAAGCCAATTCACTTGGCAACCTCAACTCATAGGCAACCTTACCAATCCTTTACAAGATTTCATAGGGACCCACATAACGAGGACTTAACTTCCTTTTCTTGCAAAACCTAACAACCCCTTCATAGGTGAAATTTTCAAGTACACCTTATCACCTTCTTCAAACTCTAGATCCCTTCTCCTATGATCAGCATAAGACTTTTGCCGACTATAGGCCGTTTCCAAGCGATTTCTTATAATACGAAATTTTTCCAAAGTTTTATAAATCAAATCGTGACCAAGAATTGAAGACTCACCAAATACAAACCACCCGATAGGAGACCTACACCTCCTACCATACAAGGCTTCATAGGGAGCCATGGAAATGGATGAATGGAAACTATTATTGTAAGCAAACTCCACCAAAGGCAAGTGCTTATCCCAACATCCCTTGAAATCGATGAAACAATCTCTAAGCATATCCTAAAGGGTTTGAATAGTACATTCCGCTTGACCATCCGTTTGGGGATGAAAAGCGGTACTCAACTTTACCTTAGTACCCAACCCTTCTTAAAACGACCTCTAAAACCTAGATGTGAATTGTGCACCCCTATCTGATATGATGGATAACGGAATACCATGGCGACACACAATATCATCTATTAAGATCTTAGCATAATCTTCCGCCGAATAAGTAGACTTGACGGGAATAAAGTGAGCGGACTTGGTCAACCTATCAACCACCACCCATATGGAGTAATATTGATTTTGGGTCTTAGGCAAACCTAAAACAAAATCCATATTGATGTCTTCCCACTTCAAAGTAGGAATTTGGATTTCTTTTAGTAAGCCACCCGGTTTAGATGTTCGGCTTTCACTTGTTGGTAATTTGGACACTTAGCAACAAACTCCGCTATGTCCCTTTTTAGACCTTCCCACCAATACACCTCCCTAAGGTCATGATACATATTTGTTGACCCCGGATGAATGGAATAACGGGACCCATGAGCTTCCTCAAGAATACGGTTCCTCAAATCATTAACCTTAGGAACACACAACCGCCCTTGATATCTCAAAACACCATCCCCCCAAAAGGAGAATGACTCATTAAACTTGCCAAGGACCGATTCTTTCAACTCCATCAATGGTTGATCAAGGTGTTGTTTGGACTTCACCTCAACAACTAAGGATGATTCGAAGTTATGATGGACCATTACACTGCCATTTGGAGAACCGTCCAATCTAACACCCAATCTAGACAACATATGAACATCGTTCACAAGGTATTTCTTGGCTCCTGCAATATGAGACACACTACCCATGGTCATACGACTTAGAGCATCCTCAACCACATTGGCATCGCCGGGGTGATAGAGAACACTCATGTCATAATCTCTCAACAATTCTAGCCACCTTCTTTGTCGTAGATTCAACTCCTTTTGAGTAAACACATATTGGAGACTCTTATGGTTGGTAAACACATAAATATAGACACCATACAAATAATGCCTCCAAATTTTTAAGGCAAACACTACGGCCACTAACTAAAGATCATGAGTGGGAAAGTTCTTCTCATGCACCTTAAGTCTTCTAGAAGCATAGGAAATCACTTTACCATGTTGCATAAGCACACACGCAAAACCCATACCGGATGCATCACAATACACAATGAAGCCCTTTGTTCCCTCCAGTAAAGTCAAAATCGGAGCGGAAGTAAGCCTATCTTTCAAGATTTGGAAGCTCTTTTCACATGTCTTCGACCACTAAACTTCTTACTCTTTTGGGTCAAGGAAGTCAAGGGAGATGAAATATACGCAAAACTATCCACAAACCTCCGATAATAAACCGCTAGACCCAAGAAAGTCCTAATGTCGGTTGAAGTCAATTGTCTAGGAAAATTTCTTACCGCCTCTGTTTTTCCTCGGATCAACATCAACTCCCTCACTAGAGATGATATGACCAAGAAATGCCACCGACCTTAACCAAAACTCACATTTGCTATACTTGGCAAAAAATTGATGTTCTTTAAGGGTTTGCAATACCACCCTCAAATGACTCATGTGATCACCCTCATTTTTCAAATATACCAAGATGTCATCAATGAAGAAAATGACAAATGAATCTAGGTAACTTTGAAACACCCTATTCATTAGGTCTATAAACGTCACCGGAGCATTAGTGAGACCAAAGGACATAACTAAGAACTCATAGTGGCCATATCTAGTCCAAAATGCAGTCTTTGGTATATCCCCACCTCTCACCCTAAGTTGGTGATACCCAGATCTCAAGTCAATTTTCGAAAAGTAGCTTGCCCCTTGGAGTTGATCAAACAAGTCGTCAATCCGAAGGAGAGGATACTTGTTCTTAATAGTGACTTTGTGGAGTTGGCGATATTCAATACACATTCTCAAAGACCCGTCCTTCTTCTTTACAAACAAAACCGGAGCACCCCATGGAGAAATACTAGGTCGTATAAAACCCTTGTCTACCAAGTCTTTGAGTTGTGCATTCAACTCCTTCAATTCGGCCGGAGTCATCCGATAAGGAGGAATTGAAATAGGGCTTGTATCTGGTAGCAAATCGATACCAAAATCAATTTCATGTTCAGGTGGAATACCGGGAAGATCATTAGGAAAGACCTCCATAAATTCACGCACTACGGGGACTGACTTAATAGGAGGAATTTCGGAGTCTAGATCTTGGACTCTTACTATGTGATACAGACAAACCTTCAAGATCATTTTGCATGCTTTTAGACAAGAAATGATACGACCTCTAGGAATAGAACTTCCCCCCTTCGACTCAACAATGGGTTCATTTGGGAAATTAAACCTCACCACCCTTGTTCTACAATCAATAGTGGCAAAAAAAGAATGTAACCAATCCATACAAAAAATGATATCAAAATCAAGCATATCTAGTTCTACTAGATCAACATTAGAAACTCTATTGGGCAACATGAGAGGACAATCACTATATACCCTTTTTGCAACTACCGACTCACCCACCGGAGTAGACACTAAAAAGGGTTCATGCAAGATATTGGGTAAAGTATAAAACTTTTTAGCTACAAGAGGTGTAACAAAAGACAAAGTAGCACCCGGATCAAGTAAACCATAAACATCAATAGAGAAAACTTTCAACATACCGGTCACCACATCGGGAGAGGTCTCTTGCTCACCTCTAGTGCGGAGAGCATAGAAGTGGAAATTCTTAGGAGCATCACTAGAACCACTTGCTTGATCTTGATCACTCTTGTATTGGCCCATCATATTAGGGCAATCCTGAATCTTGTGCCTAACTTTCCTACAACTAAAGCATTTATCCGTCCCAATGAGGCAAGCACCATAATGCTTCTTTCCACACTCACCACAAGTTGACTTCTCATTTGGTAAACTAGTACCTCTTCCCTTTTGAGGCTTAGGGTTTGCACCCTTTTCATTACGAGCCTTAGGGAACATGGTTCGAACTTGATTATAGATCCTCTTTTTCAACCTAGGATTGTCTTGGATCTCAAGCCTATTCTTTGAAGAACCACCATCATAGGATCTTTCCCTTTTTGCATCTCTACTCTTTCTCCTAGAACTTGACTTCTCCACTTGTCTAGCATGCACCATAACACAGTAAATGTTCATGTTGTCATGTAGCATAGCCAAATGACACTCTTCTTGCAAGTCTTCCGACACCCCTGCTACAAAGCGGCTCATTTCATCTCTAGGATCGGAAACCAAAGAAGGAGCAAGTTTTGACAATTGAGTATATTTCATGGATTATTCAATAACACTCATACCTCCTTGACCAAGGTTGAAGAACTCCACCACTTTATCTTCCCTCATCTCCCTAGGAAAGAACTGATCAAGAAATGTATTTTTGAAGATCTCCCAAGTCACCGGTCCACCCCGAAGAGGCCTATTGTCCCTCCATTGGACATACCAAGTTTGAGACAAATCTTTGAGTTGATATGTTTCTAGGCCTTCTCACTAGTGCTTAACCCCATAGCAAAGAGTATCTTATAAACTTCATCTATAAACTCTAGGGGGTCTTCTTCAACCTTAGACCCATAGAAAATAGGAGGATTCATCCGAGTGAAATCTCTTAGACGGGTTGCCATGGTAGAGACTTGTTGATTGTCTCAGGGCACAACATCTCGATTGGCTTGTGCCGTCATAGCTTGGGCTTGAAGAGTAGAGACTTGGGCTAGAGTAGTAATGGCTTGGGCAATTTTGAGAATGGCAGCCCTTATCTCACCCTCCGTCAAAGGTGGAGGATTTGACGGAGCTTGATCATCCACAACATCTTCTTTAAGAGGAGGAACTTGATAACCACGGGGAGGATCTCCTGCATTCCGTCGAGTATTCATTGCCTATAACCAAAATAAAAGATTTAGCTGAAAGCACACAATAGTAACTCTAGAGGCACGATATTGGATTTCAAAGAAAGAGAGAGATTCCTAAGCATTATATATATTCCTATTCATAAGTGTGGCGCGCTTCACAATTATGAGTACGATCTACATAGACGTGGTTGAGAGAGACATAAAAATCAAGGATATTCAACCTTATGCTCTGATACCAAGTTTGTCACATCCGGGGAGCACCCCCTAGACGTAATCGTCCCCTTTGAGGACTAAGACTAGCCTCTTAGCATTCGTCATAACATTCATAGGCTAAAAATACAGAAAATTTAAAAGCTTTTACTATATCTACGTGGAGGTTTACATAGACCTCTACATACACATAATAATATTAATATCGAGTATACATAGACCCTTCATATAAGAAGATTACTCAGTCTTCTACTTTTAGTGCACGTACATATATACGATAGAACATAGTCATAAAGTTTGTCTCATCTCATAACCATCTAGAAACGATACTAGCAATTTGGGCATAGCCCTACAACAATGTAAAGAAGCCACATATAAGCTTATACAAATAGTACTCAAATGAAGTAGAATGAACATAAGAGTCTTAAGAACTAAACAACTCCATAGCTAGGTATTGGCATCGCCCTCGGAAAGTGCGGACCTACCCACTTGGATGGTAGAGAATATCCAAGCCTCCTTCAAGTCGTTTCGAATGAGCCTTCAACGACCGGAACCTAAAATATTTGGGAAAAAGGGAGAAGATGGGGTTAGTACGCCACTTGTACTAAGTATGATACCATATGCACATATGTCATCAAAGCATGCTAAAAAGGACATTTAATTGAAACACGCCATTTTTACTCTTTTGAAAGTCTTATGCACAATCAAGCAAACCATACCAATCATTTAGACATGTTCAACAACTCAAAGCAAGTCATATTCATATCAACATACTAGAACTTATAATCTCATATAACTCTATCACCAAGTAATAACATCACAAGCATGAATAAGAGTTTATCATGTAAATAGCAAAGCTAGACAACTAATCATAAATCCTCATAAATTCAACAAGTGCAATGACCAAGCAAAGTTCCATAGCCTTACTCAGTCAAGTAACCCAACAAGAGCCATAATTAATAACCCGCTTCACATAACATAGCTCTCGAATACACCTAAGTTCATACTTTAGCAATAAGCACCAATTACATGTTAATAAGCATCATCATCATCATATAATATCATTTACCTTTATCATCATATACATACGTAATATTAATCTCCTAAATTTCTTATCAATGCAAACTAGTGCAAGGCATAGGTAGTGTCCTATACCCCTACCTAATCTAAGTCAAACCCCTCAAGTATCTTTAGCTAGCTTATACATTATTACTTCATTTTAGTTTAGGGAACACTTGCCTTAACCGACATAGACCACATGAGCTAATGTGGAATCCAGTGTTGTAAACCTTACACCGATGGAAGGTGGTCTACCTTCCCAGATAGAACCTAACATGAACGTAGCTTTCTACGTGGATCCACTAGCTACTATGGTGGCAACATAGTTAAGGAACTTTGGGCCGTCTTGGAAATATCACTCTACACCCTATTTGGGTCATGAGGCTATCCACCCCGTGAGGACCGTAGTGAAATCTACCTTCCCTATGTGGGAAAGTGTCACCCCCTCACATACAAGATTACTCGATGCTAAGCTAGAGTCCTTTTTTAAAATGTTTTAAGCCTTTATTAACAATCATAGCTTAGTTTAGGTCATAGGGTCTAACCATTGTATAATCATCATCATAGCTTCATAAGAATTGTATAAGTATAGCCCTTTCATTACAATTTATACAAGTGAGGTTAGCACCTTTTCACATTCATTCATAATAAGGCACATTGGTAGTCATTACCACCCTCATAACATTTTCATATTAATAAACCTCACAACCATAGTCAAGACATTTCAATTCAACATCCTACCACCCTATAAATCCTAAAAAAGGCATACTCCACCACAATCATCATGACTTAATCACAATTAACCATGAATTGAAGTAAGGAAATAAGGTTCATAAGACATAGCAAATCTCCTTCACAACTCATCATCAAGGTCTTACCATCAACCCTTTGTTCAACTCAATTAGGTTATCAAATCATCATAATCACAAGGCTAGAAGAAACACTACACCATAATTCAATACTAGATCAAAGCTTAAGATTTATCAATTCATCATACCCTAGATCACTTCTCAAGAAGTAGTATGAAAAACTACACATCATCCTAATTCATTCATGATTAGCATACCAACATCATCTAGTAGTAATTTAACCCATAACCAAATCAATTGAATAAACATTATACAATGTAAGTCAAGATCACAACCTAGGGTTAGGGGTTGGGGATCACGTTCTTCAATTTAGACCAACCCATCAGAAATTATCATAATCAAGTTAAATTACATGCTAATCTATTAATTTTACCCTAAAGAAATTATCAACAACTCAATTCATAGTTTCAATTTCGAGATTAGATGAAACCCACTTAAGATCTCAAGTTTTAGAAATACTTTGAATGAACCGTTTGAGGAAAGAGGTCTAACAGTTGAATAGATCCCATACCTCAAAGTTTTGATGAATATTTGGAGATGAAATCGCCCCTTTAAAGCCCCCAAAACACTTCCTTAGCTTAGTGTTCAATGGTGTCTTCCAATAGAGAGAGAAAGAAGAGAGAATGTAGAGGAATTGTTTTGAGAGTTCTAATTAAACTAATGGGGTTGGGGTCTTTATATTTGTGGTTAATGAACATAATTAGGCTTCCTTAATCCCCTAACTAATCCCCTAACCCGTTAACTAATTAAATTAAATCAACATAAAACGTCCAGGAAATTTACAGTTCAATCGACGACACCACGATCGACGGATCGTGGGTCAATCGACGAGACACCCCTCCCTCCGTCCTGCACATCCGTAGTTTTGGTCAGAGACTTGTGCCGGCAATGGCTCCAACCATTTTTCTAAATGTTGGACGACGGTTGGCAATGATGCCCCATCAATCCACACAAGGATCGTAACCTACATCTCGTCGATGCACACTGCCTAGGCAGTGTTTACACCAACTTGCAAGGGTCCTCCTCAAGGGCCCTTGGTTGGTCCTTGAGGATTTGTACTCGAACGTTTTAACTATGAGACCTCTTTAACATATGTTAAACACCTTTTCACTAAATTCCATTAATTTCTGACTCTTAAAAACTAGTCAAATAGGCTAAGGCACGCTAGTACCTCTTTGAACCAACTTCCGGACGTCATGGATGTTCTTGGACGTTTTGGTTTCTAAACTTCCTAAATGACCTATATTCATTAAAATAGACTATAAAACAGTGTCTAGACCTCATGAAATATATGTTAGGCTTTAAGACACGTCTTGGATTTTTGAAGTGTTACATGAATGTTGAAGAAAATGATAGAAATTGAAGTTCATACCACATTTCATGAGGAAAGAAGCCTCCGAGCCTAAATGACCATATCTTTATACTCATCCCCGTTGCAAGCCTTAGAAAGACCTTTTTGATCTTGAATGAGCTGAAACAAATATTAGTTGGAAATAAGGGCAAACCTATGGGTGAAATCATGCATTGGGTTCATCTTTGTGAGCATGAGAGTTGTTTGTAATTCCGAAAGCTTTAAATTGTTGAACACTAGTTTGTGAATATGCAATCATTATTTGTGTGAGGGAATTTGATCACCCTTGCTGAGCTTGAACTTGCATTTGAAGCATCTAATGTGAACTTGAGAATTTTTGGTAATGGTGAGTCAAAACATGAACCTTTGAGTGCACTATTGATCCTTGCATGAATAAGTTTGAGTCTTGTTGCGTGCATTCATAATTGAGTTTTGTGTAGAACTATTTCAGGCATCCTTTTTGGACTGTGGAACTTGAGTTTTACTTGAGGGTAAGTAAAAGTTTAAGTTGGCGGTGCTGATGAGTCCAAGTTTTGGACTCATTTAGGGTTTATTTACAATGATTTAGTGTCAAATGCTTATTTTGTGCAAATAACTGATTTAAATCCCTTGATTTTGATGTATATGGATTGAAGAACAAAGAGTGCAAACTAATTTGCAAAAATGAACAAAGTGAGCTGAAATGGCAAAGAAATGAAAGCCTGGTGATCGCCAATTTCCTTTGGCTAGTAATCATTGAATGGACATTATCTCATCTAAAGTTCTAGTATGCGACGCCCTGAATGAGAAAAACCAAGTTGGCAAGAGAAAGGTGTTGTTAGTGAGTCACCTATTGTTTCACGATGCACCGTTGGATTGCCAAAATTTACAGAACTTGACGATGTTGAAGGTCCAAGCAGAGAGGCGATGGAACTAACCAAGGGAGAATTGCCGAGCTGATCAGCAAGCCCGACTTATTACGCTGAATGATCATTTGCAACATAGTTTTTGCTACTATAATTAAATTTTCAAACATTAAGTTTGGTATCAT
This sequence comes from Solanum sitiens, assembly GCA_016801875.1. Classification (NCBI taxonomy): domain Eukaryota; kingdom Viridiplantae; phylum Streptophyta; class Magnoliopsida; order Solanales; family Solanaceae; genus Solanum; species Solanum sitiens. Next base: position 176,525 of record JABWTJ010000451.1, on the reverse strand, counting down.
ATGTTAGAAGGATTTTTATTATTGAATTCTTAGTATTGAGACTAGTTTTTCCTAAGCATTGGAGAATTGAAGTTTCTCACTTTGAGAAATTGAAAGTGGGTCTTTGAGATAGTTCAACTTTGAGCATTGTAAGGATGAAATAAATCTTACCCTGTTGATGGAAACACAATTTGGTAATGATATTTATCTTCTCTATTATGACTAGATAAAACCCCAATTTTTGGGGTGTGATTATGTGATTATGGGTTGATTTAGTTTATAGGTATTTCTAATTGTTAGTCAAAATATTGTTTAGAAGTGATTTCAATCAGTAATTATGATTTAATTTAATAATTGTACTTTCAAATGCTTTTGTACCTTAGTGTTTTGGGCTTGCTCGATAGAGATGTTTTTAAATCAAGATTATAGATTGATGGTCTATGGGTATTGGGTTTTCATGGGTTCAGCTCGATAGAGTGAATCCTAAACCCTTTTCCACACATTTATCTCAAGAGAGTGAATGAATTAAAGTGCAGATTGTTCTTATTTTGCATGCTTGTAGATGTTCGAGAAAAATTAACTTGATTCAGGAAAAATTGTTCGAGAGAAAGATTATCTCCTCTATAGTCTAGCTTAGTCACCTATATACAATTGTTGTCTAGTTGGAATTACCCATCTATCTCTATTAGCCTATAATCTAATTACATCCCAAGTACCCGGGTCATTATTGTTATTCCATATTGTTTGTTGTTATTATAGTTGATAATTCTAAACCTAAATCCCCATTTGACATTAGTGTCACCCACTAATTGGAATCATGTTTTTATTCGATAATGTCTATTTCTATAACTAAATTTGACCATATGCATACTTCACAATTGATTCTCAACCCCAACTCATTTAATTTGGTTATATACTAACTAACGATCATTGACACATAGAATTGGATGAAGTGTCCTTGATACGCTAATAAAAACCATTGAGAATGTCAACTTAACATCAAGTTGACAAACTTTCTGACTTTTTTTCGTTGAAATGGCTAGATGCAGTCTGATTTTTGTCAAGTCAAGCAACTGGTGCGAAAGTTTCTGAGTAGTGTACTCCGAATATCTGAGCACATCCCTTCTACACTAGCCTCGCTTTATATTTGTTTATGGATCAATTTGCATTAAAATTTGTCCTAAAACCCCATTTTACACCAATGATCTTTTGATCTTGAGGTTTATCAACAAGTTCCAAGGTCTGAATTTTTTCAGTTCTCATCATATTCTCCTATATTGGAGCCACCCATATTTCATTCCCTTATGCTTCCTCATAGCTTGCGGGCTCACAAATTGTAGTATTGCATCTCTGATAAATATCAAAGATCAACATCATGCAACTAACAGGACGAGTATCTACTAGTTCTTTTGGATCTAATAGAGTGTCAATTGTTGGATTTCTTTCGGGATTTGGCCAATCCCAATGTTAGTCCTCGATGAAGAGAAAGGATTTTCTTTGTTTGAGGTTAATAGACCTTATATGCTTTGGAAATAGTACCGTTACCTGTAAAGAGGCTAGGAACTGCCTTCTTACAAAGTTTGTCTATTTTAACATGTGGCACATAAGAGAAACACAAACAACCAAAAATCCTAAGTAATTGAAATCAGGGTTGATGACCATACCAGTCTTCATATGGTGTTTTATTCTTCACGGCTCTAGAACGAAGTCTGTTTTGCACAAACAAAGTAGTGTTGGCCGCCTCCGACCAACACATTTATTTGTAGATTTTTCTCATGTAGCATGCACCTTGTCATCTCCATTATACTTCTATTTTCCTCTCACTTGCTCTATTTTGTTGCGGAGTGTAAGGGACACTTAGTTTATGTTCTATGCCATCTTTGTCAGAAAATATTTTGAATTGCTCTAAAGTGAACTCTTTCCAATTATCAGACGTTAATGTCTGAATTGTGCAACAACATTGAGTTTCTACCTTTGATTTAAAATTTCAAAACACATCAACAACTTCTTACTTGAATATTAAGAAAAAAAATCAAGTGAGTCTTGTTAGATCATAAATAAATACAATGTAGTAAAGAATACAATTTAATGATGGTGTTCTATGAGGTCCATATTGATCTGTATGAATTAGCTGAAGCCTTCTACATTCTCTCCAAGTTGTTTGGTAAAGGTCAATTTGTTTATCTTGCCAAGTAAACAAGCTTACAAATCTGATCAATGATTTTGTATGAATGGTTGATCATTCTCAAAAGAAAGGGGCGAACAACCTTAAAGTACTGTTCCATGTCCCAGAGGTCTTCGAGCCTTGGCATTACAAGTTTCTTTTTTCCTATCAAAATCATACCTTGATGATGAAAATGACCCATTCTTTTATGCCAATCTTCTGTAGAGTTTTCTTAAATAAGAAAAGTCGTTTGCTCCTCTTCCAAAGGATTGAGCGAGAAACATCTCCCCTCCATTTTGACCTTGAATACATCATGGCTTAATGGGTCTTCTATCACGCAAAACTTGTTTATCAAATATCGGGTTGACTCATTTCTCCATTAATTGACAACACTTATTAGGTTTCGATCAAGGTCTGGGACATATAAATCATCTGTAACAAACTTAATTCTAGAGCAACTTGTAATGGCTATGGTTCATTTGCCTAGCAAAGAAAGACACTCACCATTTCCAGTTCTAACTTTCATCCTCTCCGTGTACCTCAACTCTTTCAAGAAATTTTTATCAAATGTCATATGGTTAGAGAAACCACTATCAATTAACAAACTTACACTTGAATCAATACATGTGAAGCAAGTTGCATCAATGAGTTGATTTTCTTCTTCTCGATAAACAACTTGAGCTTCAACTTCAGGCTGCTGAATTTTGGCTTTACAAATTATAGCTTCGTGTCCCTTCTGGTTGTACTTGCTTTACTTTGCGTCAGGTCTCCTCCAACATTTGAAAGGAGGGTGTCCCTGCTGGTTGCACTTGCTGCACTTTTCGCAAAATTATCACTTTTCCCTCCTTGTATCTTTTTGCTCAGCTTCTTCTTGTTTCTTCCATCGTCTTGCTGTCTTACTATTAGGGCTCTTTCATGTCTCATTAGACGCCGTTGCGCTTGTTCTTGAAAAGCATTAAGAGCTCTGCTAGTGTAATATTAGACAAGTCCTTAGTATTTTCTAAGGCTGTGAAGTCGGTCAGAATAATCTTTTATAATTTTACTTTCCTAAATCCTTTGCAGCTCAAAATCACGTACTGAATTCAACACTTGCATCGCTCGAATCCTTTAAGCTCTTTCATACTCAGTCTTGAGATAATCTCATACCTCCTTTGTTGACTTCAGGGACATGATACGAGTGAACATGGTGGATGACACTGCTGTATAAATGCATGCCTTTGCCTTTGATTTCATGGTTTTCTTCTCCTTGTGGTGTTTAAGTGGTGTCATTATGTGATTGTCTTGTAAGGGAAGAATTTCATAATCATCTTTTACAGCCTCCAGAGATCCAAAGCTTCTAGATATGTCTCCAGTCTAAATCCATATCACATAACTTTCTCCATCAAAAGTTGATTGTACCATTATAGAAAAACTTACTTCTCCGTCCACAGAATGCACTATAACAGATTGAACACACACATGTCCCTCAAGAAGAAAATGTCCTTATACAATTGTTGTTTAGATTGCGTGAAAACTAGAAAAATAACAACAAAACACTAATACTATCAAGGAATAAAGATACAAAAAAAGGATTGAACAACTAGAAAGAAGAAAACTTTTGAATTTTAAGGGGGTAATTCTTTATTATTCAGTGCACAGAAGACTTACATTTACAATAAAATACTAACTTCAACTACATAAATATCAGCACGGAATCTCCTGAAAATTAATGAGTAAGACAATATTAGAGAATGAATCGATACTTCTATTAATTTATGTTGTGTGGTATATAAAGGGCTATGCCCAGCTAATACAAAGTCCGAATAGATACAAAGTCTCTCTATGATAACAGTAAGCGATAAAATAGTATAATTAAAGTGATTGAGATGGACTCTAATTCTAGATATTGGTAAAACAACTAAAACTAGAATGCGCTAAAATGTAGGAAGAATATTCAGTCGTTATTACGCCCCTACAAGTTGGTGGTGGCATCAATCACACCCAACATGGGAAAGAGCCGCTCAAAGGAAGCATGTGGCAGAGGCTTAGTAAGTATATCAACAACTTGTCAGCAGCATGTATGTGTTAGACTTCAATCTTCTTATTTTGCACCTGATACCGCACATAATGAAAGTCTATGCAAACATGCTTCATCCGACTTTGAAAAACAGTATTGGCAAAAATGTACGTAGCGCTAACATTGTCACAAAATATTGTTGGATCACCATCAAGAGCATAATACATCTCATAAAGAAGATTAGACAGCCAATTTGTTTCTACAGCAGCAGCAGACACAACTCGATATTCTGCTTCAGTTGATGAACGGCAGACAGATCGCTGCTTCTTGGATGACTAGGAAATAGGTGTACCGCCTAGATAAAGCACATAGCCTGATGTGGAAGTACGATCATCTGGATCTCCAGCCCAGTCCGAATCAGAGAAAATAACTAATCTTGAATCTCGTTTCTTGGCAATATTGATGCCAAAATGGCAAGTTTCACTAAGATAGCGAAGATGATGATTAACGGCCTTCTAGTGGGTTTGACTTCATTGATGCATGAACTGGTAAAGTTTTCTAATAGTGAAGACTATGACTGCGCGAGTAAAAGAGAGGTAGTGTAATTTACCAATAACTCGCCTATAAAGGGAACCATCAGCTGGATCATCTCTAGAAGAGGCAGTAACAACGGTTGTGGTAGTCATTGGTGTTGGAGCTCCTTTTCTTTTCTACATACAAACATCATGTAAAAAATCCAAATTATATTTGTGTTGTGATAGAAACAGGCCTTTAGTATGTGGGAGAACTTCAATACCCAGAAAATAGTGTAGAATACCAAGATCCTTTAATGAAAACTGATGAGAGAGACCATCAATAGTATGTTTTACACCTGGAGACTGCCCAGTGATGATTATGTCGTCCACATAAACAAGCACATAAATGGTAAAGGCAGGATTGTGTAAAATAAACAAAGAGGAATCTGATTGAGACTTCGCAAACCCAATAATTACCAAATAATTTTTTAGGTCAGTGTACCATGCACGTGGTGCTTGTTTCAAGGAATAAATGACTTTGGTGAGATTGCACACATGTGAAATGTTATGTGGATCCTTAAAACCAGGGTGTTATAACATATAAATATCCTCCTCTAGTCGACCTTGAAGGAATGCATTTTCACATCAAGATGATGGACGGGCCAGTTGTGTTGGGTGGCAATAGAAAGAACTAAACGGATTATAGTTGGCTTTACCACCTGGCTGAACATTGAATGATAGTCTAGACCCAGGCGTTGCATGAACCCTTAACTATACGAGCGTTAAACCTGGCAATCGAACCATCAAGATGATGCTTTATACAGAATAGCCACTTACAATCAACCATATTCGTGGATAGACTGAATGGAACCAATTTTCATGTCCGGTTCCTAACTAGATCATCGATCTCAGATTTCATAGTTTTTCTCCAATGAGGATAAGGGTGGGCTTGTCTATATGTTCTAGGTATGAAGGACTGAGAGGATTTTACAGTAACATTGACTGTTTTGTATTAAGACTATTGGTCTTAGAATGTGTGTCATGGGATGTAAAAGTGGTGGGGTTGTCAGTGGAACTTGTGGGCCACATTGATTGGAAATCACTGTGAGTTGTAATTGAGGGGATGAGATTATGATGTGTGTGTGGAAGATTGGAGGTGAGGGGTTCGCGATGGTAAGTGAGTAAGGGGAGGATTGAGGAAGGTTCATAGTCTAATGGGATAGGTGTGTTGGTTTTGGGGGAAGAATCAGACTCTTGTGGTGCTGAAACTGGAGCCATTGATGGCTGAATTTGAATAGGCAAAGAAGATTGAGAATTACCTGAGTTGATAGAGGCGCCATGGGTTGCAGAGGAGGGCGAGCGTGAACACGTGGGCAGCGGCACAATTGGATCTGGAAGCTGTTGACAAACATGTTAATCCAAAAATATTTCCTTTAAAGGTTGTTCCACAAAATAGTTTTCCCACGATAACTCTGTTGTGTTTTATTTTTCAAGTTCAAAAATAAATTTTCGAAAGGAATATTGTCTTCTAAAAATAGATCATCTCTAGCAAAATAAACTTTGGACATAACTTGATCAAAAAATTGGAGGCAATAATATTTATCTGAAAATCCTAAATAAACACATGGAGTTGAACGAGGCTCTAATTTGTTCTTAGCATAAGGTGTAAGCCAAGGATAGCATAGCCAACCGAAAACCTTAATAGAATCATATTTAGGTGTATCCTGAAACAGAATCTCATATGGACACACATTTTTAAAGTTTTAGTGGTCAGTCTATTTATAAGATAGATTGCTTGATGACAAGAAAAACTCCAAAAGAACTATGGTAACGAAGCTTGATGTAATAACATTCTAGCCATCTCAATAACCTGTCTATGTCGAAGTTCAACCAGAGCTACTCATTATGCTGTATATGGAGGAGAGACTAAGTGTTCAATACCATGTGTTTATATATAAGATGAAAAACATTGAAATTCACCACCACTATCAGTGTACAAGGATAAATTTTTTGTTTGAAAGCGCTTTTCAAGCAATGGATGCAAAGTTTAAGAAAATGTCCAGAACTTCTTCTTTTTCTTATTTGAGAGTGAATAACCACATGTATTTAGATAAATGATCAACGAATAGTACATAACATTTATTTTTATCAATTGACAAAATAGGCGAAGGACCTCATAAATCGCTGAAAAGAATTTGTAAGGGCCTTTGACTTTGAAAGAGTTTTCAGAAAATTGCACCCTGTGCATTTTATTTGAACAAAATGAATTACAACTTGAATTTTTTCTACAATAAGAAACAAGAATGGAAAACTTATGCATAATTTTATTCTAGACAAGTTGATTAGGAAGTCCTAAGTGTCGATGCCATAGGTTGAGAGGAACAACTATGGTCGATGCCATAGGTCGATGCCATAGGAAGTCCTAAGTGTCGATGCCATAGGAAGTCCTAAGTGTCGATGCCATAGGTTGGAGGCCCCACGTCAAGATGCAACGTTTTGGCCTACACGTGATGGTTGCGCGCAGGCTGCTTTGGCAGCCTGCTTGCCCATGTTTGGGTCCTCCTCAAGGACCCTTCGGGCGGTCCTTGGGGAGTCATTACCGGATGTTTGGACCCTTTGTACTATATATTACCTATTTAAAGTCTTTTACAAGTTTTGGACTTCATTTGACACTCCCAAACCTTCACCAAACATGGGGACGTCTACTAGTTTAAATTAGCTAGTTTCCAGAAGTCAAGGTCTTTCTTTGGCGTTATAACTCTAACCTTTTCTAATTGAGTTTAATACACTATTATAGGTTTGGAAACATCAAAATCATTATTAAATGGACTAAGCTCTAGTCTAATTCATGGAACTTCCGGAGTGTTACATGGGGTCTCTTTGGAATGTCATTTGGTAATTGGAATTGGGGTAATTACAAGGGTAGTAATCACCAACATAGTAATTACACAGTCTAGTAATTGCAGTGGTCTGTCTGGTTGCCACAGTGTAATTACACATGTCATGTTTGGATCTCACAATGTAATTACACATGTTCAGTTTGGATGCACAACTGCAATCATAATATTATATTAAATTTTAAAAATATACATTAATTATTTAAAAGTTTTATTAGACAAATAAGAAACTATATAATTGGTATTGAATTAATTGTTGAATATATATATATATATATATATATATATATATATATATATGTCCTTAACTAATATTATGAAAACAATAATTGATTGATATTTTTTCAAATTAAAACATTTCAATTGAATTGATCATAAAAACTAAAGTATGAAGTATTCACTAATATCGTGAAATTCATGTTTCTTAAAAAGACTAATATATAAATAAAATGTCATATATTATTAAATGTTTGACAAAAACATAATCTACAAGTCTAATTAAAGAATAAATTGCAATGTAAATTTAATATTACTAAAACAAATTAAATAAAACTGAAAATATAACATAAGTTTTAAATTCAATGAAAAAAATCTTACATAATACTCTTATCGCTGATTTCAACATAGCATACATAAATATGATTTAAATTCTACTTAACAATAAATTCTATTTTAATTTAAAAATTAGAATACTAATAGAATTATACTAGTGAGAAATAAGCATGACATAAAAGAGACTTTTGTGTGCTTCCTAGCGGCCACTCATAGAGCCCACATCTGTTCTCCCCACGTAAAAGAAGCTCCCCCCGTACTCAGATCTTTCACAAAATAATGAAAAGAAAAAATTTCAATGAATGTCAGATTATCTTGAAAAAAATTTGGAAACAAAATAAGGTTGCTTTTTATTGTAGGAGAACATAAAGTGCTAAGTAGTTTGAAATCATAGTTCGATGCACTTATATTAGAGTTACCGGTATGAGTAATTTGAATGGTGTTACGATTTCCCATTATTATCTCTTGGGACCATGGTAATCATGCATAGTAGCTAGACTCTGATGATAAAAAGAAATGTGGTGAGTTGCCCCAGTATAAACTATGCAACGGGCTTCCTGTTGGTTAAAGCGAGCTACAAAGGTTGCTTGGGCTTGCAGATGGTTGTGCGACTGAGAACCACAGACTTTCGCTGAGTGTCATGAACGATCACAAAAATGACAATGAAGGTTTCTATCTGGTTGTAATTGATTTTTGCGCGGACGCTGTGCATGACATGGTTTATTACTGGCAGCATTGTTACCTTGACACCTATGGTTGCTATAAGCGTTGTTCTGAGGAGGAGTTGTAGATGTTCATTGTGCTATGGAAGTAGTGATTGTACGGTGCTGTGGTTTCCTAGCCTCTTCATGCTTGAGAAAAAGTTCATGGTCAAGCAACTTTTCATACAGTTCCTCGTATGAGATTGTAGAATTTCTTGCATGAATAGTGGCAAAAAGTTCACAAAATTCAGATTCAACTCCACTAAGAATTATAACAATGAGTTCTGCATTAGATACAAATGCTCGAGCAATTAAAAGTTCATCACACAGTGATCTAACTTGATGGAGATAATCACCAACAGGAAGAGTGTCTTTGGCCACACGGGTCAGTTGGTCACGCAAAATAAAGATTCTTGTTTGAGGATTTTTTGCATAATCACTATGAAGAGCGTCCAAGAAAGCTTTGGCGAAGTCAGCAACGCTACAGTGTTAGCAAGAGTTGGTTCAATAGTGGCTAAGATAGTATTTTGGATCAATAGATCTTTGAGGAAACCAAACAAGAACCACAGGATTTCCTGTATCTTGATTGTTTTGAGAGAGCGTCTGAGGGGGAGCAGGAATGGATCCATCGAGATGGCAATAGATATTGTGGCCACGCAAAAGCATTGATACTTGATCTTTCCACAAATAGAAGTTGTGGCTGCCAGCTAATTTTATTGGCAACTGCCTGACAAAATTGAATTGGGCTATCCTGGCATTGTTGTTAGCATCAGAATTGACGACAGAAACATTGGGGGCCATTGCAATTGATGGGAGCGTGAACAATAGAGAAGGTGCGCGTGAGAGTGAAGATCAGAGAAAGTACTTGTGAGAGTTATAGAGGCTCTAATAACTTAAAGAGTAAAACGAGATTAGAGAATAAATCCATACTTTTATTAATTTATGTTGTGTCATATATAAAGGGATATGCCCAGCTGATACAAAGTCTCTGAACTATTACAATTAGAGATAAAATAGGATAATTAAATTGATTGAGATGGGCTCTAATTCTAGAAATTTGTAAAACAACTAAAACAAGAATACACTAAAACGTAGGACGAATATTTGGGCGTTATTAAAAATAAACAAACTCCTAAAGACTAGGAAAAGAAGTTATCTTAAGAGACTAATTTATTAACGTAAACAAATAAAGATGCATTCCTAAAGCATAGAAACTAACATTATTATGCAACATTATAGAATTAACAAAAGAGGAAACACTTTTTCGAGTATCACCACATAGAAATATTTGTTTTCCATATCCAGTGATGTATTTTAACACATATGAGCACATTAGATTAGCATAATCATTTTGATAAATATTGAACATACATTGAAAATTAATATTAAGAACAAGACTTAAATATCATAATTACTCTTTAGCTTCTTTTTTTTTATCAATAAATGTATTAAAAAGATAAATCGGTTTGTATTATAGTAGAAATACAATTTGTATTAACATGAATGAAAGTAAAATTTTCATTAATACGAAGATGGTTAGGTTTGACGAAGTGTCTTACATTTTTACTAGAATATGGAGAAGCAACAAAAAGTAGATGTTGGATTTGCAATAATGACACTTTCCATATCTTGTATTGCACATGAAGGTGATGTATTAAAGGTAATCTTTTAAAAATTTCCCCAATTGTTTATCATACATATTTTAATGTTGTTAATTACGTTCTTTTTGAAATATGTAGATAAATATTTTGATGCATTTAAATAAAGTAATCTAACTAACTTAAGGCTTCATTTGTCTTTTGAAGATTATAAGACGTCTAATCATGATGCATATCTAAATGATAAAATATGCATTAAGAATTTTCTCTAAATTGACATCTCAATATTAAGATGATGTATTAAGATGTGGATACTAAATAACAAGACAACAAATTATTGATACCATAAGTATCGTTAGACTTAGTTGTATAGAACCACAAATAATTCATCTTAGTGAACCTCTAGAACAAATAATGCTCATCTCCATGTTATACTCCCAAGAAGAGAAAATAAGAAGTACTTTAAAAAAGAAGACAATGGCTGGAAAAATGGTTTATTCAGTCATTCAGAATCTTCAAGTCTATTTAATGAAAAATACTTAACAAAATACTTCCACTAAAATAGGACACATATTATTCCACAATAAACATAATTAGACTGATTCAAAAAATTACCTAAAAACGTGTGGGATCACGATTTGAAAACAAAGCAAAGTGAGTAATTGGATATTCAATTCCAGTTACCTTGTAATTTTCATACAAGCTGGTCTTTTCTAACATGACCGAGAGTTTGAGTTGCTTCTTCATTCACTACAACAATTGCTGATGGAGTTTTATGGGCTTAAACTAATGAATTTTCCAGCACACAGGGTACTGAATGTTTCTCTTGTTCAACGTCAATATCAAAGAGGATTTGGTTAGTCTACGGAATATTCCAATCCCAAGAGCTTTCCACATCAAAAGCTAGCAACATCCTTTCAGATAACAATCTTTTTGGTCAATGAATTAAACAACTTATATTCATTGGGAGACTCACTTACATGCACCTAGAAAACCATTATTTTCAATCTTGTCATCAAGTTTCTTCCTCCTTCCATCCGAGAATGAGCATATGCAATTCATCCAAATATTCTAAAATGATATACGGTTGGTTTTCTCCCATTACATGCCTCCTATTATGTAACACCCTAAAAGGAACTAAGGTGAACTAGATCTTCGTGATTGTTTCTTGAGTTAATTTAGTGATACATTGAGTTATAATGATGTTCTTAGGCAGTGTGTGAAGTTTGGTTAAGTTTGGAGGTCAAACGTCCAAGAACGTCCATGACGTTCGGAAGGTGTGTCTTAGAAAGTGTTCATGTGTCTTGATGTATTTGAGTGAGTTTTACGTGTTCATTTTAATCTAAATTGATGTAGGATGTTCCTAACAACTAGACGACTATTTTTAGGGGTTTAACGTCCGGGTACCATCCCACCTAGGACCCACGAGGGGCCCTAGAAGAAGACCCCATTAATTTGGCAAGAGGCTGCCAAACAGTGACCAACGACAGCCACAAGGGACGGACCATTGGTCAACCAATGGCCCGTCGACCTTGGGCGTAGATTGTACCTGCAAGGCTATCCAAGCCTGCACAAGTTGAAGACTCATCCCCAATAGATGTACCCCATCAACGGGGCATCGACGGAGTAACGGCTCGTCTGTGAGTGCGTGTGGTTTGGCCTACCAAAAGTTGTCCTTTCCTATAATGACTTGAGGTGTTTGGTAAATTCAGCCCAAGTCTTTTATGAACCTAGGAATTCATTTTTAGGTCTTTTTAGGTATATTAAAATGTTCCTAACCCTTAGACATAATTTAATACTCCATTTCTTAAAACCCAAAACTCCTCTCTCTTAAAAGACTCTCTCAAGTCACCATGGAAGCTAGAAGTCAAGAAAGAACTAGGAGGGCTGTTAGTGGACGTTACTTCAGCAAAAATCATTGGGGTTTCTTTTATGTGAGGTATGATAGTAATCGTTGAACTCTCTTCCATTCAAGTAGACACTTCTAAGGAATTTCAAAAGAGGTTTTCAAACCCTAGCTTCTTCTATCTTTTACTCTAAGTATGAGTCTTGCATGAAAACATTTTTAATGATTCAAATATGATGTTTGTACTGTTAGTTGGTAATTAATTGCTAAAACTTCAATGAAATCATGTTAAATCTTTTTATCAAATTTTGACTTAAGAAATGGGTTAAATGAGCTTGGTTTTGTAGTCTTTGAGCTTTGATTTACTTGTGTTGTCATTGATGTTTAGATACTTCCATAAGGGCTAATTTATGATGAATTGTTGAGTAAAGTTTTATAGGTGATGGAAGCTTGGATTAAAGGGTAAGTTTTTTATGTTGTTTAGCTTTAATTATGAAATGCTCTTGAGTGGTATGGTTCACCTTCTTGTTGGCGGTGTTTACTTGAATTGTATGAATGTGTTGTTACTTGTGTACTGTGAATAAGGCCATGAAGGCATATTATGTGAAGAAATATGGAAATGAAGGTATTATTGTTGATGTGTTTAATGAAGCTTGTTATGAAAGATATGCTAAGGATTATGTCTAAATGACTTATATGATTATATGAAGTATGTTAAAGTGTGTGATGTGATGAATGAAGGTCTAAGCATGTATAGAATCAAGTCTAAATGAAAGTGATGATTTATGTGAAAGGTGTTCTCACATGTACACACACTCACACTTTGAATGAATGAATGAATGAAGTTAAAGAATGTGAATGAAAAGGGGAGTTTTGGGGTGAACACTCATTGTGATTTGATATGAAGTATTTAGTAGCAACCTCACTACCTCCCAAGAGCTTTCTAATTTAGGTTGTACGATGGATACCCATTGTGAACTGAGATGGGATGTCCAAAAGTTATCCTTGACCTTTAGTAATGAATGTTTAAGACTCCGTGGGGGAATTATGCTTAGCCCGAAGAGGATTTGAAGAGGGGGTGTGTGCAAATTGTGAGTACAGATCTTGTACCCAATGTACCTCTTGAGATGAGTACTCATTGTTAGTAGAGAGTGAGTTACTTAGTAGCAATATCCTTATCACTTAACTATGCGCCCACATTGGTGTAGCTATTGGACAATGCCATGTAAAAGCTAAGAGAAAGACCCCACCCTAGTCAAGTGGGGAACCCACATCCGATAAGGGTAGTATCGGGATTCCATGTCTATCTCTCATGGTCTATGTCGGTTAAAGCTATTCCCCCACAAAAGAATGAAAAAACCAAGTCTTCTAAAAGAACGTACTACTTAGGGTAGGTGATGGTATGGGACGCTATCTATCCGTTGCACTATGTAAACCTTCCGAAAGGGGAGTCTTGGTGTGTTTTGTATGAAGTGTATGAACTAAGTCTCCTACAAGAACGTACTACATAGGGTAGGTGGTGGTATGGGACTCTATCTATCGATTGCACTAAGTAGACCTTCCGAAAGGGGAGTCTTGGTGTGTTCTATATGAAGCAAATTAATGAGTTACAATGTGTCTTAATGAAGTTAGATGACTTAAGTTCTAATGTTAAAGGAGTAAATTAAAGTTAAAGTGTTATGTAATGAAGTTATGAATGACTATTGTAGAGTGCTTAATCCAAGGGAATCCTCAAGGAGCACTAAGTGGGAGTAGTAGTATGGGATGCTACTCTGACATTGCACTTAGTGTGACTTATAAGTCCTATTGGATAAAGGTACTTACATGAAGTCCTTATGAATGAATGTTTTTCACATGTCTAGCCAAGAGTGTGGACTTAATTTCCGTATGAGGTAAGCCTATGGTTGGTAGTCTTAAGGATCGCTTTGGTGTGCCTTGAAGGGGGTGTATGGGCGGTCCCTTCTTGTCTTACCTTAGGGAGTCTTAGTATAACTTGGTTAGGGAAACCTCAAAGGAAAATGGTTCACATTGCTTGGGATAAATTATTCACTGTAACATGCCACTGTTTCACTGTGTTTCACTGTAATGATTTTTAGAGTTCACTGTAAAGTGACTTTTTGTTCTAAAATTATGGAACTCTTTTATTAAGTGATAAATGATGATTCTTATACAATTTCAACTATAAATTCATGAAGGTTTTTCTTATTTGGCGTGAAAGCTTATTTTACTAAAATGTCCCTTTTTACATGTTTTTGCATATGTCATACTTACTACATTGTACTGTACTAACCCCATAATTTTCTATACTTAATAAGTATAGGTTGGAGGCAAGTTGAAGACTAGAAGACAAGATTGGGAAAGGCTCTCTCAAGACTAAGTGTGTCCTCATCTATTCGAGGGCATAGTTCTATTTCTTAGATTCTAGCATTATGACTTATTATGTATTTTCATTTAATGTAAAGGGTCGTGTCCCTAAGATATTTATGTTGTGTCTTTAAGTTGGCTTGTGTAGACGAGATCAATCCTTAGCTTTTATGAAAGGTGTTTTATTTATTAATTTATTCGTGAAAAGTTTTAATTCCGCACTGCTTTTCATGTCTTATATAATGAATGATAGCTAAGGCTTGTACAAGACCTCTGAAAGGTCAAATACGCAATTGTTCCGACCCATGGGTTCTCCCTAACTTCTAGGGGGTACTTTCAGGTCGTGAAAAACTTGGTATCAAAGCATAAGGTTATGGGAAATAGTTTAGGGTCTAAGAGTCTCACAAACCACGTCTAGTAGAGTCTTGGTCATTGGTGTGAGTCGCTACACATCCATGGACAAGAGGCTATAGGACGATAGAGTTTCACTTCTTCATTACTCTTGTATCGTGCCATAGAACTTAACTCCATAATGTTTATCTCTTATGTTCCCTTGTCCGGTGGTCTTGTAGGTGTGATTGATTTGAAGGGGAGATGTTTCAAAGTTTGAGGGAGAGAAAAGGGGAGTTTTGATGTTATGATGGTTTTGTGGCTAGAAGAGTAAATGTAAAGGTGAGTTTTGAAAAAATTGTGATGTGATGCCATTTATGGCTAGGTGTGATTTATGAGGTTGGAAGTGTTATGATGAGAAACTTTATGGTGATGTAGTTCTAAGAATGGTAAGAGTTATAATGATTGAATGAAGTGCCTTTAAGAGGAAATGAATTACCTTGTGATTATGTTCAATGGTGGTCGAAAGTTTTAAGGTGTAAATTTTCGGAATGTTTAGAGAATGTGGAGATTTTGTTGGAGTTGAGGGCAACCCTCTTGTGTTGTTAATGTTTTAATAGTTGTTCTCGTAATTTGGTTGAGGTTTTGGAGTAGGTTTACACTAAGGGGTGTGGTATGAATACCTAGTAAGGGAGTTTTGCTCCATAAGATTGAGTTAGTGGTGCCTAAGAGTTGAATGAGGTGGTGTTTATGAGAGTTTGTCTAAGCTTGAATCCTAGGAGGAAAGTGTTATGCTTGACTTTTAAGGTAGTCTTGATGTGCATGAGTTGAGGGTAGTGTGAGTTCCTACCTTGAGAGAGGCATAATGGTGCTTTGAATTATGATGCCTTGAAGATGGTTTTACCCTAAGTGGGGGAGAATGAGTAGAGTGTAAAGCTAATTGATATCCTTATCTCTTTGTAACAACCCAAAAATGACTATGCTAAGTAATGCCTAAACGTACCTAGAATGCCTAGATTAGACCGGGTTCACACGGCTTGTTGCGCGTGGAACCAGACCTCAGAACCTATGCACTAGCCAATCCAACCAACTTGGTGAGTTAGTTGAGCTAGGCAAGGTTGGGACTAGCCATGTAGCGCACCCGAATTGAAGAGATTCACCCGGATGAGTTTTTACTGGACTTGAAAGTGGTAATCTTAGGTTTGGAGGGTCTAGGGGTAAAATGGTCTTTTCCAGGCTAGGGGTAGTATTGTAATTACCCTATGTATTCAATTAATTAATTAATTAATATAAATAGGTCGGCAATTCAGGTAGTGTTGGCCGAATTTGACCTTTTTCGCAAGTTAAGCTTCACCCGGATTCGATCCTTGGTGGAAGCAATGTTAAATTTAATTAATTTATATTGATTATCTGATTTAAGTAAGGGCATAATTATTCATTTCACCTAAGCCTTTAAAAAAATCATATTTTTAATAATAAATGGCAAGGAGTCCTAGTTTGACTAAGTCTTCAACTAAGACTCCTACTCCTAAGCTTACAATAACATCTCTCCACTCTCACTCTCACGATTCTCGACTCTCTTTCTCACGCTTATTTAATCTCATTCTCACGTTAATTATCATTAAAAGAACAAAATCAAAAGTTCATCACTCTTGAAGAACTTGAACGCTAAAACTCAAAAGAAAAACTAAACTAAAAACGAAAAGCAAGAATATTGTTCTTGACGGGTTGTGCTTGAAGTTCAGTGGTGAGGCTTTGGTGTCGTGTAGTTCGTGGCCATTGGAGAATATTTGGAGGGTGTTGATCGACAAAAGGTATGGGTTTTCTTCCGCTAGTTCCTTTTGCCAAGAGACCCCTAGGATTCAGTCGAATTCTAATTCGAAAACTAGGAATGTTCCACATTGCATGTCCCTGTCACTAGCTCCCATCGAATTTGTAGGTTGGGTATGTTTTGCTGGTAGAATTTAGGGATGTGATGTGTTTTCGTGATGATAATGTTCAATTATATATGTTTGGATTTATGTGAGTAATAAGCATACTTTCTGAAACTATGTGTTAAACGTGTGTGTGTGCATTGTGTATGTCGTGACTTTGGTCATGGGTTGAAGTGTGTAATATGCATGTTAAATTCTAGTGTTTTGTATGCGATTACTTGAAGTAAATTGTGATGTTCATACGTGGTGTAATGTTGCTGAATTGAGTGAAAATTCTTGATCAAATGTAACCACGAAAATGCACAAAATAAACGTACGAAAAGTCCAATGAATTGTCCAAAAATATAACGTATAAAATGTTGAGGAAATGGACTGGAAAGCGTGATCAAATTTCCAGATTTGCTAGAAATTTGATTTCGGCTAAGTTACTAGAACAATTGGAGATTTAAAAAAAATAAAAAATATGTGAGGTCATCAAGGATTGAACCCGAGACCTCACTATATGAAGGCTGCTAAAAAAAATAATATTTAAAGGGAAGTGTGGGGGATTCGAAACTGGGTAAGGCTGGTGAAGAAACAAAAGAAAAAGGGAAGATAAATAAAATGAGGTGTGTGGGGATCGAACCCACAACCTCTCGGATAGACAAGGAAGTTAGGAGAAAAATTAAATAAAAGAAAAATGAGTTTGTGGGTGATCAATCCCACATCCTCTCTGTCTAAACAGAAGAATTAAGGAAAGAAAGAAAATAAAAGGAATGTGGGCATGGGGATTGGATCTTGGGTTCCCAAGCCGAGATGTTTAAGACAAAGTGAAGAAAAGAAAGAAAGGAAGTGTAGGTTTGGGCATTCGATCTCGGGTCCCCAAGCCGAGAATTATAAATCAAAAGTTTATAAAAAAGACTAAGTGTTATACAAGAGATTCAAAATCGGGTTCCCTTGCCCAATTCCGTATTGATACATATGTCTTACGTGATTAAATATTTAATGAATGCTGCCTATAGGAATCGAAATTGAGACCTTGGCATACTTACAATATACATAAGTCTTGTACCATATACTCTTTGGTAAGTATAAGTCACTTAGACGAATTATGAATGAAGCCTCATGGCTTCTACGTATGAGTTCATAAGTCCAGCGTACGTTAAAAGTAAGTGAACCTAAGATGTATGTGATGAATTGATGTGACCCCAAGAGGGTTAAGTAAGGGTGTGAAACACACTAAAAGGCCAAGTGCATTGGCATATAATGAAATGAACATTCACGTAAAAGGGGTGAGTAATTATGATGAGCTAATATGCTAAAGTTAATGAATGTATTGACAACATGATAAGAGGCTAATGTGAAAGATGAGATCAATCTCATATGAGCCTAAGTAAGTGTTACCAATAACGTACTCACCTATGAGAGTTTAAAGTTAATGAAGAGACCAGTCTCTAAGAAACACTCTAATGAAAGTATTGAGATTAATACACACTTAATACTAATGATGAGATGAGAAATCATCTAATGAGAAATGATGCCCTCATGCTAGAAGCCAGCTTCTATGATGTGTGAGATGAATGTAATGGAACTTTATACGGAGCACCGATAGGCTAGCTATGAGTCGCGATTCCTTATTTCGGGAAGGCAGAGGTTCGTGTAAATCTCATGAGATGAGACTGTCCGTTTAGGCGGGTATGGGTCTCTTTATATCTCCTAGTCTTTGAACCTATGCAGCCAACATAGGGATCTAGCCGGGTTCAATCACCTATATACGCTACCATGTTTTGGTTTTACTTTAGCCGGTGATTCCACCTCTTTTCGGTGTGGGTAGACACTGGATTTCATGGAGCTCACGGTCTATGTCGGTTAAAGTTTAAGTTCCCAAAGAAAGAATGAGGCCAGCCTCAAGTAATGCACACAATGAAATGAATGATACCAAAGGTGTTTGGATAGGATAATCAAGAGGTGAACTAGACTCAAATAATGACATTAGGTCATTCTTAGTCATTGCACGGTGAACCCGAAGAGAGTCCTAAACAACATCCTAGGTATATAAATGAATGAAAAAATGAAGTATGAATGAATGAATGAAGTAGACTATGTGTTTACTAAAGAAAGCTCCCTAGTTGAGGTCCCATATGTTGAGCCCTCATTTGGGAAGTCCTAATGTTAAGTCCGTGATTCCAAGGTCTCACGGCATACGAACGAATGATATATGGTATATGTATGTGCTAAATGAAGTGTGTTATGTGCTGTGTGTAATATGAAAAGAATGATAATGCATGTTACTCTCATAGCATGACTTTCCTAATCTGATTTGGCAAGTCCAACTGACTTGGCTTTCCATAATTCATAGCGTTAGGAGAGAGCTATTCTAAATCATGCATGTACTTGGTGTGTACTTGCATACACACATACTTAGTACAAGTGTGTACTAATTCCATACAATCCTCTACTTTTAGGTGCAGGTGCAGGTGGACGCTAGAGCTTACGAGACTACGTTGAAGCTATCCGGATGTGGAGCATTCATCCGAACTTGGTAGGGCCTCATGCTTTTGAGGATGCTTATCTTATATATTCTAGCTTAGACATAGGCATGATCTAGTGGAGAGTGTTCCACTAGCGTTTCTTTCTTACTTATTTCAGACGTTGTATTGGTGCCATTTTGGCAACTTTATATTTATGCAATTATGATTCCTTATTTGAATATCTCATTATTAGATGGTTGTGGTGAACTGATGTGATATATTGCATTTATTACTATGAAGTCTATGCATACTTCAAAGCAAACAAAAGTTTTAAATTTTCTGCTAAAATTAACCTATACGATGTAATGATGACGTATGTAGGCTTGTCTGCGACCTCTGAGAGGTCAACGATGCCGGTTTCGACTATGGTCTAGACCCCGGTCGTGACAAACGTGGTATCAGAGCATTAGGTTAATTATAAGGAAAATAAGTTCACATTAACCACATCGAGTAGTTTCTAAGTTATGGTAGTGAAGTGCACCACTATCATGAAATAGAGACTGCATGATGCATAGGAAAAGTTCCCTTTTTCTGATCATATCGTGCTTCCTTAATGTCTGATTTCTTGGTGTTATGAGCGTATCTAACATCAATTATACTTGGTATGGACTTGCTTCATAAATGTTATGCCTTCATGGATTGCCGTAGTAGGGTTGTGAGATTCTGTTTCCCTAATGAAGTAGAGCTGGTCTGGGAGGGGTACAATTAGAGTCGTTCAAGTCCCTTGATTTCGAACCTAAAAGCTAATAAAATGGTGTCCAAGGGATTGTTATACCATCTTGTGAGTGTCAATGATCTAGATCATGACATTCCTTCCATAGACTGTGTCTGTAGTGAATAGTTCCAAGATGTTTTCCCCGATGATTTGCCTGGAGTACCTCCCCCACGAGATATTGATTTTGGTATCGACCTAGATCCCGATACCAAACCGATTTCAATTCCTCCCTACAGAATGGCTCCATCTGAACTCAAAGAGTTGAAGCTGCAATTAAAAGATCTCACTGATAAGGGCTTCATCCAGCCGAGCATATCCCCTTGGGGCGCTCAAGTGCTGTTTGTGAAAAAGAAGGAAGGAACCCTTAGGATGTGTATCGATTATCGGCAGCTCAACAAAGTCACTATAAAGAACAGGTATTCGCTTCCCAGAATAGATGACTTATTCGATCAGCTCCAAGGGTCTAGTTTCTTCTCTAAGATTGATCTTCATTCTGGGTATCATCAGCTTAGGGTTAGGGATGAAGATATTCCAAAGACAGCCTTTCGTACCCGTTATGGTCATTATGAGTTCCTAGTCATGTCATTTGGTCTCACTAATGCACCAGCTACATTTATGGACCTCATGAACCGAGTCTTCCATAAATACCTTGATTATTTCGTCATAGTATTCATTGATGACATCCTCATCTACTCTAAGACCAAGGAAGAGCATGAACAGCATTTGAGACTAACCTTGCAGGTACTTAGACAACATCAATTGTATGCCAAATTCAGCAATTGTGAATTTTGGCTTAGATCAGTGACCTTTCTGGGTCATGTTATATCCGATCAGGGTGTGGAGGTGGACCCCAGGAAGACTGAGGCTGTTAAAAACTGGCCAAGACTCGTACTCCCACCAATATTCGTAGTTTTCTCGGATTGGCTAGTTACTACCGCAGGTTCGTGGAAGGATTTTCTTCCATTGCTGCCCCACTGACAGCTTTGCCTAAAAAGAAAGCCAAGTTCGAATGGGCGGAGACTTGTGAGAAGAATTTCCAGGAGCTTAAAGACAGACTCACATCAGCCCCAGTGCTTACGTTACCTAAATGTGGTGAGAATTACACTGTTTATTGTGACACATTTAGGGTTTTTTTGGGTTGTGTTCTTATGAAGGGTGGTAAGGTGATAGCCTATTCGTCTAGACAACCACTCATGAGTTGACAGTTGTGGTGTTTGCATTGAAGCTGTGGAGGTACTACTTGTACGGGGTGCATGTGGATGTGTTCACAGACCACAAGAGTCTCCAGTACGTGTTCACGCAGAGGGAGTTGAATCAACGTCAGCTGAGATGGTTGGAGTGTTGAAGGACTATGACATGAGTGTCCACTACCATCCAGGGAAGGCAAATATTGTAGCTGATGCTTTGAGCAGGTTGAGTATGGGGAGTACATCCCACGTTGATGATGGAAAGAAGGAGTTGGTGAAGTATGTACACAGACTGGACAGACTGGGTGTGCGGTTGATGGCTTCTACTAACGGGGGTGTTTCAGTTCATCCTAGTTCTGAATCATCCTTGGTAGTTGAAGTCAAGAAGGGTCAGCATCTTGATCATGTGTTGATGGAGTTGAAGACTCAGTGCTGATAAAGATGAATTAGTCCTTTGCTTTGGGAGGTGACGGCATACTTAGGTACTAGGACAGGCTGTGTGTACCAGACGTGGATGATTTGCGGACTATGATTGTTGCAGAGGCCCATGGTTCCAGGTATTCAATACATCCAGGTTCCACCAAGATGTATCATGACCTCAAGCAGATCTATTGGTGGGATGGCATGAAGAAGGACATTGTTGAGTATGTGGCCAAGTGTCCTAATTGTCAGCAGGTTAAGGCGGAGCACCTTAAGCCTGGTGGTCTCACTCATATGATTGAGGTTCCGACTTGGAAGTGGGAGGCCATTAACATGGACTTCGTGGTTGGTATTCCGAGGACTAGGAGACAACATGACTCCATATGGGTTATTGTCGACAGGATGACTAAGTCTTCCGACTTTATCCCTGTGAAGTCTACTTACAAGGTCGAGGATTATGCGAGACTCTACATTGATGAGATTGTGAGGTGGCTTGGGATTCCTTTGTCTATCATTTCATATAGAGGAGCTCAGTTCACTTCGCATTTCTGGAGATCCTTCCAGAAGAGCTTAGGCACGTAGGTAAAGCTCAGTACTGCCTTCCATCCTTAGACAGATGAGCAGGAAGAGCGCACCATTCAGATATTGGAGGACATGTTGAGGGCGTGTGTGATCGACTTCAGAGGTAGTTGGGACGACCATATGCCATTAATAGAGTTCTCACACAATAACAGCTATCACTCCAGCATGAGAATGGCACCGTTTGAGGCACTGTATGGTAGGAGGTGTAGGTCTCTAGTTGTGTGGTTTGAGGTTGGAGAGTCATACATTTTGGGTCCAGAGATCATTCATGAGGCCTTAGAGAAGGTCAGGGTGATTAGGGACAGGTTGGCTTTTGCTTACAGTCGGCAGAAGTCTTGTGCAGATAACAGGAAGCGGCCCTTAGAGTTTTATGTTGTTGACCAGGTCTACTTGAAGATATCACCCATGAAGGGGGTGATGAGGTTTGGCAGGAAGAGGAAGTTGAGTCCGAGGTACGTTGGGCCATATGAGATTCTACAGCGTGTGGGTGAGGTTGCCTATGAGTTGGCGTTGCCTGCAGATCTATCTTCTGTTCATCAAGTACTTTCATGTCTCTATGTTAAAGAAGTTCCTTGGTGATTCAGCATCGATTCTGCCTGTTGAAGGTTTGGGGGTTGATGAATACTTGTCCTATGAGGAGGTTCATGTTGAGATTTTAGACCGGCAAGTAAAGCGGCTGAGAAACAAGAAGGTTGCCACAGTGAAGGTATTGTGGAGGAACCATCTTGTTGAGGGTGCTATGTGGGAGGCCGACGCCTATATGGGATCCCGCTATCCTTATCTTTTCAGCTCTTGAGTTTAGACATCCTACTCTTAAGTCAAAGTTTCCTTGTCTCCTCTATTCTTTGTTGATATTGCTTGACTGTGTAAAGTACTTATGTTATGATATGGCTGGCATTGTGTTAGATAATTAGAAGTGTCATTCGGGTATGAATGTTCCTAAGGGGGAGATAATGTTACAACCCAAAAATGACTATGCTAAGTAATGCCTAAACGTACCTAGAATGCCTAGATTAGACCGAGTTCACACGACTTGTTGCGCGTGGAACCAGACCTCAGAACCTATGCACTAGCCAAGCAAACCAACTTGGTGAGTTAGTTGAGCTAGGCAAGGTTGGGACTAGCCATGTAGGGCACCCAAATTGAAGAGATTCACCCGGATGAGTTCTTACCGGACTTGAAAGTGGTAATCTTAGGTTTGGAGGGTCTAGGGGTAAAATGGTCTTTTTCAGGCTAGGGGTAGTATTGTAATCACCCTAAGTATTTAATTATTTAATTAATTAATGTAAAGAGGTGGGCAATTCGGGTAGGGTTGGCCGAATTTGACCCTTTTTTGCAAGTTAAGCTTCACCCGGGTTCGATCCTTGGTGGAAGCAATGTTAAATTTAATTAATTTATATTGATTATCTGATTTAAATAAGGGCATAATTATTCATTTCACCTAAGCCTTTAAAAAAATTAGATTTTTAATAATAAATGCCATGGAGTCCTAGTTTGACTAAGTCTTCAACTAAGACTCCTACTCCTAAGCTTACTATAACATCTCTCCATTGTCACTCTCACAATTCTACACTCTCTTTCTCACGCTTATTTACTCTCATTCTCACGTTCATTATCAGTAAAATAACAAAATCAAAAGTTCATCACTCTTGAAGAACTTGAACGCTAAAACTCAAAAGAAAAACTAAACTAAAAACGAAAAGCAAAAGCATTGTTCTTGACGGGTTGTGCTTGAAGTTTGGTGGTGAGGCTTTGGTGTCGTGGAGTTGGATGCCATTGGAGAAGATTTGGAGGATGTTGATAGACAAAAGGTATGGGTTTTGTTCCTCTTGGTCCCTTTCACAAGAGACCCCTAGGATTCAGTCAAATTCTAATCCGAAAACTAGGAATGTTCCCCGTTGCATGTCCCTGTCACTAGCTCCCATCAATTTATAGGTTGTGTATATTTTCCTGGTAGAATTTAGGGATGTGAAGTGTTTTCGTGATGATTATGTTCAATTATGTATGTTCGGATTTATGTGAGTAATAAGCATGCTTTCTGAAACTGTGTTAAACGTGTGTGTGTGCATTGTGTATGCCGTGACTTTGGTCATGGGTTGAAGTGTGTAATATGCAAGTTAAATTCTTGTGTTTTGTATGCAATTACTTGAAGTAAATCGTGATGTTCATAAGTGGTGTAATGTTGCTGAATTGAGTTAAAATTCTTGATCAAATGTAACCACGAAAATGCACAAAATAAACGTACGAAATGTCGAATGAATTGTCCAAAAATCTAACGTATAAAATGTTGAGGAAATGGACTAGAAAGCGTGATCAAATTTCCAGATTTGCTGGAAGTTCTGGAAATTTGATTTCGGCTAAGTTACTAGAAGAATTGGAGATTTAAAATAAATAAATAAATATGTGAGGTCATCAAGGATTGAACCAGAGACCTCACTATATGAAGGCTGCTAAAAAATTTAATATTTAAATGGAGGTGAGGGGGATTCGATATGGGGTAATGCTGGTGAAGAAACAAAAGAAAAAGGGAAGATAAATAAAATGAGGTGTGTGGGTATCGAACCCACAACCTCTCAGATAGAAAAGGAAGTTAGGAGAAAAATTAAATAAAAGAAAAATGTGGTTGTGGGGGATGAATCCCATATCCTCTCGGTCTAAACGGAAGAATTAAGGAAAGAAAGAAAATAAAAGGAATGTGTGCGTGGGGATTCAATCTTGGGTCCCCAAGCCGAGATGTTTAAGACAAAGTGAAGAAAAGAAAGAATGGAAGTCTAGGTGTGGGGATTAGATCTCGGGTCCCCAAGCTGAGAATTATAAATCAAGAATTTATAAAAAAGACTAAGTGTTATACAAGGGATTCGAAATCGGGTTCCCTTGCCCAATTCCGTATTGACACATAAGTCTTACGTGATTTAATATTTAATGAATGCTGCCTATAGGAATCGAAATTGAGACCTTGGCATACTTACAAGATGCATAAGTCTTGTACCATATAAACTTGGGTAAGTATAAGTCACTTAGACGAATTATGAATGAAGCCTCATGGCTTGTACGTATGGGTTAGTAAGTCCAGGGTACGTTAAAAGTAAGTGAACCTAAGATGTATGTGATGAATTGATGTGACCCCAGGAGGGTTAAGTAAGGGTGTGAAACACACTAAAAGGCCAAGTACATTGGCATATAATGAAATGAACATTCACGTAAAATGGGTGAATAATTATGATGAGCTAATATGCTAAAGTTAATGAATGTGGTGACAACATGATAATAGGCTAATGTGAAAGATGAGATCAATCTCAGATGAGCCTAAGTAAGTGTTACCAATAATGTACTCACCTATGAGAGTGTACAGTTAATGAAGAGACCAGTCTCTAAGAAACACTCTAATAAAAGTATTGAGATTAATACAAACTTAATACTAATGATGAGATGAGAAATCATCTAATTAGAAATGATGCCCTCATGCTAGAATCCAGCTTCTATGATGTGTGAGATGAATGTAATGGAACTTTGTACGGAGCACCAATAGGCTAGCTATGAGTCACGATTCCTTCTTTCGGGAAGGTAGAGGTACGTGTAAATCTCATGAGATGAGACTGTCCATTTAGGCGGGTATGGGTCTCCTTATATCTCCTAGTCTTTGAACCTATGCAGCCAACATAGGGATCTAGTAGGGTTCAATCCCCTATATACGCTAGCATGTTTTGGTTTCACTTTGGCCAGTGATTCCACCTCTTTTTGGTGTGGGGTAGACACTGGATTTCATGGAGCTCACATGATCTATGTCAGTTAAAGTTAAAGTTCCCAAAGAAAGAATGAGGCCAGCCTCAAGTAATGCACACAATGAAATGAATGATACCAAAGGTGTTTGGATAGGATAATCAAGAGGTGAACTAGACTCAAGTAATGACACTAGGTCATTCTTAGTCATTGCACAGTGAACCCAAAGAGATTCCTAAACAACATCCTAGGTATATAAATTAATGAAAAAATGAAGTATGTATGAATGAATGAAGCAGAATCTGTGTTTGCTAAAGAAGGCTCCCTAGTTGAGGTCTCATATGTTGAGCCCTCATTTGGGAAGTCCTAATGTTAAGTTTGTGATTCCAAGGTCTCACGGCATACGAACGAATGATATATGATATATGTATGTGCTAAATGAAGTTTGTTATGTGCTGTGTGCAATATGAAAAGAATGATAATGCATGTTACTCTCATAGCATGACTTTCCTAATCTGATTTGGCAAGTCCAACTGACTTGGCTTTCCATAATTCATAGCGTTAGGAGAGAGATATTCTAAATCATGCATGTACTTGGTGTGTACTTGCATACACACATACTTAGTACAAGTGTGTAGTAATTCCATACAATCCTCTACTTTTAGGTGCAGGTGCAGGTGGACGCTAGAGCTTACGAGACTACGTTGAACCTATCCGGACGTGGAGCATTCATCCGGACTTGGTAGGCCCTCATGCTTTTGAGGATGCTTATCTTTAATATTATAGCTTAGACGTAGGCATGATCTAGTGGAGAGTGTTCCACTAGCAATTCTTTTTTACTTATTTCAGACGTTGTATTGGTGCCATTTTGGCAACTTTATATTTATACAGTTATGAACTATTTCCTTCATTTGAATATCTCATTATTATATGGTTGTGGTGAACTGGTGTGATATATTACATTTATTACTATGAAGTCTATGTATACTTCAAAGAAAACAAAAGTTTTAAATTTTCAGCTAAAATTAACCTATACGATGTAATGATGACGTATGTAGGCTTTTCTGTGACCTCTGAGAGGTCAACGACGCCAGTTTCGACTAGGGTCTACACCCCGGTCGTGACACACTTCTTCTATCCTTATTTATTCTTGAGACAAAAATCCTTGGTAGTTTGGTAATAATTGAGAGTCTTGCATATTAGTATGAGTTTCATTTCTCTTTACTTTATGACTGCCTTTGATGGTATAAGGTTTTGTATGCTCTTGATGATATCATGATTACATTGGGAGGATTGGTAGTCAACCTATATTTTTCATGTTAAGATGTAGCTAATGGTATTGATTAATTGCTTCAAAGTTGTGTTATCATGTTATAATGTGAGTTAGTATGATGTTGTCTCTAATGTTGACATGAATTCATGTAAAGATTGCTTGAAAGGTGGATTAATGAATTTTTAGCATGTTTCACTGTTAAGTTTCTTGCATTCACTGTAAAGAGGTTCATAATTTTGAGAAATTGCATGTAAGACCCCAAAAATGAGTTAGGGTGTCTAGAGCCTAATGTGTTCGTCTTAATGTTCTAACTTAAAATGACTTATTATATGGTTTATAGGCAGTGTATGAAGTTTGAGGTAACTTAGAAGTCAAACGTCAAGGGTCGACCGAAACGTTCGACGATTAGTCACCTATGTGCCTCATGTGTCTATGCATGCTTATATTTGTATTTCATGAGCTTATTAAGTCTTAAAATTGTTTATAATGATTTCAAATGGTATTATATGAAGTTTCGTGAAGTTTGGAGGTCAAACGACCAAGAACGTCCAAGGCGTTCGAATGATAGCCCTTAAGACGCTCAACGTATGTCTTGATGGGGCCTAGCCTATTTGGACGAGTTGAGAGTATTGGTTTTGGGTGAAAATCATGTGGGAGGTCTACAACTTATTAATGGTTTTATTTAAGTTGGAAACGTCCGGGTATGACTTTTAAAGGGCCCCACAAAAGGCCCCACAAGAAGGGCCCAAGGCTGGTCGAGACACTGCCTTGGCAGTGTCAATTAACGGACCAAACGATGTTCAGTTGGTCAACCAAAGGGCCGTTGGTGAGGTCTCGTCAATTGGTACTTAGCTTTGGAAGTTCTCAAGCCAAGAATTGTCTAAGTACCAAACAACAGAGGCACGACCCATCGACTGACCTACGTCCAGTAGGTTGGTCCGTCGATGGTGGCTTGGGAACTGAAGCCTGCGCACTGTTTCACTAAAGTGGTGAATGGGAAATTCACCCCACGTCATAAACCAACTCTAGTTGGATTATTTAACTGATTTTGGGTGTATATAAGTCATTCTAAATGTGATCAACCCATTCCCAACCCCATACACACGTAAGAAATCTTCTCTCTAAAAACCTTCTCCCTAGAAACCACCATGGATGGTGAAGCTCAAGTGCTGCTTGGAGCATGGATTTTCGTGGGTGAATCACCAGGTTTTAGAGGTCTTCATGAAGATTAAGGTATGGTGATCTTCATCTCTAGTTATCTTTTCATCTAGATAGCCATTCCCGAAAATTTCAAAGAAGAAAATTATGATCAAACAATGTATTCTTCAATCTGCCATGGGTTCTTTATAAAAAGGTTTTGAACGATTGAATCATGATTAATTGAAATTATTACATTAGTTTTAATGTGAATTTTACTCCAATTGCATGATGAACCGATGCTCCATCACCCAAACGTTTTAGCCTTGCATGGGCTTTGTGATCTTGAATTCCTATCGATTGAATTATGAAACTATTACGTTGAAGTGATTGTATATACTGTTATTTACATGAATTTAGGTTGAATTGATGTTGAAGGATCCATGAGGATCAATGTATGAATATTTGAGCATGGTTAGCCTAGTTTCTATGGTTCACTGTAACATTGGCTCCTAAATAATTTAATATGAATTTCGATTATGTTAGGTTGGTTGTATCTAATGTTCTAGGTTAATTTCATGTTTGAATTATGAATATGAATCTTGTATGATTGAAGTAAAGATGGCTTATGTGAATTGATCTAGTTTCTTCTAGTCTATCGATTGATAATAATATGTACGTGATGTGATCTCGAATTGTGGATAGATGAAGCATGATTCCTTTGATGTAGTGATCTAATTAGCTACTACCTTAGAGTGATATTATTGTTGAAATATTATCTATAATCCATGTAATGAAATTGGCTAATGGTCTATGTTCTTCTACCTTCTAGTATGCTAAGGTGTTGTGCTAGTTTGTAGTATAGACTTCTAGTAGCTTATGCATGACTTCTTATATGATTATTATGTTTTAGATAATTCCCTATACTTGAATTATTGTTGAAAGAGTAGTAAAGGTCAATGAAGACCAAAGACTAAAGAATTGGTAAGAATTGTTCTACTCTTCTATTTCTCTACTTCTCTATAGTATGTTGATGAAGACGTGAGTGGCATTGTGTGGTAAGGTCCACTTATGGTGGCGGTGTTTACTTTATGTAATTATATATGTGTTGACCATAGCCATGAAGGCAACATTGATGATATATGAAGGAGTGGTTATGATGACTAGTTTATGTGTAGTTTGTGCCTAGTCTTCTATTTGAGTTGTGAATCTAGGTTATGTTACCATTGTTATGAGCATGTGCAGGGCTGTGTAATATCATATGTAGGTGCTGCCATGTCTTAGGTGATAATGGTTGATGATCCATACCCATGTACCCCTATGTGAATGTGTGAATAGTTAATGATAGGAGTCTTAAAGTGTTCTATGAAGTTAACTTGTCTCCTATGCTATTGTGTGTTGTGTGGTCTAAGCTTGAAGAGTATTGTGGTCTAAGACGGTGGCTGCCTCAATATGTTGTTGATATCCATTATGTGATCATGTGACCAATTTACACACACTCACACTTCATGCATTCTTGTAGGTAGTAAAGGTTCATAGTGTCTAATGAAAGGTAGTTCGCATATTCACTAGTGTCTACTACTATGCATGTTAAGATGACGTTTATGAAAGTATGATATGGGTGAGGGGGTGACACTTTCCAATATAGGGAAGGTAGGGTTAACTACGGACCTCATGTGAGAGGGTGACGCTTTTTCACAATGGAAAGGTAGGGGTTCACTATGGTTCTCACGGGATTGATAGCCTCATGACCCAACAAAGGGTGTAGAGTTGATATTTCCATGATTTGCCCCAAGTTCCATAAACTATGCTTTCCATATAGGATCTAGCAAAGTGAATTCACTTAAGATGCTAGGATATATGTTAATTTTCTACCTTGGCTAGGTAGGAACACCTTCCATTGGTGTAAGGCTCTACAACACCAAATTTCATGTTTAGCACTCATGGTCTTAGTGTCGGTTGAGACTATAGTTTCCCTAAAGTAAAATGGACAATGGAAGTAATTGACTAGGAACCTAGCTAGAATGACTTAAGGGATGTTACTTAGGATAGGTGGAAGTAATCAACTCATCTAGACATTGCACAAGTATCTCCTTAGGAAGTTCTAGGAAGGTGTTCTAATCCATGTGTCTATATATATGATTCTTTATGTATGACATTGTAGTATTGGACTACTTGTTATAAAGATGTGCATGGTATGAGTCTATATGTATGATGTTTGTCTAAATGACTATATGATGAGCTTCTTGTATTGACATGATTGAAGTTGTCTTTACTTGCTATATTGATGTATGAATTGAATGTTAAGGTTGATGGTCTCATGATGAGTTAACTAAGTATATGTGTGGTTATGAGGCTTCACATGTACATTGCACCAGTAGTCTAAGATTGGGGTCATGAACAAGGTTTAATAATGAAGTATATGCAAAGAAGTACATGTATGTGTGACTTTATGTAGCTTATTGTAATGTCCTAAGGTTTTGACTTAAATGTGTCTTTGATGTATTATGCTTATATGAGGATATATGTTGGATTATGTAGGTTGTATGTACGCTTTCTTAGTGATCTTAAGGTGATACATTACACCAAGTATCACTAGAGGGTTACTTGGGAAGCTAATGAATAAAAGGAAATAATGCTCACTGTTAAGGGAAAAGGGTTCACTGTTAAGGTAAAGGTAGCTTACTGAAGTGGCTTAAAAATGTAATAAATCCTATATGTGATCCTATGAAATGTTTGGCATTTGAATACGTTTATATGATGTATGTGAATGATATAAATGTTATTGCTTAAAGGTTTTATGGAGATTTACTCAAAGAGCATGAAGTATGATTTTCAAAGAAAATGTCCCTTTTAAATGCATGTTTTTGCATGGTTGCCATACTTAGTACATTCTTGTGCTAATCCCATTCTTCTTTACTTTTTACACAAAGTGTAGGTTATTGATGCTTAAACTATGTCTTGAATGGTGAAGATCTTGCTATATGATTCCTAAGCTCAATGAAAGGAATCCTTAAAGTTCAAGGATCTCCTACTTATGTCTTTAATGTAAAGTCTTTAAATATTGTATAGTTATGTAATGTGTCTTATGGGTCGTGTACCTAATGTACTCCTATGTATTGAGTCTAAGATGGCAAAGAGACTTAAGGTATATACATATGTATTATGGTTTATGTTTTATCTATATATGAGATGAAGTTTCTAGCATATGATGTGCTATGAAAGGTTTTAAATTTTCTGCTAAATTTACTATGTCAATGCGATGAATGATAACTATGGGCTTGTATAAGACCTCCGAGAGGTCAAGTACGCCATGTTACTTCTAGGGGGTGCTCCCCGGATTTGACAAATGTGGTATCAGAGTATGAGGTTTATAAAGTGGTTTTAGGTTCTAAAAGTCTCATATTTCCACGTCTAGTAGAGTTTTGTAGCATTGGTGGTGAGTCGCGACACATCAAATGGTACGGGAGGCTATAGGACGATAGAGTTTCCCTTCTTAATCACTCTCATATCATGCCATAGAACTTAACTCTATAAGATATCTCTCTTATGTTTTCTTGTCCGGTGGTCGTTTAGATGTGATTGCTTGGATGAGATTGTCTCTATGCTTGAGGGAGAAAAGGTGAGTTAATGCTTAACTTGGTTTTATGGTTTGGTGAGTATGTTTGAAGGTGAGTTTTTGACATGTTTTGATGATGTGATGCCATTTAAGGTTATGTATGAGAATTATGTGAAATAGCATGTTATGTTGAAGAATGCATGTCATGATATAGTTAAAGCATGTTAGAAGTTATTATGGTTGACATGGGTTTCTTTTGAAATGGTGTTTTACTATATGTTTTTACATATTGGTAGCTTAATATTATGATTTGAACTTGAAATGCTTAGTGACCATCTATAAAAAGCATGCTACCTTGAGAAAATGTGTTGTAAGGTGTTCATTATTTCCCTTTGCATATATGCATGATGTTTCAAATGTTGCCTTAGTTGGGATGTATGAACCTTCATGATTACCTAGTATGAATTGGAGTCCTTTGTATATACTTGATGCTAGGTGTAAAGGTAGTATGCATGACTTGGTAGGGTGATGATGTGGGTTTTAGTGACCTAGAAGTCACCTTACTGTAAGGCTCTAGGGAAAAGAAGAAATTGTATGGCTAAGTCTCCTTGTTGTTTTCCCTAATGTTGTATGACCTCGGTGTTTATATTATTCTATGAAAACCTTATGTGGTTGAATGGTATGACCTAACTTGATGATTGGGGATAAATTACCTAGGTGATAAAGTTTAGAACACTTTTCAAGCCCTTATGGTATGTTACTGTAATTCTTTCTAAGGTTATAATCGCTATTAAGTGATGAAAAATGAATGTTGTTAAGTTAAGACCCTCTTAAGGTTGGGTTAAGTTGCTCTTAATTGGGTTTACCCTAAGTGGGGGATGGTAATGGATTAGTAAGGTTATAGGACTTTTCTACCTTGACCATCTATTTTTGCTTGATCTTGAATTTAATGAAGTCTTGGTGAGCTTGTTCATGAATAAAGTCTTGCATAAAGTATAAATTGCATGAACTTTATATGTTTGGTATGTATTGATTGACATTACCATTAAGGGTATTTTTAAGATTCTAAGGTGCATGAATGAAAATTTTGATTAAATACATGTTTTCTCATGAATATTGTACATCCTAACATGCTAATGGTACACTTGACTTCATGAGATAAAGTAAGAAACTTGGTTTTAGTCACTTGTGATATGTAAGGTTTAGCCTTATAATGAAAAGTTGTGTCTCTTTAAAAACAAAATATGTGGAATCTCTCGAAAATTATGTGGCTTGTATGGTTTGGAAAGAATGATTGTAGGCTCACTCTTGTAAAGTGAAAGCATGTTTAGCTTAGCATTCATGTGTGTGACTATAATTTGTATTGATTTTTCCTAATCGATGCTTACTGTGAAGGTCAGTACCATGTTATAAATTGACATTGTGTGAAATGACTTCCTAATTTTTGTGATGCCTTTGGTGTGATCTACCATTTAGACTTCACTAGGGAGAAATCATGATCATGTCTTGGTTTGAAAGTGAGAAATTCTCATATTAGTGTAAAGCTGGCCTTGGTACATTTGCTTGGGTGTGAGCTCATGATACATGTAAGTTTGTTGAGGAGATGGACATTCCTCCATGGACACAACTAAGCATTGTATGGTTGAGTATGACCCTCATAGCACTAGTTCTAACTTATAAGAATCAATTGTCAACCTATCTTACTCAAGTCTATGTGCACTGAAGTATGAGTGCTTAAATATCTTTTGAGTATATGTTGTAATCTGCCTATGTGTGGCCTTGCGAGATGATATCTTAATGAATCGAATTGTAATGACAATATCATGATTAGGAGAAGGATGTTTCTCCTATGAACATGATAAAAGCCTCTTTGATTAATGCATTAAGGAGTGAGTGAATTAAAGTCTTGTGTGCATTGAGTGCTAAATGGTGTGAAGTGGTGTTCCTTTTTATTTTGGTGCATTAACTTCTATGTGTTGATGTTATGAATGAGATGAACTGCTCTATGATGCATTGAAGTCCTTGTTGTGATTAAAGTATTCTAAGTGTCATTCGAGGACGAATGTTCCCAAGTGGGGGATATTGTAAGACCCCCAAAATGAGTTAGGGTGTCTAGATCCTAACGTGTTTGTCTTAATGTTATAATATCCTAAAATGACTTATTATATGGTTTAGAGGTAGTGTATGAAGTTAGAGGTGATTTGGAAGTCAAACGTCAAGGGTCGACCGAAACGTTTGACGACTAGTCACCTATGTGCCTCATGTGTTCCTATGCATGCTTATATTTGTATGTATTGAGATTATTAAGTATTAAATGGTTTATAATGATTTAAAATGTTAGTATATGAAGTTTCATGAAGTTTGGAGGTCAAACGACCAAGAACGTCCAACGCGTTCGAAAGATAGCCCTTAAGACGCTCAATGTGTGTCTTGATGGGGCCTAGCCTGTTTGGACAAGTTGCGAGTATTGGTTTTGGGTGAAACTCATGTGGGAGGTCTAAAACTTTTTAAGGTTTGTATTTACGTTGGAAACTTCTGGGTACAACTTTTAAAGGGCCCCGTAAAAGGCCCCACAAGAAGAGCCCAAGGCTGGTCGAGACACTGCCTTGGCAGTGTCAATCGACGGACCAAACGATGGCCAGTTGGTCAACTAATGGCCCGTTGGTGAGGTCTCGTCGATTGGTACTTAGCTTTGGCAGGTCTCAAGCCAAGAATTTTCTAAGTACCAATCGATGGAACCCCAGGCACGGCCCGTCAACTAATCTACGTCCAGTAGGTTGGTCCGTCGATGGTGGCCTATGAACTGAAGCCTGCACACTGTTTCATTAAAGGGGTGAATGGGAAATTCACCCCATGTCCTAAACCGACTCTAGTTGGATTATTTAACTGATTTTGGGTGTATATAAGTCATTCTAAATGTGATCAACCCATTCCCAAGCACATACACACGTAAGAAATCTTCTCTCTAAAAACCTTCTCCCTAGAAACCACCATGGATGGTGAAGCTCAAGTGCTGTTTGAAGCTTGGATTTTCGTGGGTCAATCACCAGGTTTTAGAGGTCTTCATGAAGATTATGGTATGGTGATCTTCATCTCTAGTTATCTTTTCATCTAGAGAGCCATTCTCAATGATTTCAAAGATGAAAATTGTGATCAAACAATGTCTTCTTCAATATGCCATGGTTTCTTTCTAAAAAGGTTTTGAATGATTGAATCATGATTAATTGAAGTTATTACATCAGTTTTAACGTGAATTTTACTCCAATTGCATGGTGAACCCATGCTGCATCACCCAAATGTTTTAGGCTTGCATGGGCTTTGTGATCTTGAATTCCTATCGATTGAATTATGATTCTATTATGTTGAAGTGATTGTATATATTGTTATTTACATTAATTTATGTTGAATTGATGTTGAAGGATCCATGAGGATCAATGTATGAATATTTGAGCATGGTTAGCCTAGTTTCTATGGTTCACTGTAACATTGGCTCCTAAATGATTTAATATGGATTTAGATTATATTAGGTTGGTTGTATATACTGTTCTCGGTTAATATCATGTTTGAATTATGAATATGAATCTTGTATGATTGAAGTAAATATGGCTTATGTGAATTGATCTAGTCTCTTCTAGTCTATCGATTGATAATACTATGTATGTGATGCAATCTAGAATTGTGGATAGATGAAGCATGATTCCTTTGATGTAGTGATGTAATTAGCTACTACCTTAGAGTGATATTATTGGTGAAATATGATCTATAATCCATGTAATGAAATTGGCTAATGGTGTATGTTCTTCTACCTTCTAGTATGCTAAGGTGTTGTGCTAGTTTGTAGTATGGACTTCCAGTAGCTTATGCATGACTTCGTATATGATTATTATGTTTTCGATACTGCCATATAATTGAATTATTGTTGAAAGAGTAGTAAAGGTCAATGATGACCAAAGACTAAAGAATTGGTAAGAATAGCTCTACTCTTCTATTTCTCTACTTCTCTATAGTATGTTGATGAAGCCGTGAGTGGCATTGTGTGGTATGTTCCACTTATGGTGGCGGTGTTTACTTTATGTCATTATATATGTGTTGACCATGGCCTTGAATCCTAATTTGATGAATATATGAAGGAATGGTTATGATGACTACTTGATGTGTAGTTTGTGCCTAATCTTCTATTTGAGTTGTGAATCTAGGTTATGTTACCATTGTTATGAGCATGTGAAGGGCTGTCTAATATCATGTGTAGGTGTTGCCATGTCTTAGGTGATAATGGTTGATGATTTCTACCCATGTACCCCTATGTGAATGTGTGAATAGTTAATGATAGGAGCCTTAAAGTGTTCTATGAAGTTAACTTGTCTCCTATGCTATTGTGTGTTGTGTGGTCTAAGCTTGAGGAGTATTGTCGTCTAAGAGGGTGGCTGCCTCATTATGTTGTTGATAGCCATTATGTGATCATGTGACCAATGTACACACACTCACACTTCATGCATGCTTGTAGGTAGTAAAGGTTCATAGTGTCTAATGAAAGGTAGTTCTCATATTCACTGGTGTCTACTACTATGCATATTAAGATGACGTTTATGAAAGTATGATATGTGTTTCCTTAACTAGGATGACTTGATAGGTGAAGTATGGGCAAGGGTATGGGACCTTGCCTATGCATTGCATATGTGTACCTAGATAGGATAGTTCTAGTTTTGATTTCTATATGTATGAATATGATGTATGAACATGTGTGACTTAATGTGTTATGTGAAAGGTTTGCTCACATATATGTATACACACACACACACATGAAAGATGGTCTAGTCATTAGAGGAGCCTTGAAATGTGTTCTCAAGTGTGTCCTTAACTAGATAGTGCTAATACATATGTTATGTCCATGTGAAAGGGTTTCTCACATGAATTAGGTTGATGAACTCTCATCTATGACCTATGAGGTAAGAATAAGAGGGGATGACTTCTCCTAAGCCTATGTTTTATGAATAAATGATAATAAAGTTTTTTTTCAATAAAGGGAACTTAGGTTAGCACCGAGTGAACTTATAAATGAGGGGGTGACACTTTACAATATAGGGAAGGTAGGGTTCACTACGGTCCTCATGTGAGAGGGTGAATCTTTTCCACAACGGAAAGGTAGTGGTTCACTACGGCTCTCACGGGATGGATAGCCTCATGACCCAGTAAAGGGTGTAGAGTTGATATTTCCATTATTTGCCCCAAGTTCCATAAACTATGCTTGCCACATAGGATCTAGCAAAGTGAATTCACTTAAGATGCTAGGATATATGTTAATGTTCTACCTTGGCTAGGTAGGAACACCTTCCATTGGTGTAAGGCTCTACAACACCAAATTCCATGTTTAGAACCCATGGTCTTAGTGTCGGTTGAGGCTATAGTTTTCCTAAAGTAAAATGGACAATGGAAGTAATTGACTAGGACCCTAACTAGAATGACTTAAGGGATGTTACTTAGGATAGGTGGAAGTAATGAACCCATATAGACATTGCACAAGTATCTCCTTAGGAAGTTCTAGGAACGTGTTCTAATTCATGTGTCTATGTATATGATTCTTTATGTATGACTTTGTAGTAGTGGACTACTTGTTATAAAGATGTGCATGGTTGAGTCTATATGTATGGTGTTGGTCTAAATGACTATATGATGAGGTTCTTGTATTGACATGATTCAAGTTGTCTTTACTTGCTATATTGATGTATGAATTGAATGTTAAGGTTTATGGTCTGATGAAGAGTTAACTAAGTATATGTGTGGTTATGGGGATTCACATGTACATTGGACTAGTACGCTAAGATTGGGGTCATAAATAAGGTTTAATAATGAAGTATATGCAAAGAAGTAAATGTATGTGTGACTTTATGTAGCTTACTGTAATGTCCTAAGGTTTTGACTTAAATGTGTCTTTGATGTATTATGCTTATATGAGGATATGTGTTGGATTATGTAGGTTGTATGTATGCTTTCTTAGTGATCTTAAGGTGATACATTACACCAAGTATCACTAGAGGGTTACTTGGGAAGCTAATGAATAAAAGGAAATAATGCTCACTGTTAAGGGAAAAAGGGTTCACTGTTAAGGTAAAGGTAGCTTACTGAAGTGGCTTAAAAATGTAATAAATCCTATATGTGATCCTATGAAATGTTTGGCATTTGAATACGTTTATATGATGTATGTGAATGATATAAATGTTATTGCTTAAAGGTTTTATGGAGATTTACTCAAAGAGCATGAAGTATGATTTTCAAAGAAAATGTCCTTTTAAATGCATGTTTTTGCATGGTTGCCATACTTAGTATATTCTTGTGCTAATCCCATTCTTCTTTACTTTTTACACAAAGTATAGGTTATGGATGCTTAAAGTATGTCTTGAATGGTGAAGAGCTTGCTAGATGATTCCCAAGCTCAATGAAAGGAATTCTTAAAGTTCAAGGATCTCCTACTTATGTCTTTAATGTAAAGTCTTTAAATATTGTATAGTTATGTAATGTGTCTTATGGGCCGTATCCCTAATGTACTCCTATGTATTGA
Organism: Solanum sitiens; assembly: GCA_016801875.1. NCBI lineage: Eukaryota > Viridiplantae > Streptophyta > Magnoliopsida > Solanales > Solanaceae > Solanum > Solanum sitiens. The sequence goes on along the minus strand of JABWTJ010000451.1, from coordinate 137,990 downwards.
GTCTAAGATGACAAAGAGACTTAAGGTCTATATATATGAATTATGGTTTATGTTTTATCTATATATTAGATGAAGTTTCTAGCATATGATGTGCTATGCAAAATTTTAAATTTTCTTCTAAATTTACTATGTAAATGCGATGAATGATAACTATAGGTTTGTATAAGACCTCCGAGAGGTCAAGTACGCCATGTTACTTCTAGGGGGTGCTCCCCGGATGTGACATTACATTTTTCATGAACTATGGTTTCCATGTGTTTAGAAATGATGTTTATGAGCATATTTAATGTAGGATAAGGTAGTTCCTCTATAAATGAAGAATGAAAATGTGTTTTGAAACATGGGAATTATTCTCCAAAGGTTGCCTGTGTTGCCTAGCAAAATGCTTGTCAATGTGTAGTTGGTGTTCCTTGCGAGTTTAATGCATTGACTATGAATGTTTGAACCTTTATTTGGTATGTTAAGTGCTGCTAGAAAGTCCTTGATGTTCTTAAAAGATTTTATTGTCATTCGAGGAGGAATGTTATTCCAAGTGGGGGAGAATTGTCATGACCGGAATCTAGACCCCAGACGAGACCGGCATCGTTGACCTCTCAGAGGTCGCAGACAAGCCTACATACGTCATTCTAACTTCATCTAGGTTAATTTTAGCACAAAATTTGAACTTTTTGTTTTCTTATTTCATGCTAAACATTTTAAACTTAACATCATAGGCGTTCACAAATCAAATATATAATATAGAGATAATCAAATGAAAGAAACAGTTCGTAATTGCATTAAACATATTTTTGCCAAAACGGCACCAATTCTGAAATGAAAGTGGAAAGAAACACTAGTGGAACATGCTCCACTAGCTAAAGCCTACATCTAATCTAGATAATAACGGTAGACATCCTCGAAAGCATGAGGGCCTACCAAGTCTAGATGAAAGCTCCACGTCCGGATAGCTGCAACGTCAACCTATAAACTCTAGCGTCCACCTATGCGTGCACCTAAAAATAGAGAGTTGTATGGGATTAGTACACATTTGTACTAAGTATGGGTATATTCAAGCACACACCAAGGACATGCATGAGTAAGAATATCTCTTTCCTAACAACATGATTATGGAAAGTCAAGTCAGTGGACTTGCCAAATCGGGATTAGGAAAGTTAGTGAACTTTCCAAATTTGGATTAGGAAAGTCAATGAGCTTTCCAAATTTGGATTAGGAAAGTCAGTGAGCTTTCCAAATTTGGATTAGGAAATTTATGCCATGATAGTAACATGCATCATCATACTTATCATATTGCACACAGCACATAACATCTTACACATAGCACATACCATATTGCATATAGCACATAACATCTTTCATATCATTCATTCATATGCCATGAGACCTTGGAATCATGGACTTGACATTAAGACTTTCCAAAATGAGGGCTCAACATATGGGACCTCAACTAGGGAGCCTTCTTTAACAAACACATAGTCTGCTTCATTCATTCATACGTACTTCATTTCATTCATTCATAAGCTTGTGTAAACACCAGCTATACCTAGGATGTAGTTTAAGACTCTTATCGGGTTTGTTGTGCAATGATCAAGAATAACCTAGTGTCATTACTTGAGTCTAGCTCACCTCTTTATTATCCTATCCTAACACCTTTGGTATCGTTTATTTCATTATGTGCATCATTTGAGGCTGGCCTCATTCATTCATTGGTAGCTTTAACCTTAACCGACATAGATCATGTGAGCATCATAAAATCCATTGTGTAATCCCCATACCAAAAAGAGGTGGAATCACCGGCCAAAGTGAACCAAAACATGCTAGCATATATAGGGAGTCGAACCCTGCTAGATCCTTATATTGGCAGTATAGGTTCAAAGACTAGGAGATATAAGGAGACCCATACCCGGCATGCCGGACAGTCTCATCTCATGAGAGTTACGTGAACCTTCGCCCTTCCCGAAGGAAGGCATCACCGCTCATAGCTAGCCTATCGGTGCTCAGTATAAAGTTCCATTCCATTCAACTCATACATCATGGAAGCTGGCTTCTAGCATGAGGACATCATAGCTCATTATATGATTTCTCATCTCATCATTAGTATTAAGTATGCATTAACTTCAATATTTTCATTAGAGTGTTCATAGAGACTGGTCTCTTCATTTGCTTTACACTCTCATAGGTGAGTACGTTTTGGTAACATTTACTTAGGCTCATTTGAGATTGCTCTCATCTTTCACATTAGACTCTTATCATATTGTCACCTTATTCATTAACTTTAACACATTTGATTTTCATAATTACTCACCACTTTACGTGAATGTTCATTTTATCGTATGCCAATGCACTTCGCTCTTTAGTGTATGTCACACTCTTACTTGACCCCTCTGGGGTTTTATTATCTCATCACATAATATCTTAGGTTCACTTTACTTTTTAAATGTATGCTAGACTTATGAGTCCACACATACAAGCCATGAGGCTTCATTCATAGTTTGTCTAAGTGATTCATATTTACCCAAGATTTTGTGGTACAAGACTTATGCATCTTGCAGGTATGCCAAGATATTGATTTCGATCTTTAGAGGCAGCATTCATTAAATATTTGTTTACGTATGACTTATGTGTCAATACGGAATTGGGCAAGGGAACCCGATTTCAAATCCCTTGGACAACACTTAATCTTATTTTAAACTTGATAATTGCATTTTTTAGATTAGGGGGACCCTAGTTCGATCCCCATCAACCCCATAATATTTCCTTTCTTTTTCTCCTCTCCTTTTTCATTTAAGTCAACGAAGTTGTGGGTTCAATCCCCCCCAAGCTCATTATTTTTCTTTTAATTTATCTCTTAACTTTCTCACCTTTCCAAGAGGTTGTGGGTTCAATTCCCATTCACCTCATTTTATATTTCTCCTTTATTTTTCTCCAAACTCTCTCATCTATTCAAGAGGTTGTGGGTTCAATCCCCACTCTCCACATTTATTTTTTCTCCTTTATTTTTCTCCTAACTCTCTCATCCATTCAAGAGGTTGTGGGTTCAATCCCCACTCTCCACATTTATTTTTCTCCTTTATTTTTCTCCTAACTCTCTCATCCATTCAAGAGGTTGGGGGTTCAATCCCCACTCTCCACATTTATTTTTCCTTTCATTTTTTTTATGAAATTTTTATGTAATTTACATTTGGTGAGGTCTTGGGTTCAATTCCCAATGACCTCACAATTTTTAAATTTTTTTAAAAATTAGTCATTTTGGCCGAGACTACAAATTTCTAGCAAGCTGGAAATTTGGTCTCTTACAATCCATTTTTCTCTCATTCTTTTGTTGATTTTTTTGTAGCATTTTGAGTGACATTCAGTCAGCCACCTTAACCTTTTATGAACATCACATTTTTAGCATTTTTACACACGCAAAACACAACATTTAACATACAAATTTCAGGCAGCAAACATAGTCAAATTTTCAGCACACACATGCTCAAAACAATCAACTTAATACATTTTTCCTGAATATATTTTTCATCCTTTACATGATCTCCTACCACACATTCAACACATAATCACAACCAGACCTAACATTTATCTACCAGAAGACATACCAACGCATGCTTTGAATCGTTCAGAGGATCTAATGACAGGGGCATGCAACGGGGACAACCTTAGTTTCTCGATTGGAATTTAAACTGAACTTAGGGGTCTCTTGGGAAAGGGACCAAGAGAGAACAAAACCCATACCTTTTTGACGTTAAACCCTTGACTTGCTGCCCAAAAAATTCACCCAAGAACACGTCTAAGCCTCCTCAATGTCAACTCCACTCGAATGACAACCTCCCTTAGCCTAATGTGCGATTAACGTTTGTTTTCTTGTGATTTCGTGTGAGTTCTTCAAGTGTGAAGAACTTGGTTTATTTTTCTACTTTTGTATCTTATTTTGGCAGAGAAATTTTGTGAGAAATAAGAAGAGAGATTGAGCGTGAGAGTGGAGAGATAAACGTGAGAGAGTGGGAGTTGTATGAGGCTTAGGTAGGTTCGAACCCGGGTGGAGCAAGACTTCACTTCAAGAGCCCAATTTTGGCCCTCTCTCCCCAAATTGCCCCTCCACCTTATTAAATAAATAATTAATTATATATTTAGGGTAATTACGATACTACCCTTAGACAGGAAAAAGACCATTTTACCCCTAGACCCTTCAAACCTAAGATTTCCTCTTTTTAAGTCCGGTAAAGACTCCTTCGAGTAAATCTTCATATTCGAAAGCCCTACATGGTTGGACCCAACCTTTCCAAGCTCAACTAACTCCCCAAGTTAGTTGGATTGGATATAGCAAGGGTTCAGAGGTCTGGTTCTACGCGCATCAATCCGTGTGAACCCGTTCTAATCGTAGGCATTCTAGACCCATTAAGCATTACTTAGCATATCCATTTTTAGAGTTGTTAAAAGAATGTAATACCCTAAAACGAACTAAGTTGAACTAGAGATTCGTGATTGTTTCTTGAGTTAATTTAGTGATAAATTAAGTTATAATGATGTTCTTAGGCAGTGTGTGAAGTTTGGTTAAGTTTGGAGGTCAAACGTCCAAGAACATCTATGACGTTCGGAAGGTGTGTCTTAAAAATTGTTCATGTGTCTTGATATGTTTGAGTGAGTTTTATATGTTCATTTTAATCGAAATTGATGTGGGATGTTCCTAATACCTAGTCGACTATTTTTAGGGGTTTAATGTCCAGGTACGATCACACCTAGGACACACGAGGGTCCCTAGAAGAAGACCCCATTTATTTGGGAAAAGGCTGCCAAACAGTAACCAACGACGGCCACAAGGGACGGACCATTGGTCAACCAATGGCCCGTCGACCTTGGGTGTCGATTGTACCTGCAAGGCTAGCCAAGCCTGCACAAGTTGAAGACTCAGTCCCAATCAACGTACCCCATCAATGGGGCATCGATGGGGCAACGACCGGTCTGTGAGTGGGTGTGGTTTGACCTCCAAAAAGATGTCCTTTCCTGTAATGACTTGGGGTGTTTGGTAAATTCACCCCAAGTCTTTTATGAACCTAGGAAGTCATTTTTAGGTCTTTTAGGTATATTAAACTGTTCCAAACCCTTAGACCTAATTTTAGACTCCATTTTCTAAAACCAAAAACCCCTCTCTCTTAAAAGACTCTCTCAAGTCACCATGGAAGCTAGAAGTCAAGAAGAAACTAGGAGGGCTTTTGGTGAACGTTTCTTCATCATAAATCATTGGGGTTTCTTCTATGTGAGGCATGGTAGTCATCCTTGAACTTTCTTCCATTCAAGGAGCCACTTCTAAGGAATTTCAAAAGAGGTTTTCAAACTCTAACTTCTTCTATCTTTAACTCTAAGTATGGGTCTTGCATGAAAAGGTTTCTAATGATTCAAATATGATGTTTCTAATGTTGGTTGGTGATTTTAATGCTAAAACTTCAATTAGATCATGTCAAATATTTTTATCAAATTTTGACTGAAGAAATGGGTTAAATGAGCTTGGTTTTGTAGTCTTTGAGCTTTGATTTACTTGTGTTGTCATTGATGTTTATCTACTTGCCTATGGGATAATTTATGATGAATTGTTGAGTAAAATGTTATAGGTGATGGAAGCTTGGATTAAAGGGTAAGTTGGTTATGTTGTTTAGCTTTAATTATGAAATGCTCTTGAGTGGTATGGTCCACCTTCTTGGTGGCGGTGTTTACTTGAATTGTATGAATGTATAGTTACTAACGTACTATGAATGAGGCCATGAAGGCATATTATGTGAAGAAATATGGAAATGAAGTTATTATTGTTGATGTATTTTATGAAGCTTGTTATGAAAGGTATGCTAAGGATTATGTCTAAATGATTTATATGATTATATGAAGTATGTTAAAGTGTGTGATGTGATGAATAAAGGTCAAAGCATATGTATAATGAAGTCTAAATCAAAGTGATGATTTATGTGAAAGGTGTGCTCACATGTACACACACTCACACTTTGAATGAATGAAGAATGAAGTTAAAGAATGTTAATGAAAAGGGGGGTTTTGGGGTGAACACTCATTATGAGTTGAGATGAAGTGTTTTGTAGCAACCTCACTACCTCCCAAGAGGTTTCGAATGTAGGTTGGAGGATGGATACCCATTGTGAGTTGAGATGGGATGTCCAAAAGTTATCCTTGACCTTTAGTAGTGAATGTTTAAGACTCTGTGGGAGAGTTATGCTTAGAACCGAGAGGATTTGAAGAATTGGTGAGTGCACATTGTGAGTAGAGATGTTGTATCCAATTTACCTCTTGAGACGAGTACTCCTTGTTTGTAAAGAGTAAGTTACGTAGTAGCAATCTCCTTCTCCCTTAACTATGCGCCCGCATAGGTTTCTATTTGACAAAGCCATGTAAAAGCTAAGAGAATGACCCCACCCTAGGCAGGTCGTGAACCCTCATCCGATAAGGGTAGTATCGGGATTCCTGTCTAGATCTGATGGTGTATGTCGGTTAAAGCTATTCCCCCACAAAAGAATGAAAAAAACCAAGTCTCTTAAAAGAACGTACTACTTAGGGTAGGTGGTGATATGGGACGTTACCTATCCATTGCACTGAGTAGACCTTCCCAAAGGGGAGTCTTGGTGTGTTTTGTATAAAGTGTATGAACTAAGTATCCTAAAAGAACGTACTACATAGGGTAGGTGGTGGTATGGGACTCTATATATCCATTGCACAAAGTAGACCTTCCGAAAGGGGAGTTTTGGTGTGTTCTATATGAAGTAAATGAATGAGTTATCATGTGTCTTAATGAAGTTAGATGACTTAAGTTCTAATGTTAACGGAGCAAGTTAAAGTTAAGTGTTATGTAATGAAGTTATGAATGACTATTGTAGAGTGTTTAATCCAAGGAAATCCTCAAGGAGCACTAAATGGGAGTAGTAGTATGGGTTGCTACTCTCACATTGAACTTAGTGTGACTTATAATTCCTATTGGAGAAGGGTACTTACATGAAGTCCTTATGAATTAATGTTTTTCATATGTCTAGCCAATATTGTGGACTTGATTTCCGTACGAGGTAAGCCTATGGTTGGTAGTCTTAAGGATCGCTTTGGTATGCCTTGTAGGGGGTGTATGGGCGGTCCTTACTTGTCTTACCTTAGGGAGTCTTAGGATAACTTTGTTAAGGAAACTTCAAAGGAAAAGAGTTTACATTGCTTGGAATAAATTGTTTACTGTAACATGCCACTTTTTCACTGTGTTTCACTGTAATGATTTTTGGAGTTCATTGTAAAGTGACTTTTTGTGCTAAAATTATGGAACTATTATATTATGTGCTAAATGACGTTTCTTATACTATTTCAACTCTAAATTAATGAATGTTTTACTTATTTGGCATGAAAGCTTATTTTACTAAAATGTCCCTTTTTACATGTTTTTGCATATGCCATACTTAGTACATTGTTTTTTTTACTAACCCCATACTTTTCTATGTCTTATAAGTATAGGTTGGAGGAAAGTTGAAGACTAGCAGACAAGATTGGGAAAGACTCTCTCAAGATTAAGTGTGTCCTCATCTATTCGAGGGCATAGTTCTATTTCCTAGATTCTAGCATTATGACTTATTATGTATTTTCATTTAATGTAAAGGGCTGTGTCCCTAAGATATTTGGTGTCTTTAAGTTGGCTTGTGTAGATGAGATCAATCCTTAGCTTTTATGAAAGATATTTTCTTTACTAATTTATTCGTGAAAAGTTTTAATTCCGCACTACTTTTCATGTCTTATGTAATGAATGATAGCTAAGGCTTGTACAAGACCTCCGAAAGGTCAAGTACCCAATTGTTCCGACCCATGGGTTCTCCCTAACTTCTAGGGGGTAATTTTGGGTCATGACATACTCAATGCCTCTGAAATGAGATTTATCAGTGTTGGCTTTGAAATTTCTACTATTTGCTTCCACGGTCTCCTCTTCCACTTCCTCAACCTGTAACTATACCTCTTCCTCTATAGTTGTAACGCCCTAAAATGAACTAACGTGAACTAGAGCTTCATGAATGTTTCTTGAGTTAGTTTTAAGTTAAAATGAGTTATTTTAGTGTCCTTAGGTAGTGTGTGAAGTTTTTTTAAGTTTGGAGGTGAAACGACCAAGAACGTCCATGACGTTCGGAAGATATGCCTTAGATAGTACTTGTGTGTCTTGAGGTGTTTGAGTGAGTTTTACGTGTTCATTTTAATCAAAATTGATGTGGGATGTTCCTAATACCTAGATGAATTATTTTTGGGGTTTAAAGTCCGGGTACGACTCCATCTAGGACCCACGATGGGCCCTAGAAGAGGACCCCAACTCTTAGACAAAAACTGCCAAAACAGTGACCATCGACGAGCCAATCGACGCCCAGGCGACCAGGCGACAGCTCGTCGACCTGGTCCGTCGTTTGGAAAAGAATGCCTTCAGGTTTGGGATTTGTAGTATCAAACCATGAGCCATCATCAACGGGACGACTCATCGACGCTCCGTCGTTGAGATGCGTCGATAGGGGCCTGCAAAGACTGTCTAGTCTGCTGCCAACTTGGGGTGTTATGTGTAAATTCACCCCAAGTCTTTTAGAACCCTAGGACCATATTTTTAGTGTTTTTAAGGTGTATTAAATTATTTTTAAGTACTAGAACTAGACAAGACCCCTCACTTCAAAATTCAAACTCTCTCTCTAAAGACAAACTCTCTCAAAGTCACCATTGGAGCTAAAACTCAAGAAGAGCTACGAGGGCTGGTTTGGACGTGTTTCTTCACCAAACTTAGTGGGTTTTCTTACATTTGAGGTATGGTATCCATCCTTTAACCCTCTTCCATTCAAGGAGTCCTTTCTAAAAGATTTCAAAAAGGGTTTTCAAACTATACTTTCTTCTATCTTTGATTCTAAGCATGGGTCTTCTTGTAAAATGTTTTAATGATTCAAATGTGTTTATTCTAGAATTAATTCATGATTTTAATGTCAAAACCCTAATGAACTCATATATATGCATATTTTAAACTTTTAGCTTGAGAAATGGGTTAAGTGAACTTGTTTAAGTAGGGTATGAACTTTGGTTTTCTTGTTTTGTTATTTTGGTTTAGCTACTGCCCTAAGGGCCTTATTATGATGAAATATTGAGAAAATGATTATAGGTGGTGATGGATTGGTTAAATGGTGAGTTACTTATATTGTGTAATTCTTATTATAAATTGCTCTTGAGTGATATGCTCCACCTTCTTGGTGGCGGTGTTTACTTGATGAACTTGATATTACTTAGTGTGTATTGTGAGTGTGGTTTTGAAGGTCTAATATGTCAAATGAAGTGATATTGAAAATGGGTCTTGTATTGTGTTTTATGAAGATTGAATTGAATGTTTGACTTAGATTATGCCTAAATGAAGTATATGATTATGTGAAGCATGTAAAGTGTGTGATTTGATGAATGAAGGTCTAAAGCATGTCTAGAAGTAATGTGAATGAAATGATGCTTATATGCAAGATTTTCTCACATGTACACACATACACTTGAATGAATGTATGAAGCTAAGTTGAGTAAAAAGGGAAGTCTTGGGGTGAACACTCTTCGTGAGTTGAGATGAAGTGTTTAGTAGCAACCTCACTACATTCTAAGAGCTTTCTAAGATAGGTCGGAGGATTAATACCCTTCCCTAGTTGAGATGTGTTGTTCACTAATCATCCTTAACCTATAGTTTATAATGTTGAGAAACCGTGGGGAGTTATGCCTAGCACCGACAGTATATGAAGAAGGGGTGGTTACACTTCGTGAGTTGAGATGTTGTATTCCAATGTACCTCTTGAGATGATTACTCCTCGTTAGTAGAGAATGAGTTACTTAGTAGCAATCTCCTTATCCCTTAACTATGTGCCCGCATAGGGGTAGCTATTGGGAAAACCATGTAAAAGCTAAAAAGTATGACCTTACTCTAGGAAACTGAGGATCCCTCATCCGATAGGGGTTAATATCGGGATTCCATGTCTAGCTCTCATGGTTTATGTCGGTTAAGCTAACCCCCACAAAAGAATTGAATGAACTAAGTCTTCTAAAAGAACATGCTACTTAGGGTAGGTGGTGGTATGGGACGCTATATATCCATTGCACTAAGTAGGACCTTCTGAAAGGGAAGTCTTTGTAACAAACCTTCTAAAAGAGTGTACTACTTAGGGTAGGTGGTGGTATGGGACGCCATCTACTTATTACACTAAGTAGGCATTCCGAAAGGGAAATCTTTGGTGTTTTGTTGGGTGTTTTTCTAATGTCTTGTGATTGAGTGGTCTTGTTCTCCCGAGTGGAGTAAGCTCATGGTGGACAGTCTTAAGGATGTCCTTGGTGTGTATTGAAGAAGGTTTTTAGACGTTTTATTCATGTCAAACCTTGGAGAGCCTTAGATAACCTCAGTTAGGAAACTTCTACGGAAATGAGTTTACTTCCTCCTTGGCAATACCTTGGGAGTTCACTATGTTTGGAGTCTTTTAGTTCACTGTAATATATTGCGAGGTTCATTGTATTTTTGGTTAAGTCATTATAAAGTGCTCAATCCAAGGGAATCCATTAGGAGCGCTAAGTGGGACTAGTAGTATGGGATGCTACTCCCACATTGCACTAAGTGTGACCTAAAAGTCCTATTTGAGAAGGGTACCTACATGAAGTCCGTATGAATGAATGTTTGGCACATGTTTAACCAAGAGTGTGGACTTGATTTCCATACGAGGTAAGCCTATGGTTGGGGTCTTAATGATAGCATTGGTGTGTCTTGAAGGGGGTGTATGGGCTATCCCTTCTTTTCTTACCTTTGGGAGTCTTAGGATAACTTGGTTAGGGAAACTTCAAAGGAAAAGGGTTCACATGACTTGGACTATGCCATTCACTGTAATGTCCTAACTAGTTCACTGTAAAAATTGGAAAGTTACTGTAAAATGCTTTCTTTTGTCTAAATTTATGGAAATCCTTATCTAAGTGTTAAATGATATTTCTTATGTGGTTTTGCTTCTAAATTCATGAATGTTATAATTATTTGACAAGAAAGCTTATTTTACTAAAATGTCCATTTTTACATGATTTTGCATATGCCATACTTAGTACATTATCTTGTACTAACCCCATACTTTTCTATACTCTATTAATATAGGTTGGAAGCTTTTGAAGGTTTGAAGGTGAAGCTTGGTAAATCTACTCTCTCAAGATTTGGTATGTCCTCATATATTCGAGGACATAGTCTATATTTCTTAGTTTTGTTATAAAGACTTATTATGTATTTTTCTTTCAATGTAAAGGGCCTTGTCCCTAAGATATCTATGTCGTGTATTTAAGTTGGTTTGTGACGATGAGCTTATTTAGTATTTATGAAGATTTCCTTTTATTAAATTATTCGTGAAAAGTTTTAAAATCCACACTACTTTTCATGTCTTATGCAATGAATGATAGTTAAAGGGCTTGTACGAGACCCCAAAAGGTCAAGTACGCCTTGCCACGATCCAAGGGTTCTCCCTAGCTTCTAGGGGGTACTTGAGGGTTGTGACAGACTTGGGATCAGAGCATAAGGTTATGGGAAATAGTTTAGGTTCTAAAAGTCTCACAAGCCACGTCTAGTAGTATCTTGGTCATTGGTGTGAGTCGCGACACATCCATGGACAAGAGGCTATAGGACGATAGAGTTTCACTTTCTTCTCTATTCTAATGTCGTGTCTTAGAGTTGAGTTATATAAGATGTCGTTTCTCAACCTCTTCTCTTTGTGTTTATAGGACATGAATACGAGGAGATTGTCACGACTGGAATCTAGACCCCAGACGAGACGGGCGTCGTTGACCTCTCAGAGGTCGCAGACAAGCCTACATACGTCATCATTGCTTCATCTAGGTTAATTTTAGCGGAAAATTTGAACTTTTTGTTTCTTAACACGCATAAGGATCATTCTACTTACATTCATAACGTTCACAATCAACCATCTAACATTAAGATTATCAACTGAAAGAAATAGTTCAATACTGCATTAAATATATAATTGCCAAAATGGAACCAATACAATGTCTGAAATAAAAAGGGAAAGAAACACTAGTGGAACATACTCCACTAGCTAAAGCCTACATCTAAGCTAGATAGTAACGGTAGACATCCTCGAAAGCATGAGAGCCTACCAAGTCTGGATGAAAGCTCCACGTCCGGATAGCTGCAACGTCCACCTGTGCCTGCACCTAAAAATATAGAGTTTTATGGGATTAGTACACACTTATACTAAGTATGGGTATATGCAAGCACACACCAAGGACATGCATGAGTAAGAACAGCTCTTTCCTAACAACATGATTATGGGAAGTCAAGTCAGTGGACTTGCCAAATTGGGATTAGGAAAGTTAATGAACTTTCCAAATTTGGATTAGGAAAGTCAGTGAACTTTCCAAATTTGGATTAGGAAAGTCAGTGAGGTTTCCAAATTTGGATTAGAAAAGTCATTCCATGAGAGTAACATGCATCATCATACTTATCATACTGCACACAACACATAACATCTTACACATAGCACATATCATATTGCATATAACACATAAAATCTTTCATATCATTCATTCATATGCCATGAGACCTTGGAATCATGGACTTGACATTAAGACTTTCCAAAATAAGGTCTCAACATATGGGACCTCAACTAGGGAGCCTTCTTTAGCAAACACAGAGTCTGCTTTATTCATTCATACGTACTTCATTTCATTCATTCATAATCTAGTGTAAATACCAGCTATACCTAGGATGTAGTTTAAGACTCTCATCGGGTTTGCTGTGCAATGATCAAGAATAACCTAGTGTCATTACTTGAGTCTATCTCACCTCTTGATTATCCTATCCTAACACCTTTGGTATCGTTCATTTCATTATGTGCATAATTTGAGGCTGGACTCATTCATTCATTGGGAACTTTAACTTTAACCAACATAGATTATGTGAGCATCGTGAAATCCAGTGTCTCCCCCACACCAAAAAGAGGTGGAATCACCGGCCAAAGTGACCCAAAACATGCTAGCGTACATGGGAATTGAACCCCGCCAGATCCCTATATTGGTAGTATAGGTTCGAAGACTAGGAGATATAAGGAGACCCATACCCGGCATGCCGGACAGTCTCATCTTATGAGAGTTACATGAACCTCCGCCCTTCCCGAAAGAAGGCATCACTGCTCATAGCTAGTCTATCGGTGCTCAGTATAAAGTTCCATTTCATTCAACTCATACGTCATGGAAGCTGGCTTCTAGTATGAGGACATCATAGCTCAATAGATGGTTTCTCATCTCATCATTAGTATTAAGTATACATTATTCTCAATACTTTCATTAGAGTGTTCATAGAGACTGGTCTCTTCATTAACTTTACACTCTCATAGGTGAGTACATTTTGGTAACATTTACTTAGGCTCATTTTAGATTGCTCTAATCTTTCACAATAGCCTCTTATCATATTGTCACCACATTCATTAACATTAGCACATTTGCTCTTCATAATTACTCACCCCTTTTTACGTGAATGTTCATTTCATCATATGCCAATGCACTTTGCCATTTATGTGTTTCACACTCTTACTTAACCCTTCTAGGGTTTCATCATTTCATTACATAATATTCATTTCATCGTATGCTAATGCACTTGGCCATTTAGTGTGTTTCACACTCTCACTTAACCCTTTTAGGGTTACATCATTTCATTACATACATCTTAGGTTCACTTATTTTTAAACGTATGTTAGATTTATGGGTCTATACATAAAAGCCATGAGGCTTCATTCATAGTTCGTTTAAGTGATTCATATCTTCCTAATATTATGTGGTACAAGACTTATGCATCTTATTTGTATGCCAAGATCTCGATTTTGATCTAAGTATGCAGCATTATTCTTGAATATTTAATTCATGTATGACTTATGTATTAATACGGAAATTTGGGCAAGGGAACCCGGTTTCGAATCCCTTGGACAACACTTTACATTTTTCTTTTCATTTAATTTCAATCCACATGACATGGGACCCTAGATCGAGCCCCAACATGAACGTTTCCTTTTGAATTTTCTCCTTTGAATTTTCTCTTCCTTGGCCGAGGGGTTGTGGGATCGAACCCCCACAGCCCCTTTTATTTTTTTATTTATTTCTCCTTGTCTATTTCAAGTTGACCATGAGGTTGTGGGATCGAACCACCACAACCTCTTTTTATTTTTCTTTTAGTTCTCCTTTACTGCCTAGAGGTCGTGGGTTCGATTCCCACGCCTCACATTTCTTTTCTTTTCAGTTTCTTTTATATTCTCCTTTACTGCCTAGAGGTCGTGGGTTCGATTCCCACGCCTCACATTTCGTTTCTTTTCATTTGTAATTCTCCTTAAATCTGCCTAAGAGTTCGTGGGTTCGATTCCCACACCTCAGATTTATTTTCTTTTCATTTTTCCTTAAGCTGTCTGAGAGGTTGTGGGTTCGAATCCCACTCCTCTCATTTCTTATTTTTCATAGCTTATTTTCCAGCCAAGACTATGCTTCGAATCCCCTTCACCACATTCCTTTTTACTTCTTTATTTTCATGGTTTTTAACATGGTGAGGTCACGGGTTCAATCCTACATGTCCTCACTTGTTTTAATTCATATTTCACAACATTTTGTAACCCCTTAACTTGACCGAAATTCCTCACTTATATATGGAATTTTTTTTAAAATTTTTCTGCATACTTTCATCAACATTTACACATAAATTCATAGGGTAATTCGTAGATCATTTAATACGTTCTTAGGTGCATTTTTCATGGATTCGTTTAGCCAAGAGATTATCACTCAAATCGGCCACATTTCAACTCATATGAACATCACGATTTACATAAACATTTGTACATGAAATACAACCACAACATCACATTTTAGAGCCTTAACCCGAGGCACATAGTTACGGTTCACATTGCACACACGTACACATAATTTCGGAAAGACATCAACATAAGTCACATAATTTCGAGCATACATATAAACACATAATCATCACGAAAACACGTTTCATCCCTAGTTTTCTACCAGCAAACATAACCAACCTATGATTCAATGGGAGCTAGTGACAGGGACATGCAACGGGGAACAATACTAGTTTTCGGAATAGATTCGTCTGAACCTTAGGGGTCTCTTGGGAAAGGGACCAAGAGAGAAGAGAACCCATACCTTTTATGACGTTCAAACCTCAACTTGATGCCCAAAAACTTCTCCAAAGATCACGTCCAAATCCCCTCAATGTCAACACCAACTCGACGGACAAACTTCTCTTTGCCTACGTGATTGATTTCGTTTGTTTTCTTACATTTTCGTTGTGAGTTCTTCAAGTGTGAAGAAATTTGGTTTACCTACTGTTTTTTATTTTATTTGGCAGAGAGAATCGTGAAAAAGAAGAGAGATTGAACGTGAAAGTGAGATAGACGTGAGAGGAGAGAGTTACCTTAGGCTTAGGAGTCTAGTTTAGGACTTAGTCAAATAAGGTTTTTATTAAATATTAAAAATCGGATTTCCCTTTTAATTTAATCATCTAATAAATAATAAATATTAATTAATTACATTAATTTATCAACTTAAATAAAAACAACTTTAATTCATTGCTTCCACCTAGGTTCGAACCCGGGTGGAGCAAGACTTCACTTCAAGAGCCAATTTTCGGCCCTCTCTCCCCAAAATGCCCCTCCACCTTATTAATTAAATAATTAATTATATATTTAGGGTAATTACGATACTACTCTTAGCCTGGAAAAAGACCATTTTACCCCTAGACCCTCCAAAACTATGACTTTCTCTTTTTAAGTCTGGTAAAGACTCATTCGAGTAAATCTTTATATTCGAGAGCCCTACATGGTTGGACCCAACCTTTAATAGCTCAACTAACTCCCCAAGTTAGTTGTCTTGGCTGTAGCAAGGGTTCAGAGGTCTGGTTCTACGCGCATCAATCCGTGTGAACCCAGTCTAATCGTAAGCATTCTAGACACATTATGCATTACTTAGCATATTTATTTTTAGGGTTGTTACAGAGATCAACCGCTAGAAGAGAGGAGGGAGGTGTAGCTAATGAGAGGATCCCTCCCCGTGTTGACTAAGTTCTTATTGTTGGCCTAGAGGGAGAGAATGAGGATGTTCCCCTTCAAGAACCTCAAATGCGTCCGGAACCCCAAGGGCCTCAAGTGCCTCCTATGCCTCAAGCTCCTTTTGTTGAAGGTGATATGACTAATGCGGAGTTGAGGGATTACCTAATGAATTTGACCCAACTCATGACAGCTCAATCTCATGTCGTCAATAATCAGTTTGTTGCCCAAGATAATCAAGGAGATAGACCCCAACCAAATGCTAGTACTCCCACTTTTAGAATTCGGGATTCCATGAGGATGAACCCTCCTACTTTTCATGGCACTAAGGTGGATGAAGATCCACAAGGTTTCATAAATGAGGTTTTCAAAGTGGTAGATGCTATGGGTGTGACCCCTAGGGAAAAAGCGGAGTTAGCCGCTTACCAACTTAAGGAGGTGTCTCAAGTGTGGTATGAGCAATGGAGGGGTGAGAGACCCTTAGAAAGAGGTACGGTTGATTGGGAGGAATTCAAAGAGGCTTTCCTGTATAGGTTCTTTCTTCTAGAGTGGAGGGATAATAAGATGGTTGAATTCATGAACCTTCGTCAAGGGGGAATGAGTGTGCAAGAGTACTCTCATAAATTCACCCAAGTCTCTAAGTATGCCCCAACCATGGTAGCCAACCCTAGGGCTAGGATGAACAAATTTGTGATGGGAGTGTCTAGCTTGGTTGAGAGAGAGTGTCGTACGGCAATGCTTCTTAATGACATGGATATTTCTAGGCTCATGGTTTATGCACAACAAATTGAGGAATCCAAAATTAGGGAGATAAGGCAAGAAGGTAAGAGGCCTAGGTCGGATGATTCTAGTCACCAAAAGCCTAAGAAGAGGTTCTATAACAAATATTATTACATGGGAAACAAGGATAGGGCTCCAAGCCAACATTCCCAAGGTGGTGGCCATACTTTTGAAAGGGCTAGGTGTCCTACTTGTGAAAAGCAACATTCGGGTAAGTCTCTTGCTAGAACGGATGGTTGTTTTAGTTGTGGTAGCAAAGGACACAAGATGAGGGACTGCCCTATCATCAAATCAAGAGGGAAATATGCCAATCAAGCCTCCCTAAATCCTAATGCTCCAAAGAAGAACCCTTCCTATGGGATGGGAGCTAGGAAGGATAACTAATCCGGATTTGATAGTCCCGGTGAGTCTTAACTCTTTATGATTGTTGTTTTTATGTTATGAGATGATTTTATATGGTTTTATTGTTCATTTGATCATTTAATCTTGATGAATTGCTCAAAGAATGGATTTTGAAATTTTTACCATGTTGGGTAGTGTTACAGTGATGTTCACTATAAGTTTTATGAAATTTGAAAAAAAATTGCCTTGCCTTAATTGAAGTTTCAATGTGTGTAAAAGTGTTGTATATGAGAATTTTTAATGTTGGATAAGGTAGTTCCTCCATAAAAGAAGGTTAAGGGTGCGTTTTGAAATTTGTAAAATTTGGCAAAAGTTGCGTGCGTTGCTAGTGTTTGAAAGTGTGAAATTGTGCTCCTTCGTAGTTGATGTTGTGATTTTGAATGTTTTGATTATGAATGTAATGTGTTGTGTGATACTAAGTGAGTCCTTGTTGTTCTTAAAGTTTTAGTGTCATTCGAGGACGAATGTTATTCCAAATGGTGGAGAATGTAATGCCCTAAAACGAAATAAGGTGAACTAGAGCTTCGTGAATGTTTATTGAGTTAATTTTAAGTTAAAATGAGTTAATTTAGTGTCCTTAGGCAGTGTGTGAAGTTTGGTTAAGTTTGGAGGTCAAATGACCAAGAACGTCCATGACGTTCGGAAGATATGCCTTAGATAGTACTTGTGTGTCTTGAGGTGTTTGAGTGAGTTTTACGTGTTAGTTTTAATCGAAATTGATGTTTTATGTTGATAAGAATTAGATAAATTTGTTTAGGGTCTTAACATCCGGGTACGACTCCATCTAGGACCCACGAGGGGCCCTAGAAGAGGACCCCAACTCTTAGACAAAAACTGCCAGAACAGTGTCCATCGACGAGCCAATTAACGTCAAGTCGACCAGGCGACGGCTCGTCTAACTGGTCCATCGATTGGACAAGAATGCCTTCAGGTTTGGGAGTTGCAGACCCAAACCATTAGCGATCATCAACGGGATGTCGACTCATCGACGGTCCGTCTTTGAGAGGCGTCGATGGGGGCCTGCAAAGACTGTCTAGTCTGCTGCCAACTTGGGGTGTTTTGTGTAAATTAATCCCAAGTCTTTTATAACCCTAGGACCATATTTTTAGTGTTTTTAAGGTGTATTAAATTATTTTTAATTCCTAGAACTAGACAAGACCCCTCACTTCAAAATTCAAACTCTCTCTCTAAAGACAAACTCTCTCAAAGTCACTATTGGAGCTAAAACTCAAGAAGAGCTAGGAGGGATGGTTTGGACGTGTTTCTTCACCAACATTAGTGGGTTTTCTTACATTTGAGGTATGGTATCCATCCTTGAACCCTCTTCCATTCAAGGAGTCCTTTCTAAAAGATTTCAAAAAGGGTTTTCAAACTCTACTTTCTTCTATCTTTGATTCTAAGCATGGGTCTTCTTGTAAAATATTTTAGTGATTCAAATGTGTTTATTCTAGCATTAATTGATGATTTTAATGCCAAAACCCTAATGAACTCATATTTATGCATATTTCAAACTTTTATCTTGAGAAATGGGTTAAGTGAACTTGTTTAAGTAGGGTATGAACTTTGGTTTTCTTGTTTTGTTATTTTGGTTTAGCTACTGCCCTAAGGGCCTCATTATGATGAAATATTTAGAAAATGATTATAGGTGGTGATGGCTTGGTTAACTGGTGAGTTGCTTATATTGTGTAATTCTTATTATAAATTGCTCTTGAGTGGTATGCTCCACCTTCTTGGTGGCGGTGTTTACTGGATGTACTTGATATTACTTAGTATGTATTGTAAGTGTGGTTTTGAAGGTCTAATATGTCAAATGAAGTGATATTGAAAATGGTTCTTGTATTGTGTTTTGTGAAGATTGAATTGAATGTTTTGACTTAGATTATGCCTAAATGAAGTATATGATTATGTGAAGCATGAAAAGTGTGTACATGATGAATGAAGGTCTAAAGCATGTATAGAAGTAATGTGAATGAAATGATGCTTATAAGCAAGATGTGCTCACATGTACACACATACACTTGAATGAATGTATGAAGCTAAGTTGAGTAAAAAGGGAAGTCTTGGGGTGAACACTCTTCGTGAGTTGAGATAAAGTGTTTAGTAGCAACCTCACTACATTCTAAGAACTTTCTAAGATAGGTCGGAGGATGAATACCCTTCCTGAGTTGAGATGAGTTGTTCACTAATTATCCTTAACCTATAGTTTATAATGTTGAGAATCCGTGGGGAGTTATTCCTAGCACCGACAGTACATGAAGAAGGGGTGGTTACACTTCGTGAGTTGAGATGTTGTATTCCAATGTACCTCTTGAGATGAGTACTCCTCGTTAGTAGAGAATGAGTTACTTAGTAGCAATCTCCTTATCCCTTAACTATGTGCCCGCATAGGGGTGGCTATTGGGAAAGCCATGTAAAAGCTAAAAAGTATGACCTTACTCTAGGAAACGGAAGAGCCCTCATCTGATAGGGGTTTGGATTCCATGTCTAGCTCTCATGGTTTATGTTGGTTAAGCTAACCCCCACAAAAGAATTGAATAAACTAAGTCTTCTAAAAGAACATGCTACTTAGGGTAGGTGGTGGTATGGGACGCTATATATCCATTGCACTAAGTAGGACCTTCTGAAAGGGAAGTCTTTGTGACAAACTTCTAAAAGAGTGTACTACTTAGGGTAGGTAGTGGTATGGGACGCCATCTACTTATTACACAAAGTAGGCATTCCGAAAGGGAAATCTTTGGTGTTTTGTTGGGTGTTCTTCTAATGTCTTGTGATTGATTGGTCTTGTTCTCCCGAGTGGAGTAAGCTCATGGTGGGTAGTCTTAAGGATGTCCTTGGTGTGTATTGAAGGAGGTTTTTAGACGTTTTTTTCATGTCAAACCTTGGAGAGCCTTAGATAACCTCAGTTAGGAAACTTCTACGGAAATGAGTTTACTTCCTCCTTGGAAATACCTTGGGAGTTCACTATGTTTGGAGTCTTTTAGTTCACTGTAATATTTTGCGAGGTTCATTGTATTTTTGGTTAAGGCATTGTAAAGTGCTCAATCCAAGGGAATCCATTAGGAGCGCTAAGTGGGAGTAGTAGTATGGGATGCTACTCCCACATTGCACTTAGTGTGACCTAAAAGTCCTAATTGAGAAGGGTACCTACATGAAGTCCGTATGAATGAATGTTTGGCACATGTTTAACCAAGAGTGTGGACTTGATTTCCATACGAGGTAAGCCTATGGTTGATGGTCTTAAGGATAGCATTGGTGTGTCTTGAAGGGGGTGTATGGGCTGTCCCTTCTTGTCTTACCTTAGGGAGTCTTAGGATAACTTAGTTACGGAAACTTCAAAGGAATAGGGTTCAGATGACTTTGACTATGCCATTCACTGTAATATCCTAACTAGTTCACTGTAAAAATTGGAAAGTTACTGTAAAATGCTTTCTTTTGTCTAAATTTATGGAAATCCTTATCTAACTGTTAAATGATATTTCTTATGTTGTTTTGCTTCTAAATTCATGAATGTTATAATTATTTGACAAGAAAGCTTATTTTACTAAAATGTCCCTTTTTACATGATTTTGCATATCCCATACTTAGTACATTGTCTTGTACTAACCCCATACTTTTCTATTCTCTATTAATATAGGTTGGAAGCTTTTGAAGGTTTGAAGGTGAAGCTTGGTAAATCTACTCTCTCAAGATTTGGTATGCCCTCATATATTCAAGGACATAGTCTATGTTTCTTAGTTTTGTTATAAAGACTTATTATGTATTTTTCTTTACATGTAAAGGGTCGTGTCCCTAAGATATTTATGTCGTGTTTTTAAGTTGGCTTGTGACGATGAGATTCTTAAGTATTTATGAACGATTTCCTTTTTTTAAATTATTCATGAAAACTTTTAAATTCCGCACTACTTTTCATGTTTTATGCAATGTATGATAGTTAGAGGGCTTGTACGAGACCCCAAAAGGTCAAGTACACCTTGCCATGATCCAAGGGTTCTCCCTAGATTCTAGGGGGTGCTTGAGGTTCGTGACAATAATTGTTGGAATAAGTATTAGTAGAAGCCTACAAGGCTTGCTTCGGTACTCATGAACTTTTGTTTATCTTTTGATCATCAACTAGTAAAGAACTTTGTAACTCATCAGGAGATAGTTAATCTATATATTTTGACTCTTCAACTGCACAATCAACATAATTATATTATGATGTTAGAAAGCACAAAATCTTTTCCACAATGCCTTGTCGTCTATATTCTCACCAATGAAACACACATTGTTGGTTATTTCCATTGTTGTAGAACAATAATTGGTGACAAATTCTTCTTACTTCATCTCTAGAGTTTCAAAATCCTTTCTCAAAGTTTGAAGTTGTGCACACTTAACTTTTGTAGAGCGTTGATACTTCTTCTTCATTACATGACAAATATCCTTGGAAGTTTCGTTGCAAAGAATATTTTCTCAGTTGGGACAATCAATTGCCGGAAAGAGATAGTTTTTTGTTTTCAGGTCTTTTAGCTTTCTAGATTCCACTTCTTGCTTTTGACATCTGTCAAAGTTTTGCACGTTCACTGCTAAATTCATTATCCAATAATCAGTCAGTACTCCTAAGACAACATGAAATTTAGCATTAACATGCTCCAATGATCGTAGTTACAATAAATGTGTGGAATGACTGCTTGTTTCAGAAGGCATTGGATAATGTGAAAAAGAAATGTTTCTACCTCACTTGTTGACAGTCTCATAAAACTGGGTCTTTATAGCACTTTTATAATCTCAAGAAGAGAAAATAAGAAGTACATAAAAGAAGAAGACAATAGTTGGTAAATCTATTTAATTCATTCAGAATTATCCAGCCTATATATTGGCAAATACTTAACAGAATACTTCCATTAAAATAGGACACATATCAGTCCACAATAAGCATAATTAAACTAATCCTAAAAAAAAGAACACAAGTCTTAAAGGAACATAATATGTGACACCTAAAGAAGAAAATATGCAGATTCGCTCAACTTTCAAATAAGCCACAATCTTCCTAAGGAATTTGTCAACTTGCAAACTAAAGAAATTCCCATACTCCGCCCATCACCGGCCTAAACAAAAGCCCTATCTCATAGACCTCATTCACCAATAGAACCACATCATAACACGCTAGACCCACATATAATGTCTTATTAGAATTATTTATACCACTCCAGTCCCTACCAAACAACTCAGCAAAGTTAATATCTAAGTGATTACATATTATGATGTTGGTGATAGCACAAAAGTCTCCTCAACTATTGTTGGTGCTTTCTCTATTGCTATATTAAGAGCATCAAGATGTGCAGGACTTGGATATGTGTATAATATGATATGTAGTTGGGGCCGTATCCCTAAATGGTGTTGCTTCCCTCTTTCTTCCCTGATTGACTCCTTTGTTTTATCAACTACCACAAGACAAAACAACAAATGCCATCTCAAATTCCTCAGCTCTAGCTTCTCTCAAAATTGTCCTCACCATTTGCAAGGGAAAAGAGTGAGAGAGTCATATATAAATTTGGATCATCAGATACTAATTGGAATCAAGTATTAACACAAAGAAAATAAATAATATAGTTTTCCAAGTTTCATGTAGCCTATTGAAAAGAAGTACAAATATCTTCATGCCATTCTACAAGACTCTACAAAATCTATTCTTGAGCGGCGAGATCAAAGAACCTGCGAGATTCAAACCCACTTTATTCTACCCTTTCTCAAAGTCTAATTCATTACATAATGACTATTTCACAATACAATAGTTTTCCCATGATAACAATAGCCTAATTCACTCTATTAACCCCCTCAAAGAAGTTTATATGCAAAAATAATTCATTATTATGGGACTCTAGGTTACCACTACATTATCAACAAGAATTAACTCATGATTACCATCCTAAGAAGTGCTAATTAATTAACAACATAAAATAAAAAAAAATAGCTAATTACTTCAAGCAATTGATTTTTCCCGCATTATTCGTGAATCTATGGTTTAAACAAAAGTCAACCCTTAAGATCATCCCCTTTGATTATAGGGTGTTATAGAATCATTAGATGAAAAGGTTGATGGAGAAGACGTGCCCCGAAAAAAGAAAAATATGGGTAGCCCTAGATATATCATTATTTGGGTTCTAGGTAATTATGTTTAAGTTATGAGGAGAGACGTCAAATAGACTAACTTAAACAAGCATCTTGAATTTCTATGCTACAACTAATCTATTCCTTCTATGGTTTCAGATCCACACCTTCTATGGTGGTCTCACTGTAGAAAAACCCCCGCTCTTACAGTGAAGAACCCTTTAACCACCAGTTGAGAGAAAAATATAGAAAGCCTTATCACCCAAAATAAATTCCATCTTAAGAAATGACTACATAAATGTTGCAAACCCAAATCCTGGGGTCATGATTGCACCTACCGTAACCCACAAGTAGGTAAGTCAGTGCGTACCCAAAATGCGAGTAATAGAGTAAAGGGTAGAACCTATAACAAAATAATACTAATAATAAGAGAAGACCGAGACAGAAAGCAACCAAAACTATGAATAATGGGAACCCTCCCAGAACATAGAAGTATTGAATACATAGCTACCTAGTACGAACAAATTCCAAGTCCCAAAAGTGGAACATAACAAGCCGTCTAAAATTCAAAAGAAAATCTAGCATATCTACCGAAAAAGACTGTCTTGTCCATAATATCATGTGCTCACTTTTGTCTTCGATATCCACAAGCACCAAAATATGACAGAATCATTCAACATCGGTACATGTTACTAAGACCTGTATCACGAAAAAAATGGAGGTGCAACATGATTACCAAAATAATGTACTTAGTAGAATCATAGGTCGGCTTAGAAAGAATGGTAAAGTCAACCAGAAAAGATATAATCTAGACACAAACAAAGCTCAAAGAGGAAAGAAATAAGGCACACGAGCATACCACAAGTTAATCTATCTGCAATAAAACAAAACCTAACTAGATCCCATAAGCCCAGAAGGTACATTCGTGCGCATGTTCAAATAATAAAAACCCAAATAAACCCCTATAAGAGTAACCTAGATCCATATCAAATAACCACTTCGCTCGCACAAAAGCTAGTAAGAGTGAGAATTGACACAACCGATCAACTCCCAGTCTAGTTAGAAAGAGTGACAACAACAAAACTGGACTCTAAGCCAAACAATCCACTTCTTAAGGTGCAACACCCATCTACCAAGAGTGACCCAGGGGCATGTCGACTTCGTAAAGGATCTAATATACGAAGGACCCCTAGCTATCCACTCTAATCCTAGGTCATACTGCCCCACTAGCAACAGTAGCCCGAGGGAGTTTCAACTCTGAAGAGGATCTCAAGTAGGCTCCAAGCTACAATGGATAAATGTCCACTTCCACAACTTCCTGTAACGTTTTAGAGTCAGATAAATAAGTAGATAGAGACTATAGAAAGTCCACAAGCAAAAAAATGGCTAAGGTGAGGTTCATCTATTAGACCCAAGTTTGATATTCTATTCTACAAGGACCTAATCCATTCGAATGATGTCGGAGACATACCAAAGTCACAAGGTACATGTGTATAAGTTAACACTAGTCTATTGTAGAAGAATGCAAAGACATGGTAAAAAAAAGTAAAATTCAAGTAATTTGACATAACATGCAAGTCACACAAAAAAACTTGCTAGCATAGTGCTACAATCGATAAAGTAGTAATCAATCCTAAATCATGGTTTCTAAGAGGAAACATAGAAGTAACTAGGATCCCGTACCCATTCACATTCATCATCACAAATTTACGCATTCATGCGCAATCTAAATAGAAAAGAAGCCGTTGACTACCCGAGCCTGACCGCATGTACTCCAAATCATAAGGACAGAGCTTTTTCTTTTTGAATTATTTCTGAACGCTATCACACTAGTAGAAAAAGGATAACAACGAATGTACGATCGTGAGAAAACAAAAACACATAAACAAAAATGGACCAATTTTAAAGTGAAACAAAAATCATGTAATCCGTTCCAAAAATTCTAAAATTGACTCGATCAAGAGGTCCTAAACTCTGCCTTGAACTAGTGTTCCAAATTGAATGCATTTTCAGGCTCGAAAACAACAAACACAATAACATGCATATAAACACCAAATAAATAATCTCAAAACACTAGGGACATAAGCTTACAAAATCATTCACCTGAACCAGAGGTTTCCTAATACATCTCAAAGACACCACAAAAAATCCTCAATAATCCTGTACGCGTGGTACTTCGAATCACAAAATTCTGATAGAAACGAAGGAGATAACAACTTTTCATAATCTTGGCTGTCTTTATCCATAAAAACATCTGTCAGATCTTCATATTGGTCGCGAGAAGGAGTGTCACAATTGGGACTCATGAAGAGTTCGAAACGTCCAAACTTACACATCAATTTAGAGTGTAAACGGTTGTTGTCACTTTACAGAACTCAACAGGAGTTTAGATTGTTCCCACAGAGAATTTGTTTACGGACAATGTTTATTGTCGCTCTTATCCGATTGCTATTACTATCTCCATACAAATTCAAACAAAAAGTAAAATTGGATATGAATATCAATGTAACAAGTTCTAAGCATGAGAGGATAATTTAGATTTCAAATCTATTTAATCAATGATTAATAGGTCTGGGTTTTCTGTTGATTAAGCGAAACCAGGTTAGTGTTCACTATGACAAGAACTTGTGAAACTCTTCTGAAATCGAAGCTTTAAGCAGTCACACTTTAACAAAATTCAGTGACTAAAGTTTATCTAATGCTTCTAAGCCTAATTAGATAATAATCACTTTTATTCTCTTGATCTACAATTAATTCTTTCATAAAGAACAGATTTAACTAGATGTGAGGCTGAAGCTAATTTCTCTCAAACTCTAACTTTAGCTTCAATACAGTAAAGAGATTTTTGCTTTTCCTAACAAGTGTTTTTATCTCGAACAACCACTTGATTCAGGCTAGTCTAAAGTGTTCACTCCTTAGACCATATTAAAACCTGAACTTGAATGTACAACATGTGAAAGGAGATTAGTTTATGTTCGTTTTACAGATTCACATTCACAGTCTCATCATAGATCCTACACACCTGATTTGATTACTTAGTGATTCATAATGTTGTGTACATAACAGTTGATAATAATTGAAAACATAATTCTTAATACTTACCATAGCAAATTGAAACTCAAAATCACACTGTATAATCCAAAAGTCAAATTGTCTCCTATTACGAAGTAGTTTAATAACAAGAGTAGTTCGAACAAATCTCAAGTTTTCTCTGCCTTTTTGTCGTCCACAACACGATAGATCCAACAATAGTTCAAAAACTCCCTAAATAATATTTCAATAAACCTTTTTAAAAGAGACCTAATGTAATCAGGACTGTATTTTTTCTTTCCATCACGGACCATCAAAATTGGAATCTAGTTCACGGATCAGATCATTGACCATCAAAATTATCACAGTCCGTGAAGACGTTTGTGGTCTTCACTTCAACTTTCTACACTCCAGACCCTTTGCCTTGCTTTCTGGAATCTTGTTGACGGGCAGAATCACGGACCATCAAAATGATCACGGTCCGTGAAATCTTCCGTGGTCTTCACTTCAACTTTCTCAATTTTGGACACTTTTCACTACTCTCTTAAATCTGGTTGACGGACTGAATCACGGACCATCAAAATTATTATGATCCGTGAAATCTTCCGTGGTTTTCACTGCAACTTTGGACACTTTTCACTGCTCTCTGGAATCTGGTTGACAGACATAACTACGACCGTCAAAGTTATTACAGTCCGTGAAGGTGTCCGTAATTTTAATGACCCGCAAGTACACCTTAGAAGTTATGGAAATCCTTAGGTCGTCACAAGGCGTACTCGACCTTTCGAAGGTCTTGCACAAGCCTCTTAGCTATCATTCATTAAATAAGACATGAAAAGTAGTGCGGAAATTTAAACTTTTCACAATAAATAATAATAAGGACAACATCTTTTATAAATACTAAGGATAGTCTCATCGTCACAAGCCATCTTAAAGACACAACATAAATATCTTAGGGACACGACCCTTTACATTGAAATAAATACATAATAAGTCTTAAAAAGAGAACCTAAATAAACATAGACTATGCCCTCGAATATATGAGGACATACTTAGTCTTGATAGAGTCGATTCTCAAGCTTGTCTTCTAACCTTCAACTCGGCTCCAACCTATACTTATAAAGTATAGAAAAGTTTGGGGTCAGTTGTACTAAGTATGGCGTTATGCAAAATCAAGAGTTACTTGAACATAACTTAACCAAGATAGAACAACTTACCCTTCATCCAAGCCTTTACCACCTATTCACAATTTATCGAATAATCCATCATAAAATAGACCCTAGGGCAGTAGCTAAAACTCAATAAAACCACCAAGAAACAATAACTTTAACATTATCTAATCATGCTTATTAAACCCATTTCATAAGGTAAAAGTTGATGAAAAGAATAGACATGATTCCATTGGGGTTTTGACATTAAAATCATCGTGTAAAACTAAGAACAACTCATTTTAATCAATAAAACATTTTTATGTAAAGACACATACTTAGAGTCAAGGAATAAAGAAGTTTTGAAGTTGAAATCCTTTTTGAAAATCTCTTTGAAATGGGTCCTTGAATGAATGAAGGTTCAAGTATTACTACCATACCTTAATATGAGGAGATCCACGAATTTGGTGAAGAAAACTTGAAGAAGTTGGTCCTCTTCCTTGGAGCTTGAAGCTTCTTCAACAGAGGTTTTTGGAGAAATTTGATTTGATCTTAAGGGTTTGAATTGATGGGTTAAATGAGGTTTAAAATGACCTAAATCAGTCCACAAGTGATCCCCAAAATTCCAAAAATATCCCTAACGCTATTTGGACCAACTTCAAATTTGACTTAAAACGATGCGGACAAATCTGAGACTTGGCTGTGCGTCGCGAGGTCATTTCCTGATCTTGGTTCTGGAAATTCATTTGGGACAGTAGGGTGCGGGTTTGTCCTGTGTCTCAGGGCATAAAATTGCACACCAAGTGCTGTCTGCGCGTCGCGCAGCAGCTTCCAATTCTAGGCTGCCTGGTAGCTTCGATGTCCCATGTTTGGGTCCTCCTCGGGGACCCTTAAGCTGGTCCCCGGGGCGTCGTTCTCGGACGTTTCAACCCTTTACATGTCAGTCCACGCATAGGAATCATTGACACTCAAATTTACTCTCAAACCACCTCCCAAAACTTCACTACAAAACACTACGACACACTAGTTCAACTTTAACTAGTTTTCGGATGTCTTGGACGTTTGACTTCCAAACACTCCCAAACTTTACAAACTGACTTCTAATGCTACAATAAACTACTTTAATACATTATTAACTCATGAAACACATGTGAATCTCTAGTTCGACCTATTTCATTTTTAGGGTCGTTACAATCTCCCCACTTACAACAACATTCGTCCTCGAATGACACTAAACACTTTTGAGGACTTCAAGGTCACAACTAGCAGAATACAACACAAATCATCAAGGTCAAGAAATTCATACTCAATGCACCAACTCACAAGGAGCACCAACTTCACATCATTGAGCATTTAAGCAACATAAGCTAGTTGGAACAACTTCCACAATTAACACCACATACTCATTTCATCATTTATGGAGGAACTACATTCTCCAACATAAGTCATGCTCTTACACATCATTTCTACAAATATTGAGACCATAATTTATGAAAAGAAATTAAATCAAATTTTGAAATTCTTTATAGTGAACACAACCCTTTACAGTGAAATATGCTCAAAATTCAAGAATTCACTTTCAAGCAATTCTAACAAGAAGGCATGAAAACATAAGAGACAAGACCATATAAACTCATTTCATAACATAAACATAACAACCATAAGGAATTATGACTTACCGGGGTCTTCACTCTGGATTATTTGCTTCTTTAGCTCCGAGAGCATAGAAACAATTCCTCTTAGGATCATTGGGATCCGGAACACCATGAGGAGCTTGATTGACCTTTTTCCCTTTTGACTTGAGGGTAGGGAATCTCTCATCTTATGACCCTGATTACCACATTCGAAGCAACCATCCGTTCCGGCAAGACACCTACCCAACTATTGTTTCCCACAACTAGTAAACCTACGCCTCTCAAAAGCATAACAACCTCTTTGAGAATTTTGGTTGGAAACCCTATCCTTGTTTCCCAGGGAAGAGTCTTGATTATAGAACCTCTTCTTAAACTTAGGTTGACTTGTCTCCTCCAATCTAGGCCTCTTTCCTTCTCTAGTCATATCCCTAAGCTTGGACTCTTCAATTTGTTGGGCATACACCATGAACCTAGAGATATCCATATCATTATGGAGCATAGTTGTACGACATTCTTTCTCAACCATACTAGATACCCCCATCACGAACTTATTCATCCTAGACCTAGAGTTGGCTACCAAAGTTGGGGCATACTTAGAGAGTTGGGTGAACTTGAGAGAATACTCTTTCACATTCATTCCCCCTTTGACGAAGATTCATGAATTCCACTAACTTCCTCTCCCTCAACTCTATAAGAAAGAACCTATCAAGAAAGGATTTTTTGAACACTTCCCAATCTACCGGACCTTCCCTTAAGGGTCTGTCATCCCTCCATTGCTCAAACCACACTTGAGCCACATCTTTTAGTTGATAAGCGGCTAATTCCGCTTTCTCTCTAGGAGTCACACCCATAGCATCCACCACCTTGAACACGTCATCTATGAAGCCTTGTGGATCTTCATCCACCTTAGTTCCATGGAAAGTAGGAGGGTTCATCCTCATGAAATCCCGGATTCTAGAAGCGGGCGTACTTGCGATGGGTTCAGGTCGAACTCCTAGGTTAGCTTGAGAAACCACATGATTAGTGACAACATGAGCTTGATTCGTCATGTGTTGAGTAAAAGCTCTAAGAGTAGACCTTATCTTTGCATTAGTCATATCCCCTTCAACATAGGGAGCTTGAGGGCCTTGGGGCATTGGAGGCATTTGGGGCACTTGAGGTCCTTGAGGTTCCGGAGGGGGAACCTCTTTATTCACCTCCTCTTGGTCAACTATAGGAACTTTCTCATTCCAGAGAGGAATTCTCTCGTTAGCGACTTCTCCATCCTTCCTTCTAGCGGGTGTCCTTCTCGTATTCATGTCCTATAAACACAAGAGAAGAGGTTGAGAAAAGAAACTTATAGAACTCAACTCTATGGCACAACAATAGAGTAATGAAGAAAGTGAAACTTCTATCGCCTTATAGCCTCTCGCCCATTGATGTGTCGCGACTCACACCGATGAACAAGACTCTAACAGACGTGGCTTGTGAGAATTTGGACCCTAAACTATTTTCCAAAACCTTATGCTCTGATACCAAGTTTGTAACGACCCGCAAGTACACCCTAGAAGTTATGGAAATCCTTAGGTCGTCACAAGGCATACTCGACCTTTCGAAGGTCTTGCACAAGCCTCTTAGCTATCATTCATTAAATAAGACATGAAAAGTAGTGCGGAAATTTAAACTTTTCACAATAAATAATAATAAGGACAAAATCTTTTATAAATACTAAGGATAGTCTCATCGTCACAAGCCAGCTTAAAGACACAACATAAATATCTTAGGGACACGACCCTTTACATTGAAATAAATACATAATAAGTCTTAAAAAGAGAACCTAAATAAACATAGACTATGCCCTCGAATATATGAGGACATACTTAGTCTTGAGAGAGTCGATTCTCAAGCTTGTCTTCTAACCTTCAACTCGGCTCCAACCTATACTTATAAAGTATAGAAAAGTTTGGGGTCAGTTGTACTAAGTATGGCGTTATGCAAAATCATGCGAAAAGGGACAATTTAGTTGAAACCTACAAGTCATGCTATTTTGATAAAAACCTACATGAATTAAGTTAGAAGACATCATTTAAAACCATCATTTAGCACATAAGGCAAAACATCCATTTTTCTCAACATAAGAGCATACTTACAGTGAACCCAAAATTACACATGAACTACTCTTATCCTAAGTTGTCCAAAGGCTCCCCTAAGTAAGACATAAGGATATAGACCATACAACCTCCTCAATACCTACTCAAGAGATCCTTAAGACTACTAAGGATAGGCTTACTTCATTTCATTTACACAAGTCACCATTCAATATGAAAGAAACTATAGAAACATACATATACTTAGGAGCTTCACATAAGAACCATCTTCCAAGGAAACCCCCAATTTACACTTGGTGCAATGTGAAAGTAGCATCTCATACTACCACTTCCACTTAGTGCTCCTTAGGAATCACCTTAGAATAGGCATATCACATTCATCACATACTAAGCTTCCATCATGCAAGTCGTAACATCAACATGCTTCCTTAATATTTAACATAAAGTCTCATTACTTTCATTTGCATCATATCATGACCCATTCATACATTTCATATAAGGACACACCAAGACTACCTCCAAATGTCTACTTGTGAAATGGATAGGTAGCGTCCCATTCCACCATCTACCCTAAGTACTACACCCTTAAGAAAACTTAGTTCATTTACATACATATGTGGGGGCTATATTTAACCGACATAGATCATGAGAGCTTGACATGGAATCCCGGTACTACCCTTACCGGATGAGGGATCCCTACTTGCCTAAGGTAGGGTAATATTCTTTATCCATTACATGGATTCTCTAATAGCTACACCTATGCCGGCGCATAGTTAGGGGATAAGGAGATTACTACTAAGTAACTCACTCTCTACTAATGAGGAGCACCCATCTCAAGAGGTACATAGGATACAACATCTCTATTCACGAAGAGTACCCACCCCTTCTTTAAATCCTCTCGGTGCTAAGCATAACTCCCGCACGGAGTCTTAAACATTCATTGACTATAGGTTAATAGATAACTAATTAACAGCCCTTCTCAACTCATGAAAGGTATCCAACCTCTAACCTATCTTTGGGAAGCCCATCGGGAATAGTGAGGTTGCTACTAAACACTTCATCTCAACTCACGAAGAGTGTCCACCCCAAAATCCCCCTTTTTCATACTTAGGAATAGTAGGAATGGTCTAGACACTTAATCTCTACTCACGAAGAGTGTCTACCCTACAATCCCCCATTTTCATTCATTGAATTCATTCATGCATTCAAATGTGTGTGTGAGTATATGTGAGCACACCTTTCACATAATGATCATCATTCATAACATTGATTTCTAGGCATACTCATACCCATATTTATCACAATTTACACATTATCATAATTCACATATCAAACACATACTTCATTTAGACAAAAATCCTTGGAGATACTCATTTCAACCTTCTAACACACATCATACATATACATATCAAAATCATCACCTCACATCACATATAATGACTTCAAGGCCATTTCCACCATACACATATAACTTTATATACTTCAAGTAAACACCGCCACCAAAGGTGGACCATACCACTCAAGAGTTACTTGAACATAACTTAACCAAGATAGAACAACTTACCCTTCATCCTAGCCTTTACCACCTATTCACAATTTATCGAATAATCCATCATAAAATAGACCCTAGGGCAGTAGCTAAAACTCAATAAAACCACCAAGAAACAATAACTTTAACATTATCTAATCATGCTCATTAAACCCATTTCATAAGGTAAAAGTTGATGAAAAGAATAGACATGATTCCATTGGGGTTTTGACATTA
This sequence comes from Solanum sitiens, assembly GCA_016801875.1. Taxonomy (NCBI): domain Eukaryota; kingdom Viridiplantae; phylum Streptophyta; class Magnoliopsida; order Solanales; family Solanaceae; genus Solanum; species Solanum sitiens. The sequence continues at coordinate 104,972 of JABWTJ010000451.1, read as the reverse complement.
AAATCATCGTGTAAAACTAAGAACAACTCATTTTAATCAATAAAACATTTTTATGTAAAGACCCATACTTAGAGTCAAGGAATAAAGAAGTTTTGAAGTTGAAATCCTTTTTGAAAATCTCTTTGAAATGGGTCCTTGAATGAATGAAGGTTCAAGGATTACTACCATACCTTAATATGAAGAGATCCACGAATTTGGTGAAGAAAACTTGAAGAAGTTGGTCCTCTTCCTTGGAGCTTGAAGCTTCTTCAACAGAGGTTTTTGGAGAAATTTGATTTGATCTTAAGGGTTTGAATTGGTGGGTTAAATGAGGTTTAAAATGACCTAAATCAGTCCACAAGTGATCCCCAAAGTTCCAAAAATATCCCTAACGCTATTTGGACCAACTTCAAATTTGACTTAAAACGATGCGGACAAATCTGAGACTTGGCTGCGCGTCGCGAGGTCATTTCCTGATCTTGGTTCTGGAAATTCATTTGGGACAGTAGGGTGCGGGTTTGCCCTGCATCTCAGGGCATAAAATTGCACACCAAGTGCTGTCTGCGCGTCGCGCAGCAGCTTCCAATTCTAGGCTGCGTGGTAGCTTCGATGTCCCATGTTTGGGTCCTCCTCGGGGACCCTTAAGCTGGTCCCCGGGGCGTCGTTCTCAGACGTTTCAACCCTTTACATGTCAGTCTACGCATAGGAATCATTGACACTCAAATTCACTCTCAAACCATCTCCCAAAACATCACTACAAAACACTACGACACACTAGTTCAACTTCAACTAGTTTTCGGACGTCTTGGACGTTTGACTTCCAAACACTCCCAAACTTTACAAACTGACTTCTAATGCTAAAATAAACTATTTTAATACATTATTAAATCATGAAAGACATGTGAATCTCTAGTTCGACCTATTTCATTTTTAGGGTCGTTACAATTTCCCCACTTACAACAACATTCGTCCTCGAATGACACTAAACACTTTCGAGAACTTCAAGGTCACAACTAGCAGAATACAACACAAATCATCAAGGTCAAGAAATTCATACTCAATGCACCAACTCACAAGGAGCACCAACTTCACATCATTAAGCATTTAAGCAACATAAGCTAGTTGGAACAACTTCCATAATTCACACCACATACTCATTTCATCATTTATGGAGGAACTACATTCTCCAACATAAGTCATGCTCTTACACATCATTTCTACAAATATTGAGACCATAATTTATGAAAAGAAATTAAATCAAATTTTGAAATTCTTTATAGTGAACGCAACCGTTTACAGTGAAATATGCTCAAAATTCAAGAATTCACTTTCAAGCAATTCTAACAAGAAGGCATGAAAACATAAGAGACAAGACCATATAAACTCATTTCATAACATAAACATAACAACCATAAGGAATTATGACTTACCGGGGTCTTCACTCTGGATTATTTGCTTCTTTAGCTCCGAGAGCATAGAAACAATTCCTCTTAGGATCATTGGGATCCGGAACACCATGAGGAGCTTGATTGACCTTTTTCCCTTTTGACTTGAGGGTAGGGAATCTCTCATCTTATGACCCTGATTACCACATTCGAAGCAACCATCCGTTCTGGCAAGACACCTTCCCAACTATTGTTTCCCACAACTAGTACACCTACGCCTCTCAAAAGCATAACCACCTCTTTGAGAATTTTGGTTGGAAACCCTATCCTTGTTTCCCAGGGAAGAGTCTTGATTATAGAACCTCTTCTTAAACTTAGGTTGACTTGTCTCCTCCAATCTAGGCCTCTTTCCATCTCTAGTCATATCCCTAAGCTTGGACTCTTCAATTTGTTGGGCATACACCATGAACCTAGAGATATCCATATCATTATGGAGCATAGTTGTACGACATTCTTTCTCAACCATACTAGATACCCCCATCACGAACTTATTCATCCTAGACCTAGAGTTGGCTACCAAAGTTGGGGCATACTTAGAGAGTTGGATGAACTTGAGAGAATACTCTTTCACATTCATTCCCCCTTTGACGAAGATTCATGAATTCCACTAACTTCCTCTCCCTCAACTCTATAAGAAAGAACCTATCAAGAAAGGATGTTTTGAACACTTCCCAATCTACCGGACCTTCCCTTAAGGGTCTGTCATCCCTCCATTGCTCAAACCACACTTGAGCCACATCTTTTAGTTGATAAGCGGCTAATTCCGCTTTCTCTCTAGGAGTCACACCCATAGCATCCACTACCTTGAACACCTCATCTATGAAGCCTTGTGGATCTTCATCCACCTTAGTTCCATGGAAAGTAGGAGGGTTCATCCTCATGAAATCCCGGATTCTAGAAGCGGGCGTACTTGCGATGGGTTTAGGTCGAACTCCTAGGTTAGCTTGAGAAACCACATGATTAGTGACAACATGAGCTTTATTCGTCATGTGTTGAGTAAAAGCTCTAAGAGCAGACCTTATCTTTGCATTAGTCATATCCCCTTCAACATAGGGAGCCTGAGGGCCTTGGGGCATTGGAGGCATTTGGGGCACTTGAGGTCCTTGAGGTTCCGGAGGGGGAACCTCTTTATTCACCTCCTCTTGGTCAACTATAGGAACTTTCTCATTCCAGAGAGGAATTCTCTCGTTAGCTACTTCTCCATCCTTCCTTCTAGCGGGTGTCCTTCTCGTATTCATGTCCTATAAACATAAGAGAAGAGGTTGAGAAATGAAACTTATAGAACTCAACTCTATGGCACAACAATAGAGTAATGAAGAAAGTGAAACTTCTATCGCCTTATAGCCTCTCGCCCATTGATGTGTCGCGACTCACACCGATGAACAAGACTCTAATAGACGTGGCTTGTGAGAATTTGGACCCTAAACTATTTTCCAAAACCTTATGCTCTGATACCAAGTTTGTAACGACCCGCAAGTACACCCTAGAAGTTATGGAAATCCTTAGGTCGTCACAAGGCGTACTCGACCTTTCGAAGGTCTTGCACAAGCCTCTTAGCTATTATTCATTAAGTAATACATGAAAAGTAGTGCGGAAATTTAAACTTTTCACAATAAATAATAATAAGGACAACATCTTTTATAAATACTAAGGATAGTCTCATCGTCACAAGCCAGCTTAAAGACACAACATAAATATCTTAGGGACACGACCCTTTACATTGAAATAAATACATAATAAGTCTTAAAAAGAGAACCTAAATAAACATAGACTATGCCCTCAAAAATATGAGGACATACTTAGTCTTGAGAGAGTCGATTCTCAAGCTTGTCTTCTAACCTTCAACTCGGCTCCAACCTATACTTATAAAGTATAGAAAAGTTTGGGGTCAGTTGTACTAAGTATGGCGTTATGCAAAATCATGCGAAAAGGGACAATTTAGTTGAAACCTACAAGTCATGCTATTTTGATAAAAACCTACATGAATTAAGTTAGAAGACATCATTTAAAACCATCATTTAGCACATAAGGCAAAACATCCATTTTTCTCAACATAAGAGCATACTTACAGTGAACCCAAAATTACACATGAACTACTCTTATCCTAAGTTGTCCAAAGGCTCCCCTAAGTAAGACATAAGGATATAGACCATACAACCTCCTCAATACCTACTCAAGAGATCCTTAAGACTACTAAGGATAGGCTTACTTCATTTCATTTACACAAGTCACCATTCAATATCAAAGAAACTATAGAAACATACATATACTTAGGAGCTTCACATAAGAACCATCTTCCAAGGAAACCCCCAATTTACACTTGGTGCAATGTGAAAGTAGCATCTCATACTACCACTTCCACTTAGTGCTCCTTAGGAATCACCTTAGAATAGGCATATCACATTCATCACATACTAAGCTTCCATCATGCAAGTCGTAACATCAACATGCTTCCTTAATATTTAACATAAAGTCTCATTACTTTCATTTGCATCATATCATGACCCATTCATACATTTCATATAAGGACACACCAAGACTACCTCCAAATGTCTACTTGTGAAATGGATAGGTAGCGTCCCATTCCACCATCTACCCTAAGTACTACACCCTTAAGAAAACTTAGTTCATTTACATACATATGTGGGGGCTATATTTAACCGACATAGATCATGAGAGCTTGACATGGAATCCCGGTACTACCCTTACCGGATGAGGGATCCCTACTTGCCTAAGGTAGGGTAATATTCTTTATCCATTACATGGATTCTCTAATAGCTACACCTATGCCGGCGCATAGTTAGGGGATAAGGAGATTACTACTAAGTAACTCACTCTCTACTAACGAGGAGCACCCATCTGAAGAGGTACATAGAATACAACATCTCTACTCACGAAGTGTAACCACCCCTTCTTCAAATCCTCTCGGTGCTAAGCATAACTCCCCCATGGTGTCTTAAACATTCATTGACTAAAGGTTAAGACATAACTATTGAACACCCTTCTCAACTCAAGAAAGGTATCCAACCTCCAACCTATCTTTGGAAAGCACATTGGAAATAGTGAGATTGCTACTATAAATTTCATCTCAACTCACGAAGAGTGTCCACCCCAAAATCCCCCTTATTAATACTTAGGAACAGTAGGGAGTGTCTAGACACTTCATCTGTACTCACGAAGAGTGTCTACCCTAGAATCCCTCATATTAATTCATTGACTTCATTCATGCATTCAAGTGTGTGTGAGTACATGTGAGAACACCTTTAACATAATGATCATCATTCATAACATTGATTTATAGACATGCTCATACCCATATTTATCATAATTTACACATTATCATAATTCTTATATCAAACACATACTTCATTTAGACATAAACCCTTCCAGATACTCATTTCAACCTTCTAACACACATCATACATATACATATCAAAATTATCACCTCACATCACATATCATGCCTTCAAGGCCATTTAGACAATACTTATATAACTTCATATACTTCAAGAAAACACCATCATCAAAGGTGGACCATAACACTCAAGAGTTACTTGAACATAACTTAACCAAGATAGAACAACTTACCCTTCATCCAAGCCTTTACCACCTATTCACAATTTATCCAATAATCCATCATAAAATAGACCTTAGGGCAGTAGCTAAAACTCAAGAAAACCACCAAGAAACAATAACTTTAACATTATCTAATCATGCTCATTAAACCCATTTCATAAGCTAATAGTTGATAAAAAGAATATACGTGATTCCATTGGGGTTTTGACATTAAAATCATCGTGTAAAACTAAGAACAACTCATTTTAATCAATAAAACATTTTCATGCAAAGACCCATACTTAGAGTCAAGGAATAAAGAAGTTTGAAGTTGAAATCCTTTTTGAAAATATCTTTGAAATGGGTACTTGAATGAAAGAAGGTTCAATGATGACTACCATATCTTAATATGAAGACACCCACGAATTTGGTGGAAAAAAACGTGAAGAACATGGTCCTCTTCCTTGGAGCTTGAAGCTTCTTCAATGGAGGTTTCTGGAGTAAAGGTTTTTGGAGAAATTTGATTTGATATTTAGGGTTTACATTGGTGGGTGAAATGGGGTTTAAAATGACTTAAATCAGTCCACAATTTAGCCCCCAAAGTTCCAAAAAGACCCCTACACTATTTGGACCCTTTTCCAACTTGAAATTTGACTTAAAAATGACGCGGCCAAATCTGGGACTTGGCTGTGCGTCGCGAGGTCATTTGCTGATCTTGGTTCTGGAAATTCATTTAGGATTGTAGGGTGCGTGTTGTCCCCGCGTCTCAGGGCCAAAATTGCAAAAGAAGTGCTGGTTGCGCGTCGCGCTGCAGCTTCCAATTCTAGGCTGCGTGACAGCTTAGATGGACCATGTTTGGGTCCTCCTCAGGGACCCTTAAGCTAGTCCCCGGGGCGTCGTTCTCGGACGTTTCAACCCTTTAAATGTCATTCTACACATAGGAAACATTTACACTCAAATTCACCCTCAAACCATCCCCCAAAACCTCACTACAAAACACTATGACACACTATTTAAACTTTGACTAGTTTCCGGACGTCTTGGACGTTTGACTTCCAAACACTCCCAAACTTTACAAACTGATTTATAATGCTAAAATACATTATGGTTATACACATTTAACTCATTAAAAACATGTGAAGCTCTAGTTCGACCTATTTCATATTTAGGGTCGTTATAGTAATCTTCACTTGCATTTCCACAACTTTGAACACTTCGCACTGCGCTTGTGGAATCTGGTTCACATAGATTAAAGTCCGTGAAGTCTCTCATAGCCTTTACTTAAACTTTATCAAAAGTAGGTTTCAGAATTCCTCGCACATCATACTTCACGATCACTTACACGGTCCTTGAAATGAGCCACGAACCGTCAAGATGGCCGTGAGTTACTACTTCTCTCCTTTGTATCATTCTTCCTGCATCATCAACAAACACATCAAATCATACCAAATTCACTCGATTCTAGTACTACTTCCTTGTTTTTAAGCGTCAAATTGCACTCGGATATCCCGATACATCAACACCCTCAACTTAGAACCATTTCTTGTCCTCAAGTGATGAGATTTATTATCCCCTTATTTCTCAAAATCATTTCAAATCATTGACAATATGCAGCAGCTATTTTCCACATCTTTTGTTTCCCAATTCACTGAATCTAACATGTAAGGATATATACATGACGTTTCATTACTTACAGTGAATCATGCCTATGTTTGTGAGTTATTAGCTTACTTAATCCACTGTCAAATGCAATCACAGTGTACTCACCAGAAAGAAGTCCCTGGCTCAGAATGATTGGGACTGAGTACTACTCTCACACTCTAAAAGAACTTCTAGGACTATTAGCCAATACTATAGGCTTGCCCTCATTTTCTACACTCTATTTTTGAGATAATTAGAATAGGATAACTGCTGGACTTTAATTGGCTTGTAACATAGGCTCGTGACTAGGTAAAGGATATCCGGATGTTCAATTTCGTGAGTGACTAATCCCTTGGTTTCACAAAGTTTTGTTTTCACAAACCCAATTCTACTTTGTTTTCTTTCTATTTGTCATTACAGCAGCCACACCTTTTTTTTGTACATACTACTTGTATTTCATTTTGCTAGTTGAACTCTCTCGGGTAGTACTCACCCTCAACTTAGGTTTTTAGCCTGAGTTGTGCCAATGTACCTTTGGGTAAACCAAGGTTTTAAACTGTGTTATGTGAGAATAAACGTCTATTTCAGGCTCAACATCGGTTCAAGTGGTAATTTTTCTTTAGAAACAAAAATAGCCTACTGATCCTTTCCTATCCAACTCTTCTATGTTTCAAGCAAGACTACTCAAACAAGTTCTAGTTTATGCTCATAGCGCTAGAAATCAATCAATACTCACACACAGTTACACAAGATTGTATTATCCAGTTTCTCAATTCGCTTATTAATCATTCAAACTCACCAATGTTCAACAAGTTAGTATATAAAATGTCATACAAAGATCCTAACCGTCAAAAACATGTTCAGAATTGGTTGTTCATTTTGTGTCTACCTAGCAGCTGCATATATCAACCTACTTTGATACATCAAAACAAGAAAGAAAAACTCAAAATATAGAGACAACCTCCATTTTCTACAGCTATGGCAGGTTTCTCAACCACCCCCTCCCCACAAGAAAGGACTTTGCCCTCAAAGTTGATATAGCATGTGACACACAAAAGGGCAACGAGGAGGGGTTGTACCAACGGCGCTTTAGGCGCCAGTATTGGGAACTGCGCTTGCATCTTTATCATCAGGTGCTATCTCAGAATGGAGTGGCGAAGTGAGTATAGTATACCCTTCATGGGTGGGTGCTGCAATGTTAGTCTGAGAAGGTGCTCCCCTTTCAGATGCGCCAGCTAACAGTGTGTCTTGTTGTTCCTATGCACGGGCTGCTCTTTCCCTTTTCAACCTCCAGGATTCTTTGCGAGATCTTTTCTCTGATTTTTATGCCTCGAGCAATGGGTTAAGAGGAGTGTACGGTCGAGGTCACAAACCTTATGCTTCCGCTTTTTGGATTTGATTGAGAGTTCTTCACCCCAAATATCATCAAGGGATTGTATAGGAGGTGCTTGATTCAGCATATGCATCAATGACTCATGTAGTGCTGGAGGAGAAAGTTGCACTAGTTTCTTGGCTAAATTAGAAATCTAAGAACGCATGTCAGCCAATTGCGCCTTCACCTCATCATTTTCCATAGGAATGTGAACGGGGAATCGGTCTTGTACCCAATTTTCGATGACATCTATGCGATCTGTATGTACTTCCAACTCCTTCTGAACCTGAATAGTGATGTCCTTCTTGGAAGCAGATACATTGGTCTCAATTTTGTTAAGGCATTCGACGGATTCCCTCATCTGCTAATGCCCTGGTTTGGCGTTGATCTGCAATCAATTTCTCAAGAAAAGCGACAGGGATAGACACAAAAGTACCTGAACTCTGTGCAGGGTTGTTTTGTTGTGGTGCTTCTGGGGCTGTTTTGGTTGAGTCACCCTATTCCGGTTCTCTGTCAGTTTGTGGCAACTCTAAATTTACTGGCAGAGCAATAGGCAGATAATTTATTGACACAGACTTAGCACCAAACAGGTGGTTTGCCAAATCTTTTATCTTTGATACTTGAATGACTCCAGATGCCTCATCCCATCGATCAACTAACCAGTTGGGAGGAATCTCTGCCTGGCGACATAATTTCCCTATCGACAAGGGAAAGGAAATGTCACTCTCTCATTTAGAGCTCTGTCTCGCATTTTAGTAGAGATGATTCTCCCCGTATTAATTGGGTAACCACATAGTAAATATGCTACCAGTGAGGCTAGGGGTGGTCAAAGTGTGTTATCATTCGCCGTTGGCCGCAATTGCACCCGGACCACAACCCACCACACTTTAGTTGCGAAGGTCAATGTAGCTTTAGCAATAGTAGTTGGAGTAGTAGTTACCCAACTTGCATGTTCCCCATCAATGGCGATGTGTTTGGCAATCCTTCGCAACACCCTTTCTCGAGACGCCTGATCTTCCATGTTGGCTCCGTTGGTGACATCATGGTGCTTCCCTTAAAAAAGTCCCAATAATGATGGAGCTCTGTAATCTGGTCCATGTAACATTCGGTTGATAGATCTTTCCGAAATATCAATAGACTTTCCCCTAACAATGATGGAGTCAAGTGGAACTAGTGTAGTAGCCAAATCTTTATGCCCTCGTTTTGTGGATTCGCTAGTCGATTCCAGTTTCATTAGCGTCGCTGCATATGAAGTATAAAACTCCTTTGTCACGTGATTAGAGCAGTCACCAGGTGCACTATCCATCCATTCGAACTTGTGAAATTGAAACATCCGGTAACTTTCCGTAAAGGCCTTGATGTCACTGCTCCCACCCTAAATTTGGGTAATAGACCGCTTCTTGAAACTGCCCGTCTTGCAATCCCTCGGTGGAAGAATTCTTTTGTACGGTCCACCGTCCACATAGCACGGTAGCAAGAAATGAGTTGTTCCCTGCGATCTGGATGATGTTCCTGAGCATGCACATATTGTATCATGGTGTCTTCATCTGTGAGTATCTCCTCTAGCTCTCTCTGGTGAGCAGCTTATGGAGCTGTTGTTTCCTGTTCTGCATGAGATGCCAGAGAGGAGGTGTGAGAGTTCTCTAATTAACTGCATTCATCTTCAGCACTTCCCCCAGAATTTTCCTCTTCATTGGTATGTGCTGCAGATGGACTGCTGGCAGTTGTAGCATTTCATAAACACTACCCCCCCCCTTCTTCAGAGTGAGAGAATGTTCTGGATAAGGCGTCGTTGGACTTGTGATCTAGTGGCCCGAGGTGAATGTGGTATTGGAGTAATATCCAAGTGAACCTCTGATCCACTAGCCTCAGATGCAGTGTATGTGTCCCTCAGATTGAGACGCTGTGAGGGGCAGGATTGTTGGCATTCTTCATTCTTTGTCGGTGTGTCATGGTACCTACAAACATGACAAGAGTTAGCATGCTTACAAATTATTAACACACTATCAGTTACTCACACTTCCCCTATGGTTGAACAACATCGTCACACCTTGTCTTAAGAATGACGTCACCCAATCTATCATCATGAAGGCGCACATAATCAATCAAATAGAACTGACATTTAGTACTGATCACAGATGCCTTCACTGACCATGGAATGGACCACGGATAGTGAAGTCCTTCGTGAACTTGGGAAGAATCAAAACAGACATAACCAACCAAATAAAATGCCCAAGTAATTGTCACGGACAAGGTCACGGTCCATGAAGAAAACTACGGTCCATAATCGTGGTCGTAAACTCGGGTCAGAATCAAACTAGAACTAGACAACCACATAAAATACTCAAGGAATTTTCACGGACAAGATGACCATCCGTAAAGAAAAGCACAGGGCATAATCTTGGTCGTGAACTCAGTTTAAAGTCAAAGCAAAGAAAATCAACCAAATAAAATAGTAAGGAATTTTCACGGACAAGGTCACGTTCTGTGAAGAAAACCACGGGCCATAATCGTGATTGTGAACTCAGTCACCCATATGGTGTTACATTCGTGGTTCATGGCTAGGGTTACGGGACATAAGCAGCACTACGGATCATATAATTGAGTGTGGTTCACCCTTACCCAGGTTTCAGCTATGGAGTTCGTCCTACCTACTCAAAATACTCATATCCCCATGTTTAAGGGCAACATCACAGTGACCACAAAATCACAGAAGAACAACCTTGGATGGATACACAATGTCCTTACCCTAAACAAATAACTAACCATCTTAAACCTCATACCCCAACTAATAATTCAGAACTGCAAGAAGCTCCCCCTCCCCCCACTACTATATTTAAACAAGAACAAACATCATTTGTGAATAAGAGAAAACCGAAGTAGCAGAGATCAACGAAGAACATTGTACTTACTTGGAGGGCTTGAGCTATACTTGAAGCAATGGCAATTCACATCGTAGAGTGGGAATGGGTAGCCGTTACAAACAAAACAAGAGGAAGGAAAATAAAAAGGAAAGAATAAAAAAAGAAAAGGTGCAATGTAGCAAACCTAAATACATTTTACAATTTACAGGTCAAATCGCGGACGGGTCTGGTTTTTTTCAATGAATTCCCTCCGCGAACAATGGACCGTGGAATACTCCGTAGGTACTATCACAATATGTTTACCCTGCCGTAGAAGTAGTTCAGAGAGGAGACTTACCTAGGACAGATGACGGTCCATCAAATCCCCTGTAAAGAGGTTTACAGTCCGTGAGGTGGCCCGTATATAGCACTTTCTCCTCGTTCAGTTTCACCTCAACTTCACGGTAGGTAACAGAGTCCGTATACGTTACTATGAATTGTGAACCTTTTGTATTGTTGTTCTCCAGTAGCTTCCATTGGTTAATCTTCACTTAGACGGACCGTGAAGGTCACGGTCCATGAACCCTCCCGTCAGATACAGGTTGCACCAGCTCTTCTGCACTTCCTTACTAATTCTTCCTACACATCTCAGAACCCATTAATTCCGCACACTAAACTAACACAAAAAAATACAAAATTCCTAAATTACGAAATCTTGTGTTGCCTCCCAAGAAGCGCACAATTTAATATCGCGGCGCGACACAGGTTTCTTTATTACTTAGACTTCATCAAGAATGCATTCTTTCATATATCTTGGTCTCTTCTTGGGCACCTAAATATGCCTTTATTCGTTGACCATTAGCTTTGAACCTCTCTTTTTTATCATTTTCCAGTTCAACCGCTCCCGATTGAAATACTTGAGTGACCTTAAAAGGGCCAGACCATTTGGATCTTAATTTTCCTGGGAATAATCACAATTTATAATTAAACAACAGCACCAAGTCCCTAGGAGAGAAACTTTATTTCTCAATGTGTTTATCATGATATCGTTTCATCCTCTTCTTATACAATTCTGATCTCTCATATTCTCTCAAACGAAACTCATCTATTTCATTTATATGATCTAGCCTCAAATTTTCTATTTCATTCCAGTCAAGATTTAGTTTCTTCAATGCCTAGAGTGCTCTATGTTCCAGTTCAACAGGCAAGTGACATGTTTTTTCAAACACCAGTTGATATGGAGACATACCAATAGCTGTTTTAAAAGTTGTCTGGTATACCCACAATGCATCATCTAGTTTTTTCCGCAGTTTGTCTGGTTAGTATTTATAGATTTAGCCAAAATTGTCTTGATCTCTTTACTAGACACTTCTACTTGGCCGCTGGTTTATGGGTGATATGGTGTAGCTACCTTATGTTGTTTCACCCCATACTTAGTCAGGAGAGCACTGAATACTTTGTTACAAAACTGAGAGCCACCATCACTAATAATAGCTCTAGGTGTACTAAATCTTGCAAAAATATTCTTCTTTAAGAATGCTGCCGCACTCTTTCCATCATCTTAAGGTAATGCTACAGCTTCTACCCATTTGGATACATATTCCACTGCTACTAGGATATACTTCTGTCCATAGAAACTCACAAAAGGTCCCATGAAATCAATTCCCCACACATCAAAAATCTCTACATCCAAAATTGGTGTCATAGGCAACTCATGATGTCTTTATATGGCTCCTTGCCTTTGGCAAATATCATAATTTCTTACCAAATCGGCTGTATCCTGGAGAATAGTTGGCCACTAATACCCACACTGGAGAATATTATGAGTTGTTCGAGCTCCATCATGGTGCCCGCCTACAGGAGAGGCATGATAAGCCTCCAGAATGGGTAACATTTCAACTTTAGCAACACATGTCCTAATGATGTTATCCGCACACACTCTGTACAAATAAGGCTTATACCAAAAATACTTACCCATATCATGTAAGAACCTCTTCTTTTGCTGATAAGTAAGCCCCTCAGTTATCAAATCACTGACTAAGAAATTAGCAAAATCAGCGAACCATGGAATGAGATCAAGAGTAGCAGCCAATACCTGCTCATCTAGGAATGCATCATATATTTCAGGCTCACTGTGTTCTCTCTGTGCCGTTTCCAATCTTGAAAAGTGGTCGTCTACCTGATTTTCATAACCTATTCTATCGTTTACTTCAAAGTCAAATTCTTGAAGTAGTAACACCCATCGAATTAACCTTGGTTTGGCATCCTTCTTAGCCAGGAGATATCACAGTGTACCATGACCTGTGTGAACTATTATTTTGGTGCCTAGCAGATAAGCTTTGAATTTCTCATATGCATATACTACAGCCAACAATTCCTATTCAGTGACTGTGTAGTTTCACTGTGCTCCATTTAGGGACTTACTAGCACAGTAAATCGGATGGAACATCTTGTTGTGCTTCTGACCTAATATGACACCTAATTTAGTGCCACTAGCATCACACATCACGTCGAACGGTTCTGCCCAGTTTGGGCGTATGATTATAGGTGCTGAGTTCAGTTTCTCTTTTAGGCTTTCGAAGGCTTTTAGGCAGGCATAATCAAAGACAAACTTCACCTCCTTCTCCAACAACTTACACATGGGGTGTAAAACTTTGGAAAAGTCCTTGATGAACCGCTTATAGAATCTGGCGTGTCCCAGGAAGCTTCGAACACTTTTCACACAAATAGGCAGAGGCAATTTTTCAATCACCTCAATTTTGCCTTGTCATCTTCAATTCCTTTTTGCGACACTTTATGTCCAAGAACTATGCCCTCTTTAACCTTTAAGTGGCATTTTTCCCAGTTCAACACCAAGTTGGCTTCCTCACATCTCTACAATTCCCTGCTAAGATTCAACAAACAGTCATCAAAAGTATCACCTATTACACAAAAAGTGTCCATAAATACTTCCAAAGTGTCTTCTACCATGTTTAAAAAAAATAGATGTCATGCATCTTTGAAATGTAGCCGGTGCATTACATAATCCAAATGACATGCGTTTAAATGCAAAAGTACTGTAAGGACATGTAAATGTGGTCTTTTCCTGATCTTCAGGAGCAATGGATATACGATTGTAACCAGAATATCCATCTAAGAAACAATATCAACCTTTACCTGCTAACCTGTCCAACATTTGGTTCATAAATGGCATAGGGAAATGGTCTCTTAAGGTCCATCTGTTCAGCTTCATGTAGTCCATGCATACTCGCCACCCATTCAGCGGTCTCTGTGGAACTAGTTCATTCTTTGCATTTGCTACTACAGTTATGCCTCCCTTTTTTGACACACATTGTACTGGGCTGACCCAGTGGCTATCTAAGATATGATAAACCACCTAGCGGGGAATAACAATGACTAGCAGTACGATGAAATCTGATAAAAAGGCGGAGTAGGTAGTCTTCAAAAACTAGGCTTGCTTTCTCTGTTGGTTTAATTCGCCACTAGGTGGAATCAGACCGTCAGAGAAGTTGCCATAGAGGCTATAAAGAGCTATTTCATATCTAATAGGAAAAAATTCTTATGTCTACTGTGGGAAGCATCTAACCATTTGATAATTTCCTTTTTTACCACCTCCTACATTGGTGGGTTCAACCTCCTTTGGTGCTAAATGATGGGTGTGCACTCTTCTTCAAGCTGAATTTTGTGTGTGCAAATGCCTGGAGGGATTCCAATTATATCAGCAATAGTCCAGCCAATAGGTTTTTTAAACCTCTGAAATACTGTGACCACCTCCTGTACTTGTTCTTCATTTAAATCTGCAACCAAAATCACAGGTAAGGTGTTGTTATCCCCCAAAAATACTTACCTGAGGTGATTGGGCAGCTGTTTTAGCTCCAAAACTGATGGTTCCTCAATGGATGGTTTAGCTGGAGGATGTGGTCTGTTTTTCAAATACAAATCTAATTTCTTTGGAGCGTAAGAATTTGCTCCCATACATTGTAAGAATTCACCATTTCTCCATAGTCAGACCAGAAATCCGCATCAAAATTCATCAACACACCTGCTAATGTTTCAATAGCTATCCTCACTTCTATGGGTACTCTTAAGTCGTCTTCAGTAACAACTTCCATTACATATACAACTTCCATCTCTAATGGTTTCTCCATTGATCTGCATATGTTAAACTTCACTTCTTCTGAGTTTAGTCTAAACTTCAGCACACCTCGCTCAACATCAACCAACGCTCTTCATATAGCTAAAAATGGTCTTCCCAGAATTAAAGGAACTTCAAGTCTACTTCACAATCCAAGATAACAAAATCTGCAGGAAATATAAATGTATCCACTTTAACCAAAACATCACACAAGATTCCCACTGGTCGCTTAACTGACATAGCCATCATCAATCTCATTTTTGTCGGTTTTGGCATTCCCAACCCCAACTTCTCATAGATGGCTAATGGCATCAAATTCATGCTCGCTCCCATATCACACTACGCTTTTGCAAACTTGATTGACCCAATGGTGCATGGAATTATGAAAGCACCAGGATCTTCTTTTTTCTGAACTAGAGACCTGGTTGCAATAGTGCTGCAATGATGTATATAATCAAAAAAATCAAGACTTACAGCTCTTTTCTTGGTAACCAAGTCTTTCATGAACTTGGCATATCCTGGCATTTGTTCAAGAGCTTCTACCAGTGGGATATTGAATGACAGTTGCTTTAGCATGGTGATGAACTTTGTAAACTTCCCATCTTCAGCTTTCTTTTTGAGTCTTTGTGGAAAAGAAGGAGGAGGTCTACGAATCTACTGTAAAAGCAGTTTGTCATAACTCTGTTTCTCTTGTCCTCTAGCAAGAGTTACTCTTTGTTGAACCTCTTCCAATACATCTATAGGTGTATTTTCATTCTCCTCTGTATCAACTTGCTCCTCACCCTGTTCATCCTTTGTACTTGCAGGGTGTTGGTTAGACACCACTTTACCACTTCTAGTGGTGATAGACATACATTGTCCATCCTTCTTGGGGTTTTGAATGGTATCACTTGTTAATGAACCATTCTTTCTCTGATTCAAGAATGCTAAGAGTTGTCCCAACTCTTGCTCTATTTGTTTAATAGAGGTGGTGTGTGAGTCAACCAGCTGACTTATGCTTGAGAAATCACCGCGCATTTCTTTAACTCCTGCACTTGTTGATTCCACTTTTTGAAGCATCTTAGCCATCATATCTTCCATCTTAGATCCACTTGAATGACCAACCTTTCTTTCTCTGCTAGCTGGAGGAACATATACACCACTACGATCATTTCTATACCCAGCTCTGTTCTTCCAGTTTCCTTGATCTCTGTTTGGTGGTCTTTCATATTGACCATATCTGGTGTAGTTCCGGCCTATATTTCCAGAATTATACCCCTGATGTCCAGAGTTATAATTTTGGAAACCTCCTTGATTTCACAAGTAGTTAGTTTCTTCATCAATGTCAATATCTTGCTCCTCATATCTGCTTTGTTGTCCCATATCATTTACTTTTTTAGACTTGGACACAATATGCTTTGTTAGTAAATCAATTTGAGTTCTCAGATATGCCATGTCCTGATCCCTTTATTCTTCCTTCTTTCTCTGTTCTGCTGACATGTTATATGTATACCCTAATTCTCCTACTTCTGCATCTCTGGTATACCATGCACTATTGCTTTTGGAGACTTCATCTAACAGTTGCATGCTTTCAACAAATGGCTTCCTCATAAATGAACCTCCACAGACAGCATCAACATCATGTATAGTCACATAATTTAAAGATCTATAAAAGTCATGTTTAAGATGCCTCTCAGTAAGATCATGGTAGGGGCATTTCTTCAACTTTTGGATGAACCTCCACCAAGTGTCATGCATTGCTTCTCCTGGTAATTGTTTATGAGTATTGATCTCATCCTTTATTTGTAGTTCCTTCGATTCGGGATAGAATTGTTCTAAGAAAGCCTCTTTTAATTCACTCAAAGTTCGAATGGAGTCATCTGGCATCTCATTCAACCAGTTAGTAACTTCCCCAGTAAGAGATAATGGAAATAGCCTTAGCCTCATTGCAGTTTGATTAACTCTAGGAATCTCTTGAGATTTACAAATCCCCACAAAATTCATCAAATGTTGATTCGCATTATCACTAGCTGCCCCTCTAAACATTCTTTTGAGATTAAGTAATTGTATCATTGTACTAGTCATAGTGAATTTCACTCCTGGAGGTAACGCAGGTAACACTATAGCTCCAGTTGCTCCAACTCCATCCAAATCAACATCATCCTCTTTATACATCACGTGAGCTGGATGCTGAACTCTACCCCTTTGGGCTACTGGGGACGATGAGGAGGAATTACATCATCCCTGTTTCCATCAACTCCCCTAGGTGGAACTAATCCAGCATTTTGTTGAACACGTCTTGCATCATCCAATTCAGCCTCAAGGCCCAACCTTTGCCTCTGAGCCTCTAGTTCTTGAGCATTAACCATCTTTCGTAAGTTTTTCTGGAATTCTGGATCGTAAGGTTGCAATGTGGCTCACTTACTTCTGGTGGTGGGTTTAAACAAGCAGAATTATCTGTAATATATCAAAAACAACAACACAAGTAAATCTTAACTACAAGTCAAATGCAAGCTAGTAAAACACTATTAAATTAAAATTCCCAGGCAGCGGCGCCAAATTTGATACGTCCAAACTTACACCTCAAATGAGAGTGTAAACGATCGTTGTCACTTTACAGAACTCAACAGGAGTTTAGATCATTCCCACAGAGAATTTATTTACGGACAATGTTTATTGTCGCTCTTATTCGATTGTTGTTACTATCTCCTAATAAATTCAAACAAAAACTAAAATTGGATATGAATATCAATGTAACAAGTTCTAAGCATGAGACAATAATTTAGATTTCAAATCTATTTTACCAATGATGACTAGGTCTGGGTTTTCTGTTGATTAAGAGAAACCAGGTAAGTGTTCACTATGACAAGAACTTGTGAAACTCTTCTGAAATCGGAGCTTCAAGCAATCTCACTATCACAAAATTTAGTGACTAAAGTTTATCTAATGCTTCTAAGCCTAATTAGATAATAATCACTTTTATTCTCTTGAGCTACAATTAATTCTTTCATAAGGAACGGATTTAACTAGATGTGAGGCTGAAGCTAATTTCTCTTAAACTCTAACTTTAGCTTCAATACAGTAAAGAGATTTTTGCTTTTCGTAACAAGTGTTTTTATCTCGAACAACCACTTGATTCAGGCTAGTCTAAAGTGTTCACTCCTTAGACCATATTAAAACCTGAACTTGAATGTACAACATGTGAAAGGAGATTAGTTTATGCTCGTTTTACAGATTCACATTCACAGTCTCATCATAGATCCTACACACCTGATTTGATTACTTAGTGATTCATAATGTTGTGTACATAACAGTTGATAATAATTGAGAATATAATTCTGAATATTTACGATAGCAAATTGAATCTCAAAATCACACTGCATAATCCAAAAGTCAAAATGTCTCCTATTACCAAGTAGTTCAAAAAATAAGAGTAGTTCGAAAAAATCTCAAGTTCTCTCTGCCTTTTTGTTATCCACAACACACTAGATCCAAAAATAGTTCAACAACGCCATAAATAATATTTTAAAATAACTTTTTAAAAGAAACCTAATGTAATTAGGACTGTATTTTTGCTTTCCATCACAGACCCCATCAGGGCCTGTGAAAGGCTTCATCGTCCGTACAGTAGACCGTGGTCTTGCCTTCAAGTCTTTAAAATTGGAATCTAGTTCACAAATAAAATCACGGACCATCAAAATTATCACGGTCTGTGGTCTTCACTTCAACTTTCTCAACTTTGGACACTTTTCACTTCTCTATGGAATCTGGTTGACGGAAAGAATCATAGACCATCAAAATTATCACGGTCTGTGAAATCTTCCGTGGTCTTCACTTCAACTTTCTCAACTTTGGACACTTTTCACTACTCTCTGGAATCTGGTTGACGGACCGAACTACGGACTATCAAAGTTATTATGGTTCTTGAAGGTGTTTGTAATCTTCTCTTGAATTTCCTCAACCTTGAACACTTTGCACTGCGCTTCTGGAATCTCGTTAACATACTGAACCAAGTCCTGTCAAAATTATTACGGTCCGTGAAGTCTCTCATAGCAATTACTTAAACTTTCTCAAAAGTAGGTTTCAAAATTCCTCTCCTGTCATCATACTTCACTGTCACTTACACGGTCCGTGAAATGAGCCACGGACCGTCAAGATGGCCATGAGTTACTACTTCTCTCTTTTGTATCATTCTTTCTGCATCATTAACAAACACATCAAATCATACCAAATGCACTTGATTCTAGTACTAGTTCCTTGTTTTTAAGCGTCAAACTGTACTCGAATATCCCCGTACATCAAGGTTAACCATCACAATCATAGAGACCCTGCCTCGCGAACATGATTACCAAGAAAAGTGAACGACTCATCGTTATCGATGCAACGGGAAACGCACTCATGAAGCACTAACTCCTAGTCATTTGTGAACGTGACCAATGTCCAAGTAATTGCAAACAGTGAATTGGCCTGCACTCATTGATGCATATTAGCTTGTTTGGCCAAGTTCCCAATCTTTGGTGGGATGCTCTAAATTTGTTTTAACCCAAAATTCATATAAAGGGGCTCGGTATCATACTGGAGACCTCGGGATCTAAACGAAGGGTTTTTCTAGACATAACCCAACAATTCTGAGCTAACCATTCTGACGGAATCCTCACTCAAGCTCGTTTACCAAAAATAATGACTAAAGTCAAACTTAGTCTTCAACGTGAAAATTAAAATAGCTAATCGCACAAACTTGCACTAAAAGCCTCGAGAGTGGTGCCAACTACTAGCCTCAAATGACCCTTCCAGAGCTGATGGAATCGTCAGAATTGAATTCTCAAATCCTCTTCATGACCAAAACTAAAATTCACACAAAAACTAAACGAATGACCAGATGACCAAATTGTCAGTACAGCTAAGTCATAAATGACTTGGGGTGTCTACATGAAAACTCTAAATAATAATAAAAAAAGCATATATACATAAATGACTTGTAGATCATAATAATAAATTGGATCTCTAATCAGACTCAAAGTCTCATCTAGAGGTCTAGATCATTGGTCTCCTTCTAATTGAAACAACACAACATTAAAACATGAGCCATCTAGATTAAATAAGAGATACAACTTCTTAAATCATCCCAATCTTTGAGTTCTAATTATATCAATTCACCATGGGAACTCTAAGTCAGAAACTATGGCCATATCACCTATAAAATCTTAATAAGTCATTACTAATACGAATATTTAAAAAAAAACAAAATTTAGAAAAATTGTTACAATAACGCCTAAAAAATCATACTTAACAAGAGACCCAATACTCTCTTGGATATTTTAAAAGTGTTTTTTGACATTTTCTAGTTTTACACAAGTCAAAATTTGATTATGGAAGAACATATTGATTCAAGAGATTAAAGTGCGATAGAAGGGGTTACCATTATTCAAAAATTCAAAATAAGTGATAGTGATTGAACCACCTTACATGTTTTTGGCCTTTTGATTAGGGAAGGTGTATAAAAGAACTAACAAAGCTTTAATTTGTTATTCTGTGAACTTGATAAATAAATAAACAAATTATTTAAAAAATTATTAGAGGGGTTACAACACGCATGTAATGTATGAGTATATTACATACAAATTTACCTACTCAGACCCATTAAATGGTTTCAACATGAAAACATGTATGCGTTGGTTAAATTTAAATGACTAAAATTCATACCTAAAAATATACAAATTTAATTGTTGAGATTTGAATCAATAAAATTAAATCATCATTAGTGAAACAAATTAATGACACCTAAATTCTAATACTTACTAGATGACATCACATATACACATATTTTTCTCTATTAAGAGATATCTTACTTAAGTCTGTATTATTCTATAAATTGTTGAGTCCTAAGAGAAAATCTTCATCCATATGATATCTAATACCTCTACCTACAATGGTTTTACACTAATAGATTGGTTCATCTATAGAATCAATATGACCAAACTATCTTGAAAAATGTATATAAGTTTATTTGACATGGAGGATAATTATATTAATTGTAGCTAGAGAGAGTAATTTCACATACTAGTGCAATGAATAACATAGTAATTTCCAGTTTGGAAATTTATCACAAATACTAGTCATATAAATTTATGTTTTTCCCTCTTTATCTAGACATTATTTTTTCATTTAAGTATGAAAGTTAGGTTTGGCCCAATTCACAGAGAAATACTTATTTCTGTGGTGAGAATTCTATTAATATGTGACAAAGGTTGCAAAAACATTTTAAAACTTCATTATAAAGAAAAAAAATTAAAATTTGATTTTACCCAAAACAAAAATGTAACCCTCGTAGAAAGAAATTTGAATTAAAGATGAATTTTCTGTCACACAAGCAATGAATTTAGTGTAATTTAAGAGATGCTTCACCATTACCAACGTTCATCTTGTGTCACGCCCCGAGCCTACACCCTGGGCGTGGCTGGCACTCGAAGACCATGGCTGGCACTCGGAGACAAATGCTGTCCCCAAGCGAAGCCTTGGCCTGGCTGACTAAACTTAGCGGAAGACTTAAAACACAAGAATAGTCTACATAAACAACTTGTGAAATAAAGTGAGAATGTTTTAAAATAAATCATTCAACTGGTCAAAATGGCTACTCAAGTCTCATGGGAAAACATTTGAAATACAAAGTTAAAAGAATCATATATGACTGTCTGACTATCTATGAAGCCTCTAAACAACTGTGATTGATGTTAGGATAGACCCAACATCCTCCTAATAAAGAAAATACTGAAGAACAATAAAAAGAGTCCTTCGGAATGCAAGGAGGCTCACCAACTAACTCTGGAGTGCTCAAGTGGATCAACGGTGATGTGGATGTCGATCCTTGAACCTGCTTCTGCATCATAATAGGATGCAATTAACTTGCATCAGTACATTGATTATATAAGTATGTGAGTTGGAATTCTAAACAACATAGGCTAGAAAGAATCTGAAAGAAATTGAAGAAATTACCTGGCTCAACTCAGCTCAACATGACTGACTCATTTAACTATAAAGCAATGTTAAAACAAGTGTAATATAAAAAAATCATGTTTAAAAACATGTCATTAAATCTACGTGTATGAATAGATATAATTAACTCTGAGATGTATGTAAACTGTGTATATAAATATACAATAACTTCTGTGGTAGTTTCTCTAACCGGCAACCATCACATAAGAGCAATAGCTATGATACCTCATGCTGCCAACACATTCTATATTCGGCCAAATGTGACCTGAACTGCCTAATCTATCCACTAGTCTACAGTGACAAGGGTTCTTCTAAAAAGTATGACCCTTTTCTACCCATGGTGGGTACATGGTTTTATGGAGATGTGAGTTATCTGAACTCATGCTCTTCCCCAATTCGGTGCTCAATACTACTCCAAAAATAAACTACCTCTTATGTTCTTAAAACATACTTCCTCTGTGATTTGAGATTAGTGCTCAAAACATAGCTCAAAGTCAATATTGGAAATCTCAGTTTCCTGCTTACTTCAATTTAGAAAGCTATAACTCTTTTCGTAAAACTACCCCAGTGCTCTTTGGAAATCTCAGTTTCAATTCTAGTTTATATGTGAAAACATTTCTCTCAAACCTCTTTAGAAATACATAGTCCTCAAATACTTCTTTGAAGAAAGCACATCAACTTTACTCTTTATTAAACTTAATGATTAAGTCTTATAAACAAAGTTAAAACATTGCTAAAGACTCTTGAAAACTTTTTAGATGCTTTAACTTGCTTCTTAACTTCTAGACTTGACTCTTAACTTCTTTGACTTTGATCTTAACTTTCCTTGAATTTGATTATGGATTCAAGGATCATGATCTCATGTTTATGGATGATTTCATGATGTTTAGATGTACCTTAGAGTGTTTGAATCAACTAAGAAACATAAGTAAGTCATTAAGGAACTAGTACGAAAAGGTAGGGGAAGAATGGGGAGAACTAGCATCCCAGGCGCTCTGAGAGGCGTGGGGGCCAGCCCCCAAATTACAGAGAGATCAGTGGGGAGCTCTGTCTGGAGCGGTGCCCCATCTCCCTAAGAACATAGATTGATCTGTGGGGCTTTGAGAGGCACGACTCCCCAACCCCCTTATCAACGTGTTCTAGACTTTTCTTCTTTGTTTTCATCTCTAAACCCTCTAAATTTCCATGGTTCTTTACCCAAACACTTGAGATCATTAGTACTATCAATATACAATAGATTCAACCCAAAATTACACCCGGAAACATGAACCAAACCATCAAGAAAACTTCAACAACACAACCATCAAAAGCTCAATGAATTATCGGAAATGTTTTTGAATAACTCACTTTCTTAACTTTAAAACAACTTAAATTCGCTGAATTGAAACAAAATTGGCATGTGGATGAACTAACCCAAAACTATGTGATCTCACATACCTTTTTAGGGATCATCCATGACGAATTCCACACGAAAAGCTTGAGTGTTCTTGGCGATTCTTGATTTCTCTCCTCTTTTCTCTTCTTTTCTGTCTTCTCCAAGCCCTAGCGTGAATTCTCTTTTTACTAAACCGAACTAAGTCTTTTTTTACCCCAAATATAGTTTCTAAAAACGAATTAATTAAATTAGGTAAGAAAAAGACAACTTTGCCCTTCCCAAATCCGTATTGGGCTTGCCTTAATCCAATAACCCAACTTTTTAAAGGCATAACTCACTCATATGATATCGAAATCACGCAAACTCGGCGCCGTTGGAAAGATTATTCTAATAGATTTACAATTATATCTGGAACTACTCCTAATTCATCCTGATCTAGGAGTTATGTTCGTTTGAAGTTGACCAAAAAACTAACTTTTTGACTTAGACAATTTTCCAAATTTTCTTATTCTTTCCGAAAATAAATATTTTAAGATTTGAAACTATTTCCTAGTTCTTTCTAGTTGCGAGATGTTACAATATCTCCCACTTAGGAACAGTCATCCTCGAATGAGGTTACTCTTACTAGACTTAGGGTAGCAATATCAAGTTTAAATACCCACAAGCAAATGCTACCAAATAACTTGACTACTCACAATAAGATAGTACTAAGAAGAAAATTAGTACCTTGGTCTGTATTTTCTCTGAATTCAAAGAGATGTAGATATCTCCTCTTCTTGTCCTTTTCATCTTCTAAAGTAGCTTCTTTAACAAATTTGTTCCTCCAAAGGACCTTGACTGATGCTACCCCTTTTGTCCTCAACTTGCGAACTTGGCGATCTAGGTTCTGAACCGGAACTTCCTCATAAGATAACCTATCTTGATACCAATATCCTCTGCTGGTATGATAAGTGAAGTATCTCCCATGCACTACTTCAACATGGAGATGTGAGACACCAGATGGACTGTTGCTAACTCTTGTGGTATCTCTAACTCACAAGCTACATTGTCAATCCTCCTGGATATTCTGTGAGGACCAATATATTGGAGAATGATCTTTCCCTTTTTACCAAATCTCATAACACCCTTCATGGGTGAAACTTTCGAAGTAACTCAATCATCTACTTCGAACTCTAACACCCTTATCCTAACATCAGTGTAGGAATTTTTATGACTCTGTGCCATTTTCAACCTTTCTTGAATCACTTTCACCTTCTCCATAGTTTTGTGAACTAAATCTGGTCCTATAAACCATGGTTAGTCTGGTCCTATAAACCTTGCTTCACCAACTTTAAACCATCCCATAGGAGATTTGCATCTTCTCCCTTTGTTCAAAAGCTAATACTTTTTGCTTATAAACATTTGCCTTTAATTTAAGAAATAAAAGATCTTAGTCTTGCTTCTCTTTTACTTCTGACACTAATGATGATTCAACCTCATTCATCACCATTACTCTTCCTTCTATGGAATCCATTAATGGAACTCCTAGTCATGCAAGTCTATCTACCTCTTTTTCTAAATCTTTTTTATCTTCCTCAATATGGGAAGTGCTGCCGATAAACAACCTGCTTAAAGCATCAACAACCACATTAGCCTTACATTTAAAAAAGAAAGAAGAAAAGAAACTTGGAGTTGGCGCCCACATCACGGATTGCTTGTTTACCAAGACATCCTGGCTTTTCGCTCCCTATGGTAAAGAATACTCACGTCATAATCCTTGAGTAACTCTAACAAACGACTCTATCTGAGATTAATCTCCTCCTGGGTGAAGACATACTGCAGGTTGTTACGATCAGTGAATTTATGGACAGGAACACCGTACAAATAATGATGCCATATCTTCAAAGTGAATACTACAACAACCAACTCTAAGTCATGGGTTGGGTAGTTCTTTTTATGAACTTTTAACTGTCTTGAGGCATCACTATAACTTTTCCATTCTGCATTAAAACACAACCCAAGCAAAGTTTAGATGCATCACAATAGACACCAAACCTTGAGTACCTTCTGGTAAAGTTAAAATTGGGGCAGTAGTCAGCCTCTTCTTCAATTCCTGAATGCTTTTCAAGCTTCAGACCATTAAGAGTCAACTTGGTCAAAGGAGATTAAATGGATGAGAACCCCTCGACCAACTTTCTATAGTATTCAGTCAATCCCAAGAAACTCCTAATATCAGTTTGAGATGTGGGTCAAGGCCAATTTTGCACTACCTCAATTTTCTAAGTACCAACTTTAATTCCCTCCCTAGACAAAATGTGGCCTAAGAATGCCACATATTCAAGCCAAAACTCACACTTAGAGAACATGGCATACAACTCTCTATCTTTCAAAGTGTGGAGAACTATTGTGAGATGACTAGCATGATCTTCTTCATTCCTTGAATAGATTTGTATGTCATTAATGAAGATGATAACAAACATATCTAAATAAGGCTTCAAGACTCTATTCATGAGTTCCATGAACGTTGCTGGTGCATTAGTCAAACAAAAAGACATGACCAAAAACTCATAATGACCATATCGGGTTCTAAAGGCTGTCTTTGTAATATCACATTCCCTTACTCTTAATTGAGGGTAGCCAGATCCGAGATCTACAAAAATTCATAATGACCATATCGGGTTCTGAAAGGCTGTCTTTGGAATATAACATTCTCTTACTCTTAACAGATGGCAGCCAAATATAAGGTCTATCGTAGAAAATAGGGGGCACCCTAAATTTGTGCAAATAAATCATCTATCCTTGGAAGAGGATACTTGTTCTTAATGGTAACCTTGTTTAACTGACAGTAATATATAGACATCCTAAGGGAACCATTTTTCTATCTCACAAACAAGAGCGGAGTGCCCCAAGATGAGACACTTTGTCGAATAGAACCCTTTTCTAGGAGGTCTTTCTACTTCTCCTTAAACTCTTTCAACTCTGTTGATGACATTCAATATGGAAGAATAGATATAGGATGAGTATCTGGGAAAACAACTATACGATAATCTTTCGCTCTCTTAGGAGAGACTCTAGGAAGATCATCTGGAAAGAATGGAAACTCTTTTATTACTGGAACTAACTGAATAGAAGGTATCTCAATACTTAAGTCATTAACTCAAACTAAGTGATAGACACGCCCCTTTGAAACTAACTGTCTTGCCTTAAGGTATGAAATGAAATGACTTTTAGGCACAGTTGAACTTATTTCCCACTCTAAGACAGGTTCAATGGGAGACTCAAACTTGACTACTTGAGTTCTAAAATTTGTTAATGCATATTAGGCATGAAGTAAGTCCATACCTAGAATGACATAAAACTCTACCATGTCTAACTAAACTAATTCATCCACGATGCTCTTGTGATTGACGTGAAATTGTACAATCACGATAAACTCTCTCTACTAGAATAGAATTCTCAACGGGAGTAAGAACACTGAAGGGATTAAGATGTTTCTCAGAAAGAACATCAAAATAAAAGACTTGGATCATAGTAGTGACAACATCTGGTGAATCATTTTGCTCTCGGCAACTAGTGATAGTATAAAGATGATTTCCTTTCTACCTGCCCCTGAAGTAGCTCATCTAGATGCAACTCTATCTGGTGAAGAAACTGAAGAAGACTGGGCTCTATTGCCATCTTAATCATTTCGCTTCCTGGTCTTAGGACATTCTCTTATAAAATGGCCATTATTTCCACACTTGAAACAATCAGTGAAGTCATCACGACACATTCCTGAGTGGCTCGTACCACACTTCAAACATGCAGAGTCTACCCCATTGTTCTTACTACCTTCTGAATACGCAGTTCTAAATCTAAGTTTCTGAGAATCCTGAGTATTGTACACACATTGGTTCCTTGGTGAAGGTGCACTAGCAGATGATGAAGCAAGTCCTTTCTACTTCTGTTAGAAAGGAGACCAATTCACATTATTTCTTTGTTGCTCGGACTCATTCCTTATGTCTTAGTCCTCTTATTCTTGAACTCTTCTCTATCCCTCAACTGGTCCTCTTCAACTTGTTGCATATGGATGATCAGTCTTGTTGTGTCCATGTCACCTATTAGCATAACTGCCTTACTTTCCATACCTGACAGACGATTCAACCCAGCAATAAATAATATAATTCTACTACTCATGTCAACAACCATCGATTTACTTCTCTTAGATCATGGGGAAACGAAACTCCCCCAAAGGGCCTGGTCAACCAAAGCTCAGCTCACAATCAGTTACGAGTAAGCGCGAGTTAGAAAGAAACTTTTTAGAGATAACCTCTAACACACGAAGTGAGTATGAAAGAAGTGTGGAATTTCCTAAATCTTGCAGCCTCCTAATTATATATGTGGCACACTTCACACCAATAACTAGGACTCTACAGACACGACTTCATAGACTTACTAGAACTCTTGAACTTTGTGTTGTGATACCAGGTTTGTCACACCCCAAGCCTACACCCTGGGCCTGGCTGGCACTCAAGGACCATTGCTGGACCTAAGCAAACCCCTGGCCTAGCTTACTTAACTAAGCGGAATACTTAAAACACAAGAATAGTGTATATAAAGAACTTGTGAAATAAACTTGGAATGTCTTAAAAGGAAGCATTCAACTAGCCAAAATAGCTACTCAAGTCTCATAGCAAAACATCATAAATACAAAGCTAAAAGACTCATATCTAATTGTATGACTATGTATGAAAGCCTCTAAACAAATGTGATGGATGTTAGGATAGACCCCACAACATCCCAATAAAGAAAAATTCTGAAAAGCAATAAAAGGAGTCCTATTGATTGCAATGAGGCTCACCAACTGACTCTGGAGTGCTCAACTAGATCAACGGTGCACTGGATGCCGATCCTCGTTACCTGCATATGTATCATAATACGATATAGGCCAACTGGCATCAGTTATTGTATGAGTATGCGAGTTGGAATGCTAAACAGCATAGGCTAGAAAGAATCTGAAAGAAATTGAAGAACTTACCTGCCTCAACACAAATTAACATAACTCACTCATTTCAATATAAAACAATTTTAAAACAAGTGCAGTATAAAGAAAATCTGCTTAAAAATATGTTGTAATCTTTGTGTGTATATATCGATACAATTAACTCTGAGATGTATGTAAAAATACAAATTATTGTGTAGCTAAAACTACAATAACTTATGTAGGAGTTTCTCTAACAGACAACCATCACATAAGAGCTATAGTGATGATACCTCACGCTGCCGGCGCATCCTATACCCGGACAAAAGTATAAGACTGAAACTACCTAATGGATCCACTAGTCTACTCTGAAAAAGGTTCATCTAAAAATTATGACCCTTTTCTACCCATTGTGGCTATAAGGTTTTATGGAGATGTGAGTTACCTGAACTCATTCTCCTCCCCAATTCTGTGCTCAATACTAATCCCAAAATATATTGACTCTTATATTTTTAAAACATATTTCTTCTGTGATTTGAGATTAGTACTCTAAACATAGCTCAAAGTCTATGTTAGAAATCTCACTTTCCCTGCTTGCTTCATTTTATAATGCTATAACTCTTTTCGTAAAACTAGCGCGAAGGCTCTTTGGAAATCTCAGAATCCGTTCTTGTTTAAATGTGAAACATTTCTTTTAAACCTCTTTGGGAAGAATCGGGAGAACTGGCGTCACTGGCACACTGAGAGGTGTGGGGTGCCATCAATCTAATTACTCAGCGCTGGGTGGGGTGCTCTGGTTGGTTCGTTGCCCCAACGCCCTACAGACATAGATTGGTCTTTGCAGATTTGAGAGGCACGACGCCCCAACCCCCTTACCCAGGTGTTCTCGACTTTTCTCCTTCGTTTTTCATCTCTAAACCCTCTAAACTTTTATGGTTATTTCCCCAAAAACTTAAGATCATTGCTACTATCAATATACAATAGATTCAACCTTAAATTACACACGGAAGAATGAAACAAACCATCAAGAAAACTTCAATAACACAACCATCAAGAACTCATCAACAAATTTTCAACAATGTTCTTCAAGAAGTCACTTTCTACATTCAAACACTTTAAATTTGCTGAATTGAAATAAAATTGGCGTGTGGGTGACCTTAACCAACAGTATGTGATCTCACATACCTTATTAGGGATCACCCCCGATGAATTTTACACGCAGAGCTTAAGCGTTCTCGACTATTCTTAATTTCTCTCCTCGTTTCTCTTCTTTTCTCTCATATCCAAGCCCTAGCGTGAATTTTCTTTTTCCTAAACAGAACAAAGTTTTGTTTTACCCCAATTTAATTCCTAAAAACAAATTAATTAAATCAGGTAAAGAAAATACAACTCCGCCCTTCCCAAATCCGGATTGGACTTTCATTAATTCAACAGCCCAACTTCTGAAAGGCATAACTCACTCATACGATATCGAAATCGCGCAAACTCGGCGGCGTTGGAAATATTTTTCTAAGGTCTTTAAAACATATAATTATTCCTCATGTCAAACAAATTCAAATTTATAATATGAATCCTCATTTCTCCGTTTATGATAAATTGATCATGCCATAGTCATACAAATTAAAATAACATTAATAATAGTATTAGAAGTTTGATAATTTCTCTAACAAGTAAAAGGACTAATATGATCTAATACTAATCTATAACAATACTTATTATTCATCATATGAATATGTAAAATGTTCTTTTATTTAAAAATTTAAATTTCATAAATATATGAGTAGAAAAACTAGATAATATGTGTCATGACCCGCAAGTACACCCTAGAAGTTAGGGCAACCCTTGGGTCGTAACACAGTGTACTCGACCTCTCGGAGGTCTTGTAAAAGCCACTTGACTTCATTACATAATCTCATGCATAAATGGAGGGAATTTACAAACTTTCTTAAAACATAAACCAAAAGGTCTTTCATAAAAGCGGAAGCATCTCTAATAATATTGTCTCAAAAACCATCTAACTTTGACATGAATGAAACATTTTGGGACGCAGCCCACATAAAGTCTAAAATATAAAGAAAGACATAAAGGAACATAAAGGTTCATCCTCGAAGCTATGAGGACTTGCCACTTCTTCTCTTCTTGGAAACCTCAGAACTCTACCCTTCAAGCAACTCAATCTTCTCAAAACCATACGTGGACAACATGTAGGCAATATGTGTTAGTACGACATGTACTAAGTATGGAAACTATCATACCAAACATAAGATATCTCAAAGGGTTAGTCAATAATAGACATCATCATAAGATATAAAAGCATAAGAATATCATGAATATCATAAAATAATAAAGCATCATACATCATATAAGAGTTCATACTTACTTACTTACTTGTCCTTGTTACTCAAGTGATCTACACCACAAGTTACTTCCAAGGATACTTGTTGTAACGTTCCAAAAAATGTGCTTGTCTAGTGAAGAGTCAATTAGGTTTTAAGACTATGTATTGAGGTATATAGGCATCCCCATTGTCCAATATTTAATAATATTGGCATATTAAAGAATATTGGCTTAAGGGTGTTAGTCAATTTCTATGTATACACAAGTATTTAAAATATAATCCAAGCTTGTTTAAGAATTGTACCTGCAATGAAGACCCTAAGCTAATATAACTATATTCTTCATATACACTCATTAGGTACTAGGCATCCAAGTGTCAAGCCTAGGTACCATAGCACATAATCATTTAAAATGATCATATAGATTAAGTAGTGCCCAAGGACATAGTGAGGATCCTTGGGACAATAAGTGAACTTTCCAAATGAACTTTCTAGAGTGATCAGTTAGGAAAGTGCACGGCAACACATGTGCAAGGACATGTGCTACCGGCCGAGAGACCAAGCTAACCGATTCGGTTAGAGCGGTCAAGGGACAGGCGCGTGTCGGGTCAAGCCACGTGGGGACAAGCTTCCTAACCAGTCCTAGGCTCTAACTAACTGACCTAACTAGCTAACTAACCGAGGACTAACCAAAAATAACTAACTAGTGTGCCCGACATCCTAAGACCAAATCGGGTGACACTAACCGTGTAACTAACTAAAGAAACATCCAAGTACCTAACCTAGGATGGTTGCAAGGGTTAGTTATGGTCCTAAAAACTTAGGGGTACTTTAGTAATTACCCTAGGTTACTTAATTAATTAAATTAGCAACTTAATTAATAAATTTAATTGGTCAAACCGAAATCCTTAAGCAAAATTCCAGATTTTGGCTAAGTCAAATGTTCTCCTATTTTTAGTCAATTTAAGAGGGGCATTATGGTAATTAACTGATTGATTTATTTAATTAATTAATTTGACTAATTTAAATTAGTTAATATTCAGTTCCTAAGACGTAGACTCACGCTATTCATTAGTAAACCCTACGACTAAAAACAGTGAACAACGTAAGAAAAACCTTAGGCGATTTCAAGGATGTTCTTCAAGGTTTTCGTGCAAAGAAGAAGGTGATCTTTGTAGATTCAATTCTACAGTAATGTATGGGTTTTCTCTCTTGGATTCCTTTCTCCAAGAGAATTTTCAACGTTTTTGAATTCAAGAAATCGAAACTAGGGTTGTTCCCAACGATCGAATGTTGATATCCCTAGTTCTCCCTATTTCCGATTCTTATAGTATGTATAATGTAAATTTTGAGCATGTTGTTGGTATGTGGTGCTAACTGATCATGATGTGTATGTTTCTGTGATTTATAATGTCTAAAGAGACCTATATGTTAGATCCGTATGATTAGGGTATTATTTACATGAGATAATAAATGTTATAATGCCTACTTGTGTTCGAGAAGATGAAATTGTTATAAGTTGTTCATTGAATTGTTTTATAGGCTAATCAAAGGTTAAAAGTTGGCTTGTTTAACATGATGAGATTACTATAATGTATTCATGGGATTAATTGACTTGGCTAGTGATAATATCAAAGTTTGATTTATGCCAACAAATTGGCCAGCAAAACTATGTCCAATATATTATTTCCAAAAATATGAACTCATAACCTAGGGTATGACAATCATTGGGACAAGTCCCAACATACCCTATCTAAATGAACATTGTGAACATAATAGGATAATGAGTAAGTCATTATAACCTTCATAAAGAATGGTACAAGACTATCAATTAACGTTGAACAAGATAAGGTGAGTAACGAAATAACTAAAAGCTTAAGTTATGAAATTGACCTAATATAGGGTGTTAAAGGAAGTGAGACAAGTATCACTTAAACCAAAGCAATTACGTCATAAATACTCACATAAGAGGGTGTTAGGAACAGTGAGACAAGTCTCACTCGTACCATGATGACAATGAAAGATTTAAGTTCACATTCATCAAGTATAAAAGAAAGGGGTGACTAGTCATCCAATGAGTTAAGTATACCTCATACTAAAAGCCAGCTTCCATAATGTTTGAGTCAACTCTAAAAGTTGTAAAGTATAATAAATCTGAGCATAAGCACCGATAGACTAGCAATGAGCTTGTGCCAACACATGTAAGCCTCATGAGACGAGATCACCACCAAGGTGGATCAGGGTCTCCGAAGTCTCTTAGTCTTTGAACTATGTTGCCAGCATAGGGACTAGCTAGTGGATTATTCCACCTAAGAATGCTAGATATTATTCGGTTTCACTTTGGTCGGTGAGACCACCTCTTTTTGATGTGGGTAAGACACTGGATTTCATGTTTAGCTCACATGATCTATGTCGTTAAATGCTCAAGAAAGTATTTGGTTCACTTTAGCTGTGAACCACCTCTTTTCCGTGTGGGGAAGAGACTTACTTTGGTTTCACTTTAGCTGGTGAACCACCTCTTATCGGTGTAGGGAAGACACTAGATTTCATGTTAGATCACATGATCTATATTAGTTAATGCTAAAGATTTCTTTATGAAAGTAAGAAAGAATGAAAGTAGCATGTTCAAAGTGAACAGCAGATCAAAGAAGAAGAAATGTAAGTTCAAAGTGAACTAAGTAAATAAGAGCTTAAGAATATCATTCATCAATGTTTGATAAGAATGAAGTTTTAACAAGTTATTGGTTTATGCTAATATTGGAGTATGAATATATGCCCCAATTATACAAGAATGAAAATCTAACTTGTGAGTAAGGTAGCCAAATCATTTCCTTAGTCTTCTGGATTACTTACTCGATTCATTGTAGGTATGGGACTACAATGAATCATTGCACTTGTAAGTAAAACATAGAGGAGATCATTGAACTACACAATAAGAAAGAAGAAAAGACTGAAAAATGATCTAAGGCTGGGAAAGAGAGCTCTCGGCCTAAGGGAGCAAAATTATTAAGATTTGTTTGAGTTGTTCTAAAATTATGTTCATGATTCCAAGGTCTTATGTTCATATATAAAATGAGTTGTGTGCTTTAAATGCATGAATACATGTCATATTCATACCATGATTCACGAATAACGAACTAGGAAAGTGTAGTGAAGTACTTTCCAGAAATGACATGTTGCTATAGGAAGAGCTTTCCTTGATCATGCATAGTCCTTATGTGTTTATGTGCACACACCCATACTTAGTACAAGTGTGTACTAACCCCTATACTATTACTATTTTTATAGGTTTAGGTTCTTGAGAAGACTGAAGATTCGTTGAAGCAGTTTGGATTAGCGATCTCCAGACTTTGGTAGGTCCTTTTGAGTTTGAGGATGCCTACGTTTATTATTCTAGCTTTAGTGCATTAGACATAGCTAGTGGATGTTGTCCCTAGCATTTCATTTCAAACATTTGTTCAAGCGTTTGTAGTAAGGCTGGTTTGGCAAACTATTACTGATATTACGATTCTTCATTTCAATTGTTCAATCTATTGTTAGATGGTTGTTTAGTTTGAGCTTGTTAGTATATTACTCTTATGCAGTTATATGAAGTCTAAGTACACTTCAATAAAAGTTTTAAATTTTCCGCAAATTTAACTGTATGATTGTGATGAAAGCTAAGAAGAGGCTTGTTTGCGACCTCTAAGAGGTTAACGACGCCGGTCTCATCTGGGTCTAGATTCCGGGTATGACAAACTTGGTATCAGAGCATGAGGTTAAATTATCTAGGAACTAAGGCTCAAAACAACCACGTTACGTAGTTTCTATCTTATGGTTGTGAAGTGCACCACAATCATCACTTAGAGAGTAAGTGAGGTTAAGAATCCTCCCTTCTTCTACTCTTTATCGTGTTGTCTAGAGCTTTGACATTTTTGTGTCATTCTAGCATCTAGTTTCCTTCTTGTGTGAAAACGAATATAAGAGTTAGGATAGCCGATTGGTCTAAGGCGCCAGACTCAAGATCGGTTCTTCCCAAGATGGGCAGTGATAGAAATGCCCAGCGTGATAGAAAGTCGTGTGGTAAGTGTGGCCGTTCGCAGGGAGGTAAGTGCATGGTAGGTTCTAATGCATGCTATGGGTGCGTCAAGAGTGGGCATATGATTAGGGACTGCCCACAGGTGAAGAATCAGGCCAAGGCAGATACTCAGCCTTGTCCTAATCCTACTGCTGCAGCCGAGCCTCCCATGAGGAACAGGTTCTATGCTTTGAAAGTGAGAGAGAGGCAAGAGAAGTCGGCTGATGTGGTCACTGGTAACTTGCTTGTCTTTTCTTTTCCTGTTTATGCATTGTTAGATCCAGGATCTACCTTGTCTTTTGTTACTCCTTTAGTAGCTAGTAAATTTGACTTGCTTCCTGAGATCTTGCATGAGCCATTTCTAGTTAGTATTCCTATAGGAGACAACATTAGGGCCGAAAGGGTATATAGAGATTGCCCAATAATTGTTCTTGATAGAGTTACTTATGCGGACCTAATATAATTAACCATGCTTGATTTTGATATAATTTTGGGTATGGATTAGCTCCATGAATGCTATGCTACCATAGACTGTCGAAACAGGGTAGTAAGGTTTCAGTTTCCAAATGAGTTAGAGTTGGAATGGGAAGGGCGTGGTTCAAATCCAACAGGCCAAAAAGTTTCCCATCTTAAATCCAATAAGATGTTATCTAAGGGGTATTTGTGCCACTTAGTCAGAGTCAATGACTTAGAACATGAAGTTCCTTCCATAGACTCTGTGTCCGTAGTAAATGAGTTTCAAGATGTCTTTCCGGAGGATTTACCAAAAATCCCTCCTGAACGCGAAATTGACTTTGGTGTTGACTTAGATCCCAACACCAAACCAATTTCCATTCCTCCCTATAGAATGGCACCAGCCGAACTCAAAGAGTTGAAGTCGCAGTTAAAAGATTTACTTGATAATGGCTTCATGCAGCCGAGCATATCCCCATAGGGTGCTCCAGTGTTGTTCGTTAAGAAAAAGGATGGAACTCTTAGAATATGTATCGATTATCGGTAACTCAACAAAGTCACTATAAATAACAAATACCCTCTTCCCAGAATCGATGATCTATTTGATCAGCTTCAAGGTTCAAGTATCTTTTCTAAAATAGATCTTCGATCAGGTTATCACCAACTTAGAGTGAGACAAGAGGACATTCCTAAGACTTCCTTCCGTACTAGGTATGGTCATTACGAGTTTCTTGTCATGTCATTCGGTCTCACTAACGCACCAGCCGCGTTTATGGACCTTATGAATAGAGTCTTCCGTGAATACCTTGATTCTTTTGTTATAGTATTCATATATGACATCCTCATATACTCTAATACCAGAGAAGAGTGACCTTCCTTGGTCACATTGTGTACGACCAGGGTGTAAAGGTCGATCCGAAAAAGATTGAGGCAGTAAAGAATTGTCCAAGACCCCTCACTGCTACAGATATTCGAAGTTTCTTCATACTAAGGAGTACTATACCCTTGTGGTCATCTAAAAACATGCTTGTGCAATGTACATAAGGCAGCCCATACTACCCTACACACTAATCCTATCTTGAGAACCATCCTTAATACGTTAACCCTCCATAGCCTCTTATTTACTTAACTTCATCTCATAAGATTCTCTCAATCTTTAGTCTACTATACTAGGAAAGGCAACTCTAGTCCAATCCTATTTTCAATCTTTTCTTCATTAGTGACCCTAGGTTATACCTTGTGCAATTCACTCATGATTCCATATAACACCATTCATGCAATGTACCACTTTTGGATCCTTTCTTTATTACTTCTTACTTTGGATCCTAGCGTATCTTTATCTTATGTACACTATGAGATGCTTCTTTAAGTATGTCTAAGTTCCTTAATAATCATGAACACTACAAGATACCCCTTAGGCATGTCTAAGTTCATACACACATTATGAACGCTAAGAGATACCCCTTGGGCATGTCTAAGTTCATTATTTGCTTTGAACACTACGAGATGCTTCTCAAGCACGTATAATTCAATGGATATGGAGATATATACTAGGATACCTTGACTCTACTACTTGAAGGACTCCCGCCTCATGAGACCTAAGTGGATAGTCATCACAACTACTAGGTGTGGCTCTCATTTCTACTTGGAGTCCGGACCCTTGCTAGACTATCCGTTCACTTTGCATATCCATTTGGA
This sequence comes from Solanum sitiens, assembly GCA_016801875.1. Taxonomy (NCBI): domain Eukaryota; kingdom Viridiplantae; phylum Streptophyta; class Magnoliopsida; order Solanales; family Solanaceae; genus Solanum; species Solanum sitiens. The sequence continues at coordinate 68,172 of JABWTJ010000451.1, read as the reverse complement.
GTCAAGCATATACTCCAAGGTTTTCTTGTCAAGCCTTGCTCAACCTTTTCTCTCATGGAGGGACGTCCTTGACAATCTCCCCATGCTCAAGTGAATCTATCACTTTCATTCAATCATCCTAAATCTACAGCTAACACAACCATCCTAAGGTTCATTATTCATCAATTCATTCTATCTTCATTCATAGGTAGATTATCGGATCTTCTAGCCTTATCTAAATATAATTAAGTTATTAATGACTGGACAAAACCAAGAAATAACCCCTCATGTGCAAAATTATAGAAGATCCTCTTTAAGATCAAACAATTCCATCGAATTGAGTATGATTGTATGTGTGATAGCATCTACTATACCAGGAATATCAATGAACCCGATTATTGCAATTGCTCAGGATAGCCTTTTTTAGCTTCTAGGGTATATTTCTTAGTTCAAGATCTCTCTTACTGACTGGAATGAAAGAATTAGTAGATCTATTCCGCCCAAAATAGGAATGGACTAGGGTTATGAACTTATAATCTGATAATCGAGTTGATTCCATGATTATATGTTCATTCCATACCGGACTAGGCCGGAATAGGGTTATATACGTTCTCATAATGAGAAGGGGTCATTTGGGCGTATCTAAATAGATACTATTTTTACATATGGATACCTTCATCGTTACATTCCATTTAGGATTAGGAATACGCGTAATCGGACCTGCTTTTTACATATCTCTTTTGGGACCCTATTCACCTCTTTGAGTGAATCGAGAAATAGGTTGGATTGTCCATCTTTTTTATATATATTAGGCCTTGCATTCTCCGGATAATTCAAGTCGAAGCAATTGGATGTCCAACTCGGGCCTATATGACATGACCGATCAATAGATCTTCTCACATTCTTCAATACTAGGTGAATATATCCCTAATTCATTCTTTATGGTTCAATTCCATCAAGACCAATCTAAATCAATCAAGTCTAGTTCAACTCATACCTAGGTGATTCAATCATGATCAATTAACATAGAATACAATCAAGATAATAAGAATCAACATAAACCTTCATCTAGTCTCTAATGGCTTAAGATCACCGTGATCACCTTCAAGTTCAATTACTATAATTCACCATGAAAAATCCATAAAAAAGTATATAATCATCATGTAACATCATTGAATGCTACCCACTACATTGGGATCACAATCAAGCCTTACCAACAATGTAATCACAACCCTCTCTTGAATGAGGCTCTTTGGATTCACAATTATAGGTAAACTAGGGGGGATTCATGGATGGAAGAATCCATGAATTAATAATCATCCCATACATTAGATTAGGACGTTAAACCCATCTTGAAACCTTGATCAATTCGTCCTAAAAGCTGCTATAATTTCTCTTCTTCTTCAATGGTGGTTTTGGGAGAACTTTGGGAGAGAAATGTTTTGATTTATTATTTCTTATGGGTATTGGGGTTTTGGATTGTGAAAGGAGTTATATAGGACCTAAAACCATTTTTAACCGACTTCCCAAGTACCCAAAGTACCCCTATATCAATTGAACACTTTTAGACAAGTCTAACTTAACTTCAATTTTCGGAATTGTCGTCAAGAAACAAGTTCGCGACGCGGAGCTGCTCCCGCATGATTTACGGAAATAAATTCCAGGACAGTGGATCCTGCCTTGTTCCCGTGATGCAGACTTGATTTTTGACCAAATTCCCACCAACTCCGCGACGCGGACCCATTTCATCCATGCATATTTTGGCTGCTATTTTGGCAGCTTGCTTGGCCAAGTTTGAGGTCCCTTCTTGGACCCCTAGGGCGACCCTTGGGGGGTATTACCTAGAAGTTTTCACTATATATACATGGTTTTACCTATTTAAAGTCATTCTACAAGTTTTAGACCATATACTAAATCTCCAAACCTTCACGAAATCTATGGACGTTTTACTAGTTCAATTACAGTAGCTTCCGGACGTCTTGGATATTTTACCTACAAACTCTCTAAAACTTTACACACTGCCTCTAAACACTACTATTATTCATATTAGGACCTTAAAAACTCATGACACACATGTTAGGCTCTATCTACACCTAGTTCATTCTTGGGGTCATAACAATATGATACTAATCTATTGACCAAATTTGTTGTAATAAACTCATACTTTATAACGGGCCTAGTTTGCCCTTGAATATCATTTAAAACTATCCTTTTGATATCTATCTAGTGTTATGATACGCTCAAATTTACTTCTGGGATTACGGAAGTTCATGATGGACCGTCATAGTCACGACGGTCCGTCCTGCTTGTTCGTCGTGATGATCAGAGAAGTAGTCCCAGTACCCAAATTCCAAGAAGTTAAAACGAAGACCCTCGACGGACCATCGTGCTTGAAACGATCCGTCATACCTGTCCGTCGAGGGGATTGAAGAAAGCAACAGAAGAATGTGTGAAGTATGGGACGACGGAGGCTATGACGGTCCGTCGTGTCCATGACGGTCCGTCACGTGGTCCGTCGACCCAGACGCGTTTGGACAGATTTTTAGTAAATAGAATCCTTATTTGATTAGATTTTGTTTTTATTATAAATAGTTGGAAAAACCTCGTTTTTGGGGTTAGACTTTCTGGATAATTTTTAGTTTTTAGTTCTTCTATTATAGTATTGAACTTTCGATTTTGGGAATTAAGATACTTTTTCGGGAATTGATTGTTGTTGGTGATTTTGTTGATTATTCAAGTTAAATTCTGGGAAACTATTCGTTTTCATAAAAGTAAGTGCATGAATTCTTCCATTAACAATATGAATTGTGTAATTATGAACATGGGTAACTAAACCTCATAGCTAGGGTTATGGGAACCATGGGTAAATAACAAGGTAAAAATCTAACTTAAATAACAATTCTAGAGTGGTGTCTTGCATGTATTGATAATTCTTTCATGTAGAAGTCTTTTTAACGGATGGCCAACGTTAGAACTCGCCTTAATGCTACTTGCCGGACCAAGGAGGTAGATAATAGGAAAAGAATTATCAACATAGATTTAGTGTAGACTATCTAATAGGCTAGTATTGGTTGGTACGAGTTAATAGCTTAGTCAAATACCAAATACGATGTTTAATATGAGGTAAAGATAAGGGTTAGTATAGCAACACACGTAGCCTGACCAAGGTGCGGAGTGAAATTCTTTAGATGCCGGACCAAGGATTTAGAGATACATAACTTATCACTTTACATGCAACATATTAGGATAGAATTGTTATAGTTAGATTTACCAAGTTAGGAACCTGTGGGGAACACTTAAGCCCTAGTTACTTTTATAATTTGATTTAACTCCGAAAGCTGAATCTGTTAGTTGTTCATTTTTATTTAGTTAATCAATTTCATTAATTTAGAAATAAAACCCCCCTTTTTGTCTTTTGTTTTCTCGGAAACTAGTTGGCTAAATAATAGTAATAATAGAATAAAGTTAAGTCTGAACTATTTTCCTTGTGGGATTGACCTCAACCTCATTAGTTGGGTTCTTTACTTGATACGACCGCTTTACTCCCCATTTTCCTTCAGCACTTTCTCCCTTCACTACGATGCCACCTACGGACCGTCACAGCCTCGACGGACCGTCATGGATTCCGTAGGTGGTCTTTTTTGCATTTCTTTCTCAAAAACTCCCGCGTTCATCCTTGGACAGATTTTCTGCAAACAAAGAGAAACTTACATAAAAATCAACACAAAAAGGCTTTCGACACACACTAAACTTAAGGAAAAAGCATTAGAAATACCGTGCAACCACGGTACATCATGTTACACAAGACAAAACTAGATAATGGAATAATATAATGATTCATGAGATTAAATTTCCAAAAATGGAAGAGTTCAAATGAGTGATAACTATCAAACCCCTTTTTTTACCTTTTCAATTAACATGCAAAATTGGCCAAAGTAAATTTGTTTTTTAAGCTATTTTACCTAGAATTTATAAAATCAAATCTATTTTTATATAACATCAATAAAAAAAATAAAGAATATATGGTGATTGATAATTATGATGGCTAGCTATAGTTCAAGTGAATGTCTGTTAAGGAAGACGTATTGTGTTATTCTTGTGTTGTGGATAGTAGAAATTGATGGTGGTAGTGGTAGAAGTTGATGGTATTAGTTTTGTTGTGGCTTACAGTTGGACAATATATAGTCATAATAATTAATAGATGTGGTGCCTGATGATGTTTGTTGACTATATTTAGTTACGACATTGGATTGTGATTGTCAATATTGTTTTGATTATTTTTTAATAATAATGGTTGGCATATACAAATAATAATTTTTAAATAGTGGGTGGTGGTGGTTTGTTGGATTATTGTATTGATTGGTAGTTCTTGTCACTAAAAATGGTGATTGTGGGTAGTTTATTGTGGTAGTTGATAATGATGGATAATGATGACGACAATTGATAATGAAGGGGGTATGGCGATAGCGGTGAATAAAAGGATTGGTGAACTGCTATCTTTTATGAAATCTTTGCACAAACTTTTTAATAATATTAGACTTTGATATATATATTAATCGATAATTTCTATTCTTACCAATTTAATAATTGTATCGTCAAGAATGTACTTCATAGTAAAAGAAAGATGCATTCTTACTTTAACTATAATATGAAAAAGATAATTTTGGATGTGAGTTTCATGAAACAAAAAAGATAAATTTATATATATAAAAATAGAGGAATACCAAGGAATTTTAAAGTAATAAATTAAATACTATTTGAGTTTTCGAAGGGCCTAATGTCACATCCCGAGCCTATACCATCGACGTGGCCAGCACCCAATGACCATTGTTGGCCTTGAGGGGACCTTTGGTCTGGATTACTCAACTCAGCGGAAGACTTAACTTAACTCTATATAAACAGTAAAGAACACTTTCAAGGGAAATACTTAAACTGTAATAGTCTGGCCAAAATGGAACTTAAGTCTCATCGTATACAAATGAAATGAAAAGACCAAAAACTAACACTATCTGTCTATGAAGCCTCTAAAATACTAAGATGAATGTTGGGACAAACCCCAAAACATTCTATAATTGAAATTGTCTGAAAATAATAAAAGAGTCCTCCGGATGCAAGGAGGCTCACCACTGACTCTAAGCTGCTCACTAGATCAACGGCACGCCGAATGCTGATCCTAGTTACCTGCGTCTGCATCATGATACAATGTAGGTCAACTGGCATCAGAACACTGAATGTACGAGTATGCTAGTTGGCATGCTAACAACACTTAAGCTGTAAAAAGGAGTAAGAAGGATCACTTACCTTGACTCTGTTTAACTCATGAATAACTATTCATTTTAATATAATGCAATTTAAAATTAATGTGCAATATAAATAAAAATAACTGAAAACATGTTAAAAACTCTGAATGTACACAAGGATACAAATAATCTCTGAGATGTATGTAAAAATACAAATATCTAATGTATATGAAAATACAATAACTTCTGTGGGAGCTTTTCTAACTGACAACCATCACTTAAGAGCTATAGTGATGATACAGCGTTACTCGGCCCACGCTGCCCGGCCATCCTAACCTTTCCATAGTATAGGACCTGAACTGCCTAATGGATCCACTAGTATACTCTGAAAAGGGTTCATCTAAAAAGTATGACCCTCTTCTACCTATGATGGCACATGGTTTTCATGGAGACTTGAGTTAATATGAACTCGCAACCCCACATCGGTGCTCAATACTACTCCCAAAAATATATTGGCTCTTATGTTTTTAAAACATATTGATTCTGTGGTTTCAGATTAGTGCTCAAAACTTAGCTTTAAAAGTTATCTTGGGAAACATGGTTTCCCTGTTTACTTCATCTGATAAAGCTATTACTTCTGTCTGAAAACTAGCCCGAATATTCTTTACTTGTTTAAATGTAAAAATATTTGTAACTCTTAGGGATTACCTAGTCCCCCTATAACTTTTGAGAATGAACTTAACTCTTTGATCTTGCTTAACTTGTAACTTGAGTCTTAAACAAAGTTTAAAATATTAGTTAAAGACTCTTGGAATTTTAGGGACTCACTTTGACTTGTTTCTTAACTTTTAGACTTGACTCTTAACTCATTTGACTTTGATCTTAACTTCCCTTGAATTGTATTATGAATTCAAGGATCATGATCTCATGTTTATGGATGATTTCATGATGTTTTGATGTACCTTAGAGTGTTGGAATCAACTAACAAATTTGGGTACATCACTTAGGAACTAGTACGAAAAGATAGGGAAAGAATGGGGTCTCCAGGTGACATTGGCGCTCTGAGAGGCGCGGAGCGCCAGAGCCTAATGGACAGAATTTGGTCTGAGGCGCTCTGGCTTGTGCGGCGCACAAGGGCTTGTCAAACATGCCTACCCTGAGGGGCTCTGGCAAGCGCGGCGCCCAGGGTTTGTCAGACAGGAATTCCGACTTTTATTCTCCATTTTTTATCTCTAAACCTTCTTAACATTCATAGATCTCACCCAAATCACTTAGGATTACTAATAACCCCAATACCCAATAGATCCGACTCGAAAAACAACCCGAAAACACGAATCTAATCAACTAAAGGCATACTACAACTCAACTAACAAGAATTCAACAATGGTTCATCAAGAACTTCAATATTTATCATTAAACCTATTCAAAACGCGCTGAATTTAACATGTTGGTGTGTGGGTGAACGAACCCTACACATAAAGATCTCACATACCTCCATAGGGATCACCCCCGACTCGCGAAACCTTAGAGTTCTTGAAGGATTCTTGATCTTCATCTCCTCTTCTTCTCCTCTTCTCTTTTCTCCCAAGCCCTTAGTGTATTCCAACTTTTCTAAAATTGACTTAAGGCTTAATTTTACCCCTAATAAACCCTTAAAACAAATTAGGAAATAGTAGGGTGAAAAGACTACTTTACCCTTACTAAAATTTGGATTGGACTTTCCTCAATTCAACAACTCAACTTCTGAAAGGCATATCTCCCTCATACAACATCAAAATCGAGCAAACTGGGCGCCTTAGAAAGATGTTCCCTAGGGTTTTCCAACCATATAAAGCTCCTCCTGAGCTAGAAGTTATAGCTGTTTGAATATAACCAAAACACACTTTTTAAACTTAGGAAATTTCCAGATTTTTCCCTTTATTTCCAAAAGTGATTATTTTTTGTTTCTTAGCTTATTCCTAGCTATTACGAGTTATGAGATGTTACACTTAAATAGATAAAAGAATGCTTCTTGGGACTGGAGTGCTCTAGTCGATATGACTAAGTCCTTCATAAACCCCTAGTGTAGTGTTTGTTTAAGGGTGTTAGACAATATATTGTGTTTGAATCTTGTTGTGATTTTGTATTGTTTCATTTGGTGATTAATAAAGTCCAACTAATTACCAAAAAATAGATAAAAGAGAACAACTGTAAGGATATCAAATGTATTCAATGAACCTTCGTTAAAATTTGGAAGACAAAACAATACCCCTTTGAACACATAAACTCTCCATTTACTCAATGCAATAATTGATTATCACAGATATTTAAATATGCAATTAACAAAATATTTACAACATTTTAAATTAGTGTAGGGGCAAAATGGTATTTCAACTTTCAATTTTTTTTGTTCCCACTTTTATATATATATATATATATATATATATATATATATATATATATATATATATATATATATATATATGATTTGAAAAATGCAGGTTAATCTACGTCAGAAAAGAGGAGATCAATCACGTCACACTTAGCCAATTTTTTTAAAAAAATGTTGCTAAGGTGAAAATTAAAATTTAATTAGTGATAGACCTAGACGTTGGGCCTACTTTCAATAGTTTCTTTAGATAAAGAAGCTTTTAAAATTATCCTCCCCAAAAAGTATTACTTGCTTAGAAAGAAATTTACACTTGGAATAAAATTCTATATCACACATACAATGGATTTAATTAATCTTAAGAGATGCATGATCACAACCATCATTGATATTATTACAAAATGGATAAGCTTGATGGATATTCATCTTCTTTTTGTGTGAATATTCTATCACTTTGATTAAGTTTATAAAATGTTACTTGATACATACATACAAATTAGCAGCATGTGAAAACCTTTCATCTTCTTTTTTTTTTTCAAACAGTCTCCAATATTTTACACTTATTTTTAAAAATAATCTAACCAATTTTTTCATATTTTTAACTAGAAGCAACAAAATAATTGTGATGATAAGGATGCAATATTATTAGAAGTTCCAATATCTTTTATCGCACATGCTAAATCAAAAGTCGATGTTTTTAGGTAAGCCTTTTGAAATTATCCAATTATGATTTGTTTAATTTATTCTTTTTTAAGTCATGTACAAAAATATTTTGATGAATTCTTGAAAAACTTTTTAATATTTATTAGTATGTTATGAAATAAAAAGATATGATCTTCTCTAGAGTTAAAACATTTGTCATATAAATAAAAATAAGTAAAACATTTGTCATACAAATAAAAATAAGTTAAATATATACTCCTTCCTTTTCAATTTGCGTGATGTAGTTTTACTACAGACACCGTTTAATTCAACATGAATAAAATATTTGTTGGTACAGATTAAAAACAAAGTGTTTCTTGTAAACTAGAACATAGTACTTTTAAAAGTTAGATGATAAGTCTAAATTCAATTCTTCAATTGTACCATATTGTTAGTGAAGTCCTACATTGATGTAAAAAGTGAAACCTCATGTGATTTAGAAAATTACTATGATATCATCGAATGGGGTCATTCAATCGTCATACAAACAAATATAAAATTAAAATAATTATTTCAATAAAAATGTTTGAGGATTCTTTATTTTTTATGATTATGTATACGACGTCAAAATTTGAATGCGTATTTGAATGATAAGATGTGCATGAATCACTAAATAAACATCTCAACACTAAAAATATGTATTAACATCTGAATATTGAATAATAAGACTACTTATTACTATACATCTGAATATATTAAAAGGATTTCTATATTGAAAAAAATAATTATTATAAATTTTATAAAAAATGGATTAAATGGCACTTCAACTGTGATCAGATTTATTGTAATAAATTGATACTTTATGGGGGACCTAGTTTTCGTGAATACAGTGGAGAGGAATTATTTTTATAAGTGAGAAATCAAGTTATTTTCCTACAAAATTCATACCAAATTCACACGAGTAAAATTTAGGAATAATGTCAGTGCATTCTTATGTTTTGGCTTGTGACATATACTATATTAAGTTCATCATATAGTGGTATTATTTTTGATAATAAACATGTAATTTATATACCGAAAGGATTATGTTTAAATCATAAAATAGAACAAATATAAATTGAATTTAGATATAGTCTCAAGCTCTAACAACATCAAACCATCAATTTTTATACTACTAGAACAATAAACACAAACACCATAGGGAAAGAAATTCAACTTAGTAATTCTTATTGCATGTCATGACTTCAAAAAACTTCTAGCAACTGACTCGTGGAATATCGAAATAGTGAGTAATGTGGAAGTTCTACTCTTTTATGAAAATATTGTTTTGTTCCTCTCCAACAAAATCAAATGCACATGATCAACTAACAAAATAGAAACATTTAAGAAGAGGCATCTTTCTAATTTTTATTTGATATATCGTATATATTATCTGTGCAAATCAGGGCATACCTCTCCTTGAGTTACTCTATCAGGATAGAAATGTTTCTCACACTTTTATTAAGAATGAACATAAGCAACAAAAGAGTGTAAGTGTGTGATAATGATTGAACTCCTTTATTTTTTTTACTACTCATCAACACGCGTTTACATGCAACATAAAGAAAGTTTTGGGTTTTTACTCATCTCTCCCAATAATTTCAATAAAAATATTTTAACAGAACTATCCAGGGGAGTCATAACACCCTCAAAAAGTATGAGTCTATTACAGCAACGATAATATAGGTGTCATTTAAGCCATTTTTGGTAAAATATAATGAAATGAAATTAATAAAATACTACATCAACAAAATATTTTTACAAAATTATATGTTCATTGGTAATTGTGATGTCTATTGATGGTCGTTATGAATGTAAGGTAAGGATGGTATATTGACTAATGATAGTGTTGTGGATAATAGATATATTTGTAACAATTGTAAGAGAAGCTCAAGATAGTTTGGTGGTGGTTGATTGTCACGCCCCGAGGCTACCCCCTGGACGCGGACACGGGACCTAGGATCACGAGTGACCTCAAGCTAACCCTTCTGGCATAATCATAAGTATAATAGGGATAAATTGTTTAACAAAACTGTTCGGAAGATTAAATATCATGAATAATGAAGTGTGAAATAATGGGAAATACCCATATACTAAACTCAATATATGAAAATTTTAGAATTTAATACAAGATAAATATTAAACTTAAATACTAAGTTGAATCTAATTATGTCTGAAAATAGCCTCTAACTGACTAGAAATATTGGGACATTTCCCAACTAGATCTAGAAAAACTGAACCTAAAAGACTAAAATACTGAAAAGATAACGTGACAATTATCCTCGGAGAGGACTCACCACTAATGCTGCTGAACTAGAGGTCGGGAACTGATCTATGCAACATCTGACTGTTGAGGGCCTGATCCTACATCACGAGAAGATGTAGCGTAATATATGTGTTAGTTTTTAAAAGGTATTGAGCATGTAGGATAGAATAAATCTAAAATAAACATATAACTGAACAAGCAATAAATCAAGAGCATAATTTGAGCATAATATATATAGATACTGAATATTGAGCTAACTAAATTCAATGACCAATTTATAACATGTTGAGACTGAATACTGAATGTATTGAATGGTCAATGCACTAGAGTCTGACTGAACTGTAGGAGCTACTAATAACCGGTAATAAAATCACATGAGCTATATGTGGAGTCTGATGTATATGCGCCATCGAGATGACCCAATATACCCTGCCAGAGGTATAGATGCATGCTGGTGTGATCATTAAAATTATTCACACAGAGGGAAATTATAACCTACGTGGCTAGTATTTCTGGGACTATTTAGGTACGGTGAACCCTAGTTCAACTAGATATTATACTACTCCTAATGAATTAAGTGATTAACGTATTATGACTGAATTTCTGTAATATACTAGACAACTCAAAATTACATGCAAACTGAGAATGCACATTAATCACTGATAATGACACATTCAATATCGAACCATGTATATCTGAAATCATTAAAATATGTAGCATAGCATGTGTAATTCAAGAATTAAAGAACTACATAGCAAGGTTTCTGAAATACATGTAATAAACTGATAAATAACATACTACCCTAATTTGGATCGTTCTAACATCTAAAAACCCAACGTTTCTAACATTCAAGAAACCCTAGGTCTATATGATATTAAGGGAATCAAGAATATGACTGAAAATTGGGGACCTAATGGGTTAAAGGTGTGAACACCTAATTTTTAACCAAAACATAAAGATTTTACACCAATTTTAATACTTAAATATTATTATTTCAAAAGGGTTATATTTAAAATAAATTAAAAAATAAATTATAAATTACTACAAATTATAAGTTCATTTATATTTAAAATTTAATAATAAAAAATAATAAATGAAATTGTGAATTTAAGGTATTTGTTTTAATTCTTCAACTTTTATCTAGTTTAAAAATAATAATAGTATATACTCATAAAAAAGTAGAAAAAAAGAGTCCTAAATTTTTTAAATTACTAACCCTTTATCATAATTATTTCCAACTTCCTTAACTTATTTCCTTAAAATCATCATTCCATCAAGTTTATTTTATTTTTATTCTTCTTTTGATTTTTTTTCTTCTTCTTGCATGACCTTTTTCTAAAATAAATATATATATAATAATTAAAAAAATAAAAAGTTAACATCACATATTTTCTTATCTTCTTCTTTATATTTGTTTTTTTATGTTTATTTATTATTTGTTGTTTTACTAATATTATTATTATCATTTATTTATTTACTTTACTTTATTCTCTTATCTCAACCCTCAAATTCTCAACTAAATTTTAAACTAAACTCTCCACTCTCTCATGTTCCTTTTAATTAGCACAAGACTCACTCAAAAAATCTGATAAAAAATATTATAAAAACACACATAAGGATACACAGAGAGAAAAAATCCATAGAGAATACACAGATATAGAGAGAGAAAACACAAAGAGAAAAGATAACAAAAAGTGAGTTTTTATTTTAAAAAATAATTCAACGTTCGAGGTTTCACTCAAGGTTTTGGATTCGTGGCTCTTTAACGTTAATGCATAATTATTAACTTTGGAAATTTGTAGATCGTAGCAGTTGTTTTTGTGTTATCAATTTTCGCAACGAGGTAACTCTAAATTCTCGCATGATTTAAATGAAATGTTTGTATGAAAATTTGATTCCAATAATATGATGTTCTTCGAACCGCTTATATTATATTTATTATTATTATATTATTATAATTATGCTCTTTAGATGCAATTTACAATTTATATAGAAATCGGTTCAATGATATTGAATTGTTAAATTTGAATAGATAAGTATTTCTTTTTGAGTCTAATTTTCACTGGAAAAAAAATCTTATAGAATTATTGTATACTTGTTAGATTAGGATATAACTTAAGTTTAATTGATTAGTTGATTATAAAAGTTTTGTTGACTATGTTTTAGTATTTTTAATATTTTATTTAATAAAAAATAATAATTTACTTTTAGATTAAGAGCAAGATGATTATCGGTTTAATTCAAATTGATAAGATATATAATTAAGATGGGATATGAACTTTTTTAGAAATTCATTATAAAAAATAATACAAAATTGTATGGCAATAGAGAAAGAAAAGAGAAACAGAAAAAAAAATCATCAATAAATTGTTAGAAAAAAAAAAGAGCAGACAGAAAAAAGACGAAGAAAATAAACGTAAAAAAGAAAAAAAAAACATAAACTAAAAAAAGGGAAGAAGAAAAACAGAAAGTTAAAAATGAAAATAATTACATATTCATATAAAAGAGAGTCCTAGGGCCGCCTATGTGGCGCAACTAGAAATCAGGAATCCCTTTTAACTTATTTATTTTCAAAATTAGTTTTCTCTTTCATTAAAAGTTGTGACTTTAATGAGAAGTAAAGACTTTTACAAAAAAAAGTGACTTTTTATGAAAAGTTGCGATTTTTACGAAGAGTTAAAACTTTTACGAGAGTTGGGACTTTTATGAAGAGTTGCAACTTTAATAAAGAGTTGTGAGTTTAATGAAGATTTGTGAGTTTTATCAAAAATTGTGATTTTTATGAAAGATTGTGACTTGTCTAAAGAGTTGTGACATTTCCGATAAGGCACAATAAGTATTTACTCACACTACCATTTGTTGTTTATAAATAAAGGGATTTTCTCTCATTTTAACATAATAAAAATTTTGAACTTCTTCTTCTTCTGCACAATTAAATATTTGTGCAGTTTGCTCCTATTGAGTGACGTACTGACACCATTGTTTTTGTCTCAATACACTGGTGAATAGAATCTTTCTGTCCTGAGAGGACCTATTCTTTTAAATCTCGGGTATTAGAATGAAATAATTTTCTTAAGGGAACAATGTGCATTCAGTGGACTCGACTTTTTGCTTTGTGTTTCATTTTACTATTAAAGATCCTGATAAGTTTTTACTTTCATTAATTTATGCTTATTTTATAAAAACAAATTAGTATACATGTTTTAAACTTTGTTGTTTATATTTATACTTTTAATCATTATGTTGAAGTAAATATATGTTAATCAGGAGTTTAATGAAATCATTAGACTATTGATGTCATGTAGATTAGAATTCTGAAGCTTGTAAAATAAATGTCTTTGATCTTTATAGAGTTTTCGGTGGCTAAAAGATCAATGGGATATCCAATAAGAGACTTTAGTATTCAAAAGATAGGTGGTTCCACACTACGTTGGAGTTTTATTTATTCAACTTTCTATCTTATCGAGACATTCAATCGATTAGTGACATCCAAAAAGTAAAGGAATGTAGTGGGATGGTAAGTATTGTACTCAACCTTTTGTACTCAACCTTAATCAAACGTCAGTGGTTAAAATGTTGGGTTGGAGTCAATGAATGACCCCTCAAAGTAGGATGAATCTACATTAATCAAATATTAAAGAAATAATTATCTCCTTATAAACATTAGATTAAAAGTCACAAAAAAATAATGTTTTAACCATATTGATCGAAACATAAACAAGAAAACATGTCTTTTGTCTATCAAAGAAAGTCATCGACTGCGTATGATTTTGATTAACGGACTTACCAAGACATCATTTAATCCAAAAAAAAATAGCGACATACATTATTTCATCAAAATTCAAGAGTTGTGCTTTTTTATATTTTCTTAAACTTATCAAGTACACAACTAATTATATAGAATGTATAACATTTAGATTATGTATGTGGAGGCCTTGAATAGGAGAAAAACTCTCGCAGTTGATGAATAAAATGTTTGTATCACTTTTTGAAAATACAAATATAGATAATGAAACAATTACATATCTTGTCGAAAGACTTTGGTGATGAACATCCACAGTAAAATGAAGAGTTAATAACGAAATCCATAAACATTTAGAATCAAATATTTTTCGGTTTAAGATTAAAAAACATTTCATATCTTCTTTGGATAAAATATTTTTAAAAAATTATCATAGGTTTGGACCCTCTCGAACACACTATAAAATGTTTAGAAGTAGATTACTGACATAGTTCACCATCGCGCTAAGCGCGAAAAATTTACCTAGTAATAATAATAAAACAAAAAAAAGACAATTGAAAACAACAAAAAAATAGAAAAGAAAAGAAAAGAACGTTGAAAAGTAAAAAAAAAAAAGGAAAAAGAAAAACCTACAACATAATAATAAAAATGAGAAAAACATAATGTGAAAAAAAAAACAGACAAACAAAAAGAGAGAAGAAAAAAGAAAACAACATAACGAGAAAAAGGGTGAAAAATAAATAACAAAAAATAAAATAAAAAGATCGAAACAAAAATTAAAATACATATATAAATAAAATAACAAAACAAAACGTAAACAATATGAGACGTGCAAAAGAAAAAAAATAAAAAATATTGAAAATTAAAAGAAAAATCTTCCTAAAAATAGTCCTAGACTCTTTAGAATTTCTTGCTATATCTAATTATAAATTTCATAAAAATTTATCTCCTATTTTAAATCGAACTAAAAAAATAATTTTAAAATTAACTAAACTCTAAAAATCTCATTCCTAGCAATTAGATACATCTATATATTCTATCTATAATAATATAAATATACACGAAGAAGAAGAAAAAATTATGAACTTTCAAAATTTAAATTCGTAAATATTCATTTTTTGACTTTTCTTTATTTAGTTTGAATAAGTTTATGTGCATATACATATTTTTAATTAATGGGTATACATTAAAATAAATAAGATAGTTTTAAATATGTTTAAAAAAAATGAGAGAATAAAGGTAAATAACATTGTATTATTAAGTTAAATAATATAATATTTAAAAATTAAGTCAAGGCATACTAAAGTCAATAAAGCGACCGTGCTAGAACCACGAGACTTGAGGGGTGCCTAACACCTTTCCCTCGGTCAACATAATTCCTTATCCGAATTTTTAGTTCGCAGACTCATAAAAATAAAGTAAAATTTCCTTTTGTTTAGTAATTTAAAGAAGGTCACTTGAAACACCAAAACTCAATTTCAAGTGGCGACTCTGAATAATAAAATAATCCCTTTTTAATATGTCATTTGAATTGGAAAAACTTTTTTCATTCAAAACATTTAATAAATTTATTGTTTTTGAGGAAAATAAGAGGTGTGACAGAAGAAGACTCTACTCGGGGGTAATCAAAATTCGAGCTTGTGAATATTGACTTGCATATGACTTTTAGTTATGTTTTGGATATTTTATTTGTTGGCTTAATGTGCTAGTTTTTTTTTTTTTTTTACTGTGATATTATTTGAAGGAGTGGAGTTAATAACTTTGATGGTCACTCAAATATCAATTGTTTTTACAGAAAATCACTCAATTTTCATTTTCAACTCAAAAGTCGAGATAATATCTATGATGGTCACTCAACTTTGAATAGTTTACTTATAAAGTCACTTAACTTTGGGTTATTTACTTCGAAAGTCAATCAACTTTGTTTTTTAACCCAAATGTCACTCAACTATTGGTGTTTCACTTAGAAAGTCATCCAACTATTTATATTTCATTTAGAAAGTAACTTAATCAATTTAAATAACTTTTTTTCATTAAATTTTATAAAAATACAAAAATATAATTAAATTATTTTAAAAAAATAAATAAGATGCTTAATTTAATTTTTTTACTACCTTTTCGTTAAAAAAATAGTAGAATATCATTATTGTCCCTTTTTTTTTAATTACTTCTTATCAATTCCATTTTTTCTTCATTGGTAATCTTTTAACAATTTATTTCTAGTTTTGAAATTATTAGAATCAAGAATTTTGGGGGAGAGGGGTGGGTGGGTGGGTGTTGCAGTTGTTATTGTACGGTTTTTTTAGAAAAATTATAATTAAATATTTTGAGTGGATAATAAAATATTAAAATAGATATCTTATTATTTCTTTAAAAATAGTTTAAGATAAAATTTAATGAAAAAATTATTTAAATAGATTGAGTGACTTTATATGTGAAATATAACTAATTGGGTGATTTTCCAAGTTAAACATCAATAGTTTAATGACTTTTAAGTTATAAAACAAAGTTGAGTGACTTTCTAAGTAAAAAACTTAAAGTTGAGCGACTTTCTAAGTAAACAACTCAAAGTTGAGTGACCATATAAGATATTAACTCCTCAAAAGTCACTCAACTATGATTTCTTTGCACAGAAAGTCACTCAACTTTCATTATCAACTCAGAAGTCACTCAACTATGACTTCTTTGCACAGAAAGTCACTCAACCTATTTAATTATTTTTTCATTAAAATTTAGTGACATGAAATTTTAATTATTAGCCAAAATTTTAAGAATCAAATATATCTCCATTTAATGACCCGATCCATTTAATCCTACCCGCTAAAATTATAATATTGAACATTTTATTTTTTCATTAATTCCCTAAATCATTCTCCCTTGTCTCCCACATTCTTTTAGCGAATTAATGGTAAGATAAAATATTTAATATTATATTTTTAGCGGGTTGGATTAAATTGGCGGGTCATTAAATGGTTTAAATGGATATATATATTTGATAAAATTTTGGTTGATAATTAAAATTTCATGTCACTAAATTTTAATGAAAAATAATTAATAGGTTAAGTGACTTTATGTGGAAAGAAGTCATACTTGAGTGACTTTTGAGTTGAAAATGAAAGTTGAGTGACTTTTTGTGCAAATAAATCATAGTTGAGTGACTTTTGAGTTGAAATTGAAAGTTCAGTGACTTTTTGTTAAAACAATTGATAGTTGAGTGACCATCAGAGTTATTAACTCTTATTTGAAGTGCATATAAATTATTTTTATCTATGCACACACTTAATTTTTGACCAAAACATAAAAATTTTACACCAATTTTAATTTTAAATATTATTATTTCAATAGGGTTCTATTTAATATAAATGAAAAATAAATATTAAAGTACTACAAAATATAAGCTTATTTCTATTTAAAGTTTAATAATAAAAAAATAATAAAAGAAGTTCTGAATTTAAGATTTTTTTGTTTTAATTCTTCAACTTTTAAATTGTATAAAAATAATAATAATAGAATATATTATGGAAAAAAAAAAAAAAAAAAAAAGAATCGTGAAAATTTTCAATTACCTTACCCTTTATCCTAATTATCCACAACTTCCTTAACTTATTTCCTAAAAATTCTCATCACATCTCGATTATTTTATTTCTGTTTATTTATAATTATTTTTTGTTTCCCTATTGCACAATCTTCTTTTTCTTTTTTTTACACGTTTTTATTTCTTTTCTATTGGTTCTTTTTTTTTTTTTTTCTATTTTTATTTTTATTATTTGTTTTGTTAATGTTATATTACTATTGTTTTATTTTTATTTCCTTATCTAAACCATAAAATTCTCAACTAAATTTCAACTAAACTCTCCGCTCTCTCACGTTCCTATTAATTAATACCATACTCACAACCCAACACTATTAAAAAAAAAAACGCTCAGTAGACAAAGATATACACACAAAAAATATGCACAAATATAGAGAGAAAAAACACAGAAAAAATTCCAAAAAATGTTATTTTAAGAGTTAATTCAGCGTTCGCGGTTTCACTCAAGGTTTCGGATTTGTGGCTCTTTAAAGTTAATGCATAGTTGTTAACTTTGGAAATCTGTAGATCGTAGCAGTTATTTTTGTGTTATCAATTTTCACAACGAGGTAACTCTAAACTCTCGCATGATTTCAATGGAATGTTCGTATGAAAATTTGATTTCAATAATATGAAGTTCTTCGAAGCGCATGTATTATATTTATTATTAATATATTATTATTATTATGCTCTTTAGATGCAATTTACTATTTATATTAAAATCGGTTCCATGATATTGAATTGTTAAATTAGAACAAGATAAGTATTTCTTTTCGAGTCTAATTTTCACTGAAAAAAATCTTATTAAATTTATTGTAGGGAAAATTGTATAAAATGACAAACTAATAAATCAAATTAAATGCTATAACCACATTTTGATTTAATTGTGCACTATAGCAAACTGTTTGCAGTCGCTTCTCTCCCTCAAACTCTCGCTCGCCACTCTTCCTCTCTCACTCCCTCTCGCTTTTATACAAACACAAGTGTATAAAATGTGTTTGTGTTTGTATAAAGCGAGAAATTATATATATATATATATATTCGTTCCCTCCCATCCCTCTCCCAGATCTCGCTCTCCACCCTCACTTATACAAATACAAATGAAATGTATAAATTGCGTTTCTATTTGTATAAAACGAGAGAAAATTATATATACACATGTTCGTCCTATACACTTGTAATTATACAATACAAATATTCCCCAGTCCAATTTTCTTTTGTCTTGCGCTCTTTCTCATTTTATACATACACAAATTATATAACTGATTTGTATACAACTGCATTCTATTGTATATGTATAGCGAATTATACATTTTTTTTTTGTATTTGTATAGCGAAATATATATATTTATGTTTACTATAGAGCACAATTATGCAAACTTTGTTATAACATACAAATATGAATTTGTGTTTGCTATATGTGCAAGCTGCTTTTTATAGTATACTTGTTAGATTAGGATATAAACTAAAATTTAATTGATAAGTTGATGTAGAAAAGCTTTGTTGAATACATTTTAGTCTTCTTAATATATTATTTGATAAAATAATAATAATTTACTTTTAGATTAAGAGAAAGACGATTATCAATTTAATTCGAATTTTTAAAGTATACAATTAAGAGAGGATATAAACTTTATTTAAAAATTTATTATTGAAAAATACAAAATTGTATATAAATAGAGAAAGAAAAGAGAAATAGAAAAAAGAAATCATCAATAAATTGTTAGAAAAAAAAATAGCAAAAAGCAAAAAAACGAAAAGAAAAGATAAATGTAAAAAAAAAACAAACAGAAACTAAAAAAAAGGAAGAAGAAAAACAGAAAGTTAAAAATGAAAATAATAATAATAATAATAGAACAACAAAAAAAGGCAATTGAAAACAAAAAAAAAAATAGAAAAGAAAAAAACAGATTGTTTAAAAGTGAAAAAAGGAAAAGAAAAACCCTACAACACAATAATAAAAAATGGGTAAAACATAACGTGAAAAAAAAACAAAGAAAAAGAGGAAAAAAAAGAAAGCAACATAACGAGAAAATGGTGAAAAATAAATATCAAAAATAAAATAAAAAGATAAAAACAAAAATTAAAATACATATATAAATAAAACAACAAAACAAACGTAAAAAAAGTAGAGTTAAATTTCCTTTTGATTAGAGATTTAAATAAGGTGACTTCGAACACCAAAACTCAATTTCAAGTGGTGACTTTGAATAATAAAATAATCTCTTTTTAAAATGTCACTTCAATTGAAAAAAATCTTTTCTTTCAAAATATTTAATAAATTCGTTATTTTTTCGGGGGAAAAAAAGGGGTGTGACAGACGATGACTCTGCTGGGGATTATCAGAATTCGAGATTGTAGATATTGACTTACATATGAGTTTTATTTATTTATTTATGTTTTTGGATATTGTATTTGTTGGCTTATTTTTAACTGTGATATTATTTGAAGTGTATATAAATTGTTTTAATCTCAAGCACCCCTCTTAGTCTTCAATAATACTATTAAAAAATTTCGACTGTGCACCGCACTTCTGTCAAGATAGCCGGTGGATCTTCGGTCCATGGTGAAATATTTTTAGTCAATATATGTAGGATAGGGAGCACCCATGCACAAACTTTATAAGCGCTGCTACCAGTACGTTGATACTCCCTGACTCGAGTTGTCCGCTCTTTTTACAGCCAATCTAGATATTTTTCTCCACAAATTTAAATTTGGTAGAACTGAAATCATATATGTTTATTCCTAGTAGGCTTCCATAATTGAATCATTTGCATATGACTTAATGAGATTTGACATATGATCGGATCTATCTAAGATAGATAACTTACTTTCCCTTCTAAATTAAAAATCACAATAACAGAAAAAAGTTTTTCTTTTACTATGTAAAGGTCACAAAAAGATATTTTTTATATCACTTTAAACGAAGAATAGAATTGCACTTGTCAACAAATTTCTAATTTTTTTTAAAACAAAAATTATTTAAGTGTTCAATCTAAACGAACTATGCACACATGATTCTCATCGCGATGAGATACGTAGAAAACCTTCCTTGAGTTCGGTGATCCTTATTTAAGAATTCATAAAGTCAAAAAATATATAAATAATCTTAAACCCTTATTTAATTTTTTTAAAAATGAAATAATTTGTTTATCCATTAAAAAGGGAATTTTTCCTTAAAAACAAAACAAAACAAAACAGAAACGTTTCTACTCATATTTCTAAACTACGTTTGACCTGATTCTTACTTTGACAAGATACGTAGGCAACCTTATTGTGAGGTTTGGTCCAACCGATAAAAAAAATTTAAACACTCTCGTCACATAAATTGGAGCAAAAAAATAGTTTTTTTTAAATAGAATTTCTTTTTTACTTGGTTGGTATCAACATGCTTAGGATTATGCATAAGAAAAGTTAATCAAGTGTTAAACTATTTGGTAAGACAGATCAACTTTGTTGTGACATATTGACCTTTATTGGTATCTCTCAATATATTAATGGTATACTTGAGAAATTATCTTGTTAAGTTATGGATAAAATAAATTCGATCTCATTGTTTCAAATACATTGTCTGGTGAGCTTTAGATATAAAATTTAATGACATAACTTTGTTGATCTAGAATTTGGCCCAAATGTTGGGTGGGGTGAATTTTGAGCAACATTGAATTTGGAAAAACATTGTAGGCTTTCTTTGATCCGATTGTGTCTTTCAAGCCTACCAAATGACATGTTATCTATAGAACTCCAATTTTGAGTCTAAACCTTTTTTATTTGAATAACCACATCTTAACATATATCTTTTGCAGTGCATGAATGCGCTATTTCTTGGTCCCTTGAGCGCACTATGAATCATCTACACAGTGCCAAAGATCTAGGTTGGGTAACAAAGTCAAGAGATCAAATATGTGAAACTGAAAAAAAAAGAAAAAAACTAGAAAGAAAAATGGGGGAAAAATCTCTAAGGAAAAGAGGAGAAAATGAGATAAAAAGAAGAAAAATAAACAAGGAGCTTTCAAGAAAACAACGGTCAAATGAGGAAAAAAAAACATTGAAAGCTGTGCAAATTTTAAAGAGGAAACAATCATTCTATCCCAAATGAATATTATACCTTTTCCTAAGCCTACATTACAAGAGAATGATAAGTCCTATTTGATCTCATTTTTTGTGTTCTCACATTAGTGTATTCTTACATAAGGGCCAAACATATGAAATCTCAAGCTCATGCATTGAATATCATTTCGAGTGTTAGTGAGTTTTAAAACGTCCTAAGATCAAAATACTTCTATTGTGTGTGAAATAGGACTTCACTTATTGTGATGACACTTGAAACATGAGGATATGAATAATTTTGAAGTCCTTAGTTGAAGCAAGATGAATTGATCTTGTAAATATTTAAGTACGTTTGAGGTACCATTTGAAATTATAGAGATTACTCAAAGTTGACCTATATTTGTTTGAAAGTAGTTGAATGTAGTTCATATGCATAATACTAATTCTTGGTAACAATTAAAGTAAAGACATTATCAAATATGAACGACTTTTTTTCCAAAAAAAAATCAAGAAAAGGAAAAATAATTCTTTATTTATTGAACTACGTTTGACATGATTCTAAGAGGATGTGTAGGCAGTCATTCACTGGGGTTCTGTCTAATCACTCACTAAAATGATAATCATGTTCTTCAATTCTCCAAAGGCTGAGACATGATATTGAGGACAGAGGCTGTCCTCAGGCGCTCTGGTAGGCGCGGAGCGCCAGAGCCTGACGGACAGACTCTGTCTTGAGGCTCTTTGGAGGTGCGGCGCCCCAGTGCTTATCATACGGGTTTTTCTGACTTTCTTCTTCGTTTTTCATCTCTAAACCTTCCCAAACTCCCAAGGATTCCATCCCAAACACTTAGGATCCCTAATTAACTCATAACCTAATAGTTTAGACCCAAAAACAATCCGAAAACAAAGAACCCAAACTACTAGAGATTACAAATCAACCAACAAGAACTTCAAGCTTTTCATCAAGAACTTCAAGATTTACTTTCAATTAACTCTAAATTTCTGTAATGAATCAAGTTGGAGGTGGGTGAAATAACCCAACACAGAATGATCTCACATACCTGTTAGGGATCACCCCCAACGAAATCCATACAACGTTCTTGGACAATTCTTGGTCTTCTCTTCTTCTCTCTTTTTCTCCCAAGCACTAAACGTTTCCAAAACTTGTAAAATCTGATTTGGGACTTAGTATTTACCCCTAAATAACCTTATTAGGTATTATGAATTAATAAGGTGAAAAGTCAACTTTGCCCTTACTAAAATCCGGATTGGATTTTCCCTCTGCTGGACATCCCAAATTCCGAAAGTCATGTCTCTCTCATACGACCTCCGAATTTCATAAACTTGACGTTATTGGAAAGATCTTCCGATGATATTTCCATCCATATAAAGAACTCACTCAAAATCTTATTGAGATGAAAGTTATGGCCGTTTTCAAATGACCAAAAGTCACTTTTGAAATCTGGAAATTTTCCAGATTTCCTTACATACTTCCAAATTTGATTCTTCTTGTTTTTATTATCTTAACCTTAGTTTATTCTAGTATACGACATGTTACAATATCTCCCCCTTGGGATCATTTGTCCTTGAATGATAATTCTTTCTCTAAGCTAAGGGTAGTAACATCATTTCAGCACTCAACAACAACAACAAGTAATAATATGTTCATACATAGTCTTATAAAGTGCTAAAAAAAGAATTTAATACCTTGATTTGCATTCTCTCCGGATTTAAAGAGATGTGGATATCTCTTCTTCATGTTCTCCTCTGCTTCCCAAGTCGCTTCTTGAACAAATTGGTTCCTGCAAAGGACCTTGAATGAAGCAACTTCTTTTGTCCTCAACTTGCAAACTTGGCGATCCTAAATATGAATCGGAAATTCTTCATATCATAGGCTATCATTAATCCCCACATTCTGTATTGGTACTATCAATGAAGGATCACCCAATCACTTCTACAACATAGAAATATGGAATACCAGATGAACCACTGCCAACTCTTGTGGTAGCTCCAACTCATAAGCCACATTGCCCACTCTCTTGGAGATTCTATAAGGTCCAATATACCGGGGACTATGTTTCCCCTTCTTACCAAACCTCATAACTCATTTCAAAGGTGAAACCTTAAGATACACCCAATCATCTACCTAAAACTCTAAAGGCAGGACTACGATAGAGTCTCATGGGCTTTTACTATTCTAGTCCTTAGACGCATGGGTTTTGGTGAAATATTCATTGACTTGGTTTGGAGGACCATGAGCAATTCTTGGTATTCTATTATCGTCAATGGAACTAGACATGCCTTTTTTCACTCCACTAGAGGTTTAAAGCAAGGCGACCCTCTTTCTCCTTCCCTATATATTTTAGGGGCGGAGGTGCTTTCTAGAATGCTGAACCATTTGTTTAATATTTAGAGTTATCATGGTTTAAACATGGATATTAGGCCTCAGATTAATCATCTAAGTTTTGCAGATGATATTATTATTTTTGCTTCTGGAAAAGAAGAGTCTTTACAGATGATCATGGAAACTCTTGCTATTTATGAAGACACTTCTGACCAACTCATCAACAAAGGCAAAAGTCATTTTATGGTTCCGAAAGATACCCCTCCTCATATTGTTGACATGATTCAAGAGATCACAGGTTTCACTAAAAAAAAGTCCTATCACTTATCTTTGTTGCCCTCTATATATTTGAAGACAGAGAATTATTTATTATTCTGATTTGGTGGATAAGGTAATCAAGAATATTAGTGGTTGGCATTCTCGAATTCTCAGCTTTGGGGGAAAATCTACTATGGTCAAACATGTGCTTCAATCAATTCCCATCCATACCATGGCAACTATCTCTCCCCCTAGGACCACTTTACAGTATACTAAAAGGGTTACTGCTAACTTCTTCTGGGGAATGGATAAGGAAAGGAAGAAATATCATTGGACATCTGGGGAAACTCTTAGATATCCTTATGAAAAGGGAGGAATTGGGGCGAGACATCTCAATGATGTGTGTACATCTATGCAGATTAAACAGTGGTGGAACTTCAGGACCAAACAATCTCTTTGGAGTCAATTTCTTAAAGCCAAGTATTGTCAGAGATCCAATCCAGTAGCGAAAAAATTGGATACTGGAGAATCATTGGTGTGGAATTATTTATTAAGGAATAGAGCTGTAGTTGAACCTCATATTGGATGGAAGGTGAAGTCTGGAAACTCTCTTTTCTTGTGGGATAACTGGTTAGGAGAAGCCCCCTTAGCTCAAGATGGCCATGGTATTAACAGTTGGAATAATGTTCAGATTTCCTTTTTCCTTAGACAAGGACAATGGAATGAAACTTTGGTGAGAACTCATGTACCACCATTGTTGGTCCCTAAGGTTCTTTATACTGTTATTTATTATCAATAAGGGATCCCTGATGATCCTTACTGGAAACTAAATGACAATGGCACCTTCACATGTTCTTCTACATGGAACTTGGTGAGATGCAAAAAGAACAAGAGCATATTATTCACTAACATTTGGCATAAGCAGGTTACTTTTAAGGCTTCCTTTCTCTTATGGAGAGCTTTAAAAAATAAATTTCCTACTAATGATAAATTGAGTTTGTTTGGAGTCCAACCAGCTGCTTGTTATTGTTGTATACATCAAGGGTGGGATGATAATGAGCATATCTTTGTTACTGGAAATTTTGCAGCTCACATATGGAGGTTTTTCCGAGTCTTCTGGGCATTAATCACACTCCTAGACACTTCTGGAACTTACTTTCACAATGGTTTGGAAGGGAAGCTAAAAATGAGGTGCACAGGCTCTTTATCCACACTATTCCTATATTTATTTGCTAGAATCTTTGGAAGAACAGATGTTCAGTTAAGCATTGTCACAAAAAATCTAACATGGCACGACTCAAATATTTGATCTACAAGGATATATACCAGCTACTTTTAACCACCTACCCTTACTGTTCTTGGCCTAACAACTGGGAATAAATGATAAAAGACATTGAGAGATGCACCCAAGATATCAAAGTTACAGAAGTCAAGTGGCAAATACCTTCCAAGCCTATTTTGAAGCTAAACACAGATGGAAGTGCCCTTCACAATCCGGGGAAGATTGGTGGAGGAGGCATTTTAAGAGACTCTAATGGAGACATGATCTACTCCTTCAGAATTTCACTAGGTATTGGAACCAATAATCAAGCTGAAACACAAGAAACTATACATGGTTTACAGTGGTGTGTACAAAGTGGTTTCAAGAAGATTATTCTGGAGGTTGATTATGAATTACCTATTAAATGTTTGAAACTTGAAATTAAACCACCCTGAATTTGCAACAGTACATTATAAATTTACACCAGATCACCCAAAAGTTGGATTTATTTCAATGCCAGCATACATACAGGGAGTCCAATTCCACTGCAGATTTTTTATCCAAGGAAAGTCACAAATCAAACATCACTCAGCACTTCTATACTCACAGTCACTTGCCTACATCATCTAAAGAAAGCTTACTACTGGAAAGGATGAGCATGATCAACTTTACAAGGAAAAAACTGAAGAGAATCAAAAAACCGCCTTGAAGTCTTTTCTCTTCCTTTTAGACTTAGTCTAGTAATCTTGGGTAGATCTAATTGTAAAGGGAGAGTCCCCCTAGTTTATGCATTCCTAGTTTATTTGTATTGAGAGAAGTCCTCTCATAGGCATTAGAAGTTAGGTTCTTTTGTAGTATGGGGAAGAATTGGACAATCTAATAAGAATACTTAGTAGGCTACCAACTCTTGAACCACTTTAAATTAGAGGTAAGGTTTATGTCCCCCTCCATGTATTTTTGCTTTTTATCTATGATAAGGCCTGGGGGTGTTTCTTAGCTCCTATCCCTCCAAGGGTCCTTAAATTTAAAAAAAGAAAACTCTAAAGGCCTTCTCCTAACATCTGTGTAGGACTTTTGGTGACTTTGTGTTGTCTTCAACCTTTCTTGAATCACTTTCACCTTCTCCATAGCATCAACCCTGCTTTGCCAACTTCGAACAACCCAATAGGAGATCTACACCTCCTCCCATAAAGAGCTTCACATGGAGCCATTTGGATGCTCGAATGATAACTATTGTAGTACGCAAACTCAATGAGAGGTATATGATCATCCCAATTTCCCTGGAAGTCGATCACACAAGCTCTGAACATATCTTCCAAGGTCTGGATAGTACGTTCGGCTTGTCCATCTGTCTGAGGATGAAAAGCAGTACTCAAATTCACCTTTGAACCCAAACCTTTCTGGAAAGATTTCCAGAATTGTGCAGTAAATTGTGAACCTCTATCTGAGATAATGGAGACTGGATCCCGATGAACTTTTACCACTTTATGAAGGTACAACTTTGCATAATCTTCAGCCGAATAAGTAGTCTTTACCGGCAAGAAATGGGTTGATTTTGTCATTCTGTCGACAATCAACCAAATAGAATCATGTTGCCTTCGCGATCTTGGCAAGCCTGTGATGAAGTCCATATTAATCATCTCCCACTTCCATTACGGATGTTCTATATTCTGAGCTAAACCTCCAGGCCTTTGGTGTTCCACTTTCACTTTCTGACAAATTGAACACTTGGCAACGAATTCAACAATGTCTTTCTTCATGCCTTCACACCAATATACCTCTCTCAAATCACGGTACATTTTGGTGGAACCCGGATGAATGGAATATCTGGAGCTATGAGCCTCTTCCAAGATCCTCTCTTTGAGTCCATCCATCTTAGGTACACATAATCTACCTTGGTACTTCAGCACACCATCTCCCCCTTGTTCGAAGGCCAATACTCTTTGATTATGGAAACTTGCCTTCAAATCAAGCAAAATAGGGTCTTTATATTGCTTCTCTTTCACCTCTGACACTAATGATGATTCAGCCCCATTGGTCACCACTATGCCATCTTCTATGGAGTCCATAAGTCTGACTCTCAATCGTGCAAGTCGATTCACATCTTTTGCTAACTCCATCTTTCCTTCTTTAACATGGGATGTACTTCCCATGGACAACCTTCTTAATGCCTCAACAACCACATTATCCTTAACTGGGTGGTAAAGAGTACTCATGTCATAATCATTGAGTAGTTCCAACCACCTTTTTTTGTCTTAGGTTGAGCTCTTTCTGGGTGAACACATATTGGAGGCTCTTGTGATCAATGAATATATCCACATGAACACCATACAAATAATGACGCCATATCTTCAAAGAAAACACTACTGCAGCAAATTCTAGTCATGAGTTGGATAATTATTTTCATAAACCTTCAACTGTCTGGAAACATATGCTATGACCTTGCCATTCTGCATTAATACACAACCCAAGCCAACCCTTTACACATCGCAATACACCACAGATCCTTGAGTACCCTCTTATAAGGTCAAACCCGGAGCGGTAGTCGATCTCTTTTTCAACTCCTGAAAGTTTTTCTCACAAGCTTCAGACAATTGAAACTTGACTATCTTCTGAGTTAACTTGGTCAAAGGAGAAGAGATAGATGAGAATGCTTCAACTAATCTCCTATAATAGACATCCAAGCCCAAGAAATTCCTTATATCTGTTGGAGACGTGGGTCTAGGCCAACTCTAAACTGCTTCAATCTTCTGAGTGTCAACTCTAATACCTTCACCAAAAACAATGTGTCCTAAGAATGCCACAGACTTAAGCCAAAACTCACATTTGGAGAACTTAGCATACAACTTTTATCTCTCAACATCTGAAGAACAACCCTTACGTGACTAGCATGATCTTCTTCATTCCATGAATAAATCAGTATGTCATCAATGAAGATGATGGAAAACAGATTTAAATAAGGTTTTAAGACTCCGTATAAGATCCATGAACGTTGCTGGTGCATTCGTTAACCCAAAGGACATAACCAGAAATTCATAATGCCCATACCTTGTTCTAAAATATGTCTTGGGAATATCACATTCCCTAACATTCAACTAATGATAGCCTGATCTGAGGTCAATCTTGGAAAAGCAAGAAACACCCTGAAGTTTGTCGAAGAGATCATCTATCCTTGGAAGAGGATATTTATTTTTGATGATCACCTTATTCAATTGACGGTAATCTATACACATCCTAAGGGACCTATCCTTCTTACTAACAAACAAGACCGGAGCGCCCGAAGGTGAGACACTCAGTCAAATAAAGCCTTTGTCTAACAGATCTTTCAATTGCTCTTTTAGCTCTTTTAATTCTGCTGGTGCCATTCTGTATGGCGGAATAGAGATAGGACGAGCATCTGGGATGACGTCTATGACGAAGTCTATCTCTCTTTCATGAGGGACTCTGGGTAGGTCATCAGGAAAGACTTATGGAAACTCACTGACTATAGGAACTGACTAACGGGAAGGTACCTCAACACTTGAGTCATTAACTCTGACTAAGTGATAGATACATCCCTTGAAAACTAACTTTCTCGCCTTAAGGTATGAAATGAAACAACCCTTAGGCACTGCTGAACTACTAGCCCACTCTATGACTGACTCATTTGGAATTTGGAACTTGACAACTCGAGTTCTGCAATATATTGATGCATAATAAGTATGGAGCCAGTCCATGCCTATAATGACATCAAAATCTACCATGTCTAACTCTATTAAATCAGCCATGGTACTATTGTGACTGACGAAAATAGGACAATCACGATAGATTCTTTTTGCTAGAATGGATTCACCAACAGGTATGGACACCCTGAATTGTTCACTAAGTTGCTCAGGAGAAATTTCAAAGTTCATAGCAACATACGAAGTTACAAAAGATAAACTAGCTCCTGGGTCTAATAAATCATAAGCCGTAAAGTCGAATACTCAAATAATACCAGTGACAACATCTGGCGAATTCTCTTGTTCATGGCAATTATTAAGAGCATACAAGTGGTTTATTCCTCCGTCTGTACCAGCAACATCTCCCCAAGGTGCAGCTCTGTCTGGTGGAGCAACCAATGAACACTGAGCTCTATTGCCCCCATTACCACCACTCTGCTTACTCTTGGGACATTCTCTCATGAAATGCACGGTCTTACCGAACTTGAAACAGCCCACGGAGCCTTCGCGACAGATGCCAGAGTGATTCCTACAACACTTGGCGCAGGCAGGAGGCTTAGTACCTCCTTGCGCCATACTACCTTGAGACTGAGCCGGTCTAGCCTTGAAGTTCTGTGAGTTATGGCCACTATACTCCCCTCTATTTCTGGGCGCAGGTGCACTAGATGATGGTGCATGCCCCTTGGATTTCTGAAATTGTGGTTGACTTGAACCACATTTCTGTTGGCCAGACTTATTCCCAGTCTTTGCCTTCTTGTTCCGGTACTCTTATCTGTCCTTCACCTTCTCTTCTTCGACTTGTTGCACATATACCATCAGCCTGGATATGTCCATTTCACCTATCAACATGGCATCCCTACCTTGCTTACTTGAAGCATGACCCAACCCAGAAATAAACAGACTCATTATGCTCTTCATGTCCTTCACCTTCTCCGGAGCATAGCAAGATACTTTGGTGAACTTCAACCCACATTCATGAACACTCATGGAGTCCTGTTTTAGAGTAAGGAACTCCCTCACCTTGGCTTCCTTCCGTTCTCGAGGAAAGAACCTCCCCAAGAAGGCTTCTTCGAAGCAAAGCAAACTTGGATGTGGTGCATCCTCATCTCTACCATCATTTCGTTTATCAAACCAGGTTCTGGCCACACCCATCAATTGATATGCGGCCAATTCAACCCTCTCATTATCCACCACATGCATTACCTTAAACACCTTCTTCAATTCTTCCACAAAGTTTTTCGGATCTTCAGTAGTGCTTGATCCAGCGAATCTAAGAGGATTAATCCTAAGGAAATCGCGAAGTCTCGAGGTATCATCCCATTATTTTCGAGCTACTCTCTGTTGCCCGACTTGGTTAGTCACAACTTGACTTAACATCCGGATAGCTTCCCAGAATTCAGCATTGGTAACTTCTTTTGGGGTTGTACCTCAGGTGCATTTGGAAGCTCTTGTTCCTCAACATTTCTTCGTGGTCGACCTCTGACTGCTCTTATTGGAGGCATAATGATTTGAAAAATACGTGTAAACACGAATTAGAGAGATAAAGACTTTAGAGATAAACTCTTCGCACAAAAGAAGATGAAAGAAGTGAAACATTCTAAAACGTTGTAGCCTCCTAATCATAGATGTGGCGCGTTTCACACCGATGACTAAGACTGTACAGACACGACTTCATAGACTCCCTAGGACTCTTGAACTCTGTGCTCTGATACCAAGTTTATCACGTCCCGATCCTACACCATGGGCAGGACCGACACTCGAAGACCATTGCTGGTACCCAAGTGAACCCTTATCCTGGCTTACTTAACTCAGTGGAAGACTAAAACTCAACTTAATCAAGAATGAAACATAATTAATAGAAATACTTCATATCATAAATCTGGCAAAAATGGCACTTAAGTCTCAATAACTGAAAACAAACTCTAAACAGAATTTCTATTGTCCACGAAGCCTTTACACTGACTGAAAAGGGATGCTAGGAGAAACCCCACAACATCCCAAAATTAAAGTACTAAAAGTAAATGAAATGGATGTCCTCTGGAAAGCAAAGAGGCTCACCACTGACTCTGGAGATCAATCTGGATCAACGAAATGCCACGTGCTGATCCTTGTTACCTGCGTCTGCATCACAAAATGATGTAGGCCAACTGATATTAATATATTGAATGTACGAGTATGCGAGTTGGAGAACTAAAAAAACATAGGCTTGAAAGAGAGTAAAAATGAATACTTACCTTGGCTCTTCTCAACTCGTGATTTACTAGCTCTTATTCAATATACGTAGTTAAAAATAAATGTCATATAAAGAAATATTGACTGAAAACATGCTTAAATCTCTGAGTATATATATATATATATACATATATACACACATATACAATAATATCTAAGATGTATATAAAATACAATACTGATGCATATGAAAATACAATACTGTCGTGTATGAAAATACAATGACTAATGTATATGAAAATACATTACACTGTGGGAGATTCTCTAACTGACAACCATCACTTAAGAGCTACGGTGATAGTAGAGTGTTACTGGGACCACACTGCCCGGCCATCCTAAGCTTGCAAGAGTATAGGACCTACAGTGCCTAATGGATCCACTAGTAGACTACGAAGATGGTTCATTTTAAAAGTATGACCCTTTTCTACCTATGATGGCTACATGGTTTACATGGAGACTTGAGTTATCTGAACTCACATCCCCACATCGATGCTCAATACTACTCCCAACAATATATATATACTGGCTCTTATGTTTTTAAAACATACTGATTCTGTGATTTGAGATTAGTGCTCAAAACTTAGCTTTTCAAAAATCTCTCTTGGAAATCATAGTTTCCTCTTTCTTCTATTAAAACTAGCCATAGGATCTGTGGAAGTCTAGCTTCCCTTCCTTCTCAAAAGTTTGAAAACATTTTGTTTAAACTCTTAGGGACTACTTAGTTCCCTTGTAACTCTTGAGAAGTGAACACAACTTGATACTCTTTGCTTACTTGAAACTTAACTCTTAGGGAATACTTAGTTTCGTTATAGCTTTTGAGAAATGAACTCAATTCTTTAATCTTTCTTAACATGAACTTTAAGTCTTTTAAAACAAAGTGAAAATGTTTGTGAAATAAAACTTTATAACTTTAATTTGACTTGCTTCTTAACTTCAAGACTTGGCTCTTAACTTCCTTGACTTTGATCTTAGCTTCCCTTGAATTGAATTATGGATTTAAGGATCATGATCTCATGTTTATGGATGATTTCATGATGTTTAGATGTACTCTAGAGTGTTGGAATCGACTAGGAATGAATGGTTATCACTTAGGAACTAGTACGGAAAGATAAGGAAAGAACGGGGTCTCCAGGGGATTGGGGAGCTCTGAGAGGCGCGGAGCGCCAGAGCCTGACGAACAGAGGCTGTCCTGCGCTTTTGCAGGCGCGGCGTGCCAGAGCCTGACGGACAGACTGTGTCCTGAGGTGCTTTGGAGGTGCGGCGCCCTAGTGCTGATCAGACGGATTTTTCCGAATTTCTTCTTCGTTTTTCATATCTAAACCTTTCCAAACTCCCAAGGATTCAACCCCAAACACTTAGGATCCCTAATTAACTCATTACCTAATAGTTTAGACCCAAAAATAGTTCGAAAACAAGAACCCAAAGTACTAGAGATCAACTACAAATCAACCAACAAGAACTTCAAACTTTTCATCAAGAACATAAAGATTTACTTTCAATTAACTCTAAAATGCTGTATTGAATCATGTTGGAGGGTGGGTGAAAGATCCCAACACCGAGTGATCTCACATACCTGTTAGGGATCACCCCCGACGAAATCCACACAACGTTCTTGGCGTTCTTGGACGATTCTTGGTCTTCTCTTCTTCTTTCTTTTTCTCCCAAGCCTTAAGCGTTTCCAAAACTTGTAAAAACCGATTTAGGACTTTCTTTACCCCTAAATAACCTTAAAATGGATTAGGAATTAATAGGGTGAAAAGTCAACTTTGCCCTTACTAAAATCCGGATTGGATTTTTCCTCTGCCCGACATTCCAACTTCCAGAAGTCATATCTCCCTCATACGACCTCGAAATTTCACATACTGGGCGTCGCTGGAAAGATCTTATGACGAGGTTTCCATCCATATAGATAACTCACTTCATGAGTTGGAAGTTATGGCCGTTTGAAAATGACTAAAACTCACATTTGAAATCTGGAAATTTTCCAGATTTCCTTACTTATTTCCAAATTTGATTTTTCTTGTTTTTCTTAGTTTAACCTTAGTTTATTCTATAATACGAGATGTTACACACGTCTTAAACTCAGATGTCCAGATCAAAGTTCAGAATTGATGTACCTACCAAAGAGTGTCAAGCGATAACCGAAGATTCAAAATGAAGACTTAGCACTATTGGAGTAGATATGATTTTGTATCTTTCCTTTCTCTCTTTCTGTATTTCGCCTTTTAATATAATAGCTAGAGATACGAAATGGGACCTCGACAAAACCTCACTCGACTACCTAACTTATTTGAACCGCACCTGACTCCTTATCATCAACTCAGGATAGGTAGTTTTTCAAAAGTTATGACGCAGTCAAAACTCTTCTATTTTACTTATCTTTCACATTTTGTGATAAATGCTTCAGTAAAAAATTAGTCACATTGTTCACATCTTTGCATGAAAACTGTTTCATGTTTCCAAGCAAAGAGGGACATACTGTGAACACCTAATTGTTTATCAAAACATAAAGATTTTACACCAATTTTAATACTTAAATATTATTATTTCAAAAGGATTATATTTAAAATAAATAAAAAAATAAATTATAAATTATTACAAATTATAAGCTCATTTATATTTAAAGTTTAATAAAAATATGAATAAAAAGAAGTTGTGAATTTAAGGTATTTGTTATAGTTCTTCCACTTTTATCTAGTTTAAAAATAATAATAGTATATACTATGAAAAAATAGAAAAAAAAGACTCATAAAATTTTCAAATTACTAACCCTTTTATCATAATTATCCCCAACTTTCCTAACTTATTTCCTAAAAATCCTAATTCCATCAAGTTTATTTCATTTTTATTCTTTTTTTGATTTTTTTCTTCTTCTTGCATGACCCTTTCCAAAAATAAATAAATATAATAATTGAAACAATAAAAAGTTAACATCACACGTTTTCCTATCTTCTTCTTTATATTTTTATTTTATTTTTATTTATTAATTGTTGTTTACTAATATTATTATTATCATTTATGTATTTACTTAATTTTAATCCCTTATCTCCCTAAGTTCTCAACTAAATTTTAAACTAAACTCCCCAATCTCTTATGTTCCTCTTAAGTGGCACCAGACTCACAAAAAAAATATTATAAAAACACACACAAGGATACACAAAGAAAAACAACCCATAGACAATACACAGATATAGAGGGAAAAAACACAGAGAGAAAAGATAACAAAAAGTGAGTTTTTGGTTTTAAGAGTTAATTCAGCGTTCGAGGATTCACTCAAGGTTTTGGATTCGTGGTTCTTTGAAGTTAATACATAATTATTAACTTTGAAAATCTGTAGATCGTAGCAATTGTTTTTGTGTTATCAATTTTCGCAACGAGGTAACTCTAAATTCTCGCATGATTTAAATGGATTGTTTGTATGAAAATTATTATTATTATTATTATTATTATTATTATTATTATTATTATTATTATTATTATTATTATTATGCTCTTTAGATGCAATTTACAATTTATATTGAATCGATTCCATGATATTGAATTGTTAAATTTGAACAAGATAAGTATTTCTTTTCCAGTCTAATTTTCACTGAAAAAAATCTTATTGAATTTATTGTGTACTTGTTAGATTAGGATATAACTAAAGTTTAATTGATTAGTTGATTTTGAAGAGTTTTGTTGAATACGTTTTAGTCTTTTTAATATATTATTTGATAAAAAATTTACTTTTAGATTAACAGCAAGATAATTATCGTTGATTCGAATTATTAAGGTATATGATTATGAGAGGATGTGAACTTTATTTTGAAATTTATTATTAAAAAAAATAATACAAAATTGTAAAGAAATAAAGAAACAAAAAGAGAAATAGAAAAAAAATCATCAATAAATTATTAGAAAAAAAACAGCAGATAGACAAAAAAAGATAAGCGTAAAAAAGAAAAAAAAAACAACAGAAACTAAAACAAAAGGAAGAAGAAAAACAGAAAGTTAAGAATTAAAATAATAATAATAAAACAAAAAAAAATAAATTGAAAACAAAAAAAAAATAGAAAAGAAAAGAACGGAACGTTGAAAAGTAAAAGAAAAAAGGAAAAAGAATAACCTACAACATAATAATAAAAAATGGGTAAAACATAACGTGAAAAAAAAACAGACAAACAAAAAGAGGAAAAAAAACGAAGAAACTTAACGAGAAAAAAGGTGAAAAATAAGTAACAAAAAATAAAATAAAAAGATAGAAACAAAAAATTAAAATACATATATAAATAAAATAAAAAAAACAAAACGTAAAAAAATGAGACGTGCAAACGAAAAAATAGGAAGAAATCTTTTGATTTCGGAGCAAAAACTGCTGAAAACTAGTTTTATTCTTGACCTAGGGTTGCGTCGTCTCTTCCTCCTCTTTTGCTTCTAATTTTCTATGTTTTAGTTAATGATTTGACTTAGTTAAATTCTAGTTATGTTTATATGATTAAACCAACTAAAACTACGTCGTTTAGGGTTAAAACGACATTGGTTAGGTGTCCAACGAAGTCAAAAAAGACAGAAAAGCCCATGACATAAAACGGTAGACAGGCTGACCACGACCACCTTCACGGACCGTGAAAGGGACCACAGACCGTGAAGTCGGTCGTGGTTTTCCTTTGGACTGAAGGCATGAGGGTCTAAGTTCACGGGTGCTATCATGGCCCATGTGAAGGACCATGAACCGTGAAGGTGTTTTTGGTCTTCACTTGGGCTGTGGTATGGAGGGGAGTGACAAGAGGGCTCACTGGTTCAACTTCTACGGACGCCCCCATGATCCATCATGAGGACTACGGATAATAAAGGTCCTCGTGGTCCTCACTTAGGTGTGGGGGTTTTGAGGCCTAGGTTTTGGGGTTACTGCCTAACTCCTAAAGGATGCCACCACGGTCAGTCATCAAAGACCACGGCCCATGAAGAGTACCCTGGTCTGACGCCTAGTCTTGGTGGAGTCCCACTGAGGACCACAGGCAGGTCAACAGTCCATGGACCCTGTTACGTTCCGTGAACCATGAAATGGTCCATGAACCCTGTCGTGGTTCACTTCTTCAGGTAGTTTTCTTGAAAAAATTTCTAGGTTTTGTTTTCCAGGTGTTACAATATCTCCCCCTTGGGAACATACGTCCTCAAAAGAAGACTAAATTAGCTTAATTGGATGAAAAGAGATGCAACCCTACCACTAAACAGTGAAGATTGATTTCTGACTGAATTGAGTTATAAGATTATGCAAATACGCTGATAAAGCAAGTACAAACAGAAGGAACATGGTGTTAGGACCGAATTTACGCATGAATGACTGAAAAACGGAAGATGAACTATTACCTCAGGAAGGAGTTGAATCGGAAGATAAGAGTACAAACTGAAACAAGCGTAAGGGTCCATCAGACCATTTTGCCAGATGTATAAACTAACTAAAGTGACTTGAGGGATTTGACTTAGCTTAGGTAGGGGTATGGGGCTCTACCTATGCCTTGCACTATTTTGCCTTGATGGGAGCTTTAGGAGGTTAATATTATGCATGTATATGATGATAAATGTAAATGATCTTATATGATGATTATGATGCTTATGAACATGTAATTGGTCTTTATTGCTAAAGTATGAACTTATGTGTACTTGAAAGCTATGTTATGTGAAGTGGGTTACTATTTATGGTTCTTGTTGGGTTACTTGATTGAGTAAAGGTTATGGGGCTTTGCCTGGTCATTGCACTTGTTGACTTGATGAGGATTTATGATTAGTTGTCTTGCTTTGCTATTTACATGATGAACTCTTATTCATACTTGTGATGTTATTGGTTGGTGATAGAGTTATTTGAGATTATGGGTTCAACTATGTTGATATGCATATAGCTTGCTTTGACTTATTGAACATGTCTAAATGATTGGTTTGGTTTCTTTGATTGTGCATAAACCTTTAAACAGGTAAAATGATATGATTTAACTAAATGTCCCTTTTTAGCATGCTTTGTTCTTATATGTGCATATGTTCTCATACTTAATACATGTGGCGTACTAACCCCATTTTCTCCCTTTTTCCCAAACATTTTAGGTTCCGGTCTTTAAGGGTTCATTCGAGGCGACTTGAAGGAGGCTTGGATATTCTCTACCATCCAAGTGGGTTGGTCCTCATTTCCCGAGGGCGATGCCAATATCTAGCTACAGATTTGTTTAGTTCTTAAGAGACTTATGTTCACTCTATCTATCATTTGAGTACAATTTGTATAAGACAATATGTGGCTTCCTTATATTGTTGTAGGTCTATGCCCAAATTTCTATTGTCATTCTAAATGGTTATGAGATGAGACGAATTTTATGACTCTATTCTATCTTATATATGCACGTAAAATAAAAGTAGAAGACTAAGTAATCTTCTTATACGAAGGGTCTATGTATACTCGATATTAATATTATTACGTGTATGTAGAGGTCTATGTAAACCTCCAAATAGATATATTTAAAGTTTTAATTTTTCTGCATATTTTAGCCTATGAATGTTATGATGAATGCTAAAAGCTAGTCTTAGTCCTCAAAGAGGACGACGACGCCGGTTACGTCTAGGGGGTGCTCCCCGGATGTGACAATCAGTTCCCATTTGCAAGTAGGAATACCAATCTCTTGTGTCATACATCCATGTTTTTGATGTTCCACCTTGACTTGTTGGCAATTTGGGCACTTAGCCACAAAATATGTTATATCCCTTTTCATACCATTCCACCAATAGACTTCCAGCAGATCAGGGTACATCTTAGTGGCTCCTGGATGATTAGAATATCTGGTATTATTGGCTTCAACTAGAATCTATTCTCTCAACTAACCCACCTTAGGAACACATAATCGACCATTATAGCGAAGTACACCATCTCCCCTTGGCAGAAAAGCTCCACTCTGTGCTGGTGGATTATACACTTTAGCTTAAGAGT
The DNA here is from genome assembly GCA_016801875.1 of Solanum sitiens. NCBI lineage: Eukaryota > Viridiplantae > Streptophyta > Magnoliopsida > Solanales > Solanaceae > Solanum > Solanum sitiens. The sequence goes on along the minus strand of JABWTJ010000451.1, from coordinate 29,533 downwards.
ATCAGATCATTGTCTTTATTTTCCTTAACCAACACTAACAAAGAAGATTCTGATCCATTTTGAAATTTCACACCACCATCTAATATGCTCATAAGACGAAATCCTTAGAAAAAAAACTTTATGAGCATCATTAGCCTTACAAGGATAGTAATGCACACTCATATCATAATCCTTGAGGAAATCAAGCCATCTTCTCTAGTGAAGATTCAATTCTTTCATGGTAAAAACATGTTGAAGGCTATTAGATCTATGAACACATCTATGTGAACACCATACAAGTAACGTCTCCAAATCATAAGTGCCAACACCACTATTGCAAACTCGAGGTCATTAGGTAGATAGTTTTTGTCATGCCCCTTAAGCTTTGTGGAAGCATAATTTATAACCTTACCTCGCTTAATCAATACACAACCTAGGCCAACTCTTGATGCATTACAATAGATCACATAACCATCTAACCCTGTCGTAGAGTCAAGACAAGAGCTGTAGTCAACCTAGTTTTCAATTATTCAATGCTTTTCTCGCAATCACGTGTTCGTTGATACTTGACTTTCTTCTAAGTAAAATTAGTGAATGGAGAAGCTATGGATGAGAATCCTTCAACGAACATTCTTTAATAACCCGCTAGACCTGAGAAACTTCTAATATCCGTAGGAGAGGTAGGTCTTGGCCATTGTTTCAGTGCTTCTATTTTCTGGTAATCTATTTGAATCCCTTCACTAGTCACTATATGCCCGAGAAAAGCAACTGACTGCAACCAAAATTTGTACTTAGTGAAATTATCAAATAATTGGTGATGTTTGAGAGTTTCCAGGACAACCCTCAAATGTCTCACAAGTTCTTCTTCACTTCTAGATTAGATAAATATATCGTTAATAAAGACGATAACTATAACACCCATAAAAATGAACTAAGTGAAACTAGATCCTAACACGTGTTTCATGAGGTTCTAAAGTCCTAAAATGGTTTATAATGATGTTTATAGTCAGTTTCTAAAGTTTTGTGAAGTTTGGAGGTCAAACGTCCAAGAACGTCCATGACGTTTGAAAGGGTTGCCTTGAAACGTGCTTGTGTGCCTTAGTGTGTTTCGTCAAGTTTTATGTGTTCGTTTCGAATGAAATTGATGTAAGATGTCCTTAACATGTGTACAAATATATTTGGGTTAAAAGCGTCCGAAAAAAACACCCCAAGGACAAACCAAAGGGTCCTTGAGGAGGACCCAACCAGTGGCGGACCCAGGATTTTTGTTCAGGAGGTTCGAAAAATAAAAATGTTGTTGATGGGATTCAAACTTGGGGCATGCATCTTAATATTCAAGGGCCTTACCATTGAGCCATCTAACTTTAATTGTTATTGAGGTGGTTCAAAATATATACATCTACAAAAACACAGAAAATTTACCTTATATATCGTGTATTTGTTTGTCGAGGGTGTTCGGGTGAACACCCTGGACCCAATGTGGGTCCACCCCTGGACCCAACATGGGAGAAGGAGCTGTCAAAAATAGTCTCACCTACGGAGAGAAGTCGACGCCTCGTAGCCAAGGCGATGCCCCATAGGTGTGGAATTAGGCTAGGGATCTTAAGCTCCCATTCGCATGTCTCTGTCCCAATCGACGGTAGCCAGTACGGCCCGTCGATGGGACAATGCCCTGTAGACTGGTCCGTCGATTCGCACCTACAGATTTTTGCAGGTGTCTCGGCCAGCTCAAGGGTATTTTGCGGTTTTCACCAAGCCTTCCTAAAATTAGTTGGAAGGTTTCTTAATGATGTTTTAGGTATTTTAAGTAGTTTTCTAAGTCTAGAACCCATATTCAAGTCATTATTTAAAAATTAAAACCCCAAACCCCAAGGAAGAACTCTCCAGAACACCTTTGAAGCTTGAAGGGAGCTTGGAGCTTCGAGCTTGGTTTATCCATAAATTCTTCTCAATTTTCGTGGTTTAGCATCAATTCAAAGTAATTTTTCAAGACTTTCTCAAAAGATGAACTTCTAACTTGAAATCTAACCATGGGTTCTTGCATAAAACGTTTTGAATCAATGCGTTATGATTGAATTGATGTTAAATTGACCATTCTAAGTTAAAACCTCCATGAATCCATGCAAATCATGAACTCCTTATTGTGACTATATTATGGGTGATTTGATCATGTCTTGATACTATTGAATTCTTGTGTAGTTTACTTTGAGCTACTGAATTATGAAAGAATCATGTTAGAATTATATGTAGGTTGTCCTAAATTTTTGAATCTATATTGTATTACCTTGAATCATTGTATATTGTAATTATTGTTTTTGAATTGGTGACTATGGCTATGGGTAAGAGCCTTGGTGTATTAGATTGGTTGAATTGGCTATGGATGGGAGTTTTTAAGGTTGGATTGATGGTATGTTGAACTAATCCTTACCATATTGTGTATAGTTGTTTCAATTATGATATTTGGTATGGTCCACTAATGGTGGCGGTGCTTATGTGTTATACTTGTAAATGATGTGGCCTCGTCGGCATTACTTTATGAATTGTGAAACAATGTGGCCTCTTTGGCATTAATTTATGAACTATGTTATTATCAATGTATAACTTGGATATGTGATTCTTGTAAAGATATTGATGACTTATGTGTATATGTGAAGTAAAGCATGAATTCTTCTAATTGAATATAGGTGATCATGATATGCTATAGTTGTGCCTTGTACATTTGATGTTGGAGAGTGAATCTTCTTAGTTTAACTATATGAACCTTATGATGGGTTATGTTGATGATTTTATAGAAGTGTGTAGGATGACTTGAAAGTATACTAATTTGTCTCTATGTGCTTCTTGGATGATATGCTATATGTGATAATGGAACGTATATGTGTCTTGTTTTAGTAGACTTGTGTCCCTTACTTGATATATGAAAAATATGAATATGACTCTTGACTTAGTAGGATAAAGCACCTTTGTCATGAATGTATAGGAATGAAAGGAATATGATCTTGAATATAGTAAATAAGGTTATGTATGTGGAACCTTTTAGAAATAAGGTTATGATATTTTGAAGTTGAAAGCCGTAACAGTATCCTTCTCGTGTGAATAGTGGACTTAGGGTTGATTTGCGGGAATGACATGAAATCATCTTAGGAAAGCCATTGAGTAATCCTCGTAACCATTGTAAGGCAACCCTAAGGGACCTCCTTGGTAAGGTGTAGTATGATTTGGTTATGAACAAGATATGATACCTCTTCATATGCTCCATTATTGAATTACTCCATGAGAATAAAGGCTAGCACCTAGTGAGTTTGCTTGGGGAGTAGATCTAGTTGTATTATGAGGCTAGAGTACAAAGAAACTGTTGATATTCCTTAACCGTGTGCCTACATGAGATGTTCCCTAGTTCTACCATTGAAAAGTAGAACACCCTTTATCGTGGTAGGTTATGACTCCGAATTCCATGCCTATCTAGTATGGTCTATGTCAGTTATTGCCTATTATCATCATGTGGGATATATTCTAGTGTTAGATAAGTACTATGAAGTTTAGGTAGTGGAATGAGACACTATCTAGACATTGCATGATTAGACTTTGAAGATGTTGGTGTGTGAGTACCCTAGGTCTTCTCTAAGACCATTATGTGAAAGTCCTTAAGTGTTGAATGTCTCTTAGATGGTCTAATGAACATAATGAGTTAAGAAAAGATATGTTAATGAAAAGGTCCCTATCTGGAGTAGCTTTAAGGATTGCTTAGTTAGGCTTGGAGAGGGTGTATGGGCGTTATTTTCATGTCTTACTTAGGTGAGTCTTAGAGTAATTTTAGGTAGGGAGTTTAATTAATGAAATGGGAATAATCTTATCTTTGGTAGTATAAAGGATCACTTTGGTGTGTGTTAAGGGATTGTATGGGCGATCGCTTCAGAACTCACGCAAGTGAGCCTTAGAATCACCTTTGGTAGGAGGGTCTCATGTTTATGTGTTTAAAAGTGTTCTTGATGTTATCTTGTGGAATGTGACTTATGTGTGAAGTGGTGTAATATGTGGTTCTTGTACTTATGATATGAAGTTTTACTCAAAAAGAGCATATCTTATACAAATATCCGTGTATCACGATTTCATGCATTATTCCATACTTAGTACAAGCAATGTACTAATTACATATATTTTGTCTATCTATAATGTTGTAGGTGAAATTTGACGGGAGTACGTGAAGTGGAAGCTTGGATTAGTATTCGTTCAAGCAAAGTTGGGGTATGTCCTCACATGATTCAAGGACATTATTATCTTTAGATTTCTCTGATTAAAAGTATTGTAATAGACTAAGTATTTCTATATTTCGATTATATGGGTCGTGTCCCAAGATTATTCATGTGTCTAAGTTGGAAATGTTGAGACTTAGCCTTATTCCTTATGTTTTCTATGAAAGATGTTTTGAAGTAATATTTCGTGTGAAAAGTTATAATTTCGCACTATTTTTCATACATGTATGCAATGAATGATGTCTAAGGGTTTGTACAAGACCTCCGAGAGGTCAAGTACGCCGTGTATCAACTCAAGAGTGCCATAACTTCTAAAGGGGTACTCGCGGGTCGTTACAATAATGAACAAGTCCAAATACTGCTCGAACACTCTGCTCATCAAATCCATAAAAGTTGCAGAAGGATTGGTTAGTCCAAATGACATAACTACAAATTCGTAATGACCATACCGAGTTCTGAAGGATATCTTAAGAATGTTACTATCTCGTACTCTGAGTTGGTGATACCCTGATCTGACATCTATCTTTGAGAAATGACAAACACCCTGATGTTGGTAAAACAAGTCATCAATCGTGGGGATGGGATACTTATTCCAAATTGTGACCTTGTTCAACTGCATGCAGTCGATGCACATTCTGAGAGAACAATCTTTCTTCTTAATGAACAAAACATGTGCACCACATGGCGAAATACTAGGTCCGATGAAGCCCTTATCTAGAAGGTCATTCAACTTCTCTTTCAATTCGCTAAGCTCAACTGGAGCCATCCTGTAAGGAGGAATAGAAATAGGTTGGGTATCTAGAAGGAGGTAAATTGAGAAGTCGATTTCCCTTTCGGGAGGAACTCCAGGAAGATTTTCTAGAAATATTTATGGGAACTCATTGACTATAGAAGCTGACTCAAGAGTTGGGGTCTTGTAACTTTAATCATTAACTTGAACTAGATGATACAGATAATCCTAAGATATGATCTTTCTGTCCTTAAGGTAAGAAATAAATTGACCCATCGGTTCTACGCTACTATCCTTTCATTCTAAGATTGGTTCGCCTGGAAATTGAAAATGAACAATATTAGCTCTACAATAGACTGAGGCATAACAAGATTTTAACCAATACAGTCCTACAATTACATTGAAGTCTACCATTTCTAACGTTATAAGATCTGATGAGGTGACTTTCTGAGAGACTGTGATGAGGAAGTTTTTGTATACCCATCTAGCTAACTGGGTCACCGACTGGAGTAGAGACTGAGAAAGGTTCTGAGAGAGTTTTTGAGAGAGTTTTTGGACTAATACTGAATTGATCGATATATAAGGATTTACTAAGACAAAGTAGCCCATGGATCTAACAATGCATAAACATCAAGATCACTTTCAATTCCTTAAGCTCATATATAGCCATTTTGTACGGAGGAATAGAAATAGGTTGGTTGTCCAAAGAGATCAATTCCAAATTTCAATTTCCCTTCCGGGAGGACCTCCATGAAGATCTTCTGGAAATACTTCTGGAAACGCATTGACTATTGGAACTGACTCAAGAGTTGGGGTTTCAGAGATAGAATCCTTAACCCAAACAAGATTGTGGAGATAACCTTAGAGATCATCTTTCTGATCTTAAGGTATGAAATGAATCCACCCATAGGCTCTAATCTACTACCCTTCCATTCTAAGATTAGTTCATTTGGACCCTGAAAAAAGCAATTCTAGTTCTACAATTGACTGAGGCATAAGAGGAATGTAACCCATCCATGCCTAGAATAATGTCAAAGTCTAACACTTCTAACTCTACGAGGTTTGAAAAGGTGACTTTCTGAGAGACTATGACATTACGTATTCTCTATAACCATCTCGATATAGTTTGGTCACCGATTGGAGTAGAGACTGAGAAGGGTTGTGACAGAGTTTATGGACTAACACTGAATTTGAACGTTATGTAACCAGTTACGAAGGAAAGTGTAGCTCCTAGATCTTTTCACCGAGTTTACCATATGTGAGACACATCCTTAAGGTTGTAGGATGCAAACTAAACCCTACCATTACTAATCACTTGTATCACTCCAATGATTTTCTTAACCTTATTAATGAAGTTCTGTAGGTCCTAACCATCTTTGGGACCCTAAAAATTCAGGAAGATTGATCCTAACAAAATCTCAAACTCTAGGTTCCATTGATCAATCATTTATATTAGTAGGAATTCGAACCTGCTGATTGTTCTATTTGGGGACACTCTAAGCTAACATATGAATGACATTCCTATATTCTGCATTGGAGACTTCCTGATCTGGGACTGCAGGAGTTGAGTTAGCATTTCATGTGTAAATGAGTGAGGAGGAAAGATCTTTAGCGTATAACGATGGATCAGAAAGGAGATCAAACTAACGCACGATATGAATATCAATAAAGTGAAGTTTTCATAAAAGACATCATAGCCTCCCTCTCATTGGATGTGGTGCACTTCACACCCATGAAAAGGACTCTACTTAGTGCAGATTTTCAGACATCCTAGGACTCTTAATCCTAGTGCTCTGATATCAAGTTTGTCATGCCTCAAGGCTACCCTCTGGACACGGACACGGGACCTAGGACCACAAGTGATCCCAAACTAACCCTGCTGGTATAATCATGATAATACTAAACATAATAAACTTATGCAGAAGTTAAGTCATACATAAAAATGATAGGATGGGGAATAACCATATATAATATAACTCAAATAAATAAAATACTGATGAATTTGATACCAAGAAGATATTAACTCAATACTAAGCTGAAACTACCTATGTCTGAAATAAGCCTCTAAACTGACTAGAAATGTTAGGACATGCCCTTACTAGGTAGACAAAAACTGAAACTAAATTTAAAAGCAATAAAGATAAACATTGCACTAGTCCTCGAAGAATGAGGACTCACCCCTGATTTTGTTGAAGTGAAGATGAGGAATCGATCTAAGTGTGAGCTGGATGATGAGAACCTTGACCTACATCACGGGAAGATGTAGTGCATAGTATGCGTCAGTAATTGAAAGGTATTGAGGATGAAGGGTAGAATAAAGTTGAAGTACTACATAAATGAATAAGGACAAAAGCAAGAGTAACATTCAAAATATGATATAGATATTGAATATTTATCTAACTGGATGCAAGGACCACATTTACAACATGCAATCTGTATAGTGATTGAACTATAAATATGGTCAATGCAATATTGTATGACTTAACTGTGGAGCTACTAATAACAAACAATAAAACTACATGAGATAAATGTGGAGTCCGTTGTACACGCCTCATTGAGAGAAGTCAATACACCCGACAAAAGGTGTAGAGGCATGCACGTGATCAATAAAATAGTTCCCACATAGAGGTTTTACAACGTACGTGACTAGTAGTTCTGGACTACTCGGGTATGCTGAATCGTAGTCCAACTCGGTATTATGCTACTCCCATTGGATTGAGTAATTTACACAAGGGTCCTCCTCAAGGGCCCTTGGTTGGTCCTTGAGGATTTGTACCCGAACGTTTTAACCATGAGACCTCTTTAACACATGTTAAACACCTTTTCACTAAATTCCATTAATTTCTGACTCTTAAAAACTAGTCAAATAGGCTAAGGCACGCTAGTACCTCTTTGAACCAACTTTCGGACGTCATGGATGTTCTTGGACGTTTTGGTTTCTAAACTTCCTAAATGACCTATATTCATTAGTATAGACTTTAAAACAGTGTCTAGACCTCATGAAATATATGTTAGGCTTTAAGACACGTCTTGGATTTTTGAAGTGTTACATGAATGTTGAAGAAAATGATAGAAATTGAAGTTCATACCACATTTTATGAGGAAAGAAGCCTCCGAGCCTAAATGACCATATCTTTATACTCATCCCCGTTGCAAGCCTTGGAAAGACATTTTTGATCTTGAATGAGCTGAAACAAATATTAGTTGGAAATAAGGGCAAACCTATGGGTGAAATCATGCATTGGGTTCATCTTTGTGAGCATGAGAGTTGTTTGTAATTCCGGAAGCTTTAAATTGTTGAACAGTAGTTTGTGAATATGCAATCATTATTTGTGTGAGGGAATTTGATCACCGTTGCTGAGCTTGAACTTGCATTTGAAGGATGTAATGTGAACTTGAGAATCTTTGGTAATGGTGAGTCAAAACATGAACCTTTGAGTGCACTATTGATCCTTGCATGAATAAGTTTGAGTCTTGTTGCGTGCATTCATGATTGAGTCTTGTGTAGAACTATTTCAGGCATCCTTTTTGGACTGTGGAACTTGAGTTTTACTTGAGGGCAAGTAAAAGTTTAAGTTGGCGGTGCTGATGAGTCCAAGTTTTGGACTCATTTAGGGTTTATTTACAATGATTTAGTGTCAAATGCTTATTTTGTGCAAATAACTGATTTAAATCCCTTCATTTTGATGTATATGGATTGAAGAACAAAGAGTGCAAACTAATTTGCAAAAATGAACAAAGTGAGCTGAAATGGCAAAGAAATGAAAGCCCGACTTATTACGCTAAATGATCATTTGCAACATATTTTTTGCTACTATAATTAAATTTTCAAACATTAAGTTTGGTATCATATGTTAGAAGGATTTTTATTATTGAATTCTTAGTATTGAGACTAGTTTTTCCTAAGCATTGGAGAATTGAAGTTTCTCACTTTGAGAAATTGAAAGTGGGTCTTTGATAGTTCAACTTTGAGCATTGTAAGGACGAAATAAATCTTACCCTGTTAATGGAAACACAATTTGGTAATGATATTTATCTTCTCTATTATGACTAGATAAAACCCCAATTTTTGGGGTGTGATTATGTGATTATAGGTTGATTTAGTTTATAGGTATTTCTAATTGTTAGTCAAAATATTGTTTAGAAGTGATTTCAATCAGTAATTATGATTTAATTTAATAATTGTCCTTTCAAATGCTTTTGTACCTTAGTGTTTTGGGCTTGATCGATAGAGATGTTTTAAAATCAAGATTATTGATTGATGGTCTATGGGTATTGGGTTTTCATGGGTTCAGCTCAATAGAGTGAATCCTAAACCCTTTTCCACACATTCATCTCAAGAGAGTGAATGAATTAAAGTGCAGATTGTTCTTATTTTGCATGCTTGTAGATGTTCGATAAAAATTAACTTGATTCAGGAAAAATTGTTCGAGAGAAAGATTATCTCCTCTATAGTCTAGCTTAGTCACCTATATATAATTGTTGTCTAGTTGGAATTACCCATCTATCTCTATTAGCCTATAATCTAATTACATCCCAAGTACCCGTGTCATTATTGTTATTCCATATTGTTTGTTGTTATTATAGTTGATAATTCTAAACCTAAATCCCCATTTGACATTAGTGTCACCCACTAATTGGAATCATGTTTTTATTCGATAATGTCTATTTCTATGACTAAATTTGACCATATGCATACTTCACAATTGATTCTCAACTCCAACTCATTTAATTTGGTTATATACTAACTAACGATCATTGACACGTAGAATTGGATGAAGTGTCCTTGATACGTTAATAAAAACCATTGAGAATGTCAACTTAACATCAAGTTGACAAACTTTCTGACTTTTTTTCGTTGAAATGGCTAGATGCAGTCTGATTTTTGTCAAGTCAAGCAACTGGTGCGAAAGTTTCTGAGTAGTATACTCCGAATATCTGAGCACATCCCTTCTACACTAGCCTCGCTTTATATTTGTTTATGGATCAATTTGCATTAAAGTTTGTCCTAAAACCCCATTTTACACCAATGATCTTTTGATCTTGAGGTTTATCAACAAGTTCCAAGGTCTGAATTTTTTCAGTTCTCATCATATTCTCCTATATTGGAGCCACCCATATTTCACTCCCTTATGCTTCCTCATAGCTTGCGGGCTCACAAATTGTAGTATTGCATCTCTGATAAATATCAAAGATCAATATCATGCAACTAACACGACGAGTATCTACTAGTTCTTTTGGATCTAATAGAGTGTCAATTGTTGGATTTCTTTCGGGATTTGGCTAATCCCAATGTTAGTCCTCGATGAAGATAAAGGATTTTCTTTGTTTGAGGTTAATAGACCTTATATGCTTTGGAAATAGTACCATTTCCTGTAAAGAGGCCAGGAACTGCCTTCTTACAAAGTTTGTGTATTTTAACATGTGGCACATAAGAGAAACACAAACAACCAAAAATCCTAAGTAATTGAAATCAGGGTTGATGACCATACCAGGCTTCATATGGTGTTTTATCCTTCACGGCTCTAGAACGAAGTCTGTTTTGCACAAACAAAGTAGTGTTGGCCGTCTCCGACCAACACATTTATTTGTAGATTTTTCTCATGTAGCATGCACCTTGTCATCTCCATTATACTTCTATTTTCCTCTCACTTACTCTATTTTGTTGCGGAGTGTAAGGGACACTTAGTTTATGTTCTATGCCATCTTTGTCAGAAAATATTTTGAATTGCTCTAAAGTGAACTCTTTCCAATTATCAGACGTTAATGTCTGAATTGTGCAACAACATTGAGTTTCTACCTTTGATTTAAAATTTCAAAACACATCAACAACTTCTTACTTGAATATTAAGAAAAAAAATCAAGTGAGTCTTGTTAGATCATAAATAAATACAATGTAGTAAAGACTACAATTTAATGATGGTGTTCTATGAGGTCCATATAGATCTGTATGAATTAGCTGAAGCCTTCTACATTCTCTCCAAGTTGTTTGGTAAAGGTCAATTTGTTCATCTTGCCAAGTAAACAAGCTTACAAATCTGATCAATGATTTTGTATGAATGGTTGATCATTCTCAAAAGAAAGGGGCGAACAACCTTAAAGTACTGTTCCATGTCCCAGAGCTCTTCGAGCCTTGGCATTACAAGTTTTTTTTTTCCTATCAAAATCATACCTTGATGATGAAAATGACCCATTCTTTTATGCCAATCTTCTGTAGAGTTTTCTTAAATAAGAAAAGTCGTTTGCTCCTCTTCCAAAGGATTGAGCGAGAAACATCTCCCCTCCATTTTGACCTTGAATACATCATGGCTTAATGGGTCTTCTATCACGCAAACCTTGTTTATCAAAGATCGGGTTGACTCATTTCTCCATTAATTGACAACACTTATTAGGTTTCGATCAAGGTCTGGGACATACAAATCATCTGTAACAAACTTAATTCTAGAGCAACTTGTAATGGCTATGGTTCATTTGCCTATCAAAGAAAGACACTCACCATTTCCAGTTCTAACTTTCATCCTCTCCGTGTACCTCAACTCTTTTAAGAAATTTTTATCAGATGTCATATGGTTAGAGAAACCACTATCAATTAACAAACTTTCACTTGAATTAATACATGTGAAGCAAGTTGCATCAATGAGTTGATTTTCTTCTTCTCGATAAACAACTTGAGCTTCAACTTCAGGCTGCTGAATTTTGGCTTTACAAATTATAGCTTCGTGTCCCTTCTGGTTGTACTTGCTTTACTTTGCGTCAGGTCTCCTCCAACATTTGAAAGGAGGGTGTCCCTGCTGGTTGCACTTGCTGCACTTTTCGCAAAATTATCACTTTTCCCTCCTTGTATCTTTTTGCTCAGCTTCTTCTTGTTTCTTCCATCGTCTTGCTGTCTTACTATTAGGGCTCTTTCATGTCTCATTAGACGCCGTTGCGCTTGTTCTTGAAAAGCATTAAGAGCTCTGCTAGTGTAATATTAGACAAGTCCTTAGTATTTTCTAAGGCTGCGAAGTCGGTTAGAATAATCTTTTATAATTTTACTTTCCTAAATCCTTTGCAGCTCAAAATCACGTACTGAATTCAACACTTGCATCGCTCGAATCCTTTAAGCTCCTTCATACTCAGTCTTGAGATAATCTCATACCTCCTTTGTTGACTTCAGGGACATGATACGAGTGAACATGGTGGATGACACTGCTGTGTAAATGCATGCCTTTGCCTTTGATTTCATGGTTTTCTTCTCCTTGTGGTGTTTAAGTGGTGTCATTATGTGATTGTCTTGTAAGGGAAGAATTTCATAATTATCTTTTACAGCCTCCAGAGATCCAAAGCTTCTAGATATGTCTGCAGTCTAAATCCATATCACATAACTTTCTCCATTAAAAGTTGATTGTACCATTATAGAAAAACTTGCTTCTCCGTCCACAGAATGCACTATATCAGATTGAACACACACATGTCCCTCAAGAAGAAAATGTCCTTATACAATTGTTGTTTAGATTGCGTGAAAACTAGAAAAATAACAACAAAACACTAATACTATCAAGGAATAAAGATACAAAAAAAGGATTGAACAACTAGAAAGAAGAAAAATTTTGAATTTTAAGGGGGTAATTCTTTATTATTCAGTGCACAGAAGACTTACATTTACAATAAAATACTAACTTCAACTACATAAATATCAGCACGGAATCTGCTGAAAATTAATGAGTAAGACAATATTAGAGAATGAATCGATACTTCTATTAATTTATGTTGTGTGGTATATAAAGGGCTATACCCAGCTAATACAAAGTCCGAATAGATACAAAGTCTCTCTATGATAACAGTAAGCGATAAAATAGTATAATTAAAGTGATTGAGATGGACTCTAATTCTAGAAATTGGTAAAACAACTAAAACTAGAATGCGCTAAAACGTAGGAAGAATATTCAGTCGTTATTACGCCCCTACAAGTTGGTGGTGGTATCAATCACACCCAACATGGGAAAGAGCCACTCAAAGGAAGCATGTGGCAGAGGCTTAGTAAGTATATCAACAACTTGTCAGCAGCATGTATGTGTTAGACTTCAATCTTCTTATTTTGCACCTGATACCGCACATAATGAAAGTCTATGGAAACATGCTTCATCCGACTTTGAAAAACAGTATTGGCAAAAATGTACGTAGCGCTAACATTGTCACAAAATATTGTTGGATCACCATCAAGAGAATAATACATCTCATAAAGAAGATTAGACAGCCAATTTGTTTCTACAGCAGCAGCAGACACAACTCGATATTCTGCTTCAGTTGATGAACGGCAGACTGATCGCTGCTTCTTGGTTGACCAGGAAATAGGTGTACTGCCTAGACAAAGCACATAGCCTGATGTGGAAGTACGATCATCTGGATCTCCAGCCTAGTCCGAATCAGAGAAAATAACTAATCTTGAATCTCGTTTCTTGGCAATATTGATGCCAAAATGGCAAGTTTCACTAAGATAGCGAAGATGATGATTAACGGCCTTCTAGTGGGTTTGACTTCATTGATGCATGAACTGGTAAAGTTTTCTAATAGTGAAGACTATGACTGCGCGAGTAAAAGAGAGGTAGTGTAATTTACCAATAACTAGCCTATAAAGGGAACCATCAGCTGGATCATCTCTAGAAGAGGCAGTAACAACGGTTGTGGTAGTCATTGGTGTTGGAGCTCCTTTTCTTTTCTACATACAAACATCATGTAACAAATCCAAAGTATATTTGTGTTGTGATAGAAACAGGCCTTTAGTATGTGGGAGAACTTCAATACCCAGAAAATAGTGTAGAATACCAAGATCCTTTAATGAAAACTGATGAGAGAGACCATCAATAGTATGTTTTACACCTGGAGACTGCCCAGTGATGATTACGTCATCCACATAAACAAGCACATAAATGGTAAAGGCAGGATTGTGTAAAATAAACAAAGAGTTATCTGATTGAGACTCCGCAAACCTAATAATTATCAAATAATTTTTTAGGTCAGTGTACCATGCACGTGGTGCTTGTTTCAAGGAATAAATGACTTTGGTGAGATTGCACACATGTGAAATGTTATGCGGATCCTCAAAACCAGGGTGTTATCACATATAAATATCCTCCTCTAGTCGACCTTGAAGGAATGCATTTTCACATCAAGATGATGGACGGGCCAGCTGTGTTGGGTGGCAATAGAAAGAACTAAACGGATTATAGTTGGCTTTACCACCTGGCTGAACATTGAATGATAGTCTAGACCCAGGCGTTGCATGAATACTTAACTATACGAGCGTTAAACCTGGCAATCTAACCATCAAGATGATGCTTTATACAGAATAGCCACTTACAATCAACCATATTCGTGGATAGACTGAATGGAACCAATTCTCATGTCCGGTTCCTAACTAGATCTTCGATCTCAGATTTCATAGTTTTTCTCCAATGAGGATAAGGGTGGGCTTGTCTATATGTTCTAGGTATGAAGGACTGAGAGGATTTTACAGTAACATTGAACTGTTTTGTATTAAGACTATTGGTCTTAGAATGTGTGTCATGGGATGTAAAAGTGGTGGGGTTGTCACTGGAACTTGTGGGCCACATCGATTGGAAATCACTGTGAGTTGTAATTGAGGGGATGAGATTGTGATGTGTGTGTGGAAGATTGGAGGTGAGGGGTTCGCAATGGTAAGTGAGTAAGGGGAGGATTGAAGAAGGTTCATAGTCTAATGGGATAGGTGTGTTGGTTTTGGGGGAAGAATCAGACTCTTGTGGTGCTGAAACTGGAGCCATTGATGGCTGAATTTGAATAGGCAAAGAAGATTGAGAATTACTTGAGTTGATAGAGGCGCCATGGGTTGCAGAGGAGGGCGAGTGTGAACACGTGGGCAGCGACACAATTGGATCTGGAAGCTGTTGACAAACATGTGAATCCAAAAAAATTTCCTTTAAAGGTTGTTCCACAAAATAGTTTTCCCACGATAACTCTGTTGTGTTTTATTTTTCAAGTTCAAAAATAAATTTTCGAAAGGAATATTGTCTTCTAAAAATAGATCATCTCTAGCAAAATAAACTTTGGACATAACTGGATCAAAAAATTGGAGGCAATAATATTTATCTGAAAATCCTAAATAAACACATGGAGTTGAACGAGGCTCTAATTTGTTCTTAGCATAAGGTGTAAGCCAAGGATAGCATAGCCAACCGAAAACCTTAATAGAATCATATTTAGGTGTATCCTGAAACAGAATCTCATATGGACACACATTTTTAAAGTTTTAGTGGTCAGTCTATTTATAAGATAGATTGCTTGATGACAAGAAAAACTCCAAAAGAACTATGGTAACGAAGCTTGATGTAATAACATTCTAGCCATCTCAATAACCTGTCTATGTCGAAGTTCAACCAGAGCTACTCATTATGGTGTATATGGAGGAGAGACTAAGTGTTCAATACCATGTGTTTATATATAAGATGAAAAACATTGAAATTCACCGCCACTATCAGTGTACAAGGATAAATTTTTTGTTTGAAAGCGCTTTTCAAGCAATGGATGCAAAGTTTAAGAAAATGTCCAGAACTTCTTCTTTTTCTTATTTGAGAGTGAATAACCACATGTATTTAGATAAATGATCAACGAATAGTACATAATATTTATTTTTATCAATTGACAAAATAGGCGAAGGACCTCATAAATCACTGAAAAGAATTTGTAAGGGCCTTTGACTTTGCAAAGAGTTTTCAGAAAATTGCACCCTGTGCATTTTATTTGAACAAAATGAATTACAACTTGAATTTTTTCTACAATAAGAAACAAGAATGGAAAACTTATGCATAATTTTATTCTAGACAAGTTGATTAGGAAGTCCTAAGTGTCGATGCCATAGGTTGAGAGGAACAACTATGGTCGATGCCATAGGTCGATGCCATAAGAAGTCCTAAGTGTCGATGCCATAGGAAGTCCTAAGTGTCGATGCCATAGGTTGGAGGCCCCACGTCGAGATGCAACGTTTTGGCCTACACGTGATGGTTGCGCGCAGGCTGCTTTGGCAGCCTGCTTGCCCATGTTCGGGTCCTCCTCAAGGACCCTTCGGGCGGTCCTTGGGGAGTCGTTACCGGATGTTTGGACCCTTTGTACTATATATTACCTATTTAAAGTCTTTTACAAGTTTTGGACTTCATTTGACACTCCCAAACCTTCACCAAACATGGGGACGTCTACTAGTTTAAATTAGCTAGTTTCCAGACGTCAAGGTCTTTCTTTGGAGTTATAACTCTAACCTTTTCTAATTGAGTTTAATACACTATTATAGGTTTGGAAACATCAAAATCATTATTAAATGGACTAAGCTCTAGTCTAATTCATGGAACTTCCGGAGTGTTACATGGGGTCTCTTTGGAATGTCATTTGGTAATTGGAATTGGGGTAATTACAAGGGTAGTAATCACCAACATAGTAATTACACAGTCTAGTAATTGCAGTGGTCTGTCTGGTTGCCACAGTGTAATTACACATGTCATGTTTGGATCTCACAATGTAATTACACATGTTCAGTTTGGATGCACAACTGCAATCATAATATTATATTAAATTTTACATATATACATTAATTATTTAAAAGTTTTATTAGACAAATAAGAAACTATATAATTGGTATTGAATTAATTGTTGAATATATATATATATATATATATATATATATATATATATATATATATATATGTCCTTAACTAATATTATGAAAACAATAATTGATTGATATTTTTTCAAATTAAAACATTTCAATTGAATTGATCATAAAAACTAAAGTATGAAGTATTCACTAATATCGTGAAATTCATGTTTCTTAAAAAGACTAATATATAAATAAAATGTCATATATTATTAAATGTTTGACAAAAATATAATCTACAAGTCTAATTAAAGAATAAATTGCAATGTAAATTTAATATTACTAAAACAAATTAAATAAAACTGAAAATATAACATAAGTTTTAAATTCAATGAAAACAATCTTACATAATACTCTTATCGCTAATTTCAACATAGCATACATAAATATGATTTAAATTCTACTTAACAATAAATTCTATTTTAATTTAAAAATTAGAATACTAATAGAATTATACTAGTGAGAAATAAGCATGACATAAAAGAGACTTTTGTGTGCTTCCTAGCGGCCACTCATAGAGCCCACATCTGTTCTCCCCACGTAAAAGAAGCTCCCCCCGTACTCAGATCTTTCACAAAATAATGAAAAGAAAAAATTTCAATGAATGTCAGATTATCTTGAAAAAAATTTGGAAACAAAATAAGGTTGCTTTTTATTGTAGGAGAACATAAAGTGCTAAGTAGTTTGAAATCATAGTTCGATGCACTTATATTAGAGTTACCGATATGAGTAATTTGAATGGTATTACGATTTCCCATTATTATCTCTTGGGACCATGGTAATCATGCATAGTAGCTAGACTCTGATGATAAAAAGAAATGTGGTGAGTCGCCCCAGTATAAACTATGCAACGGGCTTCCTGTTGGTTAAAGCGAGCGACAAAGGTTGCTTGGGCTTGCAGATGGTTGTCCGACTGAGAACCACAGACTTTGGCTGAGTGTCATGAACGATCACAAAAATGACAATGAAGGTTGCTATCTGGTTGTAATTGATTTTTGCGCGGACGCTGTGCATGACATGGTTTATTATTGGCAGCATTGTTACCTTGACACCTATGGTTGCTATAAGCATTGTTCTGAGGAGGAGTTGTAGATGTTCATTGTGCTATGGAAGCAGTGATTATACGGTGCTGTGGTTTCCTAGCCTCTTCATGCTTGAGAAAAAGTTCATGGTCAAGCAACTTTTCATACAATTCCTCGTATGAGATTGTAGAATTTCTTGCATGAATAGTGGCAAAAAGTTCACAAAATTCAGATTCAACTCCACTAAGAATTATAACAATGAGTTCTGCATTAGATACAAGTGCTCGAGCAATTAAAAGTTCATCACACAGTGATCTAACTTGATGGAGATAATCACCAACAGGACGAGTGTCTTTGGCCACACGGGTCAGTTGGTCACGCAAAATAAAGATTCTTGTTTGAGGCTTTTTTGCATAATCACTATGAAGAGCGTCCAAGAAAGCTTTGGCGATGTCAGCAACGCTACAGTGTCAGCAAGAGTTGGTTCAACAGTGGCTAAGATAGTATTTTGGATCAATAGATCTTTGAGAAAACCAAACAAGAACCACAGGATTTCCTGTATCTTGATTGTTTTGAGAGAGCGTCTGAGGGGGAGCAGGAATGGATCAATAGAGATGGCAATAGATATTGTGGCCACGCAAAAGCATTGATACTTGATCTTTCCTCAAATAGAAGGCTGCCAGCTAATTTTATTGGCAACTGCCTGACAAAATTGAATTGGGCTATCCTGGCATTGTTGTTAGCATCAGAATTGACGACAGAAACATTGGGGGCCATTGCAATTGATGGGAGCGTGAACAATAGAGAAGGTGCGCGTGAGAGTGAAGATCAGAGAAAGTACTCGTGAGAGTTATAGAGGCTCTAATAACTTAAAGAGTAAAACGAGATTAGAGAATGAATCCATGCTTTTATTAATTTATGTTGTGTCATATATAAAGGGATATGCCCAGCTGATACAAAGTCCTATTATATACAAAGTCTCTGAATTATTACAATGAGAGATAAAATAGGATAATTAAATTGATTGAGATGGGCTCTAATTCTAGAAATTTGTAAAACAACTAAAACAAGAATACACTAAAACGTAGGACGAATATTTGGGCGTTATTAAAAATAAACAAACTCCTAAAGACTAGGAAAAGAAGTTATCTTAAGAGACTAATTTATTAACGTAAACAAATAAAGATGCATTCCTAAAGCATAGAAACTAACATTATTATGCAACATTATAGAATTAACAAAAGAGGAAACACTTTTTCGAGTATCACCACATAGAAATATTTGTTTTCCATATCCAGTGATGTATTTTAACACATATGAGCACATTAGATTAGCATAATCATTTTGATAAATATTGAACATACATTGAAAATTAATATTAAAAACATGACTTAAATATCATAATTACTCTTTAGTTTTTTTTTATCAATAAATGTATTAAAAGATAAATCGGTTTGTATTATAGTAGAAATACAATTTGTATTAACATGAATGAAAGTAAAATTTTCATTAATACGAAGATGGTTAGGTTTGACGAAGTGTCTTACATTTTTACTAGAATATGGAGAAGCAACAAAAAGTAGATGTTGGATTTGCAATAATGACACTTTCCATATCTTGTATTGCACATGAAGGTGATGTATTAAAGGTAATCTTTTAAAAAATTCCCCAATTGTTTATCATACATATTTTAATGTTGTTAATTACGTTCTTTTTGAAATATGTAGATAAATATTTTGATGCATTTAAATAAAGTAATCTAACTAACTTAAGGCTTCATTTGTCTTTTGAAGATTATAAGACGTCTAATCATGATCTATATCTAAATGATAAAATATGCATTAAGAATTTTCTCTAAATTGACATCTCAATATTAAGATGATGTATTAAGATCTGGATACTAAATAACAAGACAACAAATTATTGATACCATAAGTATCGTTAGACTTAGTTGTATAGAACCACAAATAATTCATCTTAGTGAACCTCTAGAACAAATAATGCTCATCTCCATGTTATACTCTCAAGAAGAGAAAATAAGAAGTACTTTAAAAAAGAAGACAATGGCTGGAAAAATGGTTTATTCAGTCATTCAGAATCTTCAAGTCTATTTAATGAAAAATACTTAACAAAATACTTCCACTAAAATAAGACACATATTATTCCACAATAAACATAATTAGACTGATTCAAAAAATTACCTAAAAACGTGTAGGATCACGATTTGAAAACAAAGCAAAGTGAGTAATTGGATATTCAATTCCAGTTACCTTGTAATTTTCATACAAGCTGGTCTTTTTTAACATGACCGAGAGTTTGAGTTGCTTCTTCATTCACTACAACAATTGCTGATGGAGTTTTATGGGCTTAAACTAATGAATTTTCCAACACATAGGGTACTGAAAGTTTCTCTTGTTCAACGTCAATATCAAAGAGGATTTGGGTAGTCTACGGACAATTCCAATCCCAAGAGCTTTCCACATCAAAAGCTAGCAACATCCTTTCAGATAACAATCTTTTTGGTCAATGAATTAAACAACTCATATTCATTGGGAGACTCACTTACATGCACCTAGAAAACCATTATTTTCAATCTTGTCATCAAGTTTCTTCCTTCTTCCATCCGATAATGAGCATATGCAATTCATCCAAATATTCTAAAATGATATACAGTTGGTTTTCTCCCATTACATGCCTCCTATTATGTAACACCCTAAAACGAACTAAGGTGAACTAGATCTTCGTGATTGTTTCTTGAGTTAATTTAGTGATAAATTGAGTTATAATGATGTTCTTAGGCAGTGTGTGAAGTTTGGTTAAGTTTGGAGGTCAAACGTCCAAGAACGTCCATGACGTTCGAAAGGTGTGTCTTAGAAAGTGTTCATGTGTCTTGATGTATTTGAGTGAGTTTTACGTGTTCATTTTAATCTAAATTGATGTAGGATGTTCCTAACACCTAGACGACTATTTTTAGGGGTTTAACGTCCGGGTACGATCCCACCTAGGACCCACGAGGGGCCCTAGAAGAAGACCCCATTAATTTGGCAAGAGGCTGCCAAACAGTGACCAACGACAGCCACAAGGGACGGACCGTTGGTCAACCAATGGCCCGTCGACCTTGGGCGTAGATTGTACCTGCAAGGCTAGCCAAGCCTGCACAAGTTGAAGACTCATCCCCAATAGATGTACCCCATCAACGGGGCATCGACGGAGTAACGGCTCGTCTGTGAGTGGGCGTGGTTTGGCCTACCAAAAGTTGTCCTTTCCTATAATGCGTTGAGGTGTTTGGTAAATTCAGCCCAAGTCTTTTATGAACCTAGGAATTAATTTTTAGGTCTTTTTAGGTATATTAAAATGTTCCTAACCCTTAGACATAATTTAATACTCCATTTCTTAAAACCCAAAACTCCTCTCTCTTAAAAGACTCTCTCAAGTCACCATGGAAGCTAGAAGTCAAAGAAAGAACTAGGAGGGCTGTTGGTGGACGTTTCTTCATCAAAAATCATTGGGGTTTCTTTTATGTGAGGTATGATTGTAATCGTTGAACTCTCTTCCATTCAAGTAGCCACTTCTAAGGAATTTCAAAAGAGGTTTTCAAACCCTAGCTTCTTCTATCTTTTACTCTAAGTATGAGTCTTGCATGAAAACATTTTTAATGATTCAAATATGATGTTTGTACTGTTAGTTGGTAATTAATTGCTAAAACTTCAATGAAATCATGTTAAATCTTTTTATCAAATTTTGACTTAAAAAATGGGTTAAATGAGCTTGGTTTTGTAGTCTTTGAGCTTTGATTTACTTGTGTTGTCATTGATGTTTAGATACTTCCATAAGGGCTAATTTATGATGAATTGTTGAGTAAAGTTTTATAGGTGATGGAAGCTTGGATTAAAGGGTAAGTTTTTTATGTTGTTTAGCTTTAATTATGAAATGCTCTTGAGTGGTATGGTTCACCTTCTTGGTGGCGGTGTTTACTTGAATTGTATGAATGTGTTGTTACTTGTGTACTGTGAATGAGGCCATGAAGGCATATTATGTGAAGAAATATGGAAATGAAGGTATTATTGTTGATGTGTTTAATGAAGCTTGTTATGAAAGATATGCTAAGGATTATGTCTAAATGACTTATATGATTATATGAAGTATGTTAAAGTGTGTGATGTGATGAATGAAGGTCTAAGCATGTATAGAATCAAGTCTAAATGAAAGTGATGATTCATGTGAAAGGTGTTCTCACATGTACACACACTCACACTTTGAATGAATGAATGAATGAAGTTAAAGAATGTGAATGTAAAGGGGAGTTTTGGGGTGAACACTTATTGTGAGTTGAGATGAAGTATTTAGTAGCAACCTCACTACCTCCCAAGAGCTTTCTAATTTAGGTTGTACGATGGATACCCATTGTGAACTGAGATGGGATATCCAAAAGTTATCCTTGACCTTTAGTAATGAATGTTTAAGACTAAGTGGTGGAGTTATGCTTAGCCCAAAGAGGATTTGAAGAGGGGGTGTGTGCAAATTGTGAGTAGAGATCTTGTACCCAATGTACCTCTTGAGATGAGTACTCATTGTTAGTAGAGAGTGAGTTACTTAGTAGCAATATCCTTATCACTTAACTATGCGCCCACATTGGTGTAGCTATTGGACAATGCCATGTAAAAGCTAAGAGAAAGACCCCACCCTAGTCAAGTGGGGAACCCTCATCCGATAAGGGTAGTATCGGGATTCCATGTCTATCTCTCATGGTCTATGTCGGTTAAAGCTATTCCCCCACAAAAGAATGAAAAAACCAAGTCTTCTAAAAGAACGTACTACTTAGGGTAGGTGATGGTATGGGACGCTATCTATCCGTTGCACTAAGTAGACCTTCCGAAAGGGGAGTCTTGGTGTGTTTTGTATGAAGTGTATGAACTAAGTCTCCTAAAAGAACGTACTACATAGGGTAGGTGGTGGTATGGGACTCTATCTATCGATTGCACTAAGTAGACCTTCCGAAAGGGGAGTCTTGGTGTGTTCTATATGAAGCAAATTAATGAGTTATAATGTGTCTTAATGAAGTTAGATGACTTAAGTTCTAATGTTAAAGGAGTAAATTAAAGTTAAAGTGTTATGTAATGAAGTTATGAATGACTATTGTAGAGTGCTTAATCTAAGGGAATCCTGAAGGAGCACTAAGTGGGAGTAGTAGTATGGGATGCTACTCTGACATTGCACTTAGTGTGACTTATAAGTCCTATTGGATAAAGGTACTTACATGAAGTCCTTATGAATGAATGTTTTTCACATGTCTAGCCAAGAGTGTGGACTTAATTTCCGTATGAGGTAAGCCTATGGTTGGTAGTCTTAAGGATCGCTTTGGTGTGCCTTGAAGGGGGTGTATGGGCGGTCCCTTCTTGTCTTACCTTAGAGAGTCTTAGTATAACTTGGTTAGGGAAACCTCAAAGGAAAATGGTTCACATTGCTTGGGATAAATTATTCACTGTAACATGCCACTGTTTCAGTGTGTTTCACTGTAATGATTTTTGGAGTTCACTGTAAAGTGACTTTTTGTGCTAAAATTATGGAACTCTTTAATTATGTGATAAATGATGATTCTTATACAATTTAAACTATAAATTCATGAAGGTTTTGCTTATTTGGCATGAAAGCTTATTTTACTAAAATGTTCCTTTTTACATGTTTTTGCATATGTCGTACTTAGTACATTGTTCTGTACTAACCCCATAATTTTCTATACTTAATAAGTATAGGTTGGAGGCAAGTTGAAGACTAGAAGACAAGATTGGGAAAGACTCTCTCAAGACTAAGTGTGTCCTCATCTATTCGAGGGCATAGTTCTATTTCTTAGATTCTAGCATTATGACTTATTATGTATTTTCATTTAATGTAAAGGGTCGTGCCCCTAAGATATTTATGTTGTGTCTTTAAGTTGGCTTGTGTAGACGAGATCAATCCTTAGATTTTACGAAAGGTGTTTTATTTATTAATTTATTCGTGAAAAGTTTTAATTCTGCACTGCTTTTCATGTCTTATATAATGAATGATAGCTAAGGCTTGTACAAGACCTCTGAAAGGTCAAATACGCAATTGTTCCGACCCATGGGTTCTCCCTAAATTCTAGGGGGTACTTTCAGGTCGTGAAAAACTTGGTATCAAAGCATAAGGTTATGGGAAATATTTTAAGGTCTAAGAGTCTCACAAGCCACGTCTAGTAGAGTCTTGGTCATTGGTGTGAGTCGCGACACATCCATGGACAAGAGGCTATAGGACGATAGAGTTTCACTTCTTCATGACTCTTGTATCGTGCCATAGAACTTAACTACATAATGTTTATCTCTTATGTTCCCTTGTCAGGTGGTCTTGTAGGTGTGATTGATTTGAAGGGGAGATGTTTCTAAGTTTGAGGGAGAGAAAAGGGGAGTTTTGATGTTATGATGGTTTTGTGGCTAGAAGAGTAAATGTAAAGGTGAGTTTTGAAAAAATTGTGATGTGATGCCATTTATGGCTAGGTGTGATTTATGAGGTTGGAAGTGTTATGATGAGAAACTTTATGGTGATGTAGTTCTATGAATGGTAAGAGTTATAATGATTGAATGAAGTGCCTTTAAGAGGAAATGAATTACCTTGTGACTATGTTCAATGGTGGTCGACAGTTTTAAGGTGTAAATTTGCGGAATGTTTAGAGAATGTGGATATTTTGTTGGAGTTGAGGGCAACCCTCTTGTGTGGTTAATGTTTTAATTGTTGTTCTCGTAATTTGGTTGAGGTTTTGGAGTAGGTTTACACTAAGGGGTGTGGTATGAATACCTAGTAAGGGAGTTTTGCTCCATAATATTGAGTTAGTGGTGCCTAAGAGTTGAATGAGGTGGTGTTTATGAGAGTTTGTCTAAGCTTGAATCCTAGGAGGAAAGTGTTATGCTTGACTTTTAAGGTAGTCTTGATGTGCATGAGTTGAGGGTAGTGTGAGTTCCTACCTTGTGAGAGGCATAATGGTGCTTTGAATTATGATGCCTTGAAGATGGTTTTACCCTAAGTGGGGGAGAATGAGTAGAGTGTAAAGCTAATTGATATCCTTATCTCTTTGTAACAACCCAAAAATGACTATGCTAAGTAATGCCTAAACGTACCTAGAATGCCTAGATTAGACCGGGTTCACACGGCTTGTTGCGCGTGGAACCAGACCTCAGAACCTATGCACTAGCCATTCCAACCAACTTGGTGAGTTAGTTGAGCTAGGCAAGGTTGGGACTAGCCATGTAGGGCACCCGAATTGAAGAGATTCACCCGGATGAGTTTTTACTGGACTTGAAAGTGGTAATCTTAGGTTTGGAGGGTCTAGGGGTAAAATGGTCTTTTCCAGGCTAGGGGTAGTATTGTAATTACCCTATGTATTTAATTAATTAATTAATTAATATAAATAGGTCGGAAATTCGGGTAGTGTTGGCCGAATTTGACCTTTTTCGCAAGTTAAGCTTCACCCGGGTTCGATCCTTGGTGGAAGCAATGTTAAATTTAATTAATTTATATTGATTATCTGATTTAAGTAAGGGCATAATTATTCATTTCACCTAAGCCTTTAAAAAAATCATATTTTTAATAATAAATGGCAAGGAGTCCTAGTTTGACTAAGTCTTCAACTAAGACTCCTACTCCTAAGCTTACAATAACACCTCTCCACTCTCACTCTCATGATTCTCGACTCTCTTTCTCACGCTTATTTAATCTCATTCTCACGTTCATTATCATTAAAAGAACAAAATCAAAAGTTCATCACTCTTGAAGAACTTGAACGCTAAAACTCAAAAGAAAAACTAAACTAAAAACGAAAAGCAAGAACATTGTTCTTGACGGGTTGTGCTTGAAGTTCAGTGGTGAGGCTTTGGTGTCGTGTAGTTCGCGGCCATTGGAGAATATTTGGAGGGTGTTGATCAACAAAAGGTATGGGTTTTCTTCCTCTAGTTCCTTTTGCCAAGAGACTCCTAGGATTCAGTCGAATTCTAATCCAAAAACTAGGAATGTTCCACGTTGCATGTCCCTGTCACTAGCTCCCATCGAATTTGTAGGTTGGGTATGTTTTGCTGGTAGAATTTAGGGATGTGATGTGTTTTCGTGATGATAATGTTCAGTTATATATGTTCGGATTTATGTGAGTAATAAGCATACTTTCTGAAACTATGTGTTAAATGTGTGTGTGTGCATTGTGTATGCCGTGACTTTGGTCATGGGTCGAAGTGTGTAATATGCATGTTAAATTATTGTGTTTTGTATGCGATTACTTGAAGTAAATTGTGATGTTCATACGTGGTGTAATGTTACTGAATTGAGTGAAAATTCTTGATCAAATGTAACCACGAAAATGCACAAAATAAACGTACGAAAAGTCCAATGAATTGTCCAAAAATATAACGTATAAAATGTTGAGGAAATGGACTGGAAAGCATGATCAAATTTCCAGATTTGCTGGAAATTTGATTTCGGCTAAGTTACTAGAACAATTGGAGATTTAAAAAAAATAAAAAATATGTGAGGTCATCAAGGATTGAACCCGAGACCTCACTATATGAAGGCTGCTAAAAAAATTAATATTTAAAGGGAGGTGTGGGGGATTCGAAACGGGGTAAGGCTGGTGAAGAAACAAAAGAAAAAGGGAAGATAAATAAAATGATGTGTGTGGGGATCGAACCCACAACCTCTCGGATAGACAAGGAAGTTAGGAGAAAAATGAAATAAAAGAAAAATGAGGTTGTGGGTGATCAATCCCACATCCTCTCGGTCTAAACAGAAGAATTAAGGAAAGAAAGAAAATAAAAGGAATGTGGGCATGGGGATTCGATCTTGGGTTCCCAAGCCGAGATGTTTAAGACAAAGTGAAGAAAAGAAAGAAAGGAAGTGTAGGTTTGGGCATTCGATCTCGGGTCCCCAAGCCGAGAATTATAAATCAAAAATTTATAAAAAAGACTAAGTGTTATACAAGAGATTCAAAATCGGGTTCCCTTGCCCAATTCCGTATTGATACATATGTCTTACGTGATTAAATATTTAATGAATGCTGCCTATAGGAATCGAAATTGAGACCTTGGCATACTTACAATATGCATAAGTCTTGTACCATATAATCTTGGGTAAGTATAAGTCACTTAGACGAATTATGAATGAAGCCTCATGGCTTCTACGTATGAGTTCATAAGTCCAGTGTACGTTAAAAGTAAGTGAACCTAAGATGTATGTGATGAATTGATGTGACCCCAGGAGGGTTAAGTAAGGGTGTGAAACACACTAAAAGGCCAAGTGCATTGGCATATAATGAAATGAACATTCACGTAAAAGGGGTGAGTAATTATGATGAGCTAATATGCTAAAGTTAATGAATGTGGTGACAACATGATAAGAGGCTAATGTGAAAGATGAGATCAATCTCATATGAGCCTAAGTAAGTGTTACCAATAACGTACTCACCTATGAGAGTGTAAAGTTAATGAAGAGACCAGTCTCTAAGAAACACTCTAATAAAAGTATTGAGATTAATACACATTTAATACTAATGATGAGATGAGAAATCATCTAATGAGAAATGATGCCCTCATGCTAGAAGCCAGCTTCTATGATGTGTGAGATGAATGTAATGGAACTTTATACGGAGCACCGATAGGCTAGCTATGAGTCGCAATTCCTTATTTTGGGAAGGCAGAGGTTCGTGTAAATCTCATGAGATGAGACTGTCCGTTTAGGCGGGTATGGGTCTCCTTATATCTCCTAGTCTTTGAACCTATGCAGCCAACATATGGATCTAGCAGGGTTCAATCACCTATATACGCTACCATGTTTTGGTTTTACTTTAGCCGGTGGTTACACCTCTTTTCGGTGTGGGTAGACACTGGATTTCATGGAGCTCACGATCTATGTCGGTTAAAGTTTAAGTTCCCAAAGAAAGAATGAGGCCAGCCTCAAGTAATGCACACAATGAAATGAATGATACCAAAGGTGTTTGGATAGGATAATCAAGAGGTGAACTAGACTCAAATAATGACATTAGGTCATTCTTAGTCATTGCACAGTGAACCCGAAGAGAGTCCTAAACAACATCCTAGGTATATAAATGAATGAAAAAATGAAGTATGAATGAATGAATGAAGTAGACTATGTGTTTACTAAAGAAGGCTCCCTAGTTGAGGTCCCATATGTTGAGCCCTCATTTGGGAAGTCCTAATGTTAAGTCCGTGATTCCAAAGTCTCACGGCATACGAACGAATGATATATGGTATATGTATGTGCTAAATGAAGTGTGTTATGTGCTGTGTGCAATATGAAAAGAATGATAATGCATGTTACTCTCATAGCATGACTTTCCTAATCTGATTTGGCAAGTCCAACTGACTTGGCTTTCCATAATTCATAGCGTTAGGAGAGAGCTATTCTAAATCATACATGTACTTGGTGTGTACTTGCATACACACATACTTAGTACAAGTGTGTACTAATTCCATACAATCCTCTACTTTTAGGTGCAGGTGCAGGTGGACGCTAGAGCTTACGAGACTACGTTGAAGCTATCCGGATGTGGAGCATTCATCCGGACTTGGTAGGGACTCATGCTTTCGAGGATGCTTATCTTATATATTTTATCTTAGACATAGGTATGATCTAGTGGAGAGTGTTCCACTAGCGTTTCTTTCTTACTTATTTCAGACGTTGTATTGGTGCCATTTTGGCAACTTTATATTTATGCAGTTATGATTCCTTCATTTGAATATCTCATTATTAGATGGTTGTGGTGAACTGATGTGATATATTGCATTTATTACTATGAAGTCTATGCATACTTCAAAGCAAACAAAAGTTTTAAATTTTCTGCTAAAATTAACCTATACGATGTAATGATGACGTATGTAGGCTTGTCTGCGACCTCTGAGAGGTCAACGATGCCGGTTTCGACTATGGTCTAGACCCCGGTCGTGACAAACGTGGTATCAGAGCATTAGGTTAATTCTAAGGAAAATAAGTTCACATTAACCACATCGAGTAGTTTCTAAGTTATGGTAGTGAAGTGCACCACTATCATGAAATAGAGACTACATGATGCATAGGAAAATTTCCCTTCTTCTGATCATATCGTGCTTCCTTAATGTCTGATTTCTTGGTGTTATGAGCGTATCTAACATCAATTATACTTGGTATGGACTTGCTTCATAAATGTTATGGCTTCATGGATTTCCGTAGTAGGGTTGTGAGATTCTGTTTCCCTAATTAAGTAGAGCTGGTCTGGGAGGGGTACAATTCGAGTCGTTCAAGTCCCTTGATTTCGAACCTAAAAGCTAATAAAATGGTGTCCAAGGGATTGTTATACCATCTTGTGAGTGTCAATGATCTAGATCATGACATTCCTTCCATAGACTCTGTGTCTGTAGTGAATGAGTTCCAAGATGTTTTCCCCGATGATTTGCCTGGAGTACCTCCCCCACGAGATATTGATTTTTGTATCGACCTAGATCCCGATACCAAACCGATTTCAATTCCTCCCTACAGAATGGCTCCAGCTGAACTCAAAGAGTTGAAGCTGCAATTAAAAGATCTCACTGATAAGGGCTTCATCCAACCGAGCATATCCCCTTGGGGCGCTCAAGTGCTGTTTGTGAAAAAGAAGGAAGGAACCCTTAGGATGTGTATCGATTATCGGCAGCTCAACAAAGTCACTATAAAGAACAGGTATCCACTTCCCAGAATAGATGACTTATTCGATCAGCTCCAAGGGTCTAGTTTCTTCTCTAAGATTGATCTTCATTCTGGGTATCATCAGCTTAGGGTTACGGATGAAGATATTCCAAAGACAGCCTTTCGTACCCGTTATGGTCATTATGAGTTCCTAGTCATGTCATTTGGTCTCACT